>OY856414.1:796243503-797443503 GCA_963693085.1 Alisma plantago-aquatica | reverse complement strand
AAGTTCTATTGAAAGTAGGGTAAAACCCAGAATCAATTGTTCATTTTGAACAAGCCATCCATTGCCAACAAGTAAAATCCTTAAGTTGATCATACAAAGGAAATCATCTAAATCTCATTATTAGGACCAACATATTACATTATCCATAATTCCACTTTATTGGAGGAATAAACATTATATCTTGACCATTGGATCAAGTTCATATATTAAAACCATCAATTACAGTATATGTTTGACCATTGCATCAAGACCTGAGAAACCATTGGTCTAAGAATTAATTGATGCTAAAACTATATACTTAACTCACCATAAATTGTAGATACCTTATCCACCCTCATTAGTGATCATTAAATCACTATAGGTTGTTAAATCAACACTATATTCCTTAATTAGCATCAAATATCAAGCTACTATCAACATTGATTGATAACATCAGTAGGGTATTTAATGGTTGATCATTAAACTTCTAATTGGTCCAAAACCTGACCTAAGGGGTGACCATAGGTTGTCAAAAAAACCTGATCCAAGTCACATTATACCTTACTGCTAACACACACATGATCACAGATTCATATATAACTCAAATCAGAACAGGGAACATTATAAAAATCAAAATCTAAGTCAAGCATAGCTTTTTAGTGCATCAATCATCATTTTCAAGCAAGAACATGACCTAGAAAGTTTATGGTAAGCAATAAACGTGGAGTAAGTTATAAAACTTGCCTCTAATGAGAAGATGGAACCACACACAGGAGAAATCTCGAGAATAAGCTATGAATTCATCCATCTAGCACCTTTCTTCATCAAATGAGCAAATCCTAAACATAAGGAGTAAGAAAGGTAGGGTTTTAGAGCTTTAGAGCAAATTCTACTAAGGAACATTTTTCTGGTTGTGCACTACTGATTTCGACATTTAATCTAGTAAACTAGGTTCGATCGATCATATAATTTAACTAAATCCTATCGCAAATATCAGTCAACTAATTAGTGTCGAGCAAGCGTTAATAATTTAAACGTGCAAATTAGGAGTCGAGCGGTGTCGGCACTGCCCGACACCCAGGTATATGTTGTTAACTGCATCAAACATAGATCAAACCAAAATTATCCGATTAATGGAGTTAAATCGTGCGAATGGGAGTGATATTCTACTAACCGGGGTTCGAAACACCTGGATTCGATTGGAATTGCATTTAGAGACCAGTTTCCTTCTGGGCGTACACGAGTCATCTTCAACCTTGGTACAGTTCTGAAACAACCTGTTCCATGCACAGGTTCACACACTCAGCTGATTCGTCACTACTCGTGGCTAGTTGGCTACAGATTCGCATTTGGTACCCTTGGCCGAACTCAGGGACGTTGCTTGGGACTGCTGCTCATGCCTAGGGCTCCTGGAACAAACCTGCTGCAATCCAACAGTGGTTTCCCCCCACGTACAGGTTGAAGAAGGTCCAGCTAGGATGCTAGGTTGAAGCTATGGCTTCGGATTTCTGCTCTGGACTCTTGGCTGAGCTCCATGGCGGCCGATTTCAGGTGCTATCTTGAGCCCAAATGGGCTCTTGGCTGAGACAAAATAGCTGGCCACCAGCCACTACTGTTGTTGGCCACAGCTTCTGCTAGGGCCGCGATTTGGGTAAGGTAAGAGGGTAAAAGAAGGTAGGAGGAAGGTGGAAGATATGGCGCCGCTGAATCAATGGTGAGGAGCCAAAAATCGATCGTGCCCTACTCTATCTCGGATGGTCGGCCTGCTGCTGGCCACTAGCGTCACAGCTAGATCGGGCTGTAGGTGGGGCACGAGCTGGGCGAAGTAAAGGAGGAAGGAGAAGAGAGGAGGAAGAAGGAGGACGATGATGCCAAGGTGGATCAGAGCTTAGGGATGAGAATAGCCCCTACCTACTCTCCGTCTGCTATGTTCAGGTTGTCAGTTTGCTTGAGTGCCGCTTCAAGCGGTGGTCCTATTTTATCAGGTGAAATATTTTGGGAAAGAAGAAGATAAGGGTAAGGGGGCTATTAGTTATGGAAAATTTGCAACCAAGTCCAAAGAATTAGAAAATGGCATAACTATTGACTCGAATGTCCAAATCAAGCGATTCTTTTTACAAAATTTCAAGAGTGAAATTCTCTACAACCTCAAGGTAAGAAAACATACTAATTAGACTGTAACTCTCGATCAAAGTGCTAATTATATCAGTGAGTACTTAATTCAACTTAATGATGCACTAAGCATTAAATTATGGTAATTAAGCTCATTCAACTCATTAAGTAAGTTCAAAGGCCTTATAGTATTGTTCTACATTCATATACAGAAATGCATTTTTTGTAGTGTTCATTTTAGGTCTTTACTTTTGGATGTCTCAACTTTTGTGGGTTATAGAGGCCATTTTCAGTATATCCTTTTTCTAAACAGGGTGTTAGATCCATTTATAAACATTTCCTAAATATGTTTAACCAAATTTATTCATGGCATTGGGTGTTCAGTACCAATTTTAATTATTGAACATCATGTTTTTACAAATAGTTTAGCATTATTGACCATGCATCGTTAAGTATTAGCACAATTGATGGGCACACTTGTGGTATGTACTTGGACCTAGCCTAATAGGGCTTTATTCCCAATTGGTATGCCTTTTCTAAATATAGTGTCCATGTTCAGTACATGTACATATTCCATGTTATGGTGATGTGATTTCTTTTTTTAAATGAGGTGTGACCACTTTAGGATGTCTCATTATAGTTTACCATAGATCCATTTTACCAAGTTAATTCATGGCATTGGATGTTCAGTACAATTATTACTTAATGTCAATTAGTTTAATATTGTTGATCGGACATTGTTAAGTATTAGCCCAACTTTTGAACATGCATAGTTGATAATTTTTTGGTTAGATCGAGCCCTAACTATATTATTGTGGTTACTTTGAATAAATGTAGTTCTTATGCTTAACTTTAAATGTATTTTTTTTGTTTCAAATGGGATTATGACGATTAGTCACATGGATTGCAACCCCATTCTCCAATGGATTTCCTCGTGATACATATGGTGCCTAGTATTTATGTCATTTTTCCTAAGAGAGTCAATTTATGAAACATCAAATTTGACCAAGTTAATATATGTCATTGTGATAGGTCTTGTTTAATAGGTTTTGTTTAATATATCATATAGTATCTGGCTTCAATTATACAACCATCTAAGTCATTATATATTTAGAATTACTTTGAACACCCTCACTGTCATTATATATTGCAACACCACTGCAGTATACCTTCTGTAGACCCCTAACTCCGTATTGTATGGTCTAGAGATTTTGATGAGGCTCTAGTTTTATCATTGTGGAGGCAATATGACATAGGTAGGTATATTGACAGGCATTTTACTAGGGACGCTTGGAGACACTTTGTGAATGGAAAAATAGGATGGCGAGGCACGGATTGTACATGGAATAGGTTACAACTCGGTAGAAGAATCTATAGAAGGACTTGCCAAGTAGAATCTTGTAATCAACAAGAGGGGCGTCATATGGGATGAGATTAGAATCAAGCCCAACCTATCTGACACTCCGGTGTGGAGGGAGACCCTTGCAGTATGTACAGTAATAATACAATGACCCAAAACTAATATGATCCTACATTTAAATATAAATCTCCTAATAAAAGTATTTCATAATTTGGGAAACAAGGATCTAGAGGGGAGTGAGTTGAAAATGAAGGTGGGAAACTGCGACATAAGACAGTGAAAGTGGGCAGCATAGAGATTTGGGAAGATGAAGGACAGAATCAAAGAAGTGGAAAAGCTTCTTGGCGAGGAACAAAAGAAACCTCCAGATGCGGTTGTTCTTGACAGGTGTTTGGAGTTATCTAAAGAGTTAGAATGCTGGCATATATCAGAAGAGTCCTATTGGTGTGCTCGAGCAAGGGTTGCTGCGCTTCGTGAGGAGGATTGTAATACAACATATTTTCACCATAAGGCTTCTCAAAGGTGAAGACGAAATCATATTGATGGACTGAAAGATGAACAAGGGGTGTGGCGCACCGAGGAGGGGGAGATCCAGCAGGTAGTGATTGATTATTTCCAACAGTTGTTTTCTAGCAGCAATCCAGTGGAGTTTGAGAAGGCTACTAAAGGTGTGAATGTTGTGGTGGATGATAATATGAATGGTCTGCTAGAAAGACATATTAGTGATGCGGAAATTTTTTCTTCCCTTAAACAAATGTACCCCAATAAGGCACCTGGCCCAGATGGGATGAATCCCATGTTCTTTCAAAAATTATGGGACATTGTTGGAAAGGATATTGCAAGCTATATTAATGGGTGGTGGAAGGGGAATGCGGATATTAGAACTGTGAACTCCACACTGGTGGTGATGATACCCAAGGTGGAGAAACCTATACAGATGTCTGATTTTAGGCCGATTAGCTTGTGTAATGTCATCTACAAAATTGCATCAAAAGTTATGGCCAATAGACTTAAATCGTTCCTGGATAGGATCACTTCTGAGAACCAAAGTGTGTTTATTCCTGGGAGGATGATTACTGATAATGCGCTTGTTGCATATGAACTTTTCCAAAAGATGAAGAGTGAAGGAAAAAATAAAAAGGGAATCCTGGCGTTGAAACTAGACATGTCCAAAGCTTATGACAGGGTGGAGTGGAATTTTTTGGATTTTGTAAAATAGAAGATGGGGTTTGGGAGTAGATGGAGGTAGAAAGTTTGGGAGTGCATTTTGTCTGTGGAACATTCCTTTGCCATTAATGGTGACCGGACCTGAAGTCTCAAGCCTCTCTGCGGACTGTGACAGGGTGACCCTCTTTCTCCCTACTTATTCATTCTTTTTGTTGAAGCTTTCTCTACTTCCCTTTTACATGCTGCTAATGCAAACTTGATCCATGGGATTAAGGAGAGCAGGCATGGCTCGTGCATTTCACATCTTTTCTTTGTAGATGACAATATTCTCTTTACTAGAGCATCTCGTCATGAATGACTGAATATAGCTAATATCATTAGCCAGTACAAGCAGGCATCGGGTCAAAAAAATAATCTTCTGAAGACTGAGGTTGCTTTTAGTAAGGGAGTGCCACAAGACACAAGGGAGGCCATTAAAATTCAGCTGGGTGTTCAAGAAGTCGACAGACACGCAAAATATTTGGGGTGGCCCACGGTCATTGGGAGGTCAAAGAAGTAGGTGTTCCACTTCATAAAAGACAGGATGTGGAGAAAACTATAGGGTTGGAAAGAAAAGTTGCTATCTAAGCCGGGCAAGGATGTGTTGATTAAGTCTATTGTGCAAGCAATACCTTCTTATATCATGAGTGTGTTTCAGATACCGACAGGGATACTGGATGAGATTCAGAGCTGCATTGCAAGATTTTGTTGGGGAGCTAAAGATAGTGAGCGGAAAATATCATGGCAATGTTGGGTGTCTTTGTGCAAGCCGAAAAGAGAAGGTGGACTTGGCTTCAGAAACATGCATGTTTTTAACCAAGCGTTGTTGGCAAAATAGGTGAGGAGGCTATTGACCAAAACATCTTCACTGGCATACAGGGTATTCAAGGTGCGGTATTTTCCTTCCACTTCTATTTTTAAAGCGCCTAGGGGGTACAATCCTAGCTACACTTGGAGAAGTCTCTGGGTGGAAAAAGTAGTGGTTCTTGAAGGGACAAAATGGAGAGTGGGAAACGGAGAGAGCATTAGAGTTTGGGAGGATAGCTGGATACATGACTATCATGGAGAGATGACAACAACACACGACACATCTATATGGCAACCTTCTATGGTCAGTGACTTGATAGATGCACACACATTAGCATGGAATATGGAGAAGGTCCATCAGTTTTTTTCTGTAGAGGTGTGCGAGCTAATTGCGAGCACTCCTGTTAGTACCAGACTTCCAGAGGATATTTTATATTGGTGGCCAGATAAAAGAGGGAATTTTTCTACCAGATCAGCATATTGGTTGGGGCTTCTAGGGAAGAGGGCCTTCATTGAAGCCAGACGTGTGACTACTGAGCAGATCTAGAAGGTTGTATGGGACCTTTCTTGGCCGCCGAAAGTTGCACATTTCTTATGGTGGGCTACTACAGGTGGCATGGCTACTATGGGTAGATTGCTTGAAAGACACTGCCATGTGGATGGCATGTGCCCTTTGTGCCATGAGGAAAAGGAGACGGTCCAACATATGCTCTTTTGTTGTGTAGAAGCCAGGAAAATGTGGAGCTCAACACCTGTGGCTATTATCATTGCATCGGCTCATATTCAATCACCTAGGCAAACAATACTGGAGCTATATGATGGGATAGAACAGTAGGAGTTTACAGATGTAGTCGCCAACATGTGGGGGCTATGGACATATAGAAATCATAAAGTGTTCCAGGATGATGGGAGATTTCTATCTTTTTTTACTAGGGCAGCACATGCATATATCCTTGACACGTTGAGTGCACGGGCAACACCACAGGGACAACAATAGTCACAGAGTACCAGTGATGTTAAGAGATGGAAAAGGCTGAGGATGGGGATAGTGAAGATTAACACTGACGTAGCGGTGAAGACCGGCACGAGGACGGGTGTGGGTGTCGTGGGATGACATCACCAGGGATGGGCAACAACTATTCATGGGCGCCAACTGTGGGGAGAGTGGAATGTGGACATCTGCGAGGGTAGCTATCTTGGACGGCGTCCAACTTGCACGTCAGTAAGGGTGGATGACAGTGGAGATTGATTCTGATTTGATCATGGTCATTGTGATGTTGACTACATCGATGGAGAGGAGGGACCATCTTGGTCTGAATGTTGAGGATATTAGAGGCCTTGTTGCTGATTTTATTTCCATTTCCTTTATGCACATTTGCTGATCCTGTAATATGGTGGTACATGAGGTAGCCAAGCTTGCGAAAGCTGGAAACTTCATGTACACTGATGAGGCAGGGGACATCCCTTAGTCTCTTCTGAACTATGTAATTTCTGACTATGTTGAGTAATGAATAGGATCAACCCCTTTATAAAAAAAAAGGATCTAGACAAAATTGATTATCCAACCATCTCCCCATTACTACGACTTAGAGTTGATGATGGGGAGGAACATTGATAGAGGAAACCATGCAATGCCTTTGGTGGACAGACAAATATCATCTGACGTCACCTCCGAGGATGAAGTTTTGTCTACTTAGATTCGTTTGATACATCCATCAATGCAGAAAGCAACTGAGGGGAACCAAACATAGGCTATTATGGGATGCAAAGTGAGGGTGGCAATGGTAGAATAGATAGCCAAGGTGTTGGGGCACGTACTCCTCAATTCTAAATTCACATAGACGCCGGAAGTGACCGTCAATGACACTAAAGTGATGTGTGTTGTCTACTGAAGTAGCATCTGAATTCACATAGATGTAGGTAAAGGTACATGAGTTAGGCACTGGTGTAGCCACCAGGGTCATTGCAAAAAGAGAGTTTGCAATGATTTAGCAACATTTCAATAACACTTTCTCTGATGCCCCTGCCCATGTATTTACAGCTCTTATGAATGCCATAAAGGAGTCAACAAACCGCAATATCTACCTCAGCCTTACACATACCCCGCACAAAATAACAATTTGGTTGTAAGACCTTTGACAAAGGTCCCAAGGTGGTAGTGCAACACCACGACTTTCCATGCCGCCCTCTTTTGTGCCATCTCACCAGAGATTTGCTTTGTAGTCCCCATCATCGAACTTCAACAACACATTAATTATGACATTCATGTGGTATATGACAAGTAATGATGTTGGCACTAGTGGGAATAACAAAGGCCCTATATCATAGTAATTTACATGTTGGTCATGGTTATGATTTGATTTCCAATTTTGTCCTGATTTAGTACATTACAGATTTCTTTTGTTGTACTATTTTCTATGTTTGGGAGCATCAACGCAAATTTGATTATTGTTGTAATAATTCCTTCCCTGGTGAACATTTGTTTCTTTTAGCATTTAATTTGTATCTACTTTACATGAAGTTCTCTTTTTCACCTCTTTCATATTATGTTAAGATTTTTATCCTTTTAGTGGTACATGTCATGTCTGGTAGTGATCATACACAAACACTAGACCTAATTCCTAACATTTTAGGTATCGTGCCTGGTCTAGAAAATCACATTACTAATGTTATAGCTGACTCAATAGAGAACTCCATCATTGACAACAATTCTAATGATGATGAGATATAAGCTCCAATACGTAGGTCAGTTAGTATTAGAAGTGGCCACCAAAAGGTTCTATAAATCATAACTGACCATGAACAAAGGGCATATGACCTCTATTGTATGCTACCACATACTATAATAACCCTCGTGAACAAGCTTGAGAGTCTTGGGTTGTTACAAAGTAGTAGAGGCATCTCATCAGTCGAGGTCGTATGCTACTTCCTACAGATGGTAGGACATAACCATACAAATTGTGTTTTAGTTGAGGCCTACATTCTCTCTGGTAAGACCATAAGTAGAAAGTTCAACAAGGTATTGGGTGGGGTGTGTGCCTTGTGTCATGAATATGTTGTCATGAAAACCACAAGCACAACAACGCATCATTGTACATTGGAGCGTCCAAGATTCTACCCTTACTTCAAGGTAATATATATACCCTAAAATTTAAAACCATTATCAATTATTTTGTACATTGAACCCCGATTTTGGTGTTTTTTATCATTAAGCATTCTTCTCATTTCATTAACAATTAATATGTACAAGTGAGGGAGCTGAGCTCAATAGAATCTATCTATGCAGATTTAAATGAAAGAAGAAAACCTATCTATGTAGGTTTCTATAATCACTAGTGATGCACCTCCATACATTCTAGGGGTTCACACTAGAGTTTTAAAAAATGATCCAGTTTCTATGAAATTAGATGTGATATAGAATAAAGATGGCGAGTAGACCCTCATCCTTATTCTTCAAGTGGGAAAGGTCTTCATTACACCTCGAGACTTCAGAAAATTGCCCTAAAGCTCAAATCTAAATCTCAGAGGCAACATTACACCTCGATAAGATATGGTTGTTGGTTTCAACATCCTTGTTGCACAAACTACACCTGGATGCTAGGGAGAACCCCCACCTTTGCAGTAGGTCTTCGGTAAGAAGTCTTCCATGCAAAATCTTCCAACATCATACTGTCATCCTTTTAGGAACTTTAATCCTCCATAACCACCTAGCCCAAGGTAGTTCATCATATTTGTTTATGCACAGATTCCACACTTCTTTTAGAGTGACAAATTCCACATCCTTGAACATGCCAGTGCCACTGCCACTTCCCACCTAGACAATCCTACAGACCTTCCTTAGAGCCTCTATCCCCTGAGTTTCTAGAACAACCCATTCTCCATTCAAGATAACATCACTCAGATAATTGGAAACGTGAAGCTTTGTTCTGAGACATAAAGAATTAGCATCCTGGATGCATTGGTTAAGGAACAACCCATTCACCCATCGATCCTTCCATATTTTTACATTAGCTCCCTATCTAATACTTGATCTGATAAGAGGCAAGCATTCATCCCTAACTTTGAGGATGTTCTTCCACATCCAACTGTTCAATTGTTTATCCTGACAAGACCACAAAGTATCTTCTTTGATATATATACTATGGATCTACCATATCCATAATGAATTCTTCTTATTTGTGATGTCCCACAAGATTCTAATAAGACCTTTGCACCAGTCTTCCACTTTTCTAATTCCATGGCCCCCTTCAATATTTGGCCAACAAATGACATCCCATGATATCAAATGGATGTTCTATCTCTCTTCTTTGTCTCCCCAAAGAAAGTTGTGACATAGGCATTCTATCTCTTCCATTGTAGTCCTGGGAAGAGGAAACACACCAGTCCAATATAGGTGGTAAGCAGTGAGTGTAGAGATCACCAGTTCCAATCTTTCTACCATTGACAAAAGATTAGACTTCAACGCTTCTCGATTGGTCCTAATCTTATCAACGAGAGGATGACACATTCATTTAGTGAGTTGACCTACAAAAAGAGGGACACCCAAATATTCGATAGGGAACTCAGCTTCCTCAACTCCCATGAGCGAGCTGAGATGGGATGGGGCAGTTCCACTTAAGAAAAGTTGACTTTTCTTGGGATTAAGACCAAGTCCTGACAAATCCCGGAATCATTGTAAACACTTCTTGATTCCTACAATGTTGTCCTCATAAGCTTTAGCAAAAACAAGTAAATCATCAACGAATAGCAAGAGAGAGATTACAGTGTCCCCTGATTCCTTGCTCTCAACTACATCCTTAAAAATTTATGTTAACCCTTACATCCCAATGAGAAATAGATAGGGGGCAAGAGGATCCCCCTATCTTATGCCACTAGTTGTGTGGATTAGCTTAGTAGGTGATCCATTAATAAGAATTTGAAATGTAGCAATGTTGAGACTTTCTTCTATCCACTATAACCAACAGACAGGAAACTCCATGTGCTTCATGATGTTTAAAAGATAACATCTATCGATAGAGTCATAATATTTACTTAAATCTGCCTTCAGGAAAGCTTGCTCGAGGCATTAGGCCTCTTAAAATCATGCACCAATTCATTTGCAAGCAAAATTGTGTATGCAATCCTTCTACCTTTGATAAATGCACACTGGTTTGTGCTAATAAGGCACAATAGAATGTCTCTTAGTCTATTAGCAAGTATTTTAGAAATAATCTTGACAATAAAATTGCATAGTGAAATGGACCTCCAACCACCCACCATCTGAGGCAGCTTGATTTTTGGAATCAATGCAATATACGTCTTGTTCATTTCCTTGAGCATTCTCCCTTTTAGGAAAAAGTCTTTGATGGAACAACAGACATCACTTCCCACAATATCCCATGTGGATTTGAAGAAGTGTGCGTTCATGCCATCTAGTCCTGGGGACTTATCACTATCTTCATTCTTAACAATAGTGTAGATCTCCTCATCAGTGACCTTGACACACATCACCATGTTTTGTTGTTCTGTAAACTTTGGTATATTACTCCAATTTGGTGTTCGAGGATACCATCGAGGCAATTTATGGGACACAAATCCCAGTTTTGGTGAAATGCAATAAGAAAAATCGTGACCGAGACTAAAAAGGGAATCTCTCTCTAAATGTCATGTTTGCAGTAAACTTCTCAATGGAGTTTACATATGTCCTGACTGGGTGGGAGGGCTCGACACCAGACCAAAGGATCCTACAAGCAGCAATGACCACATGTAGTTTCAAAGTACCCCCAGTGAAGCTTTACCTAGTTGATACAGGGTACACAATCAATTGTCAGTTTCTTGCACCATATTGCAACACATCTTACTATATATTTGAGTATCAAGGAAATAGATACTCATATAACAACAAGAAGGAGATGTTCAGCCGCATCCACACAAAATTACATAATTTTGTAGAAAGAGCATTCAGTGTGTTGAAGAGGAGGTTTGCCTACCTTAAAAAGGGGTGATGTATCATGTACATTAGCAGTATCACCTAATATTGGCTTGTTGTATCCTCAATAATTTTATATGTCGCCAGAATGATGGTGATGTTATGATGGAGGAAATCTAGAACACATTTCAACATCTAGCTTCCCAGGCATTGTGATTGACCTGAGTTCTCTATAGCAAACAACTTCGGCCGATGCAAGGGAGGGTGATGTATTACGTGAAATAATTTCCAATTTCATTTGGGAAACTCGTTGACCTACCTTTGTAATTGGCATTTATTATGTGTAACTTATAAACTCATCCAGACACGGTCTACCATGTTTTGAACTTAGTGTATTGTTGTGCATCCTTATTAAAAGTGTGACATTATGCTTCACTAGATATTCTTACAATGGAGAATGGAATGTCATTGTGTCCATGTAGCCTCCAATACTCCGTACAAGTGTACATGGATGCCACAAAGGGGGCTAATGAATAATTCAAAGACAACAACCCTCACAGGTCGTATTTTACATGTGGTAGGGGTCTTGTTCAAACCATGTGTCCTATGAGGTTACCCACACAGGGAGTACAACATACCATGGCCACCCTTACTGCAATTTGAGATGCACTCATAACACAACTTACTTATGCATGCAACGAACAAAAGCATTGGTCTGATTGTGACTTTGTGTATTCTAGGAGAGTAGACACCGATAGGTTAGAAACTAGAATTTTGACTCTCGAGAGGAGGCAGCAATACCTTTGTGAACTACTTAACCTACCGACAGATAGTGGCTCTTCAACAGAGGATGAGGGTTATAATACATCGTAGTCATAATATACTATGTCCTATCCAAATAGATTTCATTTGTAATTTTGAATTGTGATTTTTTCTATTGAAATACCCTTCAATTTTGATTTGAAATGTATAGTTTGAACCCCACATGTTGTTACTAATGAACAAATATTTTTTAGATGTCAAATGATGCATCTGGAGTTTGGAGGTGTCTTTGTGGTCTAGTTGTAGCATTGCAGATTAACACCGAGGATGCATGGTTATATGACTTTGACATTCTCAGTGAAAGGTTGGGCAAAATGCATTACATTTGTTCTACCAGACAGGTGTGATAGTAAAATCATAAACAATAGGTTGCACCACTAAGTAGATTGTATGTTCATTGTTATTAACTCAAACTTGTGTGACATTTTAGGGCAAATACCAGTGCACATAATTCCATTGGGCAGTTGATCTCCCTTCAACATCTTCTTCTCTAGAGGATGAGATTAAATTATTGACTAATGAGTGCAAGTCAGTGTGGAGACAATGAACTTGAAGGACTTTGTTGAAATAAATCACAACGCTGAAGATGTTTACACCTCCAAAAATATGAGCATGAAGTTCGGCAAACTGTTGTTTACAATTTGGAGGAAACTTGTAGTCTTCTTTTGGACATACCTTCACATCCAATGAATCCATAATCTTTGAATGACAATGTTAGATATAGATGGATGATATTTATTTAATGCACTCAGACCCCTGAGATTGGATGTTGTTAGACTTACATTATAAGCTTGCTGATTTATATCGTAATGTGACTGGATGTTTTATGTTTACACTAGATACGAGGGTGTATTTTATTTAAATTTGAATCATCATATTATATCAACATAATTGTGATATACACCCTTACATTTAAAATATATTACATATATAATTTATAATATGACTGGTCAAGGCATGAGGCCATATGGTATATGGTGTACGAAGCACAATACTTGATGTGATGAGAAACCAATATGGCATGAGGAGATGTGTTAATGGAGCATATACTTTAGAGGCTTGGAGGGAGATATTGCGTGACTTTTGAAACATAATTGGGGTGCCTTGCATATCATTGAATGCAGTGAAAACTCATTGGAAGAACCTAAGTAGAGAGTTTATCAGACAAAATCATTTCCTTTTGGCATATTTATTGCCTACTCATCCCTTTGGCGTCCCACACTTGAACAATATTGAAAACAACAACAATGCAGTTACAAGAGTAGGTGGTGAAAGCAACGAATAAAATCCATCAAAATAGTGAAGATGTTTAGATTTAGATGTATGCTCTTTTTACTTCCAGCAATCGGACCCCTAAGTTTGCTTGTTGTTATAGATACATCATAAGCTTGCTACTTTATGTTGCTCTTTTTTTTTATCATAATGTTGTTTTTTTATGGATGGACCAGATAGGAGGTTGTATGTTATATGCAAATTCATTTATTATATCTGAATTATCATATTATGTATGCATCATTGTGAAATGAACCCTAACAATTATAATATATTACATGCAGAATTTGTAACATGGCTGGGCCATGCATGAGACCGTATGTTATATGGTGTACAGTGCACAATATGGTCCTTAAAGGTTTGATGAGAAACCAATATGACATGGGGAGATGTGTGAATGGATTATATACTGCACAAGCTTGAAGGGAGGCATGTTGTGACTTAGAAACATAATGGGGGTGCCTAACATATCTATGAATGAGGTGTAAATGCGAGGGAAGTACCTCAGGAGAGAGTTCATTAGAGAAAATAGTTTCATTTTGGGAGATTTAGTGCATCCTCAGTCATTGGATTTGCAAACACATCATTCCATGCAACTTTGTGATGACTCATTTCACTTATCCCCCAGGAGTTATAGAATACCTAAACAATGATGAAAATAGCAATAATGCAGATGCAAGATTAGGTAGTGAAGGCAACAAATGAAGTTGCAAAAATTGTTTGCCGCCTTTGGGGCATACTTTTTTGTTTTGTATGAATTTAAAAACATACTTGATCTAATGATTATGAACTCCACATGTTAATTATCACGATCATTAGTTCTTTACTATCGGTATTTGCTCAAATGTGTATTTATTTAGTTTGCTCGCCAACTTTATTTTTGTAATGCATATCTAAACATATTTGGTCCAATAATTTTGAACTAGTACATGTTGAAATTTATGTCAAATACACTAACTATTTGTTTAAATATCTCTTAATTATTTTTCTAATTTGTGTAACTTATTGTCATCCTTACTTTGTTTTTATCATAATTTTCTCAAACTTCTACTTATTTATCATGCTTAGATATTAATATCACTTTCAAAGTCACATTCAAAGTTTGAAATGATGTTGATGTCACGTTCAAAGATCATAAAATATGTAAATGGAAAACTTTTTTTGTAAGTGTAGCGAGCCTTCACAGTCTCATTCTCCACATTCACATGAGGAGTCCACATATGCGAGTTAGGAACAAAGCAATGACGGTGTCACTCACCCTGTTCGTCATTTGTCATTGTTGTCGGATTGGTCGACAGATGACATCAAACAAAAAGGCAAGCCAACATTGCAAGAAGAGTGTCCCTTGTCATGGGATGAGTACGATGAGGCCCTAATGTGGGACAATTGGGACACTCCTACTTGGGATCAACAAAAACCTTCCTCCACATTGAATAATGGGTAAAATAGTGGTTGGTCTCCACCTTAGACTATTTGTGGGTGCCTAGATCTAGGCAACCACCATGATCTATTGCCCAAGGCATGTCACTCCTTTTTTGTTTGCTCTCCCTTAGACCATGTTGCATTTGTCCAATATCTAGATAGGATATTATCATTTTTTTTGCAGTTTATGATGTGATCTAAACTATATCATCTTTGTTTGTATTTAACAATTACTTGTACACCTATTTGAATCAAAATATGAATATGATAATGTTTGATTTATTTTAGTATTGTTGGTTGAACAAAGTTTTTGTACCTTACATCTAATTAAAATTTGTTACCATCCCCGGTTGGACATGTATTGTTAAATTTTGCAGTATACTTTATTGCACATGTTTCAAGTATCTATATTTTATTAAGGCCAAATTTGTCACCTACTTTTTAATTATCAAATACATTGGCTCCGCTTCTGTCACATTTTTTTATTGAATACATTTGTTTGATAGTTATTAATCTATGCTACAAACGCTCTCACACACAATGAATCATTTTCAATGGGATGATGAGTCAGTTGTCGCACTCGACACAATGTTGGGTCATCAATACTACTTGCATGGCTTCTGTAGTCCTCATGTATGTCAAGGTTGGTGTGATGCCCTTGCAGAATTCCATACATTAACTAGGATAACTGATATAAACATGGATGTCTTTAAGGCAAGGTGGAAAGTGCTAAAAATTATAGATGCAGCTCCATGCATATTCTGGACCAGTCCCCGTACTTACCCACCAGCAATATAACAACAACTTGATCAAGTGGAAAGCTCAACCATGTGCAAAAATCGATAATCAGAGAGACAGACAAACAAAGTAATGTTGTCGGAGCTAGTAATAGTGCTTATTGGCTCTGACAAAGAGTGCAAGAAATGCATATTACTGCCTTTTGTCAAACTTTTATACTGAAGCTTTTCGTTTATATTTGCCAAATTTAAGTTGCATGTGGGTGCTAGAATATTATGTAATGGACATAGCACCTAATGTAATATGAAATTTCTATATTTCAAATTGTGATGGTACTTGTACATAATTTATGTTGTATTAGGACAATTTCAATTATTTTGTTACTTATTGATCTATGCAAAAATGTACAAGTCTACATACATCTAACAAGTCATATGTCATGAACTCTCACATTAGTGGGTAAAGTAATATTTAGTTTAAATATACATATAAAAGTAATCATACTCAACTCATATTCATAACAGAAAAATAACAAACAAAATCACCCAAATCTTGTATAAAATGATATATTTATTGTAAATTTTAATATAGTTTCATCACAGTTTTGTGGTCATATTTTTTATTTTTAAAACTATTTTGTAAGAACATGACATGATAGACAAATCCTGACTAGGTTGCCAAATATGATAAGACTAGATCCTGACTTGTAGCTGACCAGAATCAGATTGAATATGGACTCAATCATGACCAGCTGACCAGAATCAGATTGGGATGTCAAATAGAATCAGACTGGATCTAGACTAACCTAATCCGGATCTACTGGTTAACCTCGACTAACCTAGTCCATACTATAAAAGCACAATCCCGAACCAAACAAAGGCATCGGGTTAGGTAACTAGGCCGAGATCGGAGATGCAGCTGGGGCCATTGGCCTCCAAGAAACTTTAAACATATAGTCTATCAGTTTTGTTCTGAGCGACTTTTATTGAATAAACATGAATACGGGGACCAAACTAACATGTTGTTGGCACGACACGGCTGGTTGTGCATTGTACTTAACCATATTCAGAAAGCAAGATTGGTGCACGCTACTACAGTTTTTTATACGTCAAGGCTTGCATTAAAGGTCATTATGTTTGCATAAATATACAAAATTGACAAATCATGTTTATAATTTTTCATAAACTAGAGCTTCAGCCATTATTTTGGCTAATAATTACAAATTGCTTGTGTCCAATAAATTCCAAGGAGTCGTTGTTGTTCACATAGAAATGGTTACGTAGTTTAGTCTAAAATTTCAAGATTTAAGGTAAAACCAAATAGTTTTAAAAAGGTTATGGGTTATATTCATCACTTTTTATTTAGCATATTTTTATAATTATTTCATTTATTCATAAGAGAAAAAATAGTGACCACAAACGTAAAATTTGTTCGAGGGACAGAGGGAAATAGATGATGGTTAAGGATACAAAGATCACAAGGCCATCTACCTTAAAATAAGGTGGTTAGTGAGAAGTGACATATAGATAGAAACATAATATTTGCTAATAAATGATGGACTCCCCTTAAAACAACTCACAATAAAGCATATATGTAGTCCAAGAAAGCCACATAACACCAGATGGGACAACACCAATGCCATGACATCACATCCTGTCTTCACCCTCCTCCCGCAGGCTCAAGCGTTGTCTTCAAAGACCTTCAAAAGGGAATCATGGGAGATAGATCCTATGGTTTCTCCATGGTCATCCTCCTCCTCCTTCCGTACAAAAATGACCTGCAGTAGTAGGACTTTGTCTTCATTGGCAGATGCAGTATTAACTTGAAAAGAAGACTACAAGAGAAAAGACAAGATATATGTGAGCATGTAAATGTCTTTTTTATTATTTCATTGTATACATGTAAATTATAAATTCATACATAGGTTAACAATGCACTAATTTAAGTGTCATCAAATATTAAAGATTGACTAGTGAAACAAATTTATTATATATGAGAAGGTCTTAATGATTTTTTTTCTTTATAGACCTGTTAAATCAAATTATGGTGTATACTTCTAAAAAATTGTATATGTTTGTGCATATGTATTTTTACTCAAGGCATGTATCTCATAAATTTCCATTACTATCTCAAAGTAAGGCTATGTACAAGTATACATGTGCACCACTACACATTATATATAAGAAGGAAACTAATCCCAATTATTATACAACCAAGCTAAATACATTTTTCATACTTTGACACGTTGTAAGGAAGTGCACATGCATGTTTAAAGGTTCTCTTGTTATATTTCATATAGTTTGTAAAAGGCTAAACATAAAAATGTCTCTCAGTCACTAGTATCCAAAGTTTGTTGATATCTAAAATAGATTTGGAGATTAATTCGTGTTGCAATCATATCTATAACAGAAAAAGGTAACAATCATAGTTAATATGAATGTTTCTTTTTTCACGCACTATATACAAGACGCGATGAGAGAATAGGGAGATAGATTGTACTTCAAGTAAGTAGTAAGTTATCAATATTCTCCAAATTAAAACATCCCTGTAAGAATGCTTGAAACTCTGCCTTTTTCCATTAGAGTAGTTCATTTGTTCCATGGTCAACATTCCAAGCTAGATTTCCATTAATATATTTTCCCATACAATATGGATCGATGGTGAATGAATATCCATCTTAGTTTTTTTCATATTTTTAGTCCAATTTTGCATTTAGATCTCTTAGTCTATATTAGAAATATCTTCATTTAGTTTCATTTAGATTCATTGTCAATTTGTTAGGTTTTGATATTTTTCTTGACTTCCTTTGTAGGTTTTGAGTCTTATCTCTCCATACCAAGGTGATCCAGGGGGTCTCGCCGATTGACCCAGTAATCAACCTCACTGGTTGATGTCTTTTAATCGACATCCAAATGATCAAGCTCTACTGATCGAGTTCTACTGATTGACCAATCACTGACCGACATCTGATGATCGAGTTGTATTAATCAACCACCTGACACTCGACTGTCTGCTGATCAACCATTCATTATTCGACACCAATCAAGCCAAATTGGCTTACATCAATTGATCAACCTTCATGTGCCAACTAAAGTGCATGATCATTTGTCTTCTCGTCATCGATGCATTCCCTACAGGTGCCTCATCAAATTCCTTGGAAGTTGTTGACCTTCCCCTCTACCTCCTATAAATAGAAGGTCATTTCCTCCACTTGAGAGATCTAAAGACACATGAGGTTGCAAAACTCTGTCTGCAACTCCACCTTGCATCCATCCACAATAGGGCCCACATAAATTGACCTTGAAAGAGGGAGATCAATGGATCTGTGTTCTAGCTTATTTGATCGATCTTGAAAGCGAGAGCTTGATCGACTTGTGCTCAATACCTATCGACAACCATCATCTCGAACGACCATTGTTGGGAAATTGGGGTAATAGACAAGGCAGCGAAAATAAAAATTCAAATCCTGGTTCCCCATTCAGCAAGATCGTTTCAAAAACAATGTATCTAGGAAGGATGGTTTGCAATGTTATACCTGGCCCTAGAGAAAGTCTAGAGACTATACCCTTGCAGTAGCATGTGCCTCTCTTGAAGAAGCAGCGTGCTTCTTCAATCAGAACTCGATCAGTCATCAGTGGATGCCTCCTGGTGCAACACCATGGATAGTGGTTGATGGCATCCTCCTAGCGATAGAATACAACCTCCCACCTCTAGAATAGTCCATACAGACCATCAGAAACTCCACATTGTGCTACCAGAGCCAACGGGAAGAAGTTGTTCCTTCAAATGTGAATCTGCTAGGATTGAACCACTTTTTAACAACTATCTCTCCCTTACCGTCCCTCCTTTTAATGGGTACGACTTGCTTGGGCTCTCTATTGGTTACAACAACCAGAGAGGACAACAATTCTCAGAGCTTATTGTTGTGTCTGGGAAGCCCCTGATACCCTTCTATTTATAAGAGAGGCTAGTGTTGGGTTTTACGTGGTCAGAATAGGCCGCAAAAACAAAAATTTTACTTGACCATAAACCCATAACCAACAGATTGCATCAAAATCTATGTAATGGGAAGGATGGTTTTAGAAAGTTATACCTGGTCCTGAGGCTTTCTCAATGACTATACCTCGCAATAAGTGTGGTCTTCGACCACCTATCATCAACGATGTTAGTACAACTCCTGGTCTTGACCCAGATTGCAGTTGACTATCGTCCTCCTGAGTGGAAGAATTCTCCTACCTCTATAGATAGTCCACACGGAATACCGGAAACTCTAGTCATCCTGAAGAACAAACTAGAAGGAGTTGTCCCCTTCTGTCGGTGTACTAGTCAATGACGCACTCTCCCACAACCAATTTCTATTCTACAGTTGTCTTCCCTTGTTGTTCCTCCCTAGATGGGTAGAACTTACTTGAGCTCTCTTGGTAACCACAACTAGAGAGGAAAACAACTTTGCAGATCAACTGATGTTCTGAGTTGTATCTCTGGAGAAGACCTTATACCCCTCTATTTATAGTAGAGGGAAGGGTCAGGGTTCCCATTCTGTATGGGAGTAGAAGGGTTCGAAATTTCCATGAACAATTTGCACTACGACCGGCAAACTGGTCATTTCATAACTAGTGAACCGGTTGGTTGGGAGTTTGAACGGTCGGTTCACCCAGTGAAATAGTTGTTTCACTTCCTAGACTTGCCTACAATTGACTTTCCTTATTCATTTCTAATTAACGTAAAGATTAATTCTTGTCCCAATTGAATTGAACAAGTAAAACAAATAACTTTTTCTCACAAACTGGGACAACTCAACACTGCTCGTTTGGTCCAGTTGAACCAATCAGTTCACCAGAGTGAATCAGTCTTCTCACTGACCATGAGTCGATTAGTTCACCCAGTGAACTGATTGGTTGGTGGTCCAGGTTGTGTAGAACACAACCAATTCAGTTCTCAATCAATCTGACACTCAAATCAGTTGGTTCAATATGTGAACTTGATGATTCTTAGTCATGTCTATTGCTTGAATGTTTGATTGAGTGCCTGAACACTTTAGTAATCAATCCAAACATCATTCATGGATAAAATCGTGTTCTAGGTTAATCCTTTATGTGTGACCATATATGTCCCATTTCACATTGGCACTGAATGTCCATAACTAGCTTATGAAATCACAAGCAAAGAGTGGTACCTAGTCGCACATTAGTGCTAACCAAGTGAAGAGAAAAGTTGGAGAACAACTTTCAACCTGTAGTATGTGATTGGTGTTCCTGTGAATGTATAATTCCTTTGTCTCTAATATCCAGAATGAACTCAAGGCATGGAGTTGTCATCGTTTCAACATTCATTTATGTTTCTTGAACTAGATCAGATTGTCTGAGATATGCGTGACATCAATATCATATATTGATTCACATGTGCATGTGCATTGTCATGACTCATCGACAAATACGTAACTAATTAATGCAGAAGAAAACATTAGCAACGGATTAACAAAAATCACTGAAAATTAAAACCATTTACAAAGAGATCCATTTCCAGGAAACTCTTATAGCAAGAACCAAAATATTATATACATTCTGGTCCACAAAGTACATACCATGTACCTTCTCTTCTTGAGGATTACATACAACAGTTGCTTTGTTAAATCTACACATAAGCAACATAAAACCCTGAGGTGGACTGTTGAGGGATGTGAATTCCCAATCATGTTAATTCTCAACAAAACCTGTCTCATCATGTTTCTTCTTGCCCCGCACCTAACCCTGGCTGACGCTGCGGCGACGTAGTGGGCGATTAGGGTTTCAGGTGCCGGTGGTTGCCGCCCCCCTCGGGGGCTCTCTCTCCATCTTTTCTCCCTTGCAGGTCAAGTGTTGGCTGTGGGTGTTTGATCCCACCCGGATGGCGGAGTCTCTAGCAGACCAGTGTGAGAGACTAAAGATCATGGACGACGAACAGGAAGTTGCAGAGATCGCTGAGGAAGACGACCACAGGATACCGGACCATGTCGAACTTGCTCTGATCGGTCGACTCCTGATGGACCGCTCCTACAACTTCATGGCGATGAAGAAGAACCTAGCCCAGGCGTGGGGATTGGCGAGTGGGGTCTTGTTCAAATCGGTGGACCAGAGTACGTTTATAGTTCAGTTCACACATTGGAAGGACAAGTAGAAGGTGATAGAAGGAGGGCCGTGGAACTTTGATAATAAGGTCTTATTGCTGAAAGAGGTAGACCCGATGGACCAACCAGGAAGAATCGTCTTCAAAGAATGTCAGTTCTGGGTTCGCTTCTACAACATCCCGCTAGGGTTCCGGTCTGTAGAATCGACGAGGAAGATAGCAGAGAAAGTGGGAAGGATCATCAAGCTGGACTGTGATGAATTGGGTTGGGAAACTTCTGCGCGAGTCCGACTGGGAATAGACATCAGCAAGCCAATTAAAAGGATACAGAAGATAAGGGGACCGGATGGGTGGATTACTGATATCGAATTGAAGTATGAGTGTCTTCCGGTCTTCTGCTTCTTGTGTGGAAGGCTCGTCCATGCCGATAGAGACTGCGAGGAATATATCGAAGATGGCGAGAACTCTCGAGGGTGGGGCTTGTGGCTGAGAGCCTCTCCAAGAAGGCCGAGAATCCCAGTGGAAGAAGAACTCCTAGGGGGAAATAGATCAAGGGTGAGGAAGAGCATATTTTTCCAAACGAGATCGTCTTCGATTTCGGCTTCGAGGGAATCACAACCAGGGCGGAAAGAGCAGTAGAAGAGTGCGGAGGACACGATGTCAACAGTGGCGACTGGAGGCCAGCAGGGGTGCGGAGCTACCACCGCTGATGAAGGAGAGTCCCGGACGGAGGAGGACAAGGTAGGGAAGTGCCATACACATGAAGCTCCTCAACCGAAATACAAATACAACGTAGGCGATCTGATGGCTATGGACAACGTGCCTCAGGGGAAGGGCAGAAGGACCGCGGGTCATGCTGCGGGAAACTCAGACAGTCTGGGCGCGTGTGGAGATGAAGGGGAAGGGGGGAACCGGGCGACTGATGGGAGGGTGAGGAACGAGGAGAACCTATCGGTGGGAAACTGAGCTTGGGAGGACACCTCGTCGACCAAGCTGCCAACATGCAAACAGGATGAACGAGCAACGGAGGAAAGGATAACATCGAACGACTGGAGCAGCAGGGAATCTGGGGGGAAGGAGAGGCTGCAAGACAAGGTGGGGGCGGTGAGAAAGGGAATGAAGGTGACCATGGTAACAGTCAATAAGGAGTTACTACGTTTTCCTGGGAAGCAAGGGGAGGAGATGGAGCAGGAGTGGAGGAAAGCAGAAGAGAAAGGGAAGACTCGGCACGCAGGGAAAGGGGTTGGGGGAAACGCTGCTGGGAAACAAAGGAAGGGGCCAGAATACGAGGAGGGAAAGCAAAGAGAAACCAAGCAAAGGTCGAACAAAAGAGGAAGAGAAGTTGGGCAAGAAGAGGAACAGTGCGTGCAGGTGGTGAACAAGATGCCGGTGGAACCCCAAGCAGCTTTCAACACAAAAAGACTGAGGAGTGATCGAGCTTGAAGACTTGTTCCGGATGAAGGTCAGCTGGTTGTGGAAACCAAAGTAGTGGGAGTTGGGCATACCCAACCCCGTGAACAACAATGAAACTCCTAAGTTGGAACTGTCGGGGTCTGGGCCGCCCGACAGCCATCAATGCACTTCGATCTCTGTGTGGAAGTGAGCGGCCTAATGTAGTTTTCGTAATGGAAACTATGCTTGATGACAAAAGACTGGAAAAAATAAAAAGACAGTGTGGTTTTGTTGAGGGCATCTGCATTTCGAGCACCGGGTGAGCAGGCGGTTTGGGCCTATGGTGGCGGGGAGTGAACGTGGAAATCACTAGGTATTCTGCACGGCATGTGGAATGCATGGTGGAGGACGAGAAGAATGACATCAGGTGGACTGTATGTGGGATATATGGGTGGTCTGCACAGGTGGACAAGCATCTCACGTGGGATCTGATGAGACAGGTTTGTGCAAGGATGTCTGCTATGCATATCATGTTTGGGGACCTGAACGAGATAACAAACAACGATGAGAAAAGGGGTGGTCCGCTGAAACCAGACAGAGTTATGCGAGAGTTCTGGGATGTGATTGACAATTGTGCACTTCTTGACATTGGTTTCTCAGGCCATGCATTTACTTGGAGGAGGGGGAATTCTGTTGACACTTTTGTGGAGGAAAGATTGGATAGATTTCTTGTGAGTGAGGCTTGGAGAAGCAAGTATAGGGGTAGTTGGATTCACCACTTACCTTACTACCAGTCCGAGCATGCTCCGATTGTTCTACACGCGTTGATGGGGGAGGAAAAGAAGCACAAGAGACAGAGGCATTTTTTCTTTGAACCTATGTGGCTTTCAGAAGAGGGATGTAGTTCCACGGTGGCTGAGTCTTGGGAGATGGAAGGGGAACATGATTTAAAGCAGAAGTTATGTAAAGTGAGTAGGGACCTTGAGGGTTGGGCCTTATCCAAGTTTGGTGCTGTGAAGAAAAAAATCAAAACTACTATCAAGTTGTTAGGGGAGGAGCAGAAAAAATGGCCGGACGGGAGAACGTTACAAAGGTGTGAAGATTTATCAAATGAACTACAGAAGCTGTATAGGGATGATGAGGCTTATTGGTGTGCAAGAGCTCGGGTCAAAGAGATCAAAGAGGGGGACAGAAATACATCCTATTTCCACCACAGAGCTACCCAAAGACAAAAGAAAAATGACATTGCAGGCCTTAAAGATGATAGGGGGATCTGGAGGACAGAGGACAAAGATATACTGAGGATCATAGAAAGTTTCTATCATGATCTTTTCACAACAGGGGGAACGGTGGATATGGAGGAAGCTGTGAGGGGAATTGAGAAGAAAATTACCGAGCTAATGTCAGAGACGCTGGATAGGGATCTCAGTGATGAGGAGATTAGAGAGGCTACTTTTCAAATGCATCCAAATAAGGCACCCGGTCCTGATGGTCTAAAACCGATCTTCTATCAAAAATTCTGGCATGTAGTAGGAAAGGATGTTGCAAACTACATAAAGGGATGGTGGAAAGGGGATTACTCTCTAAAGGGGTTTAATGATACGTTGGTTATTCTAATCCCTAAGGTGAGAAAGCCCCGTACGGTTTCTGAATTCAGGCCGATCAGCTTGTGCAATGTTATCTACAAAATAGCTACAAAGGTTTTGACAAACCGCCTGAAGCCTTTCATGGACAGTATTATTTCTGTGAATCAAAGCGCCTTTGTTCCGGGTAGGATGATCACAGATAATGCCCTTATTGAATTTGAGTGCTTCCATGCTATGAAGGGAGGGAAGGGAGGCAAGAGAGGACAGATAGCACTCAAGCTTGATATGATGAAAGCTTATGATAGAGTGGAATGGAATTTCCTTGATACTGTGATGCAAAGGTTTGGGTTCAGTGGAAAATGGTGCAATAGAGTTCTAGACTGTGTTTCTTCGGTCTCTCACACTTTTACCGCCAAAGGGGAAAGATCAAGTGCCTTCCAGCCTTCATGTGGACTTCGCCAGGGTGACCCTTTATCCCCTTACCTCTTTATTCTATGTGCCGATGCTTTCTCCACCCTCCTCAACCTCGCGGTAAATGCGAATACCATCCACGGTATGAGCATCTGCCGTGGGGCTCACCGGATCTCACATTTATTTTTTGCAGATGACAGCATTCTTTTTGCTAGAGGGACAAGGAACGAATGCCTGAAAATAGCTGAGATTATCAGCCAGTATGAACAGGCATCAAGTCAAAAAGTCAATCTCACCAAGTCCGAAATTGCGTTTAGCAAGAAGATGCCGAGAAGCAAAAAAGAAGAGTTGCGGGGTCTGTTGGGAGTCAAGGAGGTGGATAGGTAGGCTTCTTATTTGGGTCTCCCTACAGCCATTGGGCGGTCCAAAAAGAAGGTCTTTGACTACATAAGAGGGAGAGTGGGGAACAAGCTGCGGGGGTGGAAGGAGAAGTTGCTTTCCAAGCCGGGAAAAGAAGTCCTCATCAAGGCTGTGGTTCAAGCTATCCCTACATATATTATGAGTGTTTTCCAACTGCCGTTGGGGTTGATTGGAGACCTGAACTCTATGGTGGCAAGGTTTTGGTGGGGGTCGAAAGATGGGGAAAGGAAGATATCATGGCTGTGTCGGGATAGATTGTGCAAATCCAAAAGGGAGGGAGGCATGGGTTTTAGAGATATGCATATTTTTAATCAAGCTATGCTAGCGAGACAGGTGTGGAGGCTGCACTCTAGACCGGAGACACTGGTTGCCAAGGTGTTGAAGGCCAGATACTTCCCAAATGATTCTATTTTAGAAGCACGGTTGGGGTCATTCCGAGCTATACTTGGCGTAGTTTGTGGGGGAAAAAATCGCTCATCCTTCAAGGAACTATGAAAATAATTGGGAATGGCCGGGACACGAACATTTGGACGGACAGGTGGGCGGTAGGTGTGGACACGGAGCTTAGCGTCTTCCAGCCGACAGACGGTGACCGGGTGGAAATGGTGCACGAGCTGATGCTAGAAGGGAGAAGAGAATGGGATGTGGCCAAGATGCTGCATGTGTTTCCTAGGGAGATTGCGGTTCAAATCAAAGTGATATCGTTGTCTATTAAGGAAACGGTGGACAGAATGTACTGGTGGCCGAGCAACAATGGGGTCTTTTCAGTACGATCGGCCTACTGGCTGGGCAAACTGGGTGGAGCAGGGCTTCGGGAGAGGGAAAGGGCAATGCCACATGATATTTGGAAGCTAGTGTGGGATAATAGATGGCCTCCGAAACTGTCTCATTTCCTTTGGAGGGTCGCTACAGGAAGTTTAGCCACAAGAGGACGGTTGTGCGATAGACATGTTACATCGGAGGGGGTTTGTCCGATATGTGCAATGGAGGTGGAAACTATCTCACACATGTTAAACCATTGCCCAGGCGCAGAGGTAGTATGGAGGGAGAGCTGGTTGACCAACCCAGTTACCGTGGACAGTAATGGGAACACCCATGAGGAGCTGCTTACCGCAATGAACACATGCACTGAAGCGGAGAAGGATGAGTTGGTTGCTGTGTGGTGGACCATCTGGACAAGCCGGAACAACAAAGTTTTCAAAGATGAAGCACCGTTTCCCAGGCCTATCCTCCACGCCTACCGAGCCCTGCTTGCCGACCATAGGAAGGCACAACGTAGGGGATCTGGACCCGCTGCCGTGACAGGGAGGGAAGCGTCCATGCACCAGCAGAGGGAGGGAGCGCTTAACTCGTCGACGTCTGTAGGGGTAGGTGGCGACACGTCGTGGCTTTGGCTGCATGCCGACGCGGCAGTCCGCAACAGCGGGCAATGTGGCTTAGGCGCGGTGGTACGGGACGGCCAGGGTCTTTTCCTAGGCGCAGTGCAACGACAAGTAAATGCAAGATGGAACTCCAAAATTGCAGAAGCTATGGCATTGAGGGAAGGGCTACTGATGGTGCGGGCAACCGTTTCAATGGACAAGAAGCTGATACTTTGCTCTGACTCCCTAAATCTGGTGACTGCTTTGAACGAGAAAGAAAAACGTCCAGACTACTTGGGGCTGCTAGCTGAAGACATTTGTACCTTGGCATCCGATCTCGCTGGTTTCATATGTGTCCATGTAAAAAGGTCTAGGAATCAGTTGGCACACCTTGTTTCTCAACACGCTTTAGCCTTAGGAGGTCAGTGTGTTAGAAGGAATACCATATCGGTTAGCTGGAGGCTATTAGCTGAAAATGATGTCTTTCCTGTACCTTGATTAAGCTATGAATGAAATGGCGGTGATTTCAAAAAAAAAGAACATGTTTACCACTTATCAGGTAACTATTACCTCCAGGTCGTCTGTCCAAGGTATTCATGATACTTGTTACATAAACATCTCACATAGCTTACCAGACATAATCAACTTCTTGTAACCTCTCACTAGGCAACAAATAAAATAATGGCTCACAAGGCCCATTAACATCATAACTCATACCTAGTTATGTTCATCATCTCAAGATACCTGCATGATTAGTATGCTTGATAACAATCATATCAATTACACATCAACATTATGAAATAAAAGAATAACATCACTATTCCCTCATTAGGGTTAGAGTTTTCCATCTTTATCAATTAGGGTTTCACATAACATCACCTTATATTAGGGTTTCACATAACATCACCCTATATTAGGGTTTCACATCACATCACCCTATATTAGGGTTTCACATCACATCACCCTATATTAGGGTTTACATTTAATATTAATTAGGGTTTTATGATTACCTCATTAATCCAAACCCTAAATGAGTGCTTCCACACATCTTGGAGCACATAGAATTATTTAAGTATTGAATCATACTTGTCATTGTTCCATATACTAGGAACACACATCACCACCATGCCTTATTAGGTTGACTTAACCTTTCACTAAGTACATACACCTATGCTTAACATGTTGTATTGGATTTATTACGTTCATAGGCATCAAGTGATAATTTCTCTAATTATACTAATCACCTAAGTACTTTAGAGGTAATTCCTTTGAAATCAACCTTGATATACTCTTCAACCACTTATGTGGTTGATAGTACTTACACAGTTTGAATCAATTGGACCTTCAAATGGTTTTGAACCAAATGAACCTTCAAACGGTCTTGGACCAATTGCACCTTCAAACGGTCTTTGACCAATTGCACCCTCAAATGGTTTTGGACCAATTGCACCCTCAAACGGTTTTGGACCAATTGCACCTTCAAACAGTCTTTGACCAATTGAACATTCAAATGGTCTTTGACCAATTGCACCCTCAAACAATCTTGAACCAATTGCACCTTCAAACGGTCTTTGACCAATGGAACCTTCAAATGGTCTTTGAACAATTGCACCCTCAAATGGTCTTGGAACAAACCTTCAAATAGTTTAGGACCATTTAGACC
This sequence comes from Alisma plantago-aquatica, assembly GCA_963693085.1. Classification (NCBI taxonomy): domain Eukaryota; kingdom Viridiplantae; phylum Streptophyta; class Magnoliopsida; order Alismatales; family Alismataceae; genus Alisma; species Alisma plantago-aquatica. The sequence goes on along the minus strand of OY856414.1, from coordinate 797,414,939 downwards.
TTCAAACGGTCTGGTCCCTATATCCTTAAACAGTTTGAAGACCGTTAGACCTTAAATGGTCTTGGTCTCTAGTTGAACTTTAAATGATCTTGAACCTTTTGCTCATCAAACAGTTTTGAAACCGTTTCAACCCAAGACCCTCAAAAAGTTTAATGAATGGTTAACCGTAAATAGTTTGAGACCGTTTGATACTCAATTGATTTAAATATTAATTAACCCTGATCAGTTTGAGACTATTTGATCCTCAAACGGTTTGAGACCATTTAGTCCTCAAAACGGTTTGAGACCGTTTGGTCAAAACTGAATTGAAACCGATTGAACCTCAATTAGGGTTTTGACATCAATTGATCTAGGGTTTCGAAACCAATAGAGCTAGGGTTCTGGAATCAATTGAATTTGATTATTTGAAGTCATTAGGTCATGAGACCAATTTATCCTTGAGTCCATTGAAACTATTTGGTCTCTAAACAGTTTTGAAACCGTTTGACCTCTATCAGTTTTGAAACAGATTGGTCACCAAACAATTTTGAAACTATTTGGTCTCTAACGGTTTGAAACCATTTGCTTCTAATTTTCTTGAGGTGTGTGCTAAGATGATTTCAACATCATCAATCTTTAGGCCTCCAATTTCTACTGCCATTTATATGATTAATTCAGCAATCATTCAAGAAGAAATTAAAGATCAACATATGATGAGAAATTAAAATCAATAACAACATTGATGGGTTCAAGTTATATAACCCACCTTCAAAGTAGATTCAAAGCTTCAAGCTTCACGTATCTAATGGTGAAATAAGCTCCATAAACTATCCAAGGTTCATTTCCAACTCTTTGGATGCAAAAGATGGCCAAGGTTGAGCATAGTTTGGAAGAGAGAAGAAAATCAATGTTGAAATCAGATTTCAACCATCAATTCAAGGTTGAAGATGATCATGGAGCTTACCTTTAGCTTGGGGAACATTATCCTCCTGCTCCTAAGCTACTTGGTCGTTGGCCAAAGCAAGGAAAGAAAATGGTTTGCAAAATAGCCTTTCAAATAAGGAGAAAACAGAATATATGTAATTGATTTTCTAGGAGAGAGAAAGTAGGAGAAAATTAATCCTTTTTATTACCACATGCCCCCTCCCTTCCTTTCCTTCGAAGCCATCTTCCTTTTCCCACAATATCCTCTCATTTATCCTTGAATCAAAAGCAACCACTTTAAGCTCCTTAATTAATATAATACTATTATCCATTTTTAGTGGACATTGCTTTTTAATTAACAAATGTGAGTGGGTTTCTTCACCTACTTAGGATATCTCAGTGAAACTCAAGGTATTTGAACGTACTTGTGGTATAGGATTTCAACCAAAGCCTTTTTAGTTGATTGGCACTTCAATTAATATTTATTTTTGCTAGAAAATAAATTAGAGTTTCAATTATGCTTAAATCTTGATTATTTTATTATCAAGATTATCTCTCCTCAAAAGTAGTTCAAACAAGACACCCCTTTAATTTTATTTTCTCTAAATGATACCAAGAAATAGTAGGGACATAATAGAGGTGGTATTTTACATATTCAACCCAAGATTTTGGGTAATTTACAAATTACACCAAAACTAGCATTCAATACACAAGCATTATTCAAACAAGCTCATTTTTGGAACTTAGGCTTGTGGAAGCCATACATCAGCATCATTCTCATTCTTATGATGATATATAACTTGAGGAACATTTATCATGTAAAATTTACAAAGTAACCCCTCAAATTGGGTAATTTGCACTTTAGTCCAAAATAGGTAAAACATTGTTTCAATATTATTCAAATAGGACCAAAATTGAAACATAAACTCTCCTTTAGTCTTAATTACTTTTCAAAAGATAAAGACAAGAATCTAAATGACTTACTTAAGAAAAATTCTAGGATTAAGCCTTAACCTAGGTCAGAGATGTTATAATTATCCACCCCTAATAGGGATTTCATCCCCAAAATCATCAAGAGAAAAGAGAAGGGTACTTCCTCCTCATCTCTTCCTCCAGCTCCCACGTAGCTTCTTCAATGCCTCGATGATTCCAAAGAACTTTCACAAGAACTACATCTTTCTTTTTCAACTTTTTGATTCTCTTGTCAAGAATCAACACTGGTCCCTCTACGTAGGATATATCTTCACTTAACTCTACCTCCACAGGTTGCAAAACTAACTCTGTGTTAGGGTGACACTTTCTCAACATGGATATATGGAATACTAGATGCAATCTATGTAGTTCAGGTGGCAACTCCAACTTATAGGCTACCTTTCCAATCCGTTCAATGATTGGATAAGGCCCCATAAACCTAGGAGCTAACTTACCTTTCTTTCCAAATCTAAGAACACCTTTCCAAGGTGAGACTTTGAGATATACCGTATCTCCAACTTGGAATTCTAAAGGTCTTTTCCGTTTATCAGCATATGATTTATGTCTATCTTGTGCAACTTTTAACTAGTATTGCATTACTTTAATCTTCTCAGTTGTCTGTTACACTAACTCAGGACCCAAAAGTTGGTATTCCCCTGTTTCATACCAACATAAAGGAGATCTATAATGTCTACCATATAATGCTTGATATGGTTCCATATCAATACTGTGTTGATAACTATTGTTGTAAGAAAATTCTATTAAGCTCAAGTGTATATCCCAACTTCCTACAAACTGAAGGACACATGCCCTAAGAAAATCCTCCAAGGTTTGTATAGTCCTCTCAGTTTGTCCATCTATCTGGGGGTGAAAGGCGGTATTGAACCTTAACTGCGTACCCAAAGGTTTATGTAGTCGTTCCCAAAAATGACTCATGAACTGGCGACCTCTATCAGCAACAATTGTAGCTGGAACCCCATGTAAATGCACTATCTCATCTATATAGATCTGTGCAAGTTTCTCAGCAGTGTAGGTTGTTTTGACAGGAAGAAAATGTGCTGACTTAGTCAACCTATCAACTATCACCCAAATGGAATCATGACTTTTGGCTATTTTGGGTAAACCAACCACAAAGTACATGGTTACGTGATCCCATTTCCACATGTGGTCCAGCCATCTTCAAGATTTACTTCTTCTCCTGAGAGCAGAAGTCACTATCAGATAAATTGGAAGACACTAGAACAGACTCAATGACCTTAATCCTATGTCTCTGTAGACTCAGCAAACCTAGAGCTCTGATACCACTAAGTTGTCATGACTCGTCAATAAATCTTTTATTGATTAATGCAGAAGAAAACATTAGCAGTGGATTAACAAAAATCACTAAAAATAAAAACATTTACAAAGAGATCCATTTCCAGGAAACTCTTATAGAAAGAACCAAAATATTATATACATTCTTGTCCACAAAGTACATACCATGCACATTCTCTTCTCGAGGATTACATACAATAGTTTCTTTGTTAAATCTACACATAAGCAACATAAAACCCCGAGGCATTCAATGCTAAAATCTCAGATCGATCATTAAAGCACTAACTACTGTCTCCAAGGACCTAAGAGTACAGAGACGACACATAGGACTCTTATCTATAAGACATGACAGTTAGTATCTCCACCTGAGATATCACGGTTGTCCCTGATGTTGCTATCCTTCCTCTGTTGTGGGGTTTCTACCTCCTCATCCTCGTTCACCTAAAAAGGTTGGATCCCACGGGGGGTGAGACAATTGAAATTGTCCCAGCGAGAGATATAACTCTCTGCCAAAAACATTATTATTGCAGATAAACAGTAATAAACTGAGCAGAGGAATCTCTATTGAGCAATAGGATTTAGTCATTATTAAGCAGAATAGAGCAATATCATCTTTTAAAGCATTACAACTATAAATTATAAAGTAGTAAATCATATATTCATTTTAATAATGAATATGAAAAACATGTATAATATTTATCCACTATAGGATACAATAAGCAATGTAACATCAACCAATGATTTTCATAATTGGTTCTTAAGCAAATATGCTACACAGCTGAATTACATTTTACAATCATTCTTATGCCCTAAGGAAGTGAGCCGTACCGCTCAAATCCAACCTTCGGTTGTGAAACCCAAAGCCGGTGCCATACAAGATCAAAGGAAGAGCCGGACTCCTCGATCTCATCCGTCTCAGTCAGTGCGAGACCATAAGCAGGACCGCAGTCTCTTTCTTAAGTGATGTCAGTCACAGGGTTAGCTCTCATAGGCTACCCATCCTCTAGCCCACCTTGCTACAGGTCTCGACGCTAGTAAATCTGAGCCATGGGCCAGTTCACCGTGCTCCCTGAGCCATGAACGCATTCATACTCCATCACTCTGAGCCATGGGCCTGATCACCATGCTCTTATACATATCTTGAGTCTACAACCGAAGTTGCACTCAAATCCTCCTATTTTTGGCTAGGAGAAACCCCACATATTCAACAATATACGCTCCGGATTAACCAGTAGGAAAACCCATTTTACCATCACCAACTACTGAGGATGATGGATCTATTGCTAGGGCTCTACATGATAATATTCCACTTGATTATTTAAGTACATTACCATATTCTTTTAGCATCAATCAAGTTTTCAAATAAGAATTATTATGACATATGTTGCAAAGAAACGATACTCCTATCAAGTACTTTTCAAAACTTTATAAAACATTGGGATCTCAATTCCTTGTCTCATTACTGGGAATTCACATCCCTCAATAACACCTTCATCAGGTTTGCTGGATCTGGGTATTTAAACCTTCAATTCATTACTGAACATGGTTACCACTTATTAGGTAACTATTACCTCCAGGTCATCTATCCATGGTATTCATGATACATGTTACATAAACATCTCACATAGCTTACCAGGCATAATCAACTTCTTGTCACCTCTCACTAGGCAACAAATAAAATAATGGCTCACAAGGCCCATTAACATCATAACTCATACCTGGTTATATTCATCATCTCAAGATACCTGCATGATTAGTATGCTTGATAACAATCATATCAATTACACATCAACATTATGAAATAAAAGAATAACATCACTATTCCCTCATTAGGGTTAGAGTTTTCCATCTTTATCAATTAGGGATTCACATAACATCATCTTATATTAGGGTTTCACATAACATCACCCTATATTAGGGTTTCACATCACATCACCCTATATTAGGGTTTGACATCACATCACCTTATATTAGGGTTTGACATTACATCACCCTATATTAGGGTTTACATTTAATATTAATTAGGGAATATTAATTAGGGTTTAATGATTACCTCATTAATCCAAACCCTAAATCAGTGCTTCCACATATCTTAGAGAACATATCATTATTTAAGTATTAAATCATACTTATCATTGTTCCATATACTAGGAACACACATCACCATCATGCCTTATTAGGTTGACTTAACCTTTCACTAAGTACATACACCTATGCTTAACGTGGTGTATTGGATTTATTACTTTCATAGGCATCAAGTGATAAGTGCTCTAATTATACTAATCACCTAAGTACTTTAGAGGTACTTCCTTTGAAATCAACCTTGATATACTCTTCAAGCACTTATGGGGTTGATACTACTTACATGGTTTGAATCAATTGGACCTTCAAATGGTTAAGAACCAAATGAACCTTCAAACGGTCTTGGACCAATTGCACCTTCAAATGGTCGTTGACCAATTGCACCCTCAAATGGTCTTGGACCAATTGCACCCTCAAACAATCTTGGATCAATTGCACCTTCAAACGGTCATTGACCAAATGAACCTTCAAACGGTCTTTGACCAATTGCACCCTCAAACGGTCTTGTACCAATTTCACCTTCAAACGGTCTTTGACCAATTGAACCTTCAAACGGTCTTTGACCAATTGCACCCTCAAACGGTCTTGGACCAAACTTTCAAATGGTTTAGGACCATTTAGACCTTCAAACGGTATGGTCCCTATATCCTTAAACGGTTTGAAGACCGTTAGACCTTAAATGGTCTTGGTCTCTAGTTGAACTTTAAACGATCTTGAACCTTTTGCTCATCAAACAGTTTTGAAACCGTTTCAACCCAAGACCCTCAAATGGTTTGATGAATGGTTAACCCTAAACAGTTTGAGACCATTTGATCCTCAATTGATTTAAATATTAATTAACCCTAAACGGTTTGAGACCGTTTGATCCTCAAATGGTTTGAGACCATTTAGTCCTCAAACGGTTTGAAACCATTTGGTCAAAATAGAATTGAAACTGATTGAACCTCAATTAGGGTTTTGACATCAATTGATGTAGGGTTTTGAAACCAATTGAGCTAGGGTTATGGAATCAATTGAATTTGATTATTTGAAGTCATTATGTCATGAGACCAATTGATCCTTGAGTCCATTGAAACAATTTGGTCTCTAAATGGTTTTGAAACTATTTGACCTCTATCAGTTTTGAAACCGATTGGTCACCAAACGGTTTTGAAACTGTTTGGTCTCTAACGGTTTGAAACTGTTTGCTTCTAATTTTCTTGAGGTGTGTGCTAAGATGATGTCATCATCATCAAGCTTCATACCTCTGATTTATACTGCCATTTATATGATTAATTCAACAATCATTCAAGAAGAAATTAAAGATCAACATATGATGAGAAATTGAAATCAATAACAACATTGATGGGTTCAAGTTATATAACCCGCCTTCAAAGTAGTTTCAAAGCTTCAAGATTCATGTCTTTAATGGTTAAATAAGCTCCTTCAACTATCCAAGGTTCATTTCCAACTCTTTGGATGCAAAAGATGGCCAAGGTTGAGCATTGATTGAAAGAGAGAAGAAAATCAATGTTGAAATCCGATTTCAACCATCAATTCAAGGTTGAAGATGATCATGGAGCTTACCTTTAACTTTGGGAACATTCTCCTCCTGCTCCTGAGCTCCTTGGTTATCGGCCAAAGCAAGGAAAGAAAATGGTTTGCAAAATGGCCTTTCAAATAAGGAGAAAATTGAATATATGTAATTGATTTTCTAGGAGAGAGAAAGTAGGAGAAAATTCATCCATTTTCTTGCCACATGCCCCCTCCCTTCCTGGCCTTCAAAGAAATATTCCTTTTCGATCAATATCCTCTCGTTTATACTTGAATCAAAAGCAACCACTTTAAGCTCCTTAATTAATATAATACTATTATCCATTTTTAGTGGACATTACTTTTTAATTAACAAATGTGAGTGGGTTTCTTTACCTACTTAGGATATTTCGGTGCAACTCAAGGTATTTGAACGTCCTTGCACTATAGGATTTCAACCAAAGACTTTTTAGCTTATGTTCACTTCAATTAATATATTTATTTTTGCTATAAAATAAATTAGAGTTTCAATTATGGTTAAATCTTGATTATTTTATTATCAAGATTATCTCTCCTCAAAAGTAGTTCAAACAAGACGCCCCTTTCTTTTTATTTTCTCTAAATTATGCCAAGAAACATTAGGGACATAATAGAGGTGGTATTTTACATATTCAACCCTGATTTTGGATAATTTACAAATTACACCAAAACAAGCATTCAATACACAAGCATTATTCAAACAAGCTCATTTTTGGAACTTAGGCTTATGGAAGACATACCTCAACATCATTCTCATTCTTATGATGCTATATCACTTGAGGAACATTTATCATGTAACATTTTCAAAGTAACCCCTCAAATTGGGTAATTTGCACTTTAATCCAAAATAGGTAAAACATTGTTTCAATATTATTCAAATAGGACCAAAATTGAAATATAAACTCTCCTTTAGTCTTAATTACTTTTAAAAAGATAAAGACAAGAATCTAAATGACTTACTTAAGCAAAACTTCTAGGGTTATGCCTTAACCCAAGTCAAGGATGTTACACGCATGCCTTTATCAGTCTCTCTTATCAAGTGGTATGGACATCATACTGCCTTAGGAGGGACAAAACTCATATCTTTCACTCACAGTCTATGTCATGCGTCAAAGCCACCCAATAATCACCGTTATAACAACCAATGTTTCAGGAATGTGTTTGATGATGTCAAAGTGTACCCAATCACATTCGACGAGTGTAGTGATTTTAGGCCTAAGAATCATAATCACCACCATCACTATATGAGAGATGATTCAGACTACCATGTCAAGGTTCCATGTGTCACTTTCATTGTGGGTCTGTCTGATACACTATTCTCTTATATGTATCTATGTGCTTGGTTTGATATCATATATCATGACTAATGAGACAATGTCATCAACCAACACATTCTCTAGTCTTGATGTGTCATTGTTGTCTATCAACCTTCCACAATGACATCCAACTAGGGACATAACTAGAATGTACATACTCTTAGCATCCTTATGATCTCATTGTTCAGGTCCTCAACCTAAAGACATACGTCATTGAGTATTGTCATTCTTCAGACATTCATTTTGCTCCATCATTTATCTCATAATCGATTGAGCTAGAATAAATTGGAAGATTTCCTTTGATATTTATCAAATCAATCATGATGTATGCCAATTCAATCATCATATGATTGACTCCTAGGGCATACATACCAGTAGCTAGGGCCAGGGTTCTAGGTCTATGCATGAGTCGAAAGGACAAAATTCAGGATTTTTTTGGAAATATCAGACAATGAACTGGTCGGTTCGTGCATAAATCGGTCGGTATGTGCCATGAATCATTTAGTTCGTGCAATTTCCTATTTTGAATTGCATTGGTGTTCTATGCATGATTAATACAAAATATGACGTCAACACTAATCCTTGATCCAATAAAATTGACCATTGAACCAGGCGGTTCATCATATGAACCAGGTGGTTGGGACCATGAACCAGTCAGTTCATGCCCTGGTTCGAACTTTGTTCAACCAATGTTGATTCTAATTAACTTGACACTCCAGCTGATTGATTCAACACTTGAATAGGTTGATTCAGAGTCCAGTCAGTCTATTTTGAACCTTAGTTATTTAATTGAATACCTAAGCACTTTTAGTAATCATGTTAAACATTATTCATGAATAAAATCAAATTCCAAGTTTATCCTATGTGTGTGACCCTATATGTCCCAAATTTCATTGGCAGTGAATGTCCATAACCAACTTATGACATCACAAGCAATGAGTGGCATCTAGAAATACATCATTGCTACCCAAGTAGTTTATAAAGTTGAAGAACAACTTCAATCTACAATGCATGATTAGTGTTATCGTGATCGTATAGTTCCTTTATCTTTGATATCCAAATTGAACTCGAGTCATGGAATTGTCATCCTCTTCAACATTTAATCCATGTTCCTTGAACTAGAGAAAACTATGTGAGATGCATATGAGTTCACATATCACATATTGAATCACATGAATATGGCCATACATTTCTTAGTCTCACTTATCAAGGGGCCTCGGTATCTATCTCCTATAGGAGGAACAAATCTCATCTACATCACTCACACTCAATCCCCATGTGCCGCAGTGCACATGAGCATACCTTTATGGCAACCCTTATTCAAGGTCACATTGAATGATGTCTAAATGAAATGAATGACACATGATGAGTGTAGTGACTTCAGGTCTAAGAAACACAATCACCACTGTCACTCTGAGAGTTGATTCTCACTAGCATTCCATGGTATCCATGTATCACTCTCATGGAGGGTCTGTCTGATACATTGTTCTCTAACATGTACTTGTGTGTTTGGTTTGATATCACATATCATGACTAATGAGATTCTATCATCAACCAACATACACTCTAGTCTTATGTATTATTGTTGTCTATTTTTCTTCCACATTTACATCCAACTAAAATGTATGTACTCTTATCATACACATGATCTCATCATTCAGATCCTCAACTTGAAGACATATGTTATCGAGTAACATCACTCTTTAGACATCTACTATGTATGTGTCATTATCTCATGAGTGAGACAAACATAATATATGAAGTTACTTTTATTATTATCAAATCATGTATCAAATCCACATTTCAATCTTCATATGATTGGCTCTCTAGGCATACTTACCAACATACTACCACTTGCACTTATAGCCAATCACCCACGAATCTTATTCCAAGTGATCTTAACATTTCCACCAAGTTTCTACTACACAAGAGCTTTTATAGCGGGCTAGCTAGCAATGTTTAATTCTAGTCAGTATATTGAATGTTTTACATCTCCTTGTTGTATGGCATCTTGTATGAGATGGATGTGTTGTAGTATGCAATTTGAGATTCCTTACCTAACTAATAGTTACATTATTGTCATATTATCTTTATTGTGTCATTAATGGTTGGAACATCCTACAAGTTCATCTATATGAACTTCTAGATTCATAAAATATTCTATGTTCTTCTCATAACACCAAGATACTCATCTTCAATTATAGAATTAAAAAACTATCTCTAGCTTGGAACTTTTCCAGCTTACAATTTTCACTTTAATGTCAGACACAAAATTTAGATTACGATCATTGATTTTATTTCAATTTGGAAGATTTCATAGGTGTAACCCTTTACACCCAACTCTTCCTTATTACCAAGGAATAAGTAATTTTACTACTTCCCAAGTACTTAAGGATCTTCTTATGGCATTCTAGTGACCTTCACAAAGATTTGACAGATATCCTCTCTTCATGTCCAATACATATGAGTCAACTGGATGATTACATATCCTCTCTTCATGTCCAATACATATGAGATAGAGAGATGAGTACATTTCATACATGATAGTTCCACTTGTGAATACATATGGTTTCTTACTCATGTTCTTCCCATTCTTCACAAGAATTGGGACACTGAACTCTAGAGAGACTAATTTCACAAAATTTCTCTCAATGAGTCCTCCATGATGAACCCCTTCATCATCTTGCCAATGTATGTGCTCTTAGGTTTAGATCTATCTCTATAAATCTTGATTCCTATCATATAGGATGCTTCACCTAAACCCTTCATAGAGAAGGTACTTTCCATCTAGGTTTTAACATTTGTAGTATAAGGTTATTATTCCCCTATCATTATGTGGAATATAAATATTCTCCCACTAAATCTTTTATAATCACATATTTCATCTTCATTCTGACTCAAGTCAAACTCTTTGACTATCTTGTCAAATAGAAGATTCCATCTCTCACATGCGTACTTCAGATCTAAAGATTGACCTTTGTAGATTATAGACCTTATATGCAATATATTGATCTATAAAACCATTAGGTTGTGTCATGTACACATCATGTAAAATATTCCAATTAAGGAATTCAATTTTAACATCCATTTTTCCAAATCTCATAGTCAAATTAAGCTGTAATAGCAAGCAATTATCCTCATGTATTTACCATGGCAACTAGAGATAAGATTTCATCATGTTCAACACCTTGAACTTGTTTGAAACTCTTCGTAACCGGTCTACACTTCCATATTGGTGTTCTTCTAGAAGACTCAAATGCACAATATGGGTTTTACCCCTTCAGGTGGATCCACCAAGGTCATACCTTATTGGAGTACGTGGATTCCATCTTGGACCCTATGGACTCAGGCCATTTCTTAGACTCTGGTTCCTCAACAACTACTAGGTAGTTTGTTGACTTATCTTCTATGGTCAACTAACCACCTTTTGAGTTATAAAATATCATAACTTTTCAAACTCAAGGTGTTCTACTAGAACTACAAGGTTTTTTATGTTGCATAAGGAATGTGGCATACAACTCATAAAACAAGATTAATTAATGCGGAAGCGATTGTTAGCAATGAAATTACTAAAAATAACTAAAAATTAAAACCATTTATCAAGAGATCCACTTACAAGAAAAACTCTTTCATCTAGAACCAAAGTAAAACATTACATCCTAGTTCATATGTACATTACATGCATCATTGCATCTCGAGGCATACATGTACCAAAATCTCAGATCGAAGTATCAAAACACTAACTCCTAGGACCTGAGAGTACAGAGATGACTTTAAGACTATTTACATAAAGACCAGACAGTCAATGTCTCCACCTATTGGATCACTGTTGTCCCTGTGTCTACTGTTGCTTCTCTTCTCCTGCAGAAGAGTTTCTGCCTTGTCGTCTGCGTCTACCTAAAAACATTAGATCCCACGGGGGTGAGACAATTATAAAAATTTCCCCAGCAGCAGATATAACTCTCCGCCAAAACATTGTCATTACAATTTAATAGAAATAAACTGAACAGTGGGATAGTATGAATTAGTAGCAGGTGGATAGACATCTATGCAGACTGGAGAAAAATTCTTGTGCATTTTTACAACAAAAACTTGATTAAGAAGCATGTCTCATAATCAATATGAATTAAAGGAACATAAGTATATTCCTATATTAAGGCATGCTAAGCAGTATTTCAATAATCAATATTCCTCGTATTTCAATATTATGCAAATATGCTACACGGCCGATTATATTTTACAAATAGATTTAAGCTCTGAGGAGATGAGGTATACCGCTCATACTCCAACCGACCATTTCTAGAATCGAAATCGGTACCATAAATAGGTCAATGGAAGAGTCAGATTCCCATGACCTCCCACATCCTGGTCAACACAGGACTACAAGAAGGACTGTGTCGACAGCTCAAATAGCTTTCCAGGGTATACTGGAACTTCTCTATAGAGTTATAGCGTCAACTACACTCTCATCGGTAATCGAGAGCATTAGTGTTTATCTCCATTGACCCGACATGAAATAATATTGGGAGATTAATGATACATCCATCCCAACCATCGGGAGATTTATGATACATCTATCCCGACACATGAAGGATTGAGGGGTTTAATGTTTACTCTCTCTCAATCTCTTCACCCGGACGTAAGGATATTTTTGCCCATTTACCCCCCACATATTCAAAATATGCAAATTCCAGGAATTCTATAGAGTACATGTTTCACCATCACCAATTGCTGCTGATGATGGATCTATGGTTAGAGCACTACATGAATAGACTTCACTTAATTAATTAAGTACATTTTCATATTCTTTTAGCATCAGGAAAGTTCTCAGACAAAACTCATTATGACAATGCTATAAGGAAACATGTACTAACTTCATCAATTGCTTAACAATCTTAAAAGATATTGGGAACTCAATCCCTTCTCAATTTCATCACCATGATCATATGGCGCTGGGTAATTAAACCCTTAATTCATCATTAAGCATTGTTACCACCTTTCTAGATAACCATCACCTTTAGGTCAGTTGACCAAGGAAAACATGATATTTTGCTATTATAAGCATCACACATGGTACTTGATGCCCATTAACTCTCTTGATACCTTTTACCAGGTAGCAAGGTATATTATGGCACTCAAGATACAATCACAATAGTGAATTAAACATCATAGCTTATACCTGGCCATGATCATCATTTCAAGTTGCCTGCATTGTTAGCACAGATAATACAATGATATCAATTGCATATCAGAACCATGTTCAACAAATATGAATTCACTATTCATGGGTAACACTACTATTCCCTTACTAGGGCTAGGGTTTCCCATTTCATGTCATCTAAAGATAGTCATCCTCTTATCACATCAAAGATATAGTTTACCACCATATTGCTCAAGATTAGGGTTCATTGAGCAATACATAGCATTACCCAGAGTTTGGGCTTCACAGTACATCAAACATCAGGGTTCCTCATGAAACCATCCTTAATTAGGGTTTCACATCAAATTCACCCTATAAAAGGATTTACATCCAATGTTCCACAATTAGGGTTTACTATTCATCCCAATTAGGGTTTCATGATCTATTCCCATAATTAGGGTTTACTATTCATCCCAATTAGGGTTTCATGATCTATTCCCATAATTAGGGTTTACTATTCATCCCAATTAGGGTTTCAGATCACATTACTCTTGATTAGGTCTATTCACATCATCACCCCAAATTAAGGTTACATCCATACCTTGGATTAGGGTTAAGGATCAACAACCTTGTCAATTAGGGTTTAGGTTCATGATTAGGGTTTCATGATTCTTATTACTTCAGATTCATACCCTTAATCACCATATGAGTCATACTCATGTATCAACTCTATGTTATCATACCTCTCAACTTGATTAGGTCATTTCAACCCTTAATTAAGTTCATACAACTATGAATACTCATAGTGTACCAAGTCATTGCTCGTATTAGCAATTAGGGTTTCTTTCTTGATTAACACTAATCACATAGGTACTTTTAGAGTTTCAACCCTTGTACCTTATTGATTAACATTATTAATCATCATTGGATAATTAGGACTATTATTGCCTTTAACATCCTAATGGTTGAACCACAAACAACCTCCATGCGGTCTTGAAGTTACATCACCAAATGGTTTTGAAACCGTTTGCCACCAAACGGTCTTGAGACCGTTTGGCCCCAAACGGTCTTGAGACAGTTTGGCCCCAAACGGTCTTGAGACCATTTGGCCCCAAATGGTTTCAAGACCATTTGGTCTCAAACGGTCTCAAGACCGTTTGGGCCAAATCAGTCCCAATACCGCAAGGGCTAACTAGGTCAATTCTCAAACAAATCGATTTATAATTGCACCATTGAATGGCCATATATTATTCAGTTGGAAGGTCCATCAATACAAACCATTAGATCACCATCCCTGAGTCAAGGATCAACCTTCAATCCACCAAACGGTTTTGAAACCGTTTGGTCCCAAACAGTTTCAAGACCGTTTGGGATCAAACGGTCTCAAGACCATTTGCCCCAAAAAGTCTTGAAATCAATTGGACCAATCAAGGGTTTCATCAATCAACTTGATTAGGGTTACAACTTGATGGATCGTGCACACCTTGGATCATTCAATTGAGTCCATTGGATAATCATCCAACCTTTGATTAAGTTCAGACCTCAAACGGTCAACTATACCAAACGGTCAACCATGCCATGCGGTTTGGTGCCCAAACGGTCAACCATGCCATGCGGTTTGGTGTCCAAATGGTCAACCATGCCATGCGGTTTGGTGTCCAAACGGTCAACTAGACCAAACGGTCAACCAAACCAAACGGTTTGGGATCCAACTTTACCAAACGGTTTGGAAACTATTTGGACCAAAAGTCCAAGACCGTTTGCCGTTGTTCTTTGATTAAGGTGTGTGCTTATGAATAGGTTATCATCTTCAACCTTTAGACTCACGAAAGCTACTTCCATTTCCATGGCAACTCCATCAATCAAGCAAAGTTGTTGCAATAATAACAACTAATTCTATTGCAAGTAGAAATCGAATTCAATGACAAAGATTAAGGGTTAAAGTTATATAACCTACCTTCAAATCTGATCCCAAGCTCCATGCTTCACTGCTCCAAAGGTGGTTGAAGCTCTAGTAACCTCCCAAGGTCGTTTCTCAAGCTTTTGGAGTGAAAGGATCGGCTAGGGTTGAAGATGGAGTGAAGAAATGAAGAAATCATGTATTATTTTATGATTTTAACCATGAAATCATGAAGAACGAAGATCAAAGGCTTACCAACAGATTGGGGACGTGATCCCTGCTGTCCTTAGCCTTCTTGGTCAGTTTTGCAAGCAAGGAGAAGAAAAGGAATCGAAAAAAGACCCTTAGGTGGGTTGAAAAAGGCTCTTTTATAAGAATATGATGAAAGAGAAAATGTTTAATTAAAATTCAATTAATTCCAAAAATGGTACCACCTCTTCCTCCTTGTTTTTATTTAATGCAAAGGAAACTCAAAGACACCGAACTCCCTTCCATTATCCATGGATTAAGGGAAAAGAAAATAAGCACCTTAATCCATTATAATACTAATATATCTTTTTGAGTGGGAATTCTTTTCCTTATAATAAGGTGAGTGGAATTTCACCTCCTTAAGATATTTTCGATCCTTGAAAGCTCAAGGACGGTCACTCATGCATCTGAATTCCACCAAATTAATTTTGGTTGAAGGCCCTAGAATTATTTTATTTATTTTTGCATTAATATATCCATTATGCTTAAATCTTGATTATTTTAATATCAAGATTCTCTCTCCTTGAACTTAAATCAAATGAGGCGCCCCCCTAATTTTCTTTGCTCCACATGATGCCAAGAAACATTAGGGACCTTATTGAAGTGGTAATTTATATAATGCACCCTAGGTTTTGGGTAAATTGCACATTACACCAAAACTAGGTTTTCATGCACAAACATTGCTTTATCAGCTCTTTCTTGGGTTTCAGGCTATCACAAGCCATACCCCTGCATCATCTTCATTACCATGAAGCCTTAACACATGAGGAACATATTATTATGCACAATTTGCAAATAGACCCATCAAATTGGGTAATTTGCACTTTATTCCAAAATAAACAAAATATTGATTTCAACAATATTTAAAAAGGACTAAAATTGTAATATAAATTCCTCATGAGCCCTAATTACTTTTCAAAGACAAAAGAATGCATATAATTACTCTCATTATGCAAAACACCTAGGGTTACTTCATAACCCAAGTCAGGGATGTTATAAGTTTATCCACCCCTTACAATGATTTCGTCCCCGAAATCATCAACAAAACATTTAAGAGACAAGAGTAGCAAATTTCCTTCTCATCTAATCCTCTAGTTCCCACATAGCTTCTTCAATGCCACGGTGATTCCAGTGGACTTTTACAAGATTAATATCTTTATTTTTCAACTTATTGATTCTTCTGTCAAGAATCAACACTGGTCCTTCAACATAAGATATGTCATCATTTAGTTCTACCTCCACAGGTTGTAGAACTAACTCAGTGTCAGGATGACACTTCCTCAACATAGAGATTTAAAACACTAGGTGCAATCTATGCAACTCAAGTGGTAACTCCATCTTATAGGCCACCTTTCCTATCTTTTCAATGATTAGATAAGGCCCCATAAATCTCGGAGCTAACTTCCCTCTCTTTCCAAATCTCAGGATACCTTTCCAAGGTGAAACCTTGAGGTACACCCTGTCTCTGAATTGGAATTCTAAGGGTCTATGAAGCTTGTCAGCATAGGATTTCTATCTATCCTGGGCTGTTTTCAACTGTCGCTGTATGACCTTTATCTTCTCAGTTGTTTGTTGAACCAACTCCGGACCCAAAAGTTGGTATTCACCAGTTTCATACTAACATAGGGGAGATCTACAATGTCTACCATACAAAGCCTCATATGGTGCCATATAAATATTGTGCTGATAGTTGTTATTATAAGAAAACTCTATCAAGCTCAAATGTAGATCCCATCTCCCCACAAACTGAAGGACACATGCCTTGAGCAAGTCCTCCAAGGTTTGTATCGTCCTCTTAGACTGTCCATCTGTCTGAGGATGAAAAGTTGTATTAAACCTTAGCTGAGTGCCCAAAGCTTTATGAAGTCGTTCCCAAAAATGACTCATAAACTGAGGACCTCTATCAAAAACTATTGTAACTGGTACCCCATGCAGACGCACTATCTCATCTATGTGGATTTGTGCAAGCTTCTCAGCTGTATAGGTTGTTTTGACAGGTAAGAAATGTGCTATCTTTGTCAACCTATCAACTATCACCCAAATGGAATCATGACTTTTGGCTATTTTAGGAAAACCAACCACAAAGTCCATAGTTACATGATCCCACTTCCACTGTGGTATAGGCAGGGGTTGCATTGTTCCTGTGGGCTTTTGATGTTCATCTTTAACCTGCTGACACACCGGACACCGCATAACAAACTCAACAACATCCTTCTTCAAACCAGGCCACCAATACATATCATTTAAGTTAAGATACATTTTGGTGCTCCCTGGATGCATAGCATACATTGAAGAATGAGCTTCCTCCAGGACTAACTTTCTTAAGTTATCAACATCAGGTACTTCCATTCTATCATGGTAATAGACTACCTGATCATCAGAATCATGGAAGCCATCCTACTTCTCACTATCATATTCTAACCTAAACTGTTGAATCATAGAATCAGTCTGATGTGCTTCTTTGATCTGGTGTCTCAGAGTTGGTTTTATGTGCATCTCAGCCAACAACCCAGCTAACAATGACACTTTAAGTTGTACATTGTCTTTCCTTAAGAAGATAAACATATCTCTCTTATAGAACACTAAATAGTTTAGTTGTGCTTTATCTAGGTTTGGTGTTGCTGATTTTATACTTAGTTCATCAGCAACTACATTGGCCTTCCCTGGATGATAATCAACTATACAATCATAGTCCTTGATTAATTCCATCCAGCGGCATTGCCTCATGTTTAACTCATGCTGAGAAAAGATGTACTTTAGGTTTTTATGGGCTGTGAAAATTTGGAATGTTTCTTCATAGAGATAATGTCTCCAGATCTTCAAGGCATGGACCACATCAGCTAATTCCAGATCGTGTGTCAGATAATTCTCCTCGTGTTTCTTAAGCTGTCGAGAAGCAAAAGAAATCACTTGCTTATCCTGCATCAACACACATCCTAAGCCATTCTTAGATGCATCACAGAAGACTATATACCCCTTTCCTTGCTCAGGTAGCACCAGCACAGGTGCACATGTTAACCTTTCCTTCAGCAACTAGAAAGACTGTTGACACTTGTCATTCCAGACAAAAGGAATCTCCTTCCTGGTCAACTTGGTCAGGGGTAAGGCTATTGAACTGAAGTTCTTAATGAACCTTTTGTAATAGCCAGCCAGTCCTAGGAAACTTCTTATCTATGTTGGTGTCTTCGGCTGTTCCCATTGCAGGAAAGATTCTACCTTCTTAGGATCAACACGAATACCTAAGGCAGATATTACGTGTCCAAGAAAAGAAATTTCTGGCAACCAGAACTCACATTTGCTAAACTTAGCATATAACTTATGATCCCTTAGCAAAGTCAAAGCTTGGCAAAGATGCTGCTCATGCTACTGAGCATCTCTACTATAGATCAAAATGTCATCTATAAAGACAACAACATACTGATCTAGAAAAGGTCGAAAGATTCTATTCATGAGTTCCATAAATGCAGCTAGTGCATTAGTTAGTCCAAACAACATAATTGTGAACTCATAGTGACCATACCTTGTCCTAAAGGAAGACTTAGGTATGTAACCCTCCTTGATATGTAACTGATGGTATCCTGACCTCAGATCTATCTCAGAAAAGACAGTCGCGCCACACAACTGATCAAACAAGTCATCAATCCTCGGTAGATGATACTTGTTCTCTATGGTAACTTTGTTTAACTGTCTATAGTCAATGCATAGCCGCATCGACCCATCCTTTTTCTTAACAAAAAGGACTGGAGCACTCCAGGGTGAAGTGCTTGGTCAGATAAAACCCTTCTGATGCAACTCTTGTAGTTTTTTCTTGAGTTCCGCCATTTCAACAGGCGCCATCCTATACGGCGTTTGTGCTATTGGTTGCGTGCCCAGGATTAGATTTATTTCAAAATCAATTTCTCGGGGCGACGGAACACCTGAAAGTTCTTTAGGAAATACATCTTCAAATTCCCTGACTATAGGAACTTCAGAAGGATAAGGGCTTTCCATTGTGGTATCAACCACATGGGCTAAGAATGCAGAGCATCCTTGCCTCATCAGCCTTTCAGCTACCATAGCTGACACAAGACATGTTGGAAGAATCTTTCTATCTCCCTGTAAGATCCATGTGTCACCACCATCTATGATCACAGCCTGCTTGGAACTACAATCCAAGACGACCTTATACTTCTCTAAGGTGTCCATTACAAGGATTATATCAAAACCCTGCATCTCAAGTGGTATAAGATCCACTTGAATACAGTGACCAAAAAAGAAAAGATCACAGGGAGAACACATTTCCCGCAACACTACAGATCCCATCAAAGGTGTCTCTAATAGCAAGCTATCTATTCTATGATTAACAATCATATTGCAGTCATCAATCACCTCTCGAGTGATAAAAGAGTGCGTAGCACACAGATCTATTAACACAGATACGAAGCAGGATAAAGACATATCAGAATAAAGTAGTTCCATCTGACCTGTCACAACCCAAGGGTTGACTACTATTTCAGGCTGGTTCATAGCATAGAACCTAGTTGACGCTTGGTTGTTAGATGTTGAAGAACTGGCTTGGGACGCTGGTCCACGTCCTCTAACACCACTGCCATGATGTTGCCTCTGAGAGCCCCACTGACTTTGCCTCTGTTGTTGGGTCACACTCCTGACTTTCTCAGGACAGTTCCTCACCACATGGCCTTCTTTTCCACATCTATAATAGGTTATATTCCCCCTTGGTGGTCTGGGTGGTCCTGTTACTGACATAGAGGCTGAGCTTTGATCTCCCTTTGGTGGTAAACTACGATTTCTACCCTTGACGTCCAATGCGTCTGGGTATTAAACCTTGGTGGTGGTGTAGGCAAAGAATACCTCGGTCTCTTGAAACTCCCAGTACTCTGCCCTTAAAACTGTGGGTATTCCTTCTTGTCATTGGTCTGTCGCTTCTCAAATATAGACCTCACTATATGTCTTATAGACTCCACGAAAGTTGCAAACCTCTCCCGGTTCTCCAGAGCAGACACCGGAGTGGTTAATTCAGCGTTCAACCCCTTCTCGAACAGCCGAATTCTCTCCTCATCATTGGATTCCATGTGAGGACACAACCGCAACAACTCCATAAACCTAGCCTCATACTCACTAATGTTCATGGGTCCTTGTTTAATTCTCTCAAACTGGGATATCTTCTCATCTAGATACATCTTGGGAAAGTATCTAGTGAAAAATTCATGCCTGAATTCATCCCATCCAATCACAACTCCAGGTCTTTTGCCCTCCTCAATGGTCCACCAGTGGACAACACTCCCTTTGAGGAGATATACAGCATGTCTGACCCTCTCATCATCAGGAATCATGAGGATTCTGAAATCTTTCTCCAACTCCGTCAGCCATAGATCGGCATCTGCCGGATCGGCTGTACCAGCGTACTCTAAGGCTCCTACCCCCTTAAGCCTTTCAAAAGTTTTCCCAGCACCATATCTTTCATCATGGGGTGGTTCCCTGGGTGTAGGTATTGTCATTCTATCCGTCATGTGGGTCATAGCTGCCATAAGCTGCCCAAACATCACCTGGAAGTCTGGTTCCCCATATCAGCTGGGTTGAACTGGGGATGTTCAGGTACATGTTCCTCCCTGTCCTGACCTCTAGCACCATTTCCCGGTGCAGCAACACTGCTCTCAGCAGCGTGTTCTTCGTGTGATCCAGACATCCTTAATTCTTCTTCTCCTATAAGAGCAGAAGACACTATCAGATAAACTGGAAGACACTAGAACAGACTCAACTACCTTAATCCTATGTCTCTGTACACTCAGCGAGCCTAGAGCTCTGATACCACTTTACTTGTTGCATACGACTCATAAAACAAGATTAATTAATGCGGAAGCGATCATTAGCAACGAAATTACTAAAATCACTAAAAATTAAAACCATTTATCAAGAGATCCACTTACAAGAAAAATTCTTTCATCTAGAACCAAAGTAAAACATTACATCCTGGTTCATATGTACATTACATGCATCATTTCATCTCGAGGCATACATGTACCAAAATCTCAGATCGAAGTATCAAAATAGTAACTCCTAGGACCTGAGAGTACAGAGATGACTTTAGGACTATTTACATAAAGACCAGACAGTCAATGTCTCCACCTATTGGATCACTGATGTCCCTGTATCTACTGTTGCTGCTCTTCTCCTATAAAAGAGTTTCTTCCTTGTTGTCTGCATCTACCTAAAAACATTGGATCCCACGGGGGATGAGACAATTATAAAAATTGCCCGAGCGGGAGATATAAATCTCCGCCAAAACATTGTCATTACAGTTTAATAGAAATAAACTAAACAGTGGGATAATATGAATTAGTAGCAGGTGGATAAAAATCTATGCAGACTAGAGCAACATTCTTATGCATTATTACAACAACAACTTGATTAAGCAGCATGTCTCATAATCAATATGAATTAAGGGAACATAAGTATATTCCTGTATCAAGGCATGCTAAGCAGTATTTCAATAATCAGTATCCTCATATTTCAATATTATGCAAATACGCTACACGGCTGATTATATTTTACAAACAAATTTAAGCTCTGAGTAGATGAGGTATACCGCTCATACTCCAACCGACCATTTCGAGAATCAAAATCGGTACCATAAATAGGTCAATGGAAGAGTCAGATTCCCATGACCTCCCACATCCTGGTCAGCACATGACTACAAGTAGGACTGTGTCGACTGCTCAAATAGCTTTCTAGGGTATACTGGAACTTTGCTATAGAGTTACAACGTCAACTACACTCTCATCGGTAATCGAGAGCATTAGTGTTGATCTCCATCGACCCGACATGAAATAATATTGGGAGATTAATGATACATCCATCCCAACCATCAGGAGATTTATGATACATCTATTCCAACACATGAAGGATTGAGGGGTTTAATGTTTACTCTCTCTCAATCTCTTCACCCGGACGTAAGTATATTTTTTCCCATTTACCCCCACATATTCAAAATATGTGAATTCTAGGAATTCTATAGAATACCTGTTTCACCATCACCAATTGCTGACGATGATGGATCTATGGTCAGAGCACTACATGAACATGCATCACATGATTAATTAAGTACATTTTCATATTCTTTTAGCATCAGGCAAGTTCTCAGACAAAACTCATTATGACAATGCTATAAGGAAACATGTACTAACTTCATCAATTGCTTAACAATCTTAAAAGATATTGGGAACTCAATCCCTTCTCAATTTCATCACCATGATCATATGGCCTTGGGTAATTAAACCCTTAATTCATCATTAAGCATTGTTACCACCTTTCCAGATAACCATCACCTTTAGGTCAGTTGACCAAGGCAAACATGATATTTTGCTATTATAACCATCACACATGGTACTTGATTCCCATTAACTCTCTTCATACCTCTTACCAGGTAGCAAGGTATATTATGGCACTCAAGATACAAGCACAATAGTGAATTAAACATCATAGATTATACATGGCCATGATAATCATTTCAAGTTTCCTACATTGTTAGAATAGATAATACAGTGATATCAATTGCATATCAAAACCATGTTCAACAAATATGAATTCACTATTCATGGGTAACACCACTATTCCCTTACTAGGGCTAGGGTTTCCCATTTCATGTCATATAAAGATAGTCATCCTCTTATCACATCAAAGATATAGTTTATCACCATATTGCTCAAGATTAGGGTTCATTGAGAAATACATAGCATTACCCTGAGTTTGGGCTTCACAGTACATCAAACATCAGGGTTCCTCATGAAACCATCCTTAATTAGGGTTTCACATAAAATTCACCCTATAAAAGGATTTACATCCAATGTTCCACAATTAGGGTTTACTATTCATCCCAATTAGAGTTTCATGATCTATTCCCATAATTAGGGTTTACTATTCATCCCAATTAGGGTTTCATTATCTATTCCCATAATTAGGGTTTACTATTCATCCCAATTAGGGTTTCATGATCTATTCCCATAATTAGGGTTTACTATTCATCCCAATTAGGGTTTCAGATCAAATTACTCTTGATTAGGTATATTCACATCATCACCCCAAATTAAGGTTACATCCATACCTTGGATTAGGGTTAAGGATCAACAACCTTGTCAATTAGGGTTTAGGTTCATGATTAGCGTTTCATGATTCTTATTACTTAAGATTCATACCCTTAATCACCATATGAGTCATACTCATGTATCAACTCTATGTTATCATACCTCTCAACTTGATTAGGTCATATCAACCCTTAATTAAGTTCATACAACTATGAATACTCATAGTGTACCTAGTCATTGCTCCTATTATCAATTAGGGTTTCTTTCTTCATTAACACTAATCACATTGGTACCTTTAGAGATTCAACCCTTGTACCTTATTGATTAACATTATTAACCATCATTGGATAATTAGGACTATTATTGCCTTTAACATCCTAATGATTGAACCACTAACAACCTCCATATGGTCTTGAAGTTACATCACCAAACGGTTTGATGGCCTTTTGGTCTCAAACGGTCTCAAGACCGTTTGGGCCAAATCAATCCCAAAACAGCAAGGGCTAACTAGGTCAATTCTCAAACAAATCGATTTCCAATTGCACCATTGAATGGCCATAGATTATTCAATTGGAAGGTCCATCAATCCAAACCATTATATCACCATCCATGAGTCAAGGATCAACCTTCAATCCACCAAACGGTTTTTAAACCGTTTGGTCCCAAATGGTTTCAAGACTGTTTGGGATCAAATGGTCTCAAGACCGTTTGCCCCAAAAAGTCTTGAAATCAATTGGACCAATCAAGGGTTTCATCAATCAACTTGATTAGGGTTACAACTTGATGGATCGTGCACACCTTGGATCATTCAATTGAGTCCATTGGATAATCATCCAACCTTTGATTAAGTTCAGACCTCAAACGGTCTACTATACCAAACGGTCAACCATGCCATGCAGTTTGGTGTCCAAATGGTCAACTAGACCAAACGGTCAACCATGCCATGCGGTTTGGTGTCCAAACAGTCAACTAGACCAAATGGTCAACCAAACCAAACGGTTTGGGATCCAACTTTACCAAACGGTTTGCAAACCGTTTGGACCAAAAGTCTAAGATCGTTTGATGTTGTTCTTTGATTAAGGTGTGTGCTTATGAATAGGTTATCATCTTCAACCTTTAGACTCACGAAAGCTACTGCCATTTCCATGGCAACTCCATCAATCAAGCAAAGTTGTTGCAATAATAACAACTAATTCTATTGCAAGTAGAAATCGAATTCAATGACAAAGATTAAGGGTTAAAGTTATATAACCTGCCTTCAAATCTGAACCCATGCTCCAAGATTCACGGATCCAATGGTGGTTGAAGCTCGAGTAACCTCCCAAGGTCATTTCTCAATCTTTTGGAGTGAAAGGATCGACTAGGGTTGAAGATGGAGTGAAGCAATGAAGAAATCATGTATTGTTTTATGATTTTCACCATGAAATCATGAAGAACGAAGATCAAAGGCTTACCAACAGATTGGGGACGTGCTCCCTGCTGTCCTTAGCCTTCTTGGTCGGTTTTTCAAGCAAGGGGAAGAAAAGGAATCAAAAAAAGACCCTTAGGTGGGTTGAAAAAGACTCTTTTATAAGAAATTGATGAAAGAGAAAATGTTTAATTAAAATTCAATTAATTCCAAAAATGGTACCACCTCTTCCTCCTTATTTTTCTTGCATGCAAAGGAAACTCAAAGCCACCGAACTCCCTTCCATTATCCATGGATTAAGGGAAAAGAAAATAAGCACCTTAATCCATTATAATACTATTATATCTTTTTGAGTGGGAATTCTTTTCCTTATAATAAGGTGAGTGGAATTTCACCTCCTTAAGATATTTTCGATCCTTTCAAGATCAAGGACGGTAACTCATGCATCTGAATTACACCAAATTAATTTTGGTTGAAGTCCCTATAATTATTTTATTTATTTTTGCATTAATATATCCCTTATGCTTAAATCTTGATTATTTTAATATCAAGATTCTCTCTCCTTAAACTTAAATCAAATGAGGCGCCCCCATCATTTTCTTTGCTCCACATGATGTCAAGAAACATTATGGACCTTATTGAAGTGGTAATTTACATATTTCACCCTAGGTTTTGGGTAAATTGCACATTACACCAAAACTAGGTTTTCATGCACAAACATTGCTTTATCAGCTCTTTCTTGGGATTCAGGCTATCACAAGCCATACACATGCATCATCTTGATTCCCATGATGTATTAACAAATGAGGAACATGTTATTATGCACAATTTGCAAATATACCCCTCAACTTGGGTAATTTGCACTTTAGTCGAAAACAGACAAAATATTGATTTCAACACTATTTAAAAAGTGCTAAAATTGTAATATAAATTCCTCTTGAGCCCTAATTACTTTTCAAATACAAAAGCATGCATATAATTACTCTCATTATGCAAAACACCTAGGGTTACTTCATAACCCAGGTCAGGGATGTTACAAGGAACTTGAGATTCCACAACAATTTGTGATTCTCCTTATTCTTGTTGTACCATTTAGGTTCAATGTTTTCTTATTTGTCTCTTGCTTTTTGAGCTTTATTTTTACTCCCACCGATTCCTTTGGAATTAAGTTCCCCTTCAGGAATACAACCATCAACAAACAATGTTATTGTTAGACTGGAACATAAAAGTAGTATTAAAAAAAATAACATTATGTGATTTTTGGACAAAGTTTTTTAAGAAACTATTTTCTTACACAAGTATTCAAACCTAATCCTTATAAAAGACATATTGGGACACCTCCCAAGCCATATCTCATATGGTGTCTCTTGAACCATCTTAGACGGTACATTGTTTTAGTGTAAAGCATGTGCCCAAAAGGAAATTGGAAGATTAGCTAGATTATTGATAATGACACCATGACTTATGAGGATAAGATTCCTCATTTCTGACACATCATTGTGTTTTAGGTGGAGTTCATTGTGATACACTATCCTAGTCTCCATAAGGTCCTCAAACTATTAGTTTAAAATATTTCAACATCGATCATATCAAAGTTTCATAATACTTTTACTAATTATGTTACATACTTCATTCATGGTCTCCTTGAACACTTCAAGAGATCAGACTTGTATTTCATTAAAAACAAATTAACATATATACTAAGATCATCAGTAGATATCATGAGATACTAATAACCACCTCTAGCATTTATTTTAAAGGACTTATATACACCAGTATGTATGAGCCCTAATAGAATAATTTCTCTCTCCATACATCTAGTGAAGATGCTTTTGACATATTGCCCCATAAACAAGACTTGCATGTCTCTAGTTGTTCAATAACCAAAAAAGTCTAGATAAACATCATCATGAATTTTAGAAATGCAATTCTCATTTATGTTCCTTATATTACAATGATATTGGTATTCATTGTTTGAATCATCGAGTCATGCTATTTATCTTATAACTATCACGTATAGATTACTAGACTTACGACATTTCCATAAAAGATTTTATCATTTAAAATAAAACATGATTTTGTTCGTAATATTCTAGTCCATACTAGATACATGATTAATGGCAGGTATATAATAGCAATTCACTAATTCTATTACATACCCATGAATGACACCTTCCAACTATAGTGTCAGCAATTCTTGCTCCATATAGTTTCTAGCTTACTTATTCTCAGGTCTTAAAGTGGAGATCTTTGTCTCCTTCTTCATCCTGAGATCCTCTATATAAGAGGGAAGTTCCCTTACCAACGTCCATATGGTGACAGTGGTGGAACTTTCCTTAATTATTTAAGTGAAAAGGACATATTTCTTTTAAACTTACCCCTCTCCTTAACTTGAATGCAGAAAAATTGGACTTCAAGTTAGCCTCAGAACTCTTCTTAGCCTTGACTTTACCCTTGGACTCACTTCCAATGATCAACATCACAGATTTTTCCTTCTTCATTCGTGGTTCGACTTCATCATGCCAAGAAACTCATATAGCAATTTATCCTATGTTACTCAAGTGATAGCACTCAATAAACTGGCTATATGATTCTATCAATAATTGCATAATCATATCTATGGTCCTTAACCTAAAAGGAAACTCAGTCTTTCCACATGCCCAATCATATTGAGCATGTGGGGCTCTATTAGACCTCCTCTGTCAGTTTCCACTCAAATAGGGCTTTGGAGACATTATATCTTACATTCTTTACATGATTCTTAAGATGTGTTACCATCTTTAGAATATCCATGTTTTCATGTTGTTCATGCGACTAATAGTTCTTACATCTCATGATGAGGTGTTTGATGTCTATGGCATCATTTGCATACTTCAAGTAAGCATCCATTTCAGCCTTAGAGGCATTTGGAGCGGGTTCCTCTGACTTTGGTCTTTCAAGGACATAAGATTTTTCTCATTGGTGAAAACTCTTTTCAAAGTCCTACCAGACGTGGAAGTAAATCTTGTTTAATTTGTCCAACTCTAGGACTAATCACAATGATAATGTGTTTGTGTTTGCCATATATTCTATAAAAGAAATATTGTGACTTTGGAAAACATTTTTTATTTGATTTTATTATTTTTATATTAATTAGGACTTTAATTAATTATTGCTCCCACTATTTTGTTCAAATTGATAACCCTCATATATCAATTTAGAATATTGCAACGTAAAATCTTCTAGTGAGCCAAGATCCAAAACAATTCAGTCAATACCCAACCAACGATGGTGCTCATGATCAATTATTAAGGTAGGCAACATTTGCCAATTGCACATCATGCAACTCTTGGATAGATGGTGTGCATAAGTCCTTGTCACAATCTATACGCATGCTTCTAGGCAATTAATCCTATTAAGGTCACCCAGTTAAGCATGACCCATAAGCCAACATGATAGAAGATGCACTCTTCTATGGTAGACCCACATATCTACCATCACACTTCCACAAGATAGACATCCCGCCACGTTAGTGTGTGCCCACAGTTGGTCGATCAAGCTTTCAGGTGTGGTTCTTATAAAAACATCTTATGCAAAGTCAGAGGGTTTTTATTGATCTCGCCCCTCTCGTGCAGGATAAAACATTGTTAACATTACAATTCAAAATATTGTTAATGGAACTAAATGTGGTAGTACTAATACCATTATAGGATTCTTGGTTGATTAAATCAACTAAATTATTAGGTGACAGTCTATAGACATAGAATCCTCCCTGTGTTTTTTGGTGTGTTTTAGCTAGCGTATCCACTGCCATATTCCCCTCTCTCAGGATGTTCCTACAGGACCACGTGGGTTGCCATCTACATTTAACCTTGGATAACCACTTAGCCATCTTTGGGTAGTCTCCTCCATCTCCTTCGATCGCCTCTTTTGCTAATTTTGTGTCAGTTTCAAAGATGACTTGTTTTCTATTTAGGGAATGACCAACTTCAGTTGCTAATTCGATGGCTTGTATTTCAGCTTCAAGGACGCAACTAGCTTTCACCATTTTGGCCCATCCACCTATCCATTTCCCATTGTGATCCCTGCAGATAACAACAATTGTGGATGTTTTGTATCTACTGTTGAAGGTAGCATCTGAGTTCATCTTTAAATAGATCGGCATAAGTTTCTCCCATTTCGTGCATGTCTGCTTACTAGTAACATTGACTCTCTCATCTTTAGCCCATGCTTGAGCGTTGATAGTCCATTCTTTTTTGATAAGATAGCTCAGGTAAGTGTGAGACTGATTTACTCCTTTGAACACCTGCAAGTTCCTGCTATTCCTAATTTTCCAACAACCTATCATGAATTTGGTACTGTCTTCTTTATTGTGAATCATGTTTTCACTTAACGACTCCCAAGTGTCCTCAGGCATGAACAATATGTCCCATATACATCTATCTAGGAGTGCCTTCCATGTCTCAGAGGCCCTTGGGAAATCTCTAAGAGCAGGAAGAGTTGTTTCATTAAGTGCACCACAAATAGGACAGGAAGCATCCACAGTTAATTGGTGTGCAACTCTTCTGATGTTGGTTAAAATGGCATTATGACCCACAAGCCATAAAAAAATACCTCACCTTCATATATACTTTGGCCTTCAATATAAGATCCCACTTGCCTATGACTTATATTTCCTTCTTTTGCCGCATGATATCATAGGCACTTTTAGTGGTGAATTTTCCTATGTCAGTATGCCTCCAAGATAAAACATCCTTGTTCTCCTTAGTACATGGGACTTCCATACTCAGGATCAACTGAGTGATGTCGTAAGGTAACCAATCATTCAAGAAGCTAGAGTCCCAGTTATTGGATAAGTTGATGAGGCTCGCCACTTTTAAATCTTGTAGATCTTCTGGGATGGGTCTGATAGTATATTGTGCTAGTGTTCTATCCGTGCACCACCACTTATCTGTCTAGGCATTGATTCTTTGTCCACTGATTGGGATGAAAAAGGAATTTTCTTCTATAAACTTCTTGCAATTTAACACTGCCCGTCCCAGTCTAGAAACTTCCATGTTGTTGCCTTCTTTATAGTTCATATACTTGGTTAGCAGGCTGTTATTCCAGTTAGATTTTCTTCCAATAGAAATTTCCCATGCATGTTTCTCTATAAGAGAAGCATTGGGTTCACGCCTAGTTTTTAAATCCAAGCCACCATGTTCCTTTTTACACGCCATCTTGTTCCAGGCTACCAGAGATAACATATGAGTTTTGTGACTTCCTCCCCAAATGAAAGCTCTTATACTACTATCGATTTGGTCGCACACCTTCATGGGGATTATAACAGTTTGCATTCTGTAACTGGGGATGGTAGTTAGAGTTTCCTTAGCTAGATAGACTCTTCCTACCAGACTAAGGCTTCTAGCGGACCACTAGTTAATAGCTGATGACACTCTATCAATGGTATTACTGTAAGTGTCAATTCTGACTTTGCCATGAATGAGGGGGACCCGTAGGTATTTACCCAGGTTCTCTGTTAAAGTGAAGCCACTGATTCTTCCTATACGATTTTGAATTTTTTTTGGAACACTCTTTGAGAAATAAATATATGACTTGTTTAATGAGATGGCCTATCCCGAGACCCTTCCAAACCACTCAAAAAATTTTAGAATGGTTTTGATTTCTTTTACCTCTACCTTAACCAACAAAAGCATGTCATCTATGAAGCAAAGGTGGGAGATTCTCAGACCATTGCTATACAACTTGAACGGATGTCATTTCTTCTCTGAAACCGGGCTTTCAATTGATTGACACAGTCTTTCCAAGAAAAGGAAAAAGAGATAGGGGGAGAGGGGGTCGCCCTGCCTCAGATCCCTTATGGATTTAAACAAGCCTACAGGTTTTCAATTCCATAGAATAGAGACTTCCCCTCTAGAGATAGAGTCTAGAATATAGTTCTTGGCATTCCAAGGGATGTTCAACTTCTCAAGCGTATCCAAGATAAATGGCCAGGTCATCTTGGCATACGCTTTTGATAGGTCAATCTTTATTTCTATCATCTTTTTTGATGATTTCCTCCTCATAATATGAAGGATTTACTGAGCAACAATGATGTTATCTGATATTCTTCTTCCTGAAACAAACACACTCTGTTCTAGGGAGACCCTTTTTGGCAAATAGCCCTTAATCCTCTCAACAATTATTTTGGATGTGAGTTTCAGGCTAATGTTATTTAGAGAAATAGGCCTATAAAGTTCGCACATCTTCGGCTTGGACTTCTTGGGGATGAGAACCATGCTAACATCGCATAGCCTTTTGTCAAGAAGACCTCCCTACAAAGCATTGTTAATTGTAGTCAGAAGTGAATATTTAATTGTGTGCCAATTTTTTAAAATGAAGCTTCCATCCATTCCATCAGGGCCAGGGGATTTGTGAGGATTGGTTTTTGAGAGGATTTTGTGGATCTCATTCAACATAGGTGCAATCACTTCAACTTGTTGGTCTGTGTCCTACATGCTGCTAAAGACTCCAATGTACTCTTTGATCTTGTTGTCATTCTGATGTACTGGTTCAGTAAATAAATTCTTGAAGTGCTCAAATACGAGCATACTCACTGCCTCAGTGTTTTTTATCCAGCTACCACTAGCGTCCTTCAGGATGGTGACTATATTTTTTTTATGTCGCTTCTTGATGTAGGCGTTATAGATCTTGGTGTTCGAGTCACCTACAATGAGCTAGTTAATGCGACTCCTTGGCTTAAGATCATCCTCTTCACTTTTTAAGATTTCATTGTATTGAGTTTCCATGCAAGCTATCATGTTAACAGTAGTATCGTCATAGTTATCAACCAGAATCTGTTGTAGCATACCAAGGTTTATGATGATTCTCTTCTTCTTCTGTGTAATATGTTTGTAGTGATTTGTAGCCCATTTGTTGATTGCACCCTTTGCGAGCTCAAGTCCATCATGGAAGTCCAGTTCCTATGTCCAACTATTCATAATGAGATTCTAGAAATCTGTGGATTTGGACCAGAATTCTTAAATAAAGAACCTCTTTGGACTCTGGGACCTCATGGTATTCCTTATGAGGATAGGGCTGTGGTCAGAGAAGGCTCTAGTAGGTGTTCCACCACAAAGAGAGGGTAGGCATGAATGAATTTTATGTTTGCAGCCACCCTATCCAGTCGTTCTTGTAGAGCACCATGTATATAAGTGAGTTTGGGTCCATTGAAGCCAAGGTCGAATAAACCTATTTCCAGGAGAGTATTGTTAAATAAGGCAGCCTCATTGAAATTGTAGTGTTTGCCTCCTGACTTCTCTTCTGGAAGTTATGTGGTATTGAAGTCACCTACAACTGCCCATGGGAGATTGAAGGATTTTCTCATCTCAATGAGGTATTTCCAGAGCAGTTTCCGCACATTAATATGAGGATTAGCATAGAAGAAAGTGATTAAGACAACATCGTTCACTCGACATGTGATGAATTGATGGTGGTAGTTTATTATCTGGACATCACATTCGTCATCTCGCCAGAAAATCCATATACCGTGCAAGAAGCCTCGAGCTTCACACCTGAAGGATTTGTTGAAGCCAAGCCTTTTAATGGTTTTAACTGCATCCTCTCCACTGATTCTAGGTTCTAATATGCCCACAATTTTGGGTTTCTTCTAGGAGATCGTATCCCTGAGAGAACAACAAGTACCATCGTTGCCAATTCCCCTTGTGTTCCAGCAGATCGTATCTATCATAAACAGAAAAGGGAGGAGTGGATTGTGGTCCTGCGACAGACACACTCTATGCCACCATGGCATTTTCCTTTTCTTTATCTTCATTCACAACTACATCCCCTTCGGTCTCCTAGTGCAAATGTGGGCTCTTCCTCCTTTGCTCATAAGGAGGTTTGGGTCTGTTCATCTTCATTTTTGGCCACAATCCTTTTAATTTCCTTCCTGGGGGTAAACAAGTCGGGATCACATTAGGGTCGAGAACAGTATGAGGATTTGGTTCCTCCATATTAGTTTCTACTTTTTTTCTCTATTTAACTCTTCATCATCTATGGTATCAGTAATATCTTCCATTCCTACTTCTTCATTCACATCAGTGTTCTCTTCCTTGATGTTTTTCGCCTCCCCGGTTACTACATTAGAAACTTTAATATCATCCACATTAATCACCTCATCGACCTCGGGGTTCACAACTACATGGTCTTCATTTTCCTTTGTTTTGGTGGCCTTCACTTTGTTTATGTCCTTCAAGACTTCTCTTTTATCATATGCTGATTCCACATTCTTCTTTTTCCATATCTTTTCCTATTTGGTCGTCTTTGCAGTAGTGTCCTTCTCAACTGTAATATCTTCATTCTCTTCGTTTTCAGCCATGTCTTCAAGTTTAGCAAACATATTCTGACCATTGGGTCCATTGCTAGTCTCTACTGCTTGTTGTTTTTTCCTCGTTCTCTGTACAATTGTCTTCCTACAATGTGTTTTCCATTTAGAGCATAATTGTCCGGGCAGTATTGGCGGTACTGCCCTGAAACGGTTGGGGGAGTGGTGCATTTTGCACTCGGTACCCCTGATATTTGGCGATATTAGTGGTAAGCCCTTTGAGATACCGATATTTGTGATCCTAACGGTAAGTTCACCTGTTTCTATACCCAATCCCTTTAGTATCGGTATTTTAGGCAAAATATCGACGATACCTCATTCCTTGCTTCTAAAGTGTCTTTAGTAGATGCAACATTTGCAAACAAGGTTAATCCCATACAAAGTTTCTTTGTAAAGCCCCTTCTTTCCATAGTGAATGCACTATGGATAGCCACATCCATCTGTAGATCCGAAGAAGTATCTAGACCTAGCCTCTTGGCCGTGCAAAGTCAACACGATCTTGTACATGCTTCAAAGTATTTAGACCTAGCCTCTTAACCTATTTACTTAG
Organism: Alisma plantago-aquatica; assembly: GCA_963693085.1. NCBI lineage: Eukaryota > Viridiplantae > Streptophyta > Magnoliopsida > Alismatales > Alismataceae > Alisma > Alisma plantago-aquatica. The sequence goes on along the minus strand of OY856414.1, from coordinate 797,381,129 downwards.
TTGCTTTCTTTTCTTGCTTACACCTTTAAAAAGTTGCATCATCTCAAGCAAGGAACAATTTAGTATGATTAATATGGTTAATATGAATATGTGTTGGTGACACTTTAGAATTTACATAATGTAGATTTTAAATGATGAATGCTTGAAATGCTTGCATCTGTTGATTGGATTGTTTGAATATGCCGAAGTATACATTGCATGATATTCTACATGGCTCACCATCAAGGTATGTGGCTATGCCTAAGAATAATCATTGTAGTTTCACATGGTTTCCCAGATATGTGTTCACATGGTTTGAAAATATGTGCCTATTTGTTTATTTCATTTCATGCAACAATTTAAAGTGACTATGATTATAATATTATATATGATCATGACTAGCCCAAATCTAGGCCACCTCTGGATCTATGGAAAATCCATCCGCCTGGATATGGGAAGGTATATTTTGGTACCAGCCTGAATAGGGGGTACATGATGAAGTCAACCGCCTAGATAGGAGGAGACATGATGAAGTCACCCACGTAGATAGGGGGAGACATGATGAAGGCATCCACTAGGATAGTGGAATACAATGAATACTACAGTATGAGGTCCTGAGGGGTTATGATAGAGGATGGAGAAACCTAGATTGGGTAGTCATGGTAAAAATGTTTAATTTGGTTTGTTAAACATTAATTGTTGAATTGTGTTTTTATCATCACTTATGAACTTTTGTTTCCCCCACATACTGATATGACTTGTGATACTGACCATGTTTTGTTTCACGACATTTACGCATATGATGATATACATGATAAGGGACATGAAGATGAAGATGAAACCATATGAAGACATTAATCTAAGGAAGATTCAGATAGACACTTCTTCTCTATATTTAGTTATGGTAATGGAATTTCATGTAAGCATTTTGTAAAAAATGTTTGTGAACTACTGAAATTGTTTTCTATTCCTTATTATTTATTAAATCTGAATCCTTAGGAATATAGGTGATGCCTCTCAACTTGAAGGTATTTCCTTAATTAGGGGATGGGGAAAGTGAGGTCATTACATTTGGTATTAGATCCCCAAAATTTGTCAAATAATATTTAATAGTTTATAATTTCAAGTAATCTGTAGAAATATGATGGAATTATTAGGGCATTTTCTAAAGATTGGGGTGTCTAGAAGGGACCACAACTGGGGGCTGGAAAAATTTTCCTCTGCAACACTAGTTGTCTTACAAGGACTCTCAGACCTGTACATCCTGCCTGGCCAAAGTCAAAATATTTTGCCAAAAATAAAATACCTTTAGGTTTACTTCTTATCTTGATTCGTCCATTTCTCATCCTCTTTCTTGATGAACCCTAAAAGGAACTTCTCTCCTCATCTTAAGTTAGGGTTTGGAGAAAAAGTAGGATTAAGGCATCCTCTGCTCATTATTGCATATGTAATGAGAAATGATGATGTACATATAATTATGAAAATAGTAATTTACAAGTGGAGATAATGATAAAGTAAAGAGAAAATGTTATATGGGTTTTCCCTAGGGTGCTAACCCTAGAGGGGACTAGGGTTGGTTTAGAAGAACCCTAGTGGGTCAAGGGACATGGAAACCCTAAGAGGTAGGGTTTCATCCCTAACTCTAAACCTAAAACCCTAATCATGAGAAAAGTGAATAGTGTGGTGATATAGTACCCTACCCATATGAACCCAATTATGGTAAGAGGGAGGAGAGAATATAAATGTTTTTGGTAACCCATGCATGAAGGATGCATGTGAAAGAATATGAACATAAATGAGTTAAGTGACTCATCCTCACATGGACGTATGTATGTGGAACAAGACATTAATAAGAAAAGTTTTAAGAAACTTTTAAAGAACATGTGATATAATATAACTTGCTCAACTAACTCCAATGTATGTATGCAATACATGTGGGATGTATGATCGGGTCTATCTAATCACCCTGGATTAAGAGGGCCTATGTATGGCCACTATGGTGGTCGGTGATCTGGCCTAGAAAAGATAATCACCTTGGGAAAAGTCCTATGTATGATTTCCACTTTAGTGATAGGTGATTGGGCTAGGGCTTATGTATGATGTATGTTGCATGGACTTACCCTAGAGATAGGGTTCCCCACATGAATACTCTAGAGAGGGAGTGTCCCATAGAGATTAAGTTGAGAAGTTAGAAAGAAAATGCATGAGTATATACATGAGTAATTAATAGTCATACAAGGAAATGGAAATATGAATATAACTTGATTGAACCCCTCATGCTCTCTCTGGAAGTTTGGTTATGGAAAGAAAGTCATTGAGATGACTATGATCAAGCCTCTAGAGGGGAAGGTCAATAAAGTCCATGCCCCTGGAGGAGAAGGTCGACATAGGCACCAAGCCCCTAGAGGGGAAGGTGGTCCCAGTCCGCTTCATGAACAAAACCCATGAGAGAGTATCCCAAAGATTGAGCAAACAAGGGTTTAGAAGTTATAATAATAATAAAGATGGAAATATGAAACCTTTAGGGCCAGTGTGCCAACCTGGGGTGGGTCAACCCAAGAGTGGGAAAAGGACCAATGAGGGAGGAAAAACCTTAGACCTTGGGGGTCAGGCTGTGGCTAGAGAGCCTAACTTACTCTTATGAGCCATGAAGGCACCCTAGGTTAGGACCTTCCCTAGAGATGCAAGTTGACTAAATCAATTTAAAGATTGAGGTAACCAAGATATTGAAAAGATGAAAGCACATACATTGAGTATGATTCTTTGAACCCAAGTATGCCATCTCTGAGGAATATGAGAAAAAGTCACTATGGAAGTGGCTGACCGTATGAGATTGAGTCTGGAAAAGAAATGTTACCATGAGTCCAATGAGGGACATAAAGTGAATAATGAGCATTATAGGAGATAGAGGAAATCAAGTTTAAAGAATTGCATAAAAAACTAATGTGCTAGAAATGAACCCTTGGGGAGGGTAGAGTCCTTAGTCAATGCTAAGGTCAAGTGGTGACCATACTCAGTGATGAATTAAGGGTTTGAATACCTAAGTATGATGATGATAAGAGATTGAGATTCTAAGAGAACTATGTGTTTTAGAGAACATGAAAGTACCTGATAAATACATTTATGCTTTTCTTTGTAGCTTTTGATATAATTCTTGTTTGTAACTTGATTGATGCTAAAAGATATAGTAATGCATTTAATTAAGCATGATAATGTTATTATATAGTTTCCAAGACCATAGATCCATTCAGTGTCAGCATTTGCTGAATGGTGAAATGAGTTTTTCTTGTAATGTATATTTTTGAATATGTGATAATGTGTCAACATTATGTCCTTGCTCCTTACTGTGATACTCTTGATCCTCTTTATGACTAGGCGTTGTTGTATTGGACAAACATTTCGCATCTAGATGTCCTAGCTTCCCATAAAAGTCACAAGATTCAGGGAATACTTCATATTCAATTTGATAGATCTCGTTATTGATGCATATAGTATTGATGAGAGGTTTTGAGGTATCGATTTCAATTGCAAGTATAGCAAATTTACTTCTAGATCTGGCCATAGTATGAGCATCTAGTTTGATAAGGCTACCTAAGGCCAGACCTATGTAGTCGAACATGGTGGACACATAAAGATGAAGTGGTAAGTCTAAGATCCTTACCCAAGTAAGAAGAAACCTTGGTACATCCACTGTTGTCCTGAATGTAGGGTCCCATTGCTAGACGACTAAGAATTTTCCAAAAAGCTTCCACATACCTCCAAACAATGCAATATCAAAATCAAACCTGCATGAGAATTGCACTACATAGTGTCCCAAATCAACTTCATAAACATTATATCTACCTATAGGGCTCCACAAAGTTTTTTGCCGATCTCACATAGTCATGTAGCCCCTATTTGACCCTATTAGTCTTGTAACCATCGTGTATTTCCACATCCTTGCTAAGTCCTCCTTAGTGTCTAGGTTTATTTCCAGTAACGGATGTCCATTTGCTACCTTCAAGATGACGTCTGAGGTGGCTAGTTTGTTTTTGAATAGGCTCTCTAGGAAATAGTCAGATTCGGAAGGTTGGTCTTCTGCATAAGCAGAACCACCTGTTGTTGTTGTATTGTGATCTTTGTAGTAATGATTTCTCTCCTTGACACCATCTTTTCTAGTGGAGTTCAGTGTACCCCATCTAGGTACTTAATTTACAGGCTTGACATTGTTGTTGCGTAGAGGAGGGAAACGATCAACGTGAGATTCTCCTCAGTTCTCCACATCAACCGGGTTTCCACAATTGTCTATCTAATTTTTCCCCTCATCCCGACATATTGGAACTCAAAGTTGACGCTCAGTATAGAGACTTTGACGCCCTCACGTGATCCCCCCCACCCCGATTCCATGGGAATGCATTGTCCTCTCTGTGGACTTCCATCTGTATCCATATATTGCAGATGGTTTCTGACATGATCATGTTCCCCGAAGACCCCTTTACCTCTTCTGACACCATCCCCTTGAAGGATGTCATCTCCATCTCCCCTTCATCCCCCAGAGCCACCATAGCCCCTTGAAACCCTAGCTTTAGCCAACAATTAGGTGGTAAAATTCTATATAAACCATCTTAGACTTAATATTTAAGGAGGGATTTTATATATAAATACATATACATATCCAATCACCACATACTTATAGTATGAACCATATACATGCTATAACCACAAAAAAACATGCAATTATAAACACAAGCGGTGGTTGTGTGCATACTATTGTAATTCCTTAGAGCCACAAAGAATTACTACCACCAAAGGTTTGCATCGTATGTAAAAACCAGTTGCTGGTGAAGATCCATGCTTTAATAAATCTGGGTTGATTTGTTCAACACTTGAACTGATCAGCTTGCCTCCTGGCCACTCAGTTGGGCTCTGGAAATGGTTGTCTAGTCTTAGGTTCAACCTATGTACAAACTCCTCCAGTTGATCGGTTGAGGCACTAGTCAATCAGTTCATCCTCCTATTGTCTGGCCTGATCAGTCCTCTAGTTGATCTGTTCATCTGGTGCAAAATGTCTTCTCATAGTGGAACATAAATTATAAATATTACATTTCATATTATATTCATAAAATGGAAAACCTTGAGCTACATTCAAGTAAAAATAGGAAGAAGAGCATTAGTTTACTTTTGGAAAGGAGAGAGGCTTAGTATGCAGATAGAGATATAAATAGAGATAAAAAACCACAACCATGCACACACAGATCTAGGGTTATTGGCCATAACCATGCTAACATCCACCATCAAAACCAACTTTTAGGAAGATGTGTGTGAATTGCATATATATATATATATATATATATATATATATATATATATATATATATATATATATTACATTGTGAATCATATGTGGTCATCAATCAGGTATGTACATTAAGTAGTTTACTATTTGCATCGTATGCAAAAAAAATAAATTTGATCACATTGATTTAAATCCAGATACATCGTAAATTGACGTGGCTGTGATACCAATGTTGGAAAATTAGGGCGACATATAAGGTAGCAGAAACATAAATTTAAAGACAGATTCCCCATTTAGCAAGACCACAACAACAATTATGTATCTAGGAAGAAATGTTTATAAGGTTAGACCTAGTACTGGAGAAAGCTCATAGACAATACCCTTGTAGTAGCATGTTAATGCACTGTGTATTTTTCATTTTCACAGACTATGTTGTACTGATTTTTTTGTACATTGTGGTCAAATCTCATATTAGTTGTGCATGGTTTACTTTAGTAGATTGTGTTACTCAATTGCATCGAATTTGCATAATATTGATGTTTACAAGTGATTTAATAATTTTCCAGAGCTTATGTTCAAATTTTATGCATTTTAGGAATGTTCAAGAATCTACATAGCTTGGTACTACCAACTTTGGAGTGATGATACCGACACTTGCTCAGTATTGAAGAGAAAATGAATCGAGAAGACTCAGTAGTACTAACAAGACAGTCGATACTACCACAATGTTACAACATTTTTGTGAAAGAAATTTGAAGAAACTCGATACTATCGACATCCATTCGGTAGAACCGACAACTTGACAGGTGGTTGTGCAATTAAAGAAGTCAGATTTCTGACATCCCATCGGTAGTACCAATGAATCAGGATCCGCAAGTTTGAGGTTTGTGTTTAATCCAACGACCGAGGTTCTAACTTCCCTAAGTCATGCCTATGACTTAGGGGAGTTACGACCAAACCTAATTATCTCATCTTTTTCCATTGTACGACAAGAGAGAGTAGGGGAGGAGATAGCGAAGAAGGAGGCAAACTGAACGATTCGAGCACTTCTAGCAGATGGAATTGCTTCCAGAAGGTAGCAAATCGGCACATGTGTGAGAAGGGAATGTTTTAACCCTCTACTTCAGGGGTTCTTCATGTTCTCCACTTTTTTCCTTTCTCCTTCAATGATTTTGACTATGGAAACTATGAGGGCAATACCCAATTTTCCTTAGGACCTGGGAGTAGCCTGGTTATGCATTGTATTTGACTCTTATGCATTATTCAATCAATTTCTCTTAATTTCTAGATTTCTTTGTATGTGAATGAATGACTATTTGTGTTTGATCACCGTAGATAGTATTTGGACTATTAATTGCTTTGAAAAAGGAAATTAATAGTCAGAACTCATAGAGATACACATTTTATTAAACCCTTTGGGAAAGGTGGTTTAACAACATGAGGAGATACCCAGATAATTCAATAAGGCACCTATCTAATAACACATCTGACATGAGAGTGGGGTTGGCATTAGGTTCGGTAGTGAATTACACTATGAGAGTGGGTAATTCTTGCTACATGATTCTAATCCAGGGTTAAGAGAGATTTATATTAATGTAGTAATATTTATATGCAATGTTAAATGTGGTGAAACCATTATTCTAAGGATTCACTAAGACTGAGAACAACAAGCATAATTTAGATTTCTTTTCTGTTAAGATAACCAAACCAATCATTCAAGTTTACACAGGCCAAAGATGATCGTAATACAGTTCGTACTAGTTTCGAAAGTAACTTTTCCATATGTTTGACATCCGGACCTCATAGGCCTATATTACGACGATAGCGTATACTTGCATTTTGAGCGTATAGAAAATAGCTATCCAGTTTTTGGTACTGTTGCCAGTGAAATGATAACTTCAGCACTAAGAGTGATGTAGTGGGCCATTCTAGGCCAACCCTTTTATTTAATTTTATTTCATTCAAAGATGAATTTTAATATCTTTATTGTTTCTACTATTAGTACCATGTTCTCACGACTATTTTTACTACTTTCAGGTACTAGTGCATGGTACATACCCGAGCCCACGACTACAAAGAGTCATACTTACTAGGCTTAGGTCAAGCAAAACTCATTCGTGGAGAATGAGAGTACAGAAGATTAGTAGACACATTTAATCGAACTCCACCATCTACACCTCCGCCTGAAGGACTTGAGCCACCTGAGGAACCTGAGCCACCTGAGGAACTTGAGACACTAGAAATAGGTGACCAAGCAGAAGAGAAAATAGTATGGGAAAGGAACAACAATTCCTCTTCTACTACTCAAAAAGGACCAATCAAAAGACAAGCAATTAATGTAGGGAGCTACAAGATCGATCCAGGATTGGTGTCATTAGTAAAATCATAGGCCTTTCATCACCATAGTTCTGAGGACCCTATGATGCATATCAGTAATTTCATTGAAAGTTGTGATAAGATCAAGATAGATAGGATATCAAAGATTATCATATACCTGAAGATATTCCCATCATCTTTGGCAGACAATGTTATGTCTTGGTATCATAACCTTGATGATGAGCACATTGTAATGTGGAACAAATGATTGATCCTTTCTTTGGGCAGTACATTCAATGAAAAAAGACAAATGACCTAGTCAATAAGATCCATAACTCTAAACAGCAAGCTAACGAGTCATATTATGAGGCATGGGAGAGATTCAAAAATATGTTGCAGAATGTCCCCTACCATGGCATTGATTTTTTAGGTCAGGTGAAGATTTTTTACTATAGTCTATACAAGGGAGAGAGAACTATGCTTGATAGAGCATGATCAAGTTTCTTCCTCAATAAAAAACATGTCCTCTGTCATGAAATTTTTAAGAACATGTCGAAGAAATAGACGTGGGGAGATGAAAGAGAGAACCTGACAACCCTTAAAAGTTTTGGGGAGTCCAATGTGATTTCCACACTGGATAAAAACTTGGACTTAATTTCTAAAAAGTTGTGTTCTAAGAATCGATATTCTTTAGAATAGGAGGATGAAGAGTGTAAATTTGCAAGACAAAAACAATAGTACAAAAACAATGACTATTCTTGGAGGAAGGATCCTAAGTTCTCCTTGAAGGATCCCAACAATTTTCAACAAGACCCATCCTAGGCACAACAGTCTAAGACACAACATGTTGGTGGACAATCACAATATTAAGAGGATAGGGGTCCCTATAAGATAGATTGTATTGAAGAGATGCTCGTGAATATAGTAAGCCAAAATGAAGTGTTGATCGGGCAAACTCAAAGAAAATTCAGAAGGAAGGGGCACAAATCCACAATATTGAAACACATATTTCTCATATAGAAGCAGAAGTGGGTTCCTTGAAGAAGCCGACACAGTAGGGGTTACCAACCAACACAAATGTGCCTTATGTAAACCAACAGGTCAAGGCAGTTTTACTCCACATTGGTAGGGAAATTGTTGAATGATGCACCCTCTAGTTTGGATGTTGGTGAAAATACATGTGCTACATACAAGGCAATGTCAATGGATGCAGTTGAACCAGATGTTGTAGCTGAGGAAGAGGTTGATGATACAACATATACAAGGAAAAAGCCATATATCCTACCTCATCAAAGGAAATTGGTGAAGTCAGTTCCCTTTTCAAATAGTCTGAAGGCAACAAAGGTTGATCAACAATTTTAGAAATTTATAGACAACTTCAGAAAATCACACGTCAATATCCCTTTATTGACGCAATTGAGCATATACCTTCTTATGGCAGGTTTCTAAAAGATATGACGAACAAAAAAAGGAGGATATATGATTCTAAAGTGGTAGTTATGAAAGAGCAAGTCAGTGCATTCATTTTGGGTACATTTCCCCTAAAAAGACAGGATCTGGGTTGTTTCAATATATCTTGTTTTATTGGGAGGACAAAGTTTGGAGAGGACTTATTGGATTCATGAAAAACCACTAGAGGGGGAGTGAATAGGGTTTTATAAATATTTTAACAATAATTCAACTCAAACAACCACAATTGACATAATAAGGAGGCAAGGTGTTTAGAGTGGTTCCACCTTTAGCAAAAACTAAAGGAGTCAGTCCACTACCCAATTGTTTCCAATTGGGATTTTGAAAGTATTTAAATTTTATTACCTCACAAGGATGTTACATAAAACTACAAATACTTTCACCACCCTTTGGACAACCTTCACCTTGAAGTAGTCCCACCAACCTCGAAGCATCCTTCCTTGAAGTAACTTCAAGTTCCCCCTTGAAGTATCCTTCCTCTTGAAGTAGCTTCCCATTGAGACAACCTTCTTGAAGCAGTCCAAAGTCCTTCTTCTCCACCGAGAAAATCAAACCCTCTCCAATCCGCAGCCTCCAACCCTAGGAGTAGCAAGGAGAGTACAAGCAATAAGAAAGAACAAGAAAGAAAATGGAAATTACAATTACCGTTGTAGCACAAGGCTTGATTTCCTATATCAAGCGTTTTGATCTCCTAACCAATGTGTATGGAAGTGCAAGTGCAGTGGGTAGGAGATGCTAACCTATAGGACATGAATTTGGAGAAGTGGAAATGAGTAGCAAATGTTGGAGTTGCTCAATTGCTCATAAGAACTGATTGCCAATTGGAAGTATGTCTGCTCAAGTTTTGCACAAGTGTGTATTGGGTGTCCTAAGGCATGTACTATTTATAGGAATGGTCTATGAGTGCTTAAGCACATTCTAGACACTTTATAGGGGGTTCTTAGTGCTTAACTAGCCGTTAGGTATCCACTAATTGCTTTAGCAACGACTAGTTAATTAATTCTGAAAAGTGCAGACAGAGCTCTTCTCGGTCGAGGAATTGTCGATCGAGAGTCCTATCGGTTAAAGTCTTTGTCGATCGAGGGACAGTCTGGAGCAAGTGTGTATAACGTTCTATTTCAACTCCCAACTACCTTGTCTGCTGTGTCTAACAGCTACTTGGGTCAATTCTCAGTCGAGGAATTGGTCAACTGAGAGTGTCTCGGTCGAGAAGTGTGTCGACCGAGAATGACTCTATTTCAATGTTTTGAACTATGTACTAAATGTGTGTATCAATGTGCAGTTGTGACACTATTGTAGGGGATGGACTATCTAAGTGTTGTGATTGGCTAGGGAAGATCTAAATGCTTGATTTACATGATATCTAAGTACTTGTACATCATATACTTGTACAAGTTTTACATTTGATTACAATCATGAAATTAAAGCATTTTGAGCATATAGATCTTCCAAGTTATGTTATCCACCTAGTTCCTGCAACACTCAAGTAGCATGTTAGATCCACAAGAATGAAATGTTTGTCATTATCAAAACAAAGGGATTTCAATGATGTCCATTTAGCCAACAATCTCCCCCTTTTTGAAGATGACAAACATTTCCAAAATATAAATCAAATAATCTTTAAATGAACTGAGTTTTCATACCTGAGATTTACCTTGTGTATTCCTTCTCTTGTTTATGGAATGTGTGCTTATTATTCCAAAATAAGTATGGAACATAAAGTCCATCTCTTAGGGAATATAGCAACTTTTAATGTAAAGCCAAGAGATTATGAAACTCATTAATTGAGTATTTAAGATTTACATTATTTCTCCCCCTTTGTCATTTCAAAAAGATAGCCGTTAAAATCATGTGTTAAAAGTCCCCCTTAATATTTTCTTCCCTTAAAAAGATAACCATCAAATCATTATTAAGGATGAATTTTATTATTCCCCTTTAATTTTATTTCTATGCTTCCCATTAATAAAATATTCAGTTTTAAAAGCAAGGGATTTAATATGAATGCATGTGTTGTCAACTTTAGCCACAATTTATTTCTTAAATATTTACAAAAAAATGGTGTGAAGCCTTGAAATGATATGATATCCTTTTAGGTTCATGCCACCTTGATATAATATTCTTATTTAACAAGGATATATCCAATTGAAGCCATAGGAAACACTTTTTATTCATAATAACTCAGTTCTCATACAACTCATAAGATGACCCATATGACATACTAGCTTATAACAAAAATATATCCATTACAAACATTACAAAGATAGCCATAAATCTCATGATCTCATTGAAAAGACTGAAGAATTACATCAATTTCTGGGTCTTTCCCAAGAAAGGGCTCAACTCCATAGTATTTGACCAACGTCTTCCACTCCAAGGCACCTATCTTAGTCAAAGCCTAAGCCTCCAAGAAGATGGGAACATGATCAAATCAAAAGTGGGTAGCAATGTCTTGGAGTTGGATTGGGGAAAATTGAGTGTGGTTGAGGTCATGAGATGGTGGTGATGGGAATTGAGTGTAGTTGTAGGCTAGGTTGTAGGGGTAGATCATGTCAAGATTAAGTGAGTAAGGATATGCGTCAGGTGTATCAGGAGAAAGAGCTTGCATCCTTTGATTCAAGTAAGACATGGAATGATGATTGTAGTCTAATTGCCTACTTAAATGATATTGAGAACCATCAATGTATGTCAATGTATTTGTGATAGGATCATAAGGTAGGCTAGAAGGAGGCGGTGGAGGTGTATCTTGGGTGGATGCCTCCCCTTCAGTCCTATCCCTCTTGTGTCTAAAATCAATCCCCATCTTCTCTACTGTATTTCTAGTGATCTTTTGGGGTTTCCTATAATATTTGAAGCCTAAGTCCTCAATTCTTTTCTTAAGACAATGTTGTGTAATTTGGCAAAAAAAATCAGCATAGGGTGGATTGCGAGAAAACTCAACCATGTTCTTAAGAATGAAACAAACAAAATTGATGGGTATACTATTTGAGATGGCATAAATAAGATACATGTGAAAGGTGGGTACTTCAGATTTATTTGCTCTAGGATATATATTTGTGGCAACAATTAGATTGACTATCCTAGCTTCGGGTTTTTAATTGATGGCATAATAGGTACCCCTTTCTTCATGGCAAGCTGTATTGGATAGAAAAATGGCTCTCTTGATATCACTAAAACTAGTGGTAGTGTCATCTTGGGATAGCTTATTTAGAGGATTACCAGTGGTGAGATCAATAAACCACTTATATTTGTCTACATTAATGTTGAGCATAGTAAGAACATCCTCCTCGGAAAAGTGAAATACATACCCACTAACCATAGAAGAGAAAGAATGATCATGGTCAGGATGTGTGGCTAGATTGGCATAGAATTCATTGATGGCTTGGGAGGAGCATGAACAGAAGGATGGATTTAGGAATTCAGAAAGATGTTGCACCTCAAAGAGTTCTTCAAGATCAACAATGTTGACAAAGTCATTGACGTCCACCAGCCGTCGAGGAAGAGGAGTCTTTGAGGATAGCCTGAGGTAGCAATCTCCGACAGCTACATCATTGAATGGAATGTCGTTGATGATCGCCATCGCCGGGGAGACCTTCCTTCCCTTCCTAGCCACTACCTGCTTCTTTCCACGCGATGTTGAGGAAGCCATCTTGATGATTTGAAGTGGAGAAGAATAAAGACAAGATTGGGGGTGGAGAAGAGCTAAAAATTTGCACAAGAAGGCACTAGAGAAGAGCTAGAGAAGTTAGAATGTGAGTTTGTGAAGAATGGGGCCATTTTGGGGTCTATTTATAGAAAAACAGGAACCTGCTCAGTCAAAAATTCATCGACTGAGGACTGCAATGGTCGATTCTGTAGTCGCTCCGCTCGGTCGTCCAACTGTCGATCGAAAAATAGTTGTTGCGATTTTTTTAATTATTATTTTAATCAAAAAAATTTGCCTTTTAATTTAAGCGAATTGGGGGGTTCACCAAGTTGGTCTTGGTCGATAATTTTGTCGACCGAGATAGACTCAGTAGAACATTTTGTCGACCGAGATGAGTTTGAGTGTGGCATTTTCTTTGTGAGTGTCGGTCGAGAAAGGTGACCAATCGAGATATCTTCGGTCGACAAACTCGTCGACCGAGTTTGTCTCGGTCGAGATTTTTGGAGACCGATAGAATTGATGTATTTGAGCATTATAAATGAAATTTTGAGCTAGTTTTTAATAGTAGTTATGAATGCAAATGAGAAACTGTAATAATTTAAGAGTGTGGAGCACATTATTAAGAGTATTTTCCAAAATATAATTTCCATGTTTAGAAATAACCATTGGAAATAATAGAATTTATTTAATGATTGACATTCATATATTTCTCATTTATGATGAATGTTAATCCTAAAAATGATATGAGATTTCTTAAGAACACATTAGAAGCAAGAAAGATATGTTAACCAATGATGAGAAAGTTTATACTAATGCTGAGTGCACAAAAATAATTTCCAATTAAGCATTTTGTCATGCTTATTTTAGGTCACCTTGACTTTGACCTTGGCGCCCCTTGGTCAACCTTGATTTCAACCAAGAGGCAATTTATGTGGATTAAGCTTTTTCAATGATCTACTTGATTGAATATTTGAACCATAGATTATAGAGTATTATGCATGTATAACAAGGATATCATTTTTCATAAGCTAAGCACAAGATAATCATTTAACTAATATGTCAAGATGTATTTGTGTCATTAAGATTTATCTTAATGCAAAAATTGCATTTTCAATAATAATATCATCTTGATGTGTGATGAACTGAATCACTGTGATCTAAAACAATATCCATTCATGGTTTGTATATATAGATCAAAAATTATTTTAGGAAAACCAAGTAAAAGATAGAACAATAGAAACAAATCCATAATTTCATGAAATATAATGATTATGATCATTTAAAAGCAAATTTCAAGACACATGGTTTTCATATAGATAGACCAAGGAATACTTAGAACAAACCATGTGGATTATGATAAAATAGTAATTTCCTTGATTAATCCATCATGGTTCATGAATTTTTAAATTTAAGACACTCCATGAACATACTTAATCATTTTAGTAGAAATTTAGTAAAATCAATCTTTTTCTCTTGTATATTTGATAGATACAATTTAATCATGAAAAGTATTAAGTTTTGAAGCTCATATATTCTTCCTTTTGATTTGGATCATTCAAATATTTAAGGCACAAGAATATGTAAAGGTTATTACATAGTTAAGTTGATTGCAATTTAAGTGTCTTGTTTTTATTTAAACAGTTCTATTAGAGTTTCACTCGGTCAACAAAGTTCTCGACCGACATTGTCTAGGTCGATAACTTCCTCGATCGAGAATGTTACTCTTTCTCCAAAAAAATACAGATTTAAGGCAGAAATCCTGTCAGTTGACTATTTTGTTGACTGACATTGTCTCAGTTGAAGATATTGTCGACCGATATTATTTATGTACTGTTTTCAGTAGTTATTTCCAAGTAAAACATAGATCACTTCCAATCCAACTATGCAATTTAAAAATCAGTTTAGTTGAGATAAACATTTAAGTATCAAAGTAACATTTGAGTCAAATCTCAACTAATCATATTCAATTCTTTAGGTTTTAGGAACCTAAACTAAAACAAGTTATTAAAGATGTGTCTCTGCAAATGTCCTTGATACCATAATTTTGTTATCTCATTATGTTAAGTTGAGATAGACATAAAGATATACAATTTAGAGTCTTTGGTCATATCTCAACTTAATTTTAATTTATTTAGGTTGGGGGTTTTGGAACCCATACCAACTCAACATCCTTTTTCTTGTAAGGACATGAGAAGGAATAATGTCCAAGACGCAAACAATAATGGCAACATATAGAATCAATCTCATTTCTCTTTTTATGAGTTTGATCTAGATTGTCCTTGGGTACATATGTATACTTGCCTTTAGGTACATACATAGATTGAGTCTTTGGCATGTGTGTCCTTCCCCCACTAGGTTTTTGATAGGATTTTCTTTTAGGCTTGTAACCTAGTCCTCTCCTTCCAATTTGACCATGAGAATCATTCAAGATCTTATCAACAACATCATTGTTTCTTAAGCTACTAACTTCTTGTTGTAACTTAGCAATATCATCCATTCTCTTTTTGAAATCTAACTTTGCTTGATGTATATTAGATGATAACGCATCACTTTCCTTAACAATAACATCATAATCTAGAAGAGTTCATAAAATTGGTTGTTTTTGAAGATCATTTATTTGGGCTTGGAAGTTTATCTTTTCTAGAGAAAGAAGATTGTAGTTTGCCTCTATTGATTTCAGCTTAATATCATGGTCTTTAATAGTTGAGTTTAACGTCTCCTTAAGATCTTCATTTTTAGATGTGAGAGCAAGAATTTTTGCATGTAACTCATCATTTTCTTTATTAGATTTCTTTAATTTCTTCTTGCACTCAATATACTAATCATGTGTTTCTTGAAGGCTAGCAATTAAATCTTCTTTTGATAAATAAAAAAGTCTTACCTCTTCTTCTTCTTCTTCACTTGGTGTACCAATAAAGCATTCTTTATGCACATCTTCCTTCTTTAACCTCCATGGACAACTAGGTGTTGTGTGTCTTTTTCCTAAGCACCAATCACAGCTTGTTGAAGATTGGTCCAAGCTTCTCCTTTGCTTGCGGTTGTAGACACCACCACCCTCCATTCTTCAAGAATCGATTAGAGATCCTTCAATCCTGCTCTGATACCAAATGAAAAACCACTAGAAGGGGGTGAATAGGGTTTTATAAATATTTTAACAATAATTCAACTCAAACAACCACAATTGAGATAATAAGGAGGCAAGGTGTTTAGAGTGGTTCCACCTTTAGCAAAAACTAAAGGAGTCAATCCACTACCCAATTGTTTCCAATTGGGATTTTGAAAGTATTTAAATTTTATTACCTCTCAAGGATGTTACATAAAATTACAAATACTTTCACCACCCGTTGGACAACCTTCACCTTGAAGTAGTCCCACCAACCTCAAAGCAGCTTTCCTTGAAGTAACTTCAAGTTGCCCCTTGAAGTAGCCTTCCTCTTGAAGTAGCTTCCCATTGAGACAGCCTTCATGAAGTAGTCCAAAGTCCTCCTTTTCCACCAAGAAGATCAAACCCTCTCCAATCCGCAGCCCCCAACCCTAGGGGTAGCAAGGAGAGTACAAGCAATAAGAAAGGACTAGAAAGAAAATGCAAATTACAATTACTGTTGTAGCACAAGGCTTGATTTCCTATATCAAGTGTTTTGATCTCCTAACCTATGTGTATGAAAATGCAAGTGCAGTGGGTAGGAGATGCTAGCCTATAGGACACAAATTTGGAGCAGTGGAAATGAGTAGCAAATGTTGGAGTTGCTCAATTTCTCACAAGAACCGATTGCGAATTGCAAGTATGTATGCTCAAGTATTGCACAAGTGTGTATTGGGTGTCCTAAGGCATGTCCGATTTATAGCAATGGCCTATGGGGGCTTAAGGACGTTCTAGACACTTTCTAGGGGGGTTCTTAGTGATTGACTAGCCATTAGGTATCCAGTAATTGCTTTAGCAAAGGCTAGTTAATTAATTCTGAAAAGTGCAGACAGAGCTCTTCTCGATCGAGGAATTGTCGACTGAGAGTCCTGTCAGTTGAAGTCTTTGTCGACCGAGGGACAGTCTGGAGCAAGTGTGTATAAAGTTCTATTCCAACTCCCAACTACCTTGTCTGTTGTGTCTAACGGCTACTTGGGTCAATTCTCGGTCGAGGAATTGGTCGATCGAGAGTGTCTCAGTCGAGAAGTTTGTCGACTGAGAATGACTCTATTTTAATGTTTTGAACTATGTACTAAATGTGTGTATCAGTGTGCAGTTGTGACACTATTGTAGGGGATGACCTATCTAAGTGTTGTGATTGTATAGGGAAGATCTAAACGCTTGATTTACATGATATCGAAGTACTTTTACATTATATATTTGTACAAGTTTTTACATTTGATTACAATCATGAAATTAAAGCATTTTGAGCATATAGATCTTCCAAGTTGTGTCATCCACCTAGTTCCTTCAACACTCAAGTAGCATGTTAGATCCACAAGAATGAAATGTTTGTCATTATCAAAATAAAGGGATTTCAATGATGTCCATTTAGCCAACAATTTAGGGGATAGCATCAACCTTATTCCCTTGACCACTTTTAGAAAGTTAGGTCTATAGGAGTCAAGAAAGAGCAATATGCCTATTCAATTGGTAGATAATTTTGTGGTGAGGATTTCTTGTCAAGGTGGACAAGTTTGTGTTTCCAACAAACTTTTTTGTCATGGAGATGTAGGATGGACAAGGCAACGAGCTACTACTGGGGAGACCATTCCAAGCCACGACTGACATGATTCTGGAGATGGGTAAAGGAAGACTGACTTTGGGAAATAGGGAGGAGTGATTTGAAATCTTAATTCTTGAGCGTACACAGACTGCAAAAGCAAAAGCGTAGTGTCATATGTTGTAGCAAGTCCAAGAAAATGTGTCACTATTTTTGGGGAAGACATTACTTGAAATGGCACATGTGATGAATCAGGTCCACAAGGGCACACGAGCGGTGGATATTTTTGACAACACAAAGGAGATATCTTTGACAAAAGGTAGTGCAACATCTCGATGATAAAGAAGAGGCATTTTGCCCAGCAACAATTGAAGAGGCAACCTCAACTACCCTTATCTAGGCAAACCCACAACTACCTTTAGAGGCATGTCTCATGGATTTGTAGATGATTATAGTATACAATGTTCATTGAAAGGGTGTGTTTTGCTTCTCAAGATCTTTCTATGTTTCTATACAAGGCATTTTGAAGATTTGGGACCACCCCCACCACTGCTGGTTCCGTCTTTGTTGAGTCCCCCAGAGTTAGAGCTAAAGCCATTGCCACCTCATTTGAAATACATTTTTTGGCAGTAGAGGAGAAAATCCCAGTCATAATGTCAACTTCAGTAAGTGCACGGGAAGAGGAGCAATTGCTTGGGGTGCTAAAGGACCATCGAGCTGCATTTAGCTGGTCAGTGGCAGACATAAAGGAAATCTCCCCTAGTTTCTATCAACACAATATCATATTGGCAGAAGGATCAAAAGTTGTAGTGCAACCTCAACGGTGACTCAACCCCATCATGACTGAGGTAGTGAAAAAAGAGGTAGTAAAACTTTTATCTACATGTATTATATATTCTATATCTGATTCAAACTGGGTTAGTCCAACCCAGGTGGTTTCTAAAAAGGAAGGAATGATGGTCACCACAAATTCTAATGGTGAAATGATCTCTACTAGACTAGTGACTGGGTGGCATGTTTGCATTGACTATAGACGTTTGAATGTCAAAATGCTCAAAGACCATTTTCTAGTTCCTTTAATCGACCAGATTTTAGAACGGCTCACCGACCACTCTCATTTTTGTTTCCTTGATGGTTAATCTAGATACAATAAAATTTCTATCTAGTTGTCCCTATGGCAAATTTCTGTATCCCCGTATGCTGTTTGGTCTTTGCAATGCACCAGCCACTTTATAGTGAGGCATGCTTGCCATTTTTTCTAATATGGTAGACTGATGTCTGGAAGTATTTATCGATGATTTTTCAATGTATGGGGATTCCTTTGATGATTGCATTGACAATCTAGATAAATCTTTGCAAAGATGCGAGGACACTCACCTTGTGTTGAATTGGGAGAAGTGTCACATGATGGTGAGTGAAGGAATTGTCCTGGGACAAAAAGTGTAAAATAGAGGCATGGAGGTAGACCTAGTCAAAATAGAGGTGATCTCCAAACTACCTCCACTATTTTCGGTGAAGGGAGTAAGGAGATTTCTAGGAGACGCTGGATTTTATTGTCGCTTTATCATGGCTTTTTCAAAGATTTCTATACCACTCTTTGAATTATTAGAAAAGGATGTTGACTTTAAAATTTGATGAGTAATGTTTGAAATCTTTTGAGATGTTGAAGGAGAAGCTGGTCTCTACGCCCATAGTCCAGGCTCCAGATTGGATGCAACATTTTGTGCTGATGTGTGATGCATCTGATTAAGAAGTAGGGGTTGTTCTGGGCCAACACTAAGACAAGGTCCATGTCATCATCTATTATGCGTCTAAAACTTTAAATGATGCCCAATCTAATTATACAACAAATGAAAAGGAATTTTTGGCAATGTTTTTGCTTTTAAATGTTTTTGTCAATATCTAATGGGGGCTAAGGTTGTGGTATGGATAGATCACACAACTAACAAATACTTGCTGTAGAAAAAAGATGCCATGCCTAGGTAGATTAGGTGGATCTTGTTATTGTAAGAATTTGTCATAGAGATCAAGGATAAAGCCAACACTGAGAATGTGGTGGCAGATCATCTCTCTAGGCTTGAAAGGGTGGATGAAAAGGATATTATAATACCCATTGTTGAAGAGTTCCATGGTGAGCAACTCTTTGCTATGAGAAGTAAAGACCCATGGTTCACAAACATAGTGAACGACTTGACATGTGGAGAGTTTCTAGGAGATTAGGGGTACCATAAGAAGAAAAAATTCTTCCACTCTATGAGGTACTATATATGGGATGACCCCATTATGATTAGCCATCCTAAGGACAATATTCTGAGGAAGTGTGTGCCAGATTGTGAATTCTAGAGTATTTTGTGCACACTATCATTCTTTACCGATAGGATGTCATCATGCTAGTTCTAAGATAGCATCTAAGGTCTTAGAATGTGGTTTTTATTGGTCGATTATTTTTAAATATGCATAAGATTTTGTCTGTTAGTGTGATGTGTGTCTACGAGCAGGTAATATCTCTAAAAGACACAAAATGCCTCTGAATATGTTTTAGGAAATAGAGGTGTTTGATTTACGGGGCATAGACTTCATGGGCCCTTTCATGTCTTCAAAATCTCATCTCTATATATTACTTGTTGTAGATTATGTATCTAAGAGGGTGGAAGCCAATCCAACATGCACCAATGATGCACAGGTGGTATGTAGATATGTAAAAGACCACATATTTTGTAGGTTTAGGGTGCCTAGGTTGATAATTAGTGATGGTGGTTCTCATTTTACTAAAAGGAAATTTGGGGCACTTTTGACTAAGTATGAGGTGAAACATAGAGTAGGTACTCCACATCACCCCCAAATTCAAGGCCAAGTTGAAGTGTCTAATAGGGAGATAAAGAAGATTTTAGAAAAGACAGTTTCAACTAACATAACCAGTTGGAGCATGTTGCTCAATGACGCTCTATGGGCATATATGACCCCCTATAAAACACCTATAGCTACTACTCCTTTTAGGTTGGTTTATCGGAGGGTTTGTCATCTACCAATTGAGTTAGAGCACAAGGCTAAGTGGGCTCTAAGGAAACTCAATGTAGGTAAAAAGTGGTTGTTAGAATTGAATGAATTGGATGAGCTTAGGTTTGATGCTTATGAGAGTTAAAAAATGTAGAAGGAAAGAACTAAATTCCATGATCTCCATATTTTACATAGGAGGTTTACTCTAGGGAAAAAATTCCTTTTGTTTAGTTATAGGTTGAAGATACATCATGGTAAGTTGAGGTCTAAATGGAGTGGACCCTTTGAGGTGATCATGGCATTTCCCCATGGGGCTATGGAGATTAGTAATGAGGATGAGCCATTCCTTATCAATGGCCAATGTCTCAAACATTACTTTGGGGGAGATGTGATGAGGAAGGAGTATGAGTTGAAGATCATTGATCTTCACTAATCCAATGAGTTTCAGATCATCAAGCCTATGATGTAAAACAAGGGAACTTGTTGGGAGGCAACCCAACCAACTTTTATGTTCTTTGTATTTCAAATTTACAGTTTTGTAGTTCCATTTTCTATTTTTACTTAGTTAGATATAAAAAAGGTACCTTGATGCATTTTGTGGAGTATGTAGGTTGAAAAAAGTTGGTACTACAGAGCCCAATCTCAGTACTACCAATAATGCTACAAGGATAGAGATGCAATCCACTACAAAAGTCAGTACTACCTTGCCCATGCTTGGTACTATCGACGTGGCTATAGGGAATTTGCAAAAATGGAGCGCCACATCTGGGTACTACCGACACATGTCAGTAGAACTGAATTTCTGTAGAGAAGAGGGCCAAATACCTCATAAGGACTCAGTACTATCGACACATTGTCGGTGGTACCGACGACATTCTGGGCCCCAAGTGTGATACACTAAGCTCCAAATCAAAAGCATTGATGCATTTGAATGTGTCAGTACTACCGACATCCTATCGGTACTACTGACAACTGACATCAACAATCTATGGGAGCATCAGTGAGTGATCATGATCAACCACATCTGATGGTCGGTAGCACTGATTTGCTGGACATGTCGGTATTACCTATGTCCTATGCTACTACCGATGTCCTGTGGTACTATCAGCCCACGAAAATCCGCATAAATAAAATCAAACTATCACGACTGTTAGTAGCACTAATCACATGGATTCTCATCTAATCGTCAGTACTATTGATGCCTTGTTGGTACTACTGACATGGTCACAGGTCAGCATCTATAGTTATAAAATGAAGGGGATGTGAATCTAATTTCTTCACACCTTCTCTTCTCCTCTCTCAGGTAAGAAGTTGCAAGCATTGTCGAGAATCCAGACGCTACATTGATCTCTAATCTCTCTAATACATGTCATCCAAGGAAGATGTCTGCATGGCGGGAGGCTTCTTCATCGGCAGGGGGTTCCTCACTTGGTTTCTAAACCAAGCCGGATAGCCCATCCTAATGCTGAATTAAAGAAGACGTGCAAGGAGTTTCACAAGAGGGAGATTGTTGCTACACGGTATGGAAACCATCCCTTCCTCGACTTCGTTGGCTTCACCCACAGTATGTCGAAGGTCTGCGAGCTTCAGGGGTTGGTAGGTGATAACCCTTTTTTCAGTGACTGGCCTACATACCCAGACCTCGTCTGTGAGTTCATGTCATACTTGGGCATTTTTATCATCCCTGAGCATGGGGATGGCTGGGGGATGGGCAAGATCTATTTTGACTCTACAACACCAAGTTTAGAATGACGCTCCAGTAGTTCAATCCATCTTCATATGGTCATCTGAAGGTGACCGCTACTACCCTAACAACTTCAACTTTGAGGTGGCATGGGAGTTGTTTACTAGTTTTCTAGAAGGCCAGCACATCAGCTAGCACAACATATGCTTGAAGGACATCGAGCATCCTTTTGCTCATGTGCTTCAACATGTCATCACCAACACTATTCTAGCAAAGTTAGGTCAAGGAAATGGGAAGTTTCAGAGGGTCGATCATTACTTCCTATACAGGATGCTAGAGATGAGAAGCTGAAGTCTGAAATATAGAGACTTCTTCCTTCAACATATGATGGCAGTAAGGCAACAAGTGTAGAGGAAACCTCCAATTGACTTTTGAGGGTTGATGCAGCCATTGCTCTCCATATACACCTTGACCTCTCCTCCCCTAAGCCACTGAAGCCATCAAAAAAATTAGAACTCAAGCATTTAAAGAGATTTGGCCTTGTCAACACGCACCTTAATGATGTATATGTGTGTTGTACAGTGTGGACCCACTACAAGGAAAGGAAGTTGCCAGACGCAATCTTTGACCAGTAGGGGGTAAATCCCCTACGATGCCCTTTGGATAGCTCAGATGAGGAGGAGGAAGAAGATGATGAGGGTGAGGAGGCGAAGCAGGCTGCAAGGAAGAGGAAGAGGAGCCTACCATCCCTGTGATAAAGAGGAAGGTTTCGTGCAAGCTGATGTGTGTCGTTGTACACAACAATCACTAGGAAAAGTCCTACAGTTTAACCTTCTAACCCGGTTGTCAACTTGTTGCGAACAATAAGTCAACTTAGTATAGATAGGTATCGATCCAAGGGGCAGTGGAAAAGAAAAGTCGAAATCCAAATCTGATCGCAAGTACAAGAATTAAATCCTGATTTGAGAGAGTTGTTAATACTAAGAACAAAAATAAAAGTGTTGGAATAAATTTTAACTAATCAAGAAATAAAGATCTGGGGTCTGGAAGATCACCACCAAAACCATGTTCCTATCCAACTAATCAAATTCTAAACTCCAAGGATCAAATTAGGACCTTGTGTTTACATTTCCTTATGGACAAACTCATAAGGGTCGGACTTCCCATGAACCCGTTGGTCCTGACGTTCACAGATCATTGCCCAACCGTCCAACATGCAATTATCCACGGTCATATCAAAAAGCATGTGAATTCAAACTGGCGTTCAAACCCAAGGCTCAGGTGGTCGCGTCACTAAGGATTATAACAAGAATAAGATTAAATAGACAAAAAGATGATAATCGCAATTAAGGGACTATTGTTTCGTTCTTACAGAGATCCACAGTCATATCACTCCATAAGAATATATCAGATCATCCAAATAACCACACATAAATAGAGAGAAGACATTTGTTCGATGGAGGAATATAATTGATTACATTGAATAGAACCAGGCTAAGGGGCTACTCCCATGCCCCAGAGAAATTTACTTAGACATAACAAGACCAGAAGAAATGCAAACTAAAATGAGATCCAACATTATACAAGATGTGGTCTACAACTAAAAATTGGATGAAATGTAATGAAGAATTGAATGCTTTTACAAGTGAAGAATCCCTCCTTTTATAGGAGGGGGAGGGGGTAGGCTGCCCTCAAAAGAGGGGAAAAAAAGAGATGGAGACCAATTTTTGAATTTTCTGGATCTGGTCAAATCGAAAGTTGGTTGTCTTTAATTATCTTGACCATGTAACTCCCTTTAATACAGATTCTCACAGTAGTGATTTAGAACATATTTCTCTCCCGTAAAAATCATAAAAGAGGTCTAACTAATAGGATTTTGTTTTAGGAAATTAAATTCCCTTTCCAATGAATACTTTTACACTCGCGTGGGAGTTTGAATGCAAGAGTTATGTCACTTTTTATGGAGGGTATATGTGAATTTCAGGACTGCTGCAAATTGTGTAATTTTCCTACAAAACCCAAGAAAATAGAATTAAAACTCCAATTAAAGAGAAAAATCTAAAATAACACAATTAATTATGAAACTAAGAGAATAAATAACAAAATAATCCTAAAAAATATCAAAAATATATAAATAAAAGGGATAAATATACATTTATCAAAATACCCCGGACTTGAATCCTTATTTGTCCTCAAACAAATAAAATCACAAATTATTCCAATTTATACTAACAACATGTCTATCCTCACCCTTGTAACATCACTTTATTCCTTACCTCCAAATTTGGCCAAGCAACCCATTCTCCTAAAACCACAAAACACAAAATTATATATTCCCTATTAAAAACAAATATCATATCTTGGTTCTAAATCAAGATTTTGTAGAAAAACATGCTTCATCTTACTTTGCTTTGACACTCTCATTTTTATAAATGTATTTTTTTTGTGAGTTGTTGCACAACAACAAGATGAAATTAGGGGGTGTGAAAACAAATAAGGAAGTGATGAACTTTTTTTTTATCCCTCCTCTATTCGACTTGAGATTTAGATTTGTGGAGTTGTCGCTACATTGGTCACAATTTTTTCATGTGCACTTTTGGCATCTTTTGATGGTACACCCTTTGTGGGGTATGGAATTTTTTTTTAATGGGAAGCATGCCACCCCGGACTTGATTTTTGTCTGGTGGTTATTCTTTGCTTCTCTTTTTTTAGAGAGAAAATAAAGGGGAAACAAAAGGTGTCCTTGTGCCTATAACTTCACATATTTATTTTCTCCTTTTTTTTTAAAGTGTCATTACATCAGAAAGAACATTCATGTCAATAACATTATACAAGATTTATAACAATTTAATAAATGTTTAAAAATAGAGAAAATTTGTGTTTGGTTTTGATTGATTCCATACGGCTTGCCAACTTTTCCAAGGAGTGATGCTATTTTGGGATCCTAGGTGACATGGTGGTTTCAGACATGGCAATTTGTAACAATTTTTTGCAAAAGATTTACTAAACTTAAAGGGGTACAATGATAAACATCTATTCATATTGGCTGACTAGATCAAGGCCATTTTGTAACAAAAGAAATAAAAACATGGCCGGCTAGATAATGACCATGAACAAAGCAACTATATGCAAAAAAAAGGTAGAAATAATGCAAGAATAAAAAAGACAAGGGGGTGGAATAGAAACATACCACCCACCTCCACCCCGGACTTCGATTTTTGCTCGTCCCGAGCAAAACCGAAACCTAAGATGGAGGGAAGAGAAGAGTGAGGATTTCTAGGTGGCCCAGGTAGCTCAAAAAATGTCCAGCTAAAAGGGATGTGTGTGAGGGATGGGACCTTTATCTGAGGAGCTTCATAATGAACCCTATGATAGGGTAATTGTAGATGCTCAGTGGGGTGCTCATATTTTCTTTCACCTCACATTCCCTCCAATAATATGCATAGATCTTCCTTCGATAGCAAGGGAAGTGTTGAAGATGCATGTGGATTAGGGGAGGTTAGCGGGTACCTGACCAATAATGCCAGTAGATCATGATGAACCGAGTCAGGTGGAGGATCTGGTTTAGGTTTTCCACCATCATGATGACCTGCATATGGGAGAATTGATGCTAATACAAAAAGTTTAAAATCATTTACAAAAGTGTTTTGTTTCCCCTTAAAATTAATACCATCAACATTGGGTTTGGTAAGTTTCATTGTTGATATAACATATGTCTCTAATACTTTTGTACAAGGGTTCCCCAAGTATTTAGGAGGGATGATGATGTCTTCCTTGCAAACAACTGAAGGGGGTGTGTGGGCTTCTTCCAATGGTGGTATCTCCCCTTCTAGATCAGCCATGTGTGGGATGGAAATTGGCTGGGACGGCTTGGGAAGAATCATAAAGGGGATTAGATGCTCATTATCAAAAATAGACTCAAAAGAAGGGTATTGGTCTATGGTATCATTTAGATTTATGTTGAGGATGGGAGGAGTTATTGGATCTTTAGAAAGACTCTCCTGCTTTAACATTTCATATTCAAGTAATCGAGTCTCTTAAGGAAAGATAGGGATACCAACGTCCTCATCACACACAAAATAGGGCTCCATGGTTTGTTCTATTTCTTCAGGATCTGACATATATGACACAAAATAAGGATCATTATCATCGTCGTCAGGAAGAACCATCTTGGGTTTCTCAAGCTCTATAGGGGGAGTTTGTGATTGATCCTCTAGTAAGGTAGATAACATGGCTTGACTGGATTCAAGTTTTGCTTGTCCTTCTGCTACCATCTTTTCTAGGGCCTTAAGTCTCTCTTCCAGTTCAAGATTATTTTGCATTTCACCATAGGATTTATACACCCCAAAATTTTGGTCATCCTCGCCACACTCCCCATAGTGTCCTTGGCCATAGTACTCCTAATATTGTTTTGGGTGGCATTGCTCCTCATAATAATCTCCAAAAGATGGTGGATTGTAATTTCCATTGCATCCATCTTGGTAGGAAGATTCAATATTATAAGGTGTCACCATTTCATGAGGAAACATATTTGAAAAATCTATATTTTGGGTTTGGGCTTCTAGCAGGGCGGTTAATAAGGCTTGGTTGGTTTTTAGTTTTGTTTCTCCTTCTACTGCTATCTTCTCTAAGGCCCTAAGTCTCTCTTCTTGTTGAGGATTACATTGGGTTTCATAAACATGTTCATAACCCCCAAGGTTTTGTTGGTTACACCCCACAAAATATTGTTGATCATATCCCCCATTAGAATATAGACAACAAGGTTCCCCATAATGGTTCTAAAAAAATGTGGATTCACATTGTACCCACCAGGATGAAAGGGCTCACAATTAGAAGGGGTGTTATCATAAGTATGGGGTAGAGTTAGGCAGGCAAGAGATGCATGGTGGTAAATACCACACTAATAACATTGTGGGGGATATTGGGATGCCCACTCCATTTAAAAAGAAAAGTTCCTGAAAGATATGTCAATCAATGAACGAGAAAAGAAATATTATGAGATAAGAGGTTAGTCAAAAATTACAAAGAGAACTAAAAATTATAAATCTAAGAAATTATTAAATAAACTAAAATTACTAAAAAAGTAACTAGAAAGCAGTATTGTTGGAATGGAAACTCGGCAGAAAGAGGAGATACACTTCCGGAATTATGTTCGGAAGGCAAAAAGAAATTATAAAAATGTAAAAGAAATTATAAAAAAGACTAAAGTTATGAAAGTTAGAGAATATGAATAAAGATTATACAAGATAAACAGACAACCAGATCTGAAAAACAACGGTGCCGTCCCCAGCAACGGCGCCAAATTGATGTGCGTCATTGTACACACAACAATCACTAGGAAAAGTCCTAGAGTTTAACCTTCTAACCCGGTTGTCAACTTGTTGTGAACAACAAGTCAACTTAGTATAGATAGGTATAGATCCAAGGGACGGCGGAAAAGAAAAGTCAAAATCCAAATCTGATAACAAGTACAAGAATTAAATCCTGATTTGAGAGAGTTGTTAATACTAAGAACAAAAATAAAAGTGTCGAAATAAAATTTAACTAATCCAGAAATAAAGATCTGGGGTCTGGAAGATCACCACCAAAACCATGTTCCTATTCAACTAATCAAATTCTAAACTCTTAGGATCAAATTAGGACCTTATGTTTAGATGTCCTTACGAACAAACTCACAAGGGTCGGACTTCTCGTGAACCCGTTGGTCCCAGCGTTCACAGATTATTGCCCAACCGTCCAACATGCAATTATCCACGGTCATATCAAAAAAACATGTGAATTCAAACCGGCATTCAAACCCAAGGCTCAGGTGGTCGCGTAACTAAGGATTATAACAAGAATAAGATTAAATAGACAAAAATATGATAATCACAATTAAGGGACTATTATTTCATTCTTATAGAGATCCACGATCATATCACTCCATAAGAATATATCATATCATCCAAATAACCACACATAAACAGAGAGAAGACATTTGTTCAATGGAGAAATATAATTGATTATATTGAATAGAACCAGGCTAAGGGGATACTCCCATGTCCCTGAGAAATTTACTCAGACATAACAAGACCAGAAGAAATGCAAACTCAAATGAGATCCAACATTATACAAGATGTGGTCTACAACTAAAAATTGGATGAAATGGAATGAAGAATGGAATACTTTTACAAGTGAAGAATCCCTCCTAGGAGACCAATTTTTGAATTTTCTGGATCTGGTCAAATCGAAAGTTGGTTGTCTTTAATTATCTTGACCATGTAACTCCCTTTAACGCTGATTCTTGTAGTAGCAATTTAGAACATATTTCTCTCTCGTAAAAAGCACAAAAGAGGTCCAAATAATAGGATTTTATTTTTGGAAATTAAATTCCCTTTCCAATGAATACTTGTACACTCAATTTGGAGTTCTAATGCATGTGTTATGTCACTTTTGGTGGAGGGTATATATGAATTTCAGGGCTGCTGCAAATTGTGTAGTTTTCCTACAAAACCCAAGAAAATAGAATTAAACTCTAATGAAAGAGAAAAATCTAAAATAAAACAATTAATTATGAAACTAATAGAATAAATAAAAAAATATTCCTAAACAAATATCAAAAATATATAAATAAAAGGGATAAATATACATTTATCACAAGCGTCCATGACACTTTGTAGATTCTAGTTCTTCCTCTCCACCACCCACTCACGAGGATGACCTATATTCAATGGCGGGCATGTATGGGATGTTGTAGGAGATGCAACAGGGACAATAGCAGTAGTCGGCTACATTGGTGTGCATCCATGATGTCTTGGGATGACTGTATGAAAACTAGCAGGCAATTTTCTAGAACAAGCAGCTTCTGTTGACTAATAACGAGAACAAGCATATGCACCTACAGTGTATGGAGGGGTACCAACAACCATTCTTTGATCATTTTGGAGCCAAGGATATTTTTGTGGAAACACACAACCTCTATCCATGTCGCCAAAACAGTCGAGTTTTCAGGGGATGTTTCAACCATATGATCACATCATGCCTCATCCACCACTACCACCCATGTGATTCAGTACTACTATTCCACCTTAAGTTAGAATTGTGACTATGTGGATATAATCAAGTTCAATCTTAGATGGGTAGATGGAATAATTTCTATCTTTAGCTTTATTTTCTTTAGCTTTTATTTGCTTTTTCTTTTTAGTTTATCCTTTCAAGTTGCATGATCCACATGTATCTAGTGTAGTCATGGATCTTAATTCATAGCCATGTCATATACTCTCCTTTATGTGCAATGAAAATTAATTAAATGAAAAATTGGCTTAGTTGCAAATCTTCTTGAGTTGCACCACTTAGAGGAAGTGTTTGGGTTAGTCAGCTTAAGGACATTTAATATGAATGTACATCTTAATTATTCATGAAATGTGGATGAAGATGGGGTTTAATCTTAAGTTGATCAAACAATTAACGAGACCTTAAATTGAAATCTAAGAAAGAATCCTATGGTTACCCTGTCACATGTCATCAGAAAGGGACATATCATAATTTTAGGAAAGGCTTTGTCTTTTAATTATGTGATTCCACCTATCCTTAACTCATTTTTGAATCAGCATTCTAAGATGAACAAGTACTCCAATTTATGTCCTCTTTTTGAATTTCATAGAACAATCGGTGAAATTATAGTCAGCTTACTTTTATTGCATTCGAAAAGAAATGTAGATGTATGCATCAACAATTTTTGTGCATACCATTTTAGTTGCATAAACAATTTCATTTAGATTACATACATTCCATAGCATTCATTTTTATTTGTCATGTGGGTATTAATCTCATTTATAAAGTTGAGTGCAGGGATATACCTCCACATCTTAAAAAAGAAAGAAAAAAAAGATCATTTGTAATGAAAGCCCAAGCATAATGTCAATCATGCTAAAGTGATGGGATAATAAATGAAAGAAAAAGAAAGTTTGTTAATGTTTCAAAGTTAGGAGGGGAAAAGTATGCCCTTAACTCCTCTTGAAGAGATGAAGAAATCCACACAAAGCATTATTTTTCTTTCTTCCTTCATTCTCATTTAGTTGATGAGATTAATTGATTCATGCATCATTGAAAAAAATAGACATTTGGATTCATGCATGCTCTTATTTTCACTCATATAGGTTCATCATATTTTTGCATAAATAATTTTGATGTATTTGTGATTCTTCAATTTCCACCTATTTCATACCATCCATTGCTCTTATTGGTAGGTCGCTTATATGATTTTTCTCCTCATTAATGTTTATATGGAGAATTGCTTCCAAGTAGCTTGGTAGTTGGGAGGAGCAATGTAGATTAGGGAATCACATGATGCACCAAGCAAATGCCTGACTGAGTATGACATTAACTTCTCTTTTGATAGTGTTCATTGATCTAAGGGTGGATATCTTTTACGCATGTTTTTAGTCAATAAGAACAGTTAATTGTTCAGTGAGTTATGAGAGTCAGTTTGGTACCGCTAGGTGGGGATAGTTGAGGATTAATATTCATATTATTTTGTCCTTTTGTTGAATTGTCTCAAACTGATCCAAGAGTGTGTTTCTCGGGGATGAGCAACATTTAAGCTTAGGGGAGTTTGATGCACTGTGTATTTGTCATTTTCACAGTCGTCTTGTACTGATTTTTGTGCACTTTTTGGTCAATTCTTATATTAATTGTGCATGATTTACTTTATTATCATGTATTACTCAATTGCATCAAATTTGCATAATTTAATGTTTTCAAGTGATTTAATAGTTTTCTAGAGCTTATGTTTGAATTTTGTGCATTTAAGTAATGTTCAAGAATCTACATAGCTCGGTACTACCAACTTTGGTGTTTGTGGTACCGATAGTTTCTCAGTATTAAAGAGAAAATAAATCAAGAAGACTTGGTATTACCACGGGACTGTCAATAAAACTGACAATGTTACAACATTTTTGTTAAAGAAATTCAAAACAACTCGGCATTATTGACATCCAATCGGTAATACTAACAACTTGATAGGTGGTCGTGCAATTAAAGAAGTCAGTAGTACTAACATCTCGTTGGTAGTACTGAAGGATTGGGATCAGGAAAATCTGAGGGTTGCATTTAATCCAATGACTGAGGTCTTAACTCACCCTAAGGCATGCCTATGACTTAGGGGAGTTACAGACAAACCTAATTATCTTATCTTTTTCTATTGTATGAAAATGGAGAGTAAGGGGATGAGATAGTGAAGAAGAAGGAGGCAAACAGAATGATCTGAGCACTTCTAGCAGACAGAATTGAAGCCAGAAGGTAGCAAATCAGCACG
Organism: Alisma plantago-aquatica; assembly: GCA_963693085.1. Classification (NCBI taxonomy): domain Eukaryota; kingdom Viridiplantae; phylum Streptophyta; class Magnoliopsida; order Alismatales; family Alismataceae; genus Alisma; species Alisma plantago-aquatica. The sequence goes on along the minus strand of OY856414.1, from coordinate 797,349,785 downwards.
TGCACATGAAGGGAGCATTTGAACTGTCTACTTCTGGGGTTCTTCATGTTCTCCATGTTTTTCCTTTCTCCTTTAATGATTTTTTTCTCCATGTTTTTCCTCTCCTTTAATGATTTTGTCTATAGAAACTATGAGTGGCTAATCCCCATGTTCCTTAGGACCCGGGAGTAGCCCGGTTATGCATTGTACTTGACTCTTATGCATTAATCAATGAATTTATTTTAATTGTTGAATTTATTTTAATTGTTGAATTTATTTCTATGTGAATGAATGAAATATTTGTTCTTGATCACCATAGATAGTATTTGGATTGTTAATTGCTTTGAAAAAGGAAATTCATAGTCAAAACTCGTAGAAATATATATTTTATGAAACCCTTTGGGAAACGTGGTTTAACAATGTCAGGAGATACCCAGAGAATTCAATAAGGCACCTATCTAATAACACAATCGATAAGAGAGTGGGGTTGGTATTAGGTTAGGTAGTGAATTACATCGTGAGAGTGGGTAATTTTGGCTACATGATTCTAATCTAGGGTTAAGAGAGATTTCTATTAATATGTTAAGATTCAAATGCAATGTTAATTGTGGTGAAACCATTATCCTTAAAAATTCACTAAGATTGAGAACAACAACCATAATTTATATTTCTTTATATTAAGATAACCAAACCAATCATTCATATTTTCATAAGCCAAAGTTAATCGTACTACAGTTAGTACTAGTTTCTGAAGTAATGTTTCCACTTGCTTAAGATCTCTATTGGTACCACAACCAGAGAGAACAACAATTGTTTGAGCTTATTATTGTGTCCAAAAATCCCCTAGTACCCCTCTATTTATAGGAGAGGCAAGGGTCAGGGTTTTGAGTCATTGTGGGAGTCGAAAGGAAAAAAAATCACTATTTTTTAGAAACTTCAAATGGTGAACCATTAAGTTTGCATGCCCAACCAGTCGGTTCGTGCACCTTCTTATTCTAAATTACATTGATATTGAATGCATGATTAATGCAAAACATGATGTTAGCAGCAATCCTTAATCCAGTTGAATTGACTATTGAATGGAGTGGTTCATCATATGAACCAGCCAGTTGAGACCATGAACCAATCAGTTTGTGGCCTGGTGCTGACAATGTTAAACCAATGTTGATTCTAATTGAGTTGACACTCCAACCAATCAGTTCAATACTTGAACTGGTTGGTTCAGAGTCTAGCTAGTCAATTTTAAATCTTAGTTGTTTAATTGAATACCTAAACACTTTTAGCAATCAAGTTAAACATCATTCACAAATAAGATCTTATTCAAAGTGCATCTTGTGCATGTAATCCTATACGTCCCAAATTATATTGGCAGTAATGTCCATAACCAACATATAACATCAAAAACAATGAGCAATATCTAGCAACACATCATTGCTACCCAAGTAGTTTGGAAAGTTGGAGAACAACGTCAAACTATAATCCATGATCAATGTTACTATGATCATATAGTTCCTTTATCTCCAATATCTGCATTGAACTCAAGCCATTGAATCTTCATCCTCTTCAACATTTAAGCCATGTTCCTTGAACTAGAGAAGACTGTTTGAGATGTGTCTGAGTTCACATATCACATATTGAATCACATCAGTATGGCCATACATTTCTCAGTTTCACTTATTAAGAGGCCTGGAATTCAATCTCTGGAAGGAGGGACAAATCCCATCTACATTATGCACACTCAATCCCCATGTGTCACAATGCACCTGAGCATCACCTTTAGGGAAACCCTTATTCAAGGTCACGTTGGATGATGTCTAAATACAATGAACAACATGTGGTGAGTGTCGTGACTTTAGGTCTAAGAACCACAATCACCACTATCACTATGAAAGATGATTCTAACTACCATTCCATGGTATCCGTGCATCACTCTCATGGTGGGTCTTTTTGATACACTATTCTCCAACATGTACCTATGTGCTTGACTTGATGTCACATATTATGACTAATGAGATTCTGTCATCAATCAACGCCCACTCTAGTCTTATGTATTACTGTCATCTATTTTTCTTCCACGGTAATATCTGACTAGGGACATAACAAGAATGTATGCACTCTTATCATACTTATGATCTCATCATCCTGGTCCTCAACATGAAATCATATGTCATCAAGTAACATCACTCTTTAGACATCTCCTATGTATCTATCATCATCTCATGAGTGAGACAAACATAATAGATCAAATTACCTTTATTATTATCAAATAAGGATCAAATTTCACATTCCAAGCATCTTATGATTGGTTTTCTGGGCATACATACAAACAAACATATTGACAGAGGCATATTAATCGACCATACTTTAATAACAATCAACCTCAACTCCAACATCTGATTGATGGTTGTGATGACATGTTGTTATGCTCCTCTCAAGACGTCCTTAAGTAAGAAGACAAGTATCTGCACAATAAAAATTCTCATCCCTTTTCTTCTGTGACTATAGCATTTTTTTCACTATGAAATGTTTAACTTTATCCTTGTAGAGGAGTGAGAAGTTTCTTATGCCAGGGAATAGGTAGTATGCCCACCGCCTACTTTTTTGCTTTTAATGCCTCTAAATATTTATGAACCTTGTTGCATTTTAAATCAATAAAGTTAAGCTCGTATACTTGTCTTAGTAGCAAGTTTACAAGTTTATCATGATTCAGGGCATAGACAACTTTGAATACATTATCTAGTATATTGATTGGTTCTCGTTTAACTCTTGATGTGAAGTTCAAAATGGTGTTAACCATGGATGTGGGTATATGATTTCTAGGTAAAATGACAATAAGCCTAGAATGATATCTATCCAGGTCTAATCCTAATATCCAAAGGGGGATTTGTCTAGCATAAATGTTATTTATTCATACTTGTTTATGATGCAGTGAGAGAGTGAATGTAGGAAATGATGGTGAAATCCACTCACCTAGTGTTTCGTCCATCTTAATAACCATATGTTTAAATCAAATTTTCAATCTTGCACTTGTGTAACAAAAAATCAACAACCCTTAGTGTTAAACACTCTTTCAAGTTAATTGAATTGATCAGTTAATTCATAAAAATGTTGTCCTTTTGGCTCGATCCTAAGCAATATTGCAATAAGATCATCCACTTATGGGTAGGATTGTTGAACAATTTTTTTTGTAAATGCTATAGATTCACATCCCTCATGATTTTTTTGTGCGATAAGATCCCACATCACTCTACCCTTCTCCACCAACATGACTTGTGAACAAATCAAAAGCCTTACAAAATTCTTCTAGTCATATTCTTGGTCAAACATGCAAGTCACCTTTGTAAACCACTTAAATCATGAGTACCTTGATGCAAAATAATCAGTAACATTCTTTCTAGATTTAATATTAAGAGGAATTCCATCTAGTTTCATGAGGATCACAAAAAGAAGAAACTTTGAAATATCACTGACAAGTAACAAAATTTCCATAAAGCAATAAGTGATTGAAAATGTATTTCCCCATCCAAATACAAACCTAGTCTATATGAATACACCAAACAGAAAAATAGACATTCAATTCTATTACATGGAAAACTAAACTTGGAAGGAGAAAAATATTAAACATGTTTAATAAATAGTGACTTTCCTGTGTAAACGCTTATATGTATCTTAAAATATGAAAATTTTAATAAATAAATGTTTATTTTTTGAAATATAATATACAATTGCATTGTTTGAGAAAAAATCAACAGACCTATAGGGTGCCCCTTCCATTCCAAAATGTTAGGGTTTTTACTAAATATTTATATTTCGATCTATAAAAAAATGTTTGATGTCCCATTTTATGTTGTTCTGAGACTCACATCCTTTTGATTACTCTAATCTTTTGATAACTTCTTTAGTAGCTTAAGTTGAATATCTACTTTATGAGAAAAGGTGAAGCCTTGAATAGGACTTGCATATTGTAAGTATATAGAGATGGTAAATGTAGACAATCGCTTGAGAATGACACAAACACTTGGTAGCTCTTTTATTGCAATGCTAAAGATTCAAGCGGAACACAATCTATGATATATCAAGATATTAAATAAATAAAGTAGTGTGATGCTTTCATGACTTTTTTTGTTTTCTAAAACAATCTTCTATTTTCATTTGAATTATGAATTTAGTACCATGAAGTATAATCCTGAATAATTAATAAATTCCAAAAAAATCTCTCAAGCTATCCTAGAATCTCAGGAATCCCCCTCAATTTTGTAGAATCCTATATAAGACCCAGATGATGCCAACACTGATATGCAAAAGTTTGCACCATTTGTTCCTTTTTCATTTTGCCTTATTCCACACCATTTATTCTTTATCCTTACTTTAGTTTTGGTATTTTTTGTATCCATTATAATGTCCAAGAAATATTCATTAATGTCCTATATATTTTGGTTTGATCCAGTTTAATGTTCTTATTTTATAGTCAGGGTTATGAGTTTGGACAAACTAAATCCAACTCACTTTCAAATAAAATTCATAAAAAATTTATATCATGTGAAACTATATAGTTTACACATCTAGATTTCTCACATTAAAATAGTCGAATATGTTCTACATTGACATTTGTCCTACTCAGAATACTAGGTTGTGAAAATTACTCCACATGTTTGATTTTTACCTAAATTTCAACATGTTTGTGTAAGGCCCTCATCCTTGCTTAAATTTAACCTCACCTTATTTACTCTAATTTAATGCTTAATTAGAATTTATGTGGCTAGTAAATTGTGTGATACATGTCACGTCAAAGTTTGATGGTCTTTCTTACGTGTATATGATCTACTCAGGTTTATTAGTTTTTGAATCATGATCTATAATATTATTTTTGTGTTAGGGTTTTGGTGGTCCTTGAATTGAGCCAGATTCACCAGAATTTGGTTCATGTTTTCGATCCTTGGGCCTAAAAACCACCATGATCATGAAAACCTAGGTATAGTTTAGGATTTTCTTGCTACCCTAGTTCAATGAAGAGAAATGGTGTAGACAGAGAGAGATTTTTAGGGTTGAATATGGGAATTCAAACAATTCAATTTCATGTGAACCTAGGCTCATGAGCTAGATGATTTGAGTTTGATTTTAGAAAGACAAGTAGGTCGAAGTGATGTGAGATAGGTTTTGTAAGATTTGGTGGTGAACTTAGCTAGGTATAGGTGAACAAAGTCAGATTCATATGTCAATAACTGGGCTCATGTTGGTCAGCCTAGGCTAGATTCCTTAAAGCCATCTGGGTTGCCACATTAGGATTTCCTTGGGCAGTGACACATTCCTAGGTCATTAGAGTCAATTTTTATACTAACATGAACCTATGCCTATGGATAATTTGACTTTCATAAAATTATTCATTATTCAAATCCAATCTCCAGATGACTAGAAAATCAATGGTTCAAGGACCCAAGCATTTGTCCCTAGCATGGTAAAATCAAAATGTGAATGTTAAAGCATAAAAACTCAACATACATGAAAAAATAACAACCTGAAGCCCCAAAATAATCTCAACAATAAACAAGTGTTATTAATAGGAAAAAATTTATTACAAGATTTTAATTACATATTGAAGAGTACAATTTTACATGTATGCTCATGTACACTAGATAGGATCTTATAGAAAGTACACCTAAAAACAACTCACCAATCCATCAACTCCCAAGCTATTCTTTGAACCCAAAACATAAGTGTAACAAGTGGTTTGACACACATGGTGTGGAGTACATGATAGAAAGATACATATATATAATATTTCCATAATTGAAAAGATTTGCTAAGTAAGCAAATAAGAATAAACAAGTTTAGTACTTATAAAAAGGAACCCATATATTTGTCTGTTTTACTTAAATTTCACTAACAACATCATATATCCTAAGGACTTCAACAAGCTTCCCATTAGAAGGGTCCATGAGGGTGTTCAATATTAGCAAACCCTTTTATCAACATGGTCCACCCTATCTTGACAACTCAAGTAGTGAGATCGACCTTGCATCCTTACCCCAAGAATACACGAAGGTGCAAAAAGTTTGCATAATGGAGTACTATATTAAATGTTCAAGTTATTAAATCATTGAGGCAAATAGATGCAAGAAAAAAAGCATACATACATATCAAGTTGAAAACAACAAATCAATAGTCATATAATTATTAAAATCATGTCTATGAATTAGAGATCGCCCATCCTTATCTCATGAAACACCTGATTAAGAACAAGATTAGATGCATACATTAGATTCTAATAATTAACCTTAATTAGCTCCATTTTAGGGTTTAGGTAAAGTTTGTTTCAATGTTTGTTCATTACATACTTGATAGTATTTTACTCTTTTAGGTTCCATCAAGAAGCTGTCGATTAAATTTTAAGTAATTCTGAGGTTCCAACTATTTTATATGATTATTTCATGATTTGAGGCATAGACTTGCATTTTAGGGTCAAAAGACTCATAATAGAGGAACCAAGACAAGGGTTCATCAAGTCATGAGATTCAACCAAGATATGGTATTATATCTACAAGGTAAACACAAGATTAACATATCTCAATGATTGGTGGATGCTTACCTAGGTCGAGACTCATACGGTTCATCATTATATTCAACATTTCAACATACATAGCTTATAGAATTAGAATTCAACATCTGACTTAGGTGAGCCATCCACATCATAAGAGGTCACAAGGATTAAGGAAATCCCTGATTTGATAGTTGATGACATAATAATTAGATTTATATCATGATTGGGGAACAAAGACAAATAACTCATTTATATCACACTAAGTCATGAGTATTGGATTATAGAACATACACCACAATACCAAAATATAGAGTAAACCTAGACATTAGGGACTCTTAAATCATCATCGAATTACTGATTTCAAGAGTAGAAGGGAGTTTGATGCACAATTAGGTCAACACTATCATTTGACCTTAGTACAACAAGCATAAACATAAAGGGGTCCAGTTATGCATATTAGGTCATATGAGGTGAACAATCAAGAACATTGTGTGATCATCAGCATACATGTTACATGACATCATATGGTTAGTGACATAAATTTTGTTAGGCATTAAATGTCATTTATGGGAAAGATTAGAAAATTAGGAAAAGATACATCATTATTATTTACAATATGTCACATACGCACATTCAAGTTAACATAAGGACAAGAAAGATGCTTAGGGTCATTATTGTCTCAAAGAAGAACCAAGTTACTAATTTGGGGATCTAGTAAGTAAAAGGGGTATCAAAGATCTAAAACCTATCATAATGGTGCATTTAAATATGTTTCGAAGATCAAAGAGAGAATTTTTAACAAAATTAGGAGCATATTTAAGTCATGAAACAATGCCTCGGTTGTAGATCATTTTGAGATTATAAAAACGGTGTATTGGATTCTTATGTAAGGACAAGAGGGTAGGGAGTTACATATTTTAGAAGGTTCCCATTGGAAAAGCATAGGGTTATATGAATGGATGTTACTATTGATTTCATTGTAGTCATGGGCCCTTGATGGACATTCAGGTGGATACCATCTACACACTCCCTTTGCACGCACGTGGGGCACTGAATCAGGTCAGAAGCTCCTAGCAAGGCTAGTTCAACCACCCACACTGACTACTCTAGGTCCACTGGTGCGCTCCCGCTAGTGGTGCTTTTACACCGGCCAACTAGGGTGGTCGAGTGCAATCCACGAGATCGGGAGGCACGGGAGATGGGATCTTTTCTTTCAAAATTTTTATGGTCCCAGATCGAGTCTATCACTAAAACTAAAACAATTCACCCACAAGCGTACGGGGTACTGTTGTAGTATAGATCAAAGGCAAGATGCGGGGTCGAACCACGGAGATAGAGGGGGCGCTAGAGTTAGAAGGCGTAAGCTATGTTCCTTTTTTGGAGATTAAGGTTTTTAGGGTTTAATGGTTGGTTGGTTGTTGATTAAGCTAAGTGAGAAAGTAGGAAATGCGATATGAAACTAAGTTATCAAAAGGATAAATTAGCAATCTAAGTCAACAAGCTATCTAAACAAGAGCAAAAACAAACTACACTAGGCTAAGCAAGAAACTAGCAATTGAGAGCCTAAGTTAACCACTAATCAAGATCAAAGACCTAAATTAACACTTAGCTAGCAAAACTAGGCAATTAACTAAGTTAACTAAAGCAGTTGAACTACACTAGCATTAACAAGAAAATGGGGCAATTAAGGTTTTAAGCAATTAGATGAAGGAGGTGGGCCGTTTGGGAATGTGACCTTGACATTAATTCAGGGATGTCACCATAATAAGCAATTAACATATTCCATTCTAGACTACCAAACCAAACAACAAGGTGGGTGCTATGAGGATGTACCCTATGCTACTAGTTGGAGAACTAGGGCTAGGTGTAATTCTCATAGGACTTACCAAGTCTAGGTCTCTAGGATAAGTGGTATTAGTCAATTGAGGACCAAGGGTAAGGACGGGAGTAGAGATGAGGATATTTGACCTCATGCCACTAGCCACCTCATCCTTTAGGAAATCCTAGGCAATTGCACTAATCACACTTATACCAGTCACTTAGAACTCACATTTGCATGTAGGAAGAAGGTGATTATGTATGAAGATAGGGGGCTAGCTAGGGATTCGAATTAAGGACCTAGGAGCCAATCCTATGATAGCTACATAGAAACCAACACCCTAGAGGAAAATGTCTTCAAGCACCACAAGGCAAGCAATTAATGTAATTAAACAACAATCACATGCACAAGTAATGGGAAATGAGATATAAGCAAAGGCAATCATCATAGAAGTGAAATATGTTCATTACAAATTATATTCCCCCAACATGGTCTCAAAGTCACATTTTTGCCCCAAACAGCCCACCCAAGGGGGGCTTAGCTATACATGATCAAAACAGAAACAAAGGAGAAGGGAAAGAGAGTAGGAAACGCCATGGATGCTTGATGAAGCTTGACTTCTTCACCTCCTTGCTGCCATCCACAATCCTCCTCCTCCAATGGTGCCCAAGAGCATGGAAATGGTGAAATGGATGGATAGAAACCTAGATAAACTAGGTTTCTATGGTGGAAATGAGTGGAAAGTGGGTGGAAATGGGATTAAATGCAAGGGAGTAGGTGGATGGGAGTAATGGTTGCAAGGGAGCAGTTGGGGGCGGCTAGGAAGTGCTCTCCCTCGAGCCCTACAAGCAACTAGTGCTTATATAGGAGCTAGGGCTGAGTGGGGGTAAAATAGGAAAAGCAGTGAAAAGTTGTGTAGGGTAGGTGGTCACCACGGTCGTGGTGGGTGTGCCACGGCCGTGGTGAGGGTAGTGGGGAACGACCATGGGGGGTGAAAACGGTCATGGTGTGAAGGAAGTGGTGAGATCGTGGTGGCCACAGCTGTGGTGGAGTGCCACGGTCGTGGGGGGTAACATGCACCACGACCGTGTTGGGTAACACGACCATTTTGGAGGAGTTGGAGCTGACCGTGGGGATGGGCCACGGGCATTTTGATCATCTTCGGCCATGTTCGTGGTGTTCCAGGAAAAAACCATGTTGGCAACTGACTTCTTGCAATTAATTCCCACGACCGTGGCAGGGTACCACGGTCGTGTTCTTTTCTCCTGACCACGACCGTGCTGATGGCCACGGTCGTGTTGTCTTCACTGGCCATGGTCATGGCTGGGAGGCCACGGTCGTGGGCGATCTATGGAATTCCCTGTTGCAACCTATTGTAACTTGGCAATAAACCCACAACCGTGGCATTGTGGCCACGACCGTGGTGAGGCTTGATTTCTTGATTTCACTTCTAACTTTGTCATTTTCAGATGTCTTTGCTTGCGGATGATTCTTGGCCACTTGAGGTAGGTTGAGGGAGACTTTGGGGCCTTCTTTGGGTCCCTCCTTGAGTGGGGAAACCCTAGAACTCCCTCTCTCTCTCTTCCATCTAATCATGGTCCAAGTACCTGAAAAACAGTGCAAAGAACATCCATAAGCATATTTGCAATGATAATCATATTGGGGAGAATAACATGTAATTCTAATACATTTGAATGTGATAAAAGTACAAAATGACACAAGATACAGCCCTAGAATAGGGTTGGATCATCCACTCAGAAGGGGGCATCCCACGTGCGTGCAAAGGAGGTGTGGAGGTAGTAACACTGACTTGGGTCAAAAATAGCTAGTGAGGCCAGGTTAACCACCCACATTGACTACTCAAGGCCCACTAAGAGGGTGAATCTTGGTTGTTTCCCTTGCATCCATTGGATGGGGTTCTCTCCCTGTACCACAACATTTGGCATGGAAAGACAAACACAACACCATTTGCAATGACCAATCTCGTTGGAGCTCTTATGAGAAGAAGACAAGAGATTGTTACAGATCTTGCAAGGCTCAACTCACCTTCATAGTATCTTCATAAAGGCTTCATGGACTAGACTCATGGATGAGGGTGGCCAGGGAAGTCCATCTCCATGACATCATGGATGAGGGTGATTGGGGAAGTCCAACTCCATGTTGTTTTGGATGGTGCCTATCATGGACGAAGAAGAAGAGGTGGAAAAAAAGAGAGGGGATCAAAAGAGGAATAAACCCTACTCAAATGTAATATAAGAGGGTGAGGGGGTGTTAGCATGGTGTTGTGTTGGTGCAACGAGATTTTGGTTCACCATACATACAAAGAAGATGAGTTGGAAATTGTTAGATACCTACTCCCACAATCCAAGGGCTATGTTAGAAAATGTTTTTATGTTTCATAATGGGAGTGGAAGTGAATAGGCTGCACACCCTCTTGTAGACCTTGTTGGTTTGTACTAACATAGAAGCAAAAGATTAAATTAGAATTAAATCCATGTAATTCAATGTATCTTTAAAATCTTACAACTTGGGCTACGAAGGTCCAATTGAGGTGATTCTTGCACCACTGGGTTCATAATTATAAGTTATACAACATGAAACACACTAGGTAAAAGGGTGACCACACTAATGAGGTTTAATTTTAGTTGTAATATGATAATTCATTAACTCATGAAACTTAGATAAAAATTGTAATTTAGTGTTGCACAACTAAAATTGATCATCGATGTGACCAAATTGGAGCATCACAACATTCAAACTATGGAGTAGAAATTAAATTGAGGAAGAAGTCACTTGATGAGGGAGAAAGATTACAATAGAGGAGAAAGAAAAGTCAGGTTGTCACATCCTTCCCTCCTTAGTAGAAATTTCATCCTCAAAATTCATCCAAGATCATAGTCAAATAGTCAAAGTTGACATTGTTCATATTTCAAAACTCAAAACTAGGTTTCAATGCATCCAACAATATGGGTTACACACCTAAGTTGTCATCATCACAAGTGTACCCATCCCAATTATATGCATATTCCTCAATGCTTAATCATATCATGACATCATCTTGACATTACGGTTCCACAACCCTTATCCTACGACATTAGGGATTTTCTCATGTATTCATGCAATCTTAACGTGTGTTATGAGAATCCATGTTCTCAACCTCTAAAGTTGACATGTTCATCATTACGAATTTTAATTAGTCTAAAATTTTCCTTATATTTCCTCATCAAGTTGAAATTACATGCATGGTTCAGTTTCTCCCTAAGACTCTACCAACTATCCCCACTTATGTTCATTGTTTTCATTTTGTGTCGAACTTTAAGCATTGTATTTATGACTATTAAAGTTAATATCCTAAGACGTCACCGTATCAAGTTCACAATTTCAAATCAAAGTCTATTATGCAAGGTATGGTTTCATATTAGGTCTAGCTTATGAGAGTGACTTAGCGTACATATATCACTTTTTTATCTTAATTGAAACTATTTCATGTGTCATGCATAATTTGAGGAACAACATTATCATCAACATCAAGATTTTGTAATTATTTCACTTGCATCTATAAGAGCTTCACAAGCTTAGTCACACAATATATATATATATATATATATATATATATATATATATGAAGACCTATCTATGTACATCGAGACAAGATAACCATAACTATCCACCCTTACCAAACTTTTACCTAATGTTAAAAAACAATGGCACCCACTAGATTCCTTCACATAGAACCACCAACCCAAGTATGAGGCTCATCATGGATATCACACATCAAATCATCTTAGGGTTTTGGGACATCACTGTAACCTAGACGAAAAACATACATATATTTGAATGCCTCTTTCTCTAGGGTTAGATCTTTTCATGGTAAATATAGGGTTGAACATTATCATGGGAATCTCACACTAGGTGACTCAAATCATATACTTCGAAGTAGTCTGTATAGGGAGTCATCATCATACATTTTCTGATTGATATTTTTCAACATTTCACATATATTTTTAGGAGTGAGGACTTAAAACTTATCCTATGTCAGGTTGACTCATATAAAGAGGTCACCCTCATAATATGTCCCATTCTAGAGATCCTTCTTCATAAATATATTGAGGTCAATGTTAGTCCTAAACCATAGCCTACTATCAATATCTCAACAAGTAGATCACTAGGCACTAGCAAGCATGCCAACCCACTACCTATGTGTAGCACCTCAAAGTAAGACATATGTTCCATACATGGTGCTAGATTTATCTTGGGTTGCATGGACAAACTCATTTCATGCCGTTAAAGAATTCTTGTCCCTAACTAAAACAAATATGGGTCATATTGAAGAAAGGTCATATCATCAATGTCGGCATCGACATCAACATCAACATCAACGTCAACATCAACATCAACATCAACGTCACCACCGCCACCACTACCACCACCATCATCATCATCACCATTGTGAAAACCCGTTACACTAAACAAGATTACTCAAAACACAAAACACATTTACTCATTGATTAAACACAAACCCATAAAAAAGGGTAAATTAAAACCAATTTCAACATTTCCCAATTTCTTTGGAACATTTACATAATGCTCAATATCCTTTACAACTGCCATGTAGCTTCAGCTACAACATAAACTTTACAATGGAACTCTATCGACATATTTCACATATACAAGCATTAACATTCTATTGAAAGATCGAATAAATCAAAAAATCATATACAAACTTTTCACCTAGACCTAAGAGTACTGAGATGACTCTAGGACACACTTGACAACTAAATTACCATCTCTAGGGTTCATCATGTCAGATTATTTTTACTACTATCATTCTGCTTCCTCTATTTTTGATCACCTAAAAAGATGTGGTGACCCACGAGGTGAGACCCAGTCCCAGTGAGAGATATAACTCTCTCCAATAGATATAGAGTACAATAGATTATTCCAACAGTAAATAAACTGAGTAGTTGAAGTATTTAATAGTAAATTGAGCAGATTGAATGGTTCAAGAATGCTAAATAGATTAAGCACTTAAGCTTAGCAAGAAGTATATTTATCAATGTATATACAGGTAACATATAAATCCATTTCTTCTATCAGATATCTACTTAGGTTTCATAAGATTGCATTTATAACAATCGTCATTATTAATCAGGATATCATCATATGCCATGCTAAGATCATAAGCAAACTAGTAGTATAAGCATCTCTAACATCATGAATATGTCTAGTAGCATAACATGGATATCAATATTGGCATGTTTAATAAAGTGAACAAATCTATATCATAAGTAGAGATAACATCATAAGAACAACTAACTACATAAGAATGTTTAGATGTTTAAGCTTTTCTTATTACAAAGGCATGGCTAGCAATGATGAATATAGCTACGAGCAATATCCTAACTATCAGTGCCATTATATCTGACAACATAAGAATGTTTACAACATGACCGTAACTAAAAAATAATAATATCTATCATCTATTATTACATTATACATCATCTCTATGTAAGGAAAGTAAACAAGGGCTATCTGTTGGTATGTAAGCCCTGAGAGCCAATAATGGGATGATTGTTGGGATACATTAAGATTGATTTGATAAATATCAAAGGAAAGCTTCCAATTCTATCTGGTTCAGTCATAAGAGATAATGATAGAACATATTGAATGTCTAGAGAATGACAGTACTCAATGACGTATGCCTTCAGGTTCAGGACCTGAACGATGGGATCATACGGATGTTAAGAGTTTGTACCGTCTTGTTATGTCCCTACTTGGATGTCATTGTGGAAGGTAGATAGACAAAAATGACACACAAGACTAGATTGTGGTGTTGGTTGATGACAACAACTCATTCATCATGATATGGAGATATCAAACCAAACACATAGGTACTTGTTGGAGAACAAGTTTATCGGATAGACCGACCATGAGTTTGACACATGGAACCATGACATGGCAGTCATAATCAGTTCTCACAGTGATGGTGGTGAGTCTGATTCTTTGACCTGAAATCACTACACTCAACACATGTCGTTGGGTACACTTTGCATCATCAAACACAGTCCTGAAACATGGGTTGTTATAAAGGTGATGATTGGGTGGCTTTGACACATGGGGATTTTGAGGGGTGAGTGATAGATATGGGATTTGTCCCTCCTGAGGGAGTTTGATAGCCATGGCAACTTGATGAGTAGTATTGAGATAGGCGTGTGCACGCATGTATGAATCAATATGTGATATTGATGTCATACATATCTCCTCCAATCTACTCTGAGATCAAGAAAGTGAATGAACGTTGACAGGATGACTGTTCCATGCCTTGAGGTTATTCATGATATCAGTGACAAATGAATTATACATTCTCTATAACACCATGCACGGATTGTAGGATTGAAATTTGTTCTCCAACTTTCTATTTCACTTGGGTAGCATTGATGTGTGACTAGGCACCGCTCTTTTCTTGTGAAGTCATAAGTGTTATGGACTTTCACTACCAACGCGAAATGGACCTATAGGGTCACACACATAGGATTTAACCTGGAAGAGTAGTTTATCCACAAACAATGTTTAGATTGATTAATAAAGGAGTTTAGTAGTTCAATTAAACACCCAATCAATTTGTAGCTCAATATCATAGTGTACAAGGTGTTGGACCGATTGATTAGAGTATCAGATTGATTGAAACTGCAATTGATTGATTTGTACATTCTGTTGCTCCAACCGATTGGCTCAAGAATTGAACCAATCGGCTCAGGTTGATGAACCGATCGACTCATGTGATGAACCAATCGGCTCAAGACAAGCTGAGACGACCGGTTCAAGGGTTGAACCGATCAACTCAACTGGTCTAACTGAGATCATTTGGAAAGAGAGAAGACTATTTTGCAAATACAATTTGTTTCACTTGTACAAATTTGATTTGGACAAGGATTAATATTTGATTAATCGAAAACAAATTTGGAAGTCAATTTGAGTTGGATCAGGACCAAGAACCGATCGGCTCAAAAGTGAACCGATCGGCTCAGAAGTGAACCGATCGATTAGTTGAGGTGTGAACTGATCGTCTCAACTCCCCAACCGACTGTTTCATGTATGAAATGATTGGTTCAGGTGGCGCAGTTGGTTGTTTTGTGGAAAATATCGAACCCTTCTACTCCTCCATTAATCCCGCATTGCTCAGGGTCGAGAACCATGTCCCATGACCCTCCTATATATATAGGGGTAGTGGGGGCTTCTCAGGACAACAACTCAGTGCACCAGTTGCTCTATAAAGTCATCGTTCTCTCTGGTTTTGGTAACCGAGAGAGAGCCCGAGCAAGTGCTACCCGATAAGGGAGGAACAGTAAGGGAAAGACAACTGCAAAAAGCGACAGGTGGCAGGAGAGTGTGTCGGTGACTAGTACGTCGATAGGAGGGTGCGACTCCTTCTTATTCCTTGTAGGATAAGGAGATCGGAGTTCCACGTGGTTCGTATAGACTACTTCAGAGACGGGAGACTTCTGCCACTCGGAGGGCAGCTATCAATCTTGATAGTCCCGGTGAGACCAGGAGCCGACAGTCCCGGTGATACGAGGAGTTGCACAGACTCCATCCAAGACCGGAGGTGAAGGCCGCATAAGCCACGAGGTAACGTCGTCGAGCAAGCCTCAGGACAAGGTACACCTCTACAAATCATCCTTCCTATTGTATAGACGTTGATGCGTTTGGTTTGTTCTGGGTTTGGGAGAAGAAAATTTTTGTTTCCGTTGCCTTCTCTGTCTCCCCTAAAACCCAACAGTGGTATTAGAGCCACGTCAACTGCTCTATGCTTTAGGATTATTCATATGATCGATTTTGGTTTGTCGCTTTTATTTATTGCATACGTTGTGAATAAAATTGACTTTATGCATGTCCAATCCTAGATCCACAAATCCCAATATACATATATGATATGTATTATGAATGCACTCGATACGCGTCGCCCTGAAACGAGTTTTGTGGTGGATGTATAGCGTGGTTATGGCCAATAAACCCTATGTATGTGTTCTTGGTTGTGTGTGGATTTCTTGCATCTCGGTCTGCGCA
Source organism: Alisma plantago-aquatica (assembly GCA_963693085.1). Taxonomy (NCBI): domain Eukaryota; kingdom Viridiplantae; phylum Streptophyta; class Magnoliopsida; order Alismatales; family Alismataceae; genus Alisma; species Alisma plantago-aquatica. Next base: position 797,333,382 of record OY856414.1, on the reverse strand, counting down.
CTGATTCCATATCTCCTATTCCTGATGTAACTCGAGATAACTTGAGATTTCTTTCCTACCTTTGCTCCTCCCGAATGTAACTCGGGGTTTCCCAATTTAAATATAAATAGGATAGATCTTTTATTTCCTGTTATGTCAAAGAACGGCGGACAACCTGACCATAACTGAGATGATCGGTTCAAGGTGTGAACTGATCGGTTGGCGATCCAGATGACCGATTCGTGGAGTGAGATGATCGGGTGGTGGCCATGAGGAGATGCACGATGACCAGGCGAACTGATCGGTTGGAGGAGCCAACCGATCGGCTGGTGGCACCTAACCGACCAGCCTAATGGTGAGCCGATCAATCATGGAGATGAGTTGATCAAACCCAGAACAGAAAAGCACAGAGTTCATCTGTTATAGGTTGCATGTGATGTGGACCTAGATGATTGTGATTCCTCTTGGCTCGAGAAATCACATTAGGATGGCCATAATCATCACTTTTATCGTTTCACATGTTTTCTATGGGATATAACATGTATATGATACGTACTATGTATTGTGGTGATTGGATATGTATATGTATCTATAAAACCAAATCCCCCATTAAATATTAAAGTTTTAGATGCCTTCCAAATGTGACACATGTGAAAAGCTTGATCGGCTAAGTGTGAGCACGCCCTAGCGTGGTGCACCGTCTATATTGTGGAAGCGTGAAGGATGAATGTGTGGGTCTTCCCTAGTAGGGTGCATATTCATCGTGTTGGATTTGGGTTGGAATTAACAAGGTGACCTAGATAGGATCTAGCACCTTGAGGCATGGAGGTGATCATGGAAAGGAGTTGCATATGACATCTTTCAAGAGTTTCATATGATGCAATTGGAAACAGTTGTCTACCTAGAAGATCTAAGTTGTGGGTGACAGCCCTAGCTGGTCCATGACTCATAGGATTTCAGGATCTTGACCCACTAGAAGATTGTACGCTATAATTTTCCAAATTTATGGTGAGGGCTATTAATTTGAACAAAAAATAGTGGGAGTGATAATTAATTTAAGTTCTAACTATATCGTCAACTTTTCAAATCAATCAAATAAGTCAAAATTGAGTTTTGGACTAAATTGCATATATTTCCTTTTTGTAGAACAAATGACAACAAACAACAATCACTTTTAGTTGCGATCGTTCCTGGAGAAGGACAAGTTGAATGGGACAAACTTTCACGACTGGTTTAGGACATTGAGAATTATTCTCACTCAAGAGCGAAAGCTCTATGTCTTGGATACTCCAATTCCAGAGGAACCTGCTCCTACTGCACCAAAGGCAGAAAGGGATGCTTATAAGAAGCATTCTGATGATGCCATTGATGCAAAGTGCTTGATGTTGTGCTCCATGAATCATGAGTTGCAGAGACAACATGAGAACATGGGTGTCATTGAGATGATTCAACATCTCAAGAACATGTACGAAGATCAAGCACGGCAAGAGAGATATGATGTCTCCAGGGCATTGTTCAAGTGTGTCATGATAGAAGGAGATCCAGTTGGTCCTCACACACTCAAGATGATTGGGTATGTAGAGAACCTGACGAGACTGGGATTTCCTCTGAGCCAAGAGTTGGCTACTGACGTGATACTACAATCGTTGCCAAAATCCTACAGTCAGTTTGTGATGAACTACAACATGAACAACTTTGACAAGCCGTAGACAGAGTTGTTGGGCATGTTGAGGACAGCTGAGACACAGATGAAGAAGGACAAGCATAAGTTTGTGATGATGATCAGTGACAAGACAAGCAAGTCCAAGCGCAAGGGCAAGGGTAAAGCTAAGAAGGGTTCTGATGCTAGCCAGCAGCCCAAGGCTTCTTCAACTCTCAAGGCCAAAGGAGGCATGACCAAGAGAGGCAGTTTCCACCACTGTCAAAAGCCAGGACATTGGAAAAGGAATTGTCCACTCTATCTGGAAGAACTAAAGAAGGAGGCGACAGAAGTCTCCACCTAAAGGTGTCACAAAACAAACTTGTAACATTTTGAGGTATATGATACCAAGATATAAAATGTAAAGCACTCAATAAATGGGGCAAGTGTTGCCGCCATAGATAGGATTACTTTAGTTTATTTTAAGCTTTGAAGGCATGTAATAGAGTTATGAATGGCTATTTCATATTTGCCAAATGAATAGAAACACTTTAATTTTTGCATATTGTATGACAATGATAGCAATTAATAAAGTTGATGTTTCAATTTCAAAATATATGATCTTTATGGCAATGCCTTGCTTATCTTGTGGTACTTTGTATGCATAAGATAAAATGATACCTAAAAGTTATTGATAACTCAAACAATCAAATTAGCATAAATCATGAGAAATTCATTTCTAGTTTCCATGTGATGGATAAATCTAGACTCTTTTAATTAGAGAACCAGTAAAAGACATGAATCTCTTGGATATGATTAATCAATCTTCACTAATGGTAGTGGGAGAATGATTATCCTAATGGGTATAATACATGTGATGTATTTACATACCTATTGGAATTAATGTTTGTACTTCAAATGGTGTTTAGAGAAATACCAATATGAATATCTTGAAGTGTTCAAGAATATCATAGATGAAGTACATATTTGGTAAAGTGTTAATTCTTGATGAGATCAATGAATGAAATACTTAGACCAACTATTTGAGAACCTTGTGAGTGATTATGATAGTGTATCATAGTAAGCTCGTGATGAAGGCATGGTGATGTCTAAAATCAACAAGGAGTCGTACTCTAAAGAGTTAGAGGATGATTATCAAATAATTGATTTCTTCTTAAATAAAGAATACCCTACACTAATAAAGGACAATAAGAATCACAAAGGGTTGTGAGTTCTTGTATCCTTGACAGATACACCTCAATTATCTATGAGATAAGTTGGTCATGTGATGAGTCAACTATCTAGATGAATATGAGGAACTAGATTTTGAGTTATGGTTTATGACCATTAAATCCTAAAATGAATTCCATGTGAACCATAAGGTATGACCTTGATGGTAGCACCCATTGGGATAAAATCCATAAGTGTGAATGTGTCTTAAGCGTTAAGATACATGGATAACATTTTGAGAAGGATGATGCTTGTGAATTGCAACTTAATGACTAAGAGATTTGGCATATGGATACTAAAACCGCATTCCTATGAGCAATAAGACAAGGATGTGTACATGACACAACCTATAAGGTTGATGAATCCATTAATGCAAATGAAGTCTATAAGTTACAATGGACTAATCAATGTGATTGATTAAGTACCAGAAACTCAGTGATGGATATTCACTTTGATGATATAGTCAAAGAGTTTGACTAATATGTCAAAGATAAAGAAGGGATTTGTGATTTAGTGGGAGCGTATTCACATTCCACATATTGATGTGAAATGGAAATGTTCTAGAATGGAAATCCAAAGTGGAAATTATCTTTACGAAAGATAGAGACGTCTCCTATGTGATAGGAATAGAGATCTATAGAGATAGTTCTCAAAAACCTCTTGACCTAAAAAGAGAGAGCATACATTGGGAATCTATGCTGAAAGGTTCAATATACATAGATTCAGTGGGAGAAAATGTGTCCATGTTACATGGAGTTAGTATCCCAAGACCAAGTGTCCAATTCTTATGAAGAATGGGAACACTAAGAATAGATATGGATCTATCATGTATGTAATTATCCCATTATCTTGCATGTATGGACATGGCAAGAGCAAAACGCATTTATCAACTTGTATGTGGGACATGACAATAGGATATGCTCATCATGATAACTCGTATGTGGGACATGACGAGTGGATGTCAGTCTAGTTCCAGTAAATGTTACTGGATTACCATAAGAACTTGATAAGTACTTGAGAAGTACTAGTTCTATGGAGATAAGGAAGGGTTCACTATAAAGAGTTACATTGATGCGAACTTCCAAAAAGGACATAAAATTAATCACAAAATATATATGGGATATATAAAAGTGAATGCTTGTTGATAATTGGAAACGTTCCAATAAAGAAGTTTAAAAGGAAAGGTCGAGTATCCGTGTATTAGAGAACATCAGTGGATACTATATGGATCTGGATGTTCATGAGATGAACTTATAACTATTTCGGTCATTGATGACAAGTTAGGAGTACTTGGTCATACAATGTGGATAAAAGTTAGCAAAGGAATACTAGATCACATATTATGACAATTCCATCTCATATGTGTGACGTACAGTGAATAGATGAGATACATGCAGTTAATACCGACCTTGGCAAGGTGTTGCCATAACTCACTATGATAGAACTAGAGCACAATAACATGTGTGACATGTTTGAAGATCACTATGAATATAATTCAAGTGTGATTGGCTCACAGTGCAAGTGGGAGTCTATTGGTATGTATGCCCTGGGAGCCAATAATGGGATGATTAGTGGGATACATTAAGATTGATTTGATAAATATCAAAGGCAAGCTTCCAATTCTTTCTGGTTCAGTCATAAGAGATAATGATATAATAGATTAAATGTCTAGAGAATGACAATACTCAATGACATATGCCTTCAAGTTCAGGACCTGAACGATGGGATCATATAGATGCTAAGAGTTTGTACATTATTGTTATGTCCCTAGTCGGATGTCATTGTGGAAGGTAGATAGACAACAATGACACACAAGACTAGATTGTGGTGTTGGTTGATGACAGAATCTCATTAGTCATGATATGGAGATATCAAACCAAACACATAGCTACTTGTTGGAGAACAAGTTTATCGGACATACCCACCGTGAGTTTGACACATGGAACCATGACATGGTAGTCACAGTCAGTTCTCACAGTGATGGTGGTGAGTGTGATTCTTTTACCTGGAATCACTACACTCAACACATGTCATTGGGTACACTTTGACATCATCAAATGCAGTCCTAAAACATGGGTTGTTATAAAGGTGATGATTGGGTGGCTTTGACACATGGGGATTTTGGGGGGTGAGTGATAGATATGGGATTTGTCCCTTCTGAGGGAGTTTGATATCCATGGCCACTTAATGAGTAGTATTGAGATAGGCGTGCGCATGCATGTGTGAATCAGTATGTGATATTGATGTCATACATATCTCCTCCAATCTACTCTGAGATCAAGAAAGTGAATGAACGTTGATAGGATGACCGTTCCATGCCTTGAGTTTATTCAGGATATCAATGACAAAGGAATTATACATTCGCTGTTACACCATTCACAGATTGTAGGATTGAAATTTGTTCTCCAACTTTCTATTTCACTTGGGTAGCACTGATGTGCGACTAGGCACCGCTCTTTGCTTGCGAAGTCATAAGTGTTATGGACTTTCACTACCAATGTGAAATGGACATGTAGGGTCACACACTTAGGATTTAACCTAGAAGAGGAGTTTATCCACAAATGATGTTTAGAATGATTACTAAAGGAGTTTAGTAGTTCAATTAAACACCTAATCAATTGATAGCTCAACATCATAGTGTTCAAGGTGTTGGACCGATTTATTAGAGTATCAGATTGATTGAAACTGCAATTGACTGATTTGCACAGTCTGTTGCTCCAACCGATTGGCTCAAGAGTTGAATCGATCGGCTCAGGTTGGTGAATCGATCGGCTCATGTGATGAACTGATCGGCTCAAGCTAGGCTGAGATGACTGGTTCAAGCATTGAACCGATCGGCTCAACTGGTCTAACCGAGATCGTTTGGAAAGTGAGAAGACTATTTTGCAAATACAATTTGCTTCACTTGTACAAATTTGATTTGGACAAGGATTAATATTTGATTAATCAGAAACAAATTTGGAAGTCAATTTGAGTTGGATTAGGACCACGAACCGATTGACGCAGAAATGAATCGATCAGCTCAGGTGCCCCAATCGATCGGTTGAGATGTGAACCGATCGACTCAACTTCCCAACCGACTGTTTCATGTATAAAACGATCGGTTCAGGTGGTGCAGTTGGTTGTTTTGTGGAAAATCTCAAACCCTTCTACTCCTACATTAATCCTACATTTCCCGGGGTAGAGAACCCTATCCCATGACCCTCATATATATATAGGGTTAGTGGGGGCTGCTCAGGACAACAACTCAGTGCACCAGTTGCTCTATAAAGTTGTCATTTTCTCTGGTTTTGGTAACCGAGAGAGAGCCCGAGCAAATGCTACCCGATAAGGAGGCACAACAAGGGAAAGACAATTATAGAAAGCGACTGGTGGCAGGAAAGTGTATCGGTGACTAGTACGTCGACCGGATGGTGCGACTCGTTCTGATTCCTTGTGGGACAAGGAGATCAGAGTTCCAGGTGGTCCGTGTGGACTACTTCAGAGGCGGGAGACTTCTGCCGCTCGGAGGACAGCTGTCAATCCCAACAATCCCAGTGAGACCAAGATTCGACAGTCCCGGTGAGACCAGGAGATGCATAGACACAGTCCAAGACCAGAGGTGAAGACCATGCAAGTTGCAAGATAATGTCGCCGAGCAAGCCTCGGGACATGGTATGCCTCTACAAAACATCCTTCCTATTGTATAGACGTTGACGCGTTTCCTTTGTTCTGAGTTTGGGAGAAGAAATTTTTTGTTTTTGCTGCCTTCTCTGTCTCCCCTAAAACCCAACACTATCATCTAATGTGAAACATTGTGTATAACCCTAAACAAATATGCTACAAAGCTATATTACATTTTTTTATTTTACCCTGAGAAATTTGAGGATACCACTCAAAATCCAGTTGGCCACTGTTAAGTCAAAATCAGTGCATACAAGATCTAGAAAGAGTTGGAATCCTAAGATCTTCTCCACCCCCGGTTAGTACGGGTCTGCCACATCGAAACATAAGGTCAAGCTACTAACAGCCTAGTCCGTCCTTGGTACAGGTCACATCACTAGTGAAAGGAGGTGGGTACACATACCCTTACCATTTGAAGTACAACCACAGTTGTCATCCAATCTCATCACATATATAATCATTGAGACACGACCACAACCATTATCAAATTGAGGGATAGTTATGACTATAGTTATCCTCCCTAAACACTTGGATTTAGGATGACAAGCACCCCACAAACTCATTAATATGTGCTCCAAGTTTCCCGTAGGAATACTCATTTCACCATTTGGCAATTTCTAACACTAAGATGGATTTATATATGGCAGAAGCCACTACATGATTAGAATTTCACTTCATTAATTATTGCCAATTGGGTGAATTAAGGTTGCATCATACAAGTTGACATACAAACTCTAATTCATCTCTAGCAAACATTGTTATATAACCATTTTAGAAGATATAAAACATATGAGACATATTATTACTCATCTTATCATCACATGATGGTATTCACTTACCATTCATGAGACTACACTTGTCATCATACTATCATAGGATATAAATCCTTAGCAAAATATTATGGGGTATCAACCCTTGTCGACATAAGAGGATTATACCTCATTTAGGGCTCAACCATGACCAAAGGTCATTAAGACCATCATATCATTCCCTACAAGTTCATCATTATCTTTCCAAGACTTATAACAAGTCTCAAGAAACATCAACACTCATGTGACAGATAGGCTTACCATGACGCTGTAATAAATAACTAAAAGATATTTACAGGATAATATTGCAGGGTTATCTTAGCATTAAGAGCATTCCTTTATTATATCAACATATAAGGAATCTATATGATTGGTCATCATCACATTAACAGTGTTCAAGTTTAGCATAATAAAGTGTAAATCATAAAGCTATGATGACCACTAGTTAACATATTAGAGTTGAAATCAATAATTAGGAAGGATATTCCATCATTATATTAACTGTTTAAGAAAGGGTATCATATATAACTACCATCATATACTATCATTAGGGATAGGTTCAACAAGATAGGTTACTTTGACGTTACAAATTTGCACTCATACCCAAACCATAACTCATGGCATCCCCATTGGATCATGGATGCATGGGGTGAAGCATTACCATCACATTCCATACCATCCTCAGGTATGGATCTACAAATAACTCAAGATGTAACCATTAGTTTATAGCATACTAGGGTTCAACCAAAAAAGAGAGTACTCCATGATTGTATTTTTCATTCAAGAACTACTCATAACCACTTTCCAAAATTTGGTTATATTAAGACTAGGCACAACAAGATATACCTCAATAGGGTTACATATAAACACAATATGGTCATTATCCCATCTATTCAAATGAGTGCAAAGGTAAGACTAACTTATTAAGGGTAACCCTCCATTGGTTCCATCATCATTCAACCATTATCACCATTCCACAACATTGCCCAAAATCATTGGATGTTGAAAAGGTAAAACCATTGGTTATTGACATAAGCAAACACCTTAACAAACCATATGTAAATATGTTGATTTGTGACCTAAAAAGAGTCACCATTAAACCCTTAACATACTTTATTTAACAATATAAAGGGGCACCATAGGTTGTAGGGTGAAATCCCATCATTGGTTGTACATTTTTAGCACGCCATCGTATCAACCATCAAGCTCCTTAATTGATCACATGAAGGAAATCATCAAATTCAGATTGTTAGAACTCACATGTAATATTATAGGTATTAATACAAACCATTGATTGTTGAAGCATCTAATCTCAACCATTTAATTGAGTCCATTAATCAAAACTATTAATGAAGAAGTGTTAGATCCTAACCATTGGATCAGGTTCATATCTCAGAACCATTGATTGGAGTATAGGTCTAGCCATTAGATCAATTGAACTAAGAAAACATTAGTTTAGGGTTTAATTGATGCTACAATTACATCCTTAACTTACAATTGGTGTTATGACCTGGTACACTATTGTTTGTGATCATTAAGTCACCATCGATTGTTAGAACAACATTATATTCATTTAACCCAATCAGATGTTAAGATAATGTCATCATTCATTGATAGTATCATTAGGATACTTAGTGGTTGATCATTTAGCTTCTAATTGAGCCAAAACCTGACCTAAGGGGTGAACATCAGTTGACACCCTTAGAACCACCTTATCTTGTCAAGATAGCAACACCATCGATTGTTGCGTGGTATCTCCATCGGGTCATCTGGTAGTGAAGGAAAAAACCTGAAAATCCTAACTTGGACCATCAGTTGTTAGTTTCTTAGTACCACCGGTTGTGTTACCAACATGTCACAGATCATCTTATACCTTAGGAAGGAAGTAAACTTGTTTAAAGGTTCATTTAGAACTATAATAGAATGAGTAACACCATAAAATTCAAAATCCTAAACAAGCATGGTTTCTTTATCCTTAGATCATCACTTTTAAGCATAAACAAGAACTAGCAAGCTTTTAGTAAGCAATGTAAGTGAAGAAGGTTATAAAAATCGCCTCTATAGAGTAGAAAAGACTTATTGAAGCATGAAAATCGATCAAAGAAGGCAAGAAAACTCAAGTTTCATAATTGAACTCGGCCAAATAGGCACTTTTCTCCCCAAAGAAGCAAAACCCTAGAAGAAGAAGAAAGAAAGGTAGATTCTTGAGTTATAGAGAAACTTCTACCATGGAACAACAAGATTCCGACCTGGAGAAAGATAAAAGGGAAAAAGAAAAGAGAAATAAAAGGAGGAAAGAAGGGGATACTTACTTCTTTAGGTCAAGACCACCAAGAAGAAACTTTAGAAGCCCTAAAGGAAGCAAATCATAATTGTAGATGCTTCTACCAAGAAGATACATAGCTTGTTCCTTGGGAAAGTCCTTCATATAAAAATAGAGGAAAGACATAGAAGGAGGGAATTGGTAGAGAGAGAAAAAATCATTTGGGTTCTTAAGGATAGGTATATAAAATTTTAGTCTAAAAAAGAAAAACTCGAGGTGTCCTAGTAGCTCTCCATGTGTCCATGACATTAAAATATTAAGGATATACAAGAAGCCACATAATCATCTACCCCACCATTCATGGAGACCTGATTTGCCACCATTTGTTGGTTTTCCAAGACAAACAAATAAACCCTTGGTTGATAGCTCCTAAAGGTAGCTCATCCATAAAGGGGTAAACCCTAAAATACCCTAGAAGAAAGCACCTCCAAACCAAGGTTCAACTAGGCTCCCCATGGATCAAAAAGCTCAAGAATGATAAGATAACATTCAAGGACCATAATGCAAGTGATAAATTGCAATGAAAACCTATGAATTGGGTAAATTGCATAAAAGTCCAAAATGTGCATCAAATTGCATAACTTGCACAAATAGTTAAGCATGTTCAACAATTTAATCAAAGTTAGGGGTCTCACAATCCTCATAATCATCATCTTCATCATCATCATCATCATCATCATAATCAACAACAACAACAATAACAACTTAGGTCTTCTAGGCTACTTACTTGCCTAACATTTATCATGGCTCTAGACAAAACTAGAGACTAAAACTATCATCTCTATACTCTCATCTAGACTGATGCTACATCTCTTTTTCTTAGGTTTTATGTAAACTCACTTCCTTTCTGCATGTGGTAACATTTTTCATATGTATATATATAGTAATATTCGAAATAGGGTTTCTTTAATGCTTAAACATGCTATATAAAACCTCCATACTCCTTTTGAACAAAACCACAAACAAAATGTGTTACCAGACTCATTAGGCAGTCTAATACCAAGAAACCTAGAGATCACAAAAGAACATGGTGTAAACATGTGTATCTACCCTAAGCACAAGCTAAAACATGTGTCTAGGGTTGTAATAAGATCTACCTTTTCTCATTATCTTGAAACTACAACCTATACTACATGAAAGAAGGATGAGAAAAGAAATGTTCTAGGGATGGCACAAGTATACACATAGTCAATTAAATCCACAAAGGACAACTTATTAAGTTTCTAGGGTTGAGATGTAAGGTTGAGTTAATTTATCTTGGTTTTAACCTAAAGGCTAAGTCAATTAAATCCACAAAGGACAACTTATTAAGTTTCTAGGGTTGAGATGTAAGGTTGAGTTAATTTATGTTTCATGTGAGCAATGTTTACTATAGTTATTGTTTAGGCTCTAACACCATATGTCACATAACCATTTATTACTCAAATCCCACTTTTGAATGACTAGAAAGTTAATGGCTGAAGGACCCAGGTGTTCGTCCCTAGAATGGTAATATCAAAGAGTGAATGTGAAAGATTAAAATCTTAGAATATGTAAAAGACAATATGAAATAGCCATCATAGAAAAAAATTTATTACAAGATTTCAATTATATGTTGAAGATTATAATTTTATAAGTCATCTCATGTACACTAGCTAGGATCTTACAACAAGTACACCTAAACACAACTCACCAAGACATCAACTCCCAATATATTTTTAAAACTTAAAACACATGTGAAACAAGTGGGTCAATAAAAAGATGTTGCGTTCTGGGTAGAAAGACACATATTACAAGATTTACGTAATTGAAAAGATCTATAGAAGTAAGAGAACAAGAATAAGAAAGTTAGATTTTTATCAAAACAAGAACCCATATTTAAGTCCACTTTACTTCAGTTATACTAACAACATAATAATCATAAGATCGGATGGTTGGCTCGAGAGAACAGTGAGGATGGGAAATTGGGTGAGGTGACAACCAAGGAGATAGTAAAGGCGTTAGATCCCCAAGATTTCACTGGAAAGAAGTATTTTATGGCTAATGGAAGAGATAGAGGGGAGCTACAAGAGTGGTCTCAGTGGCTAAGGGGTCCGAAAAATGGGCATACATTCAAAGTAAGGGAATGCAGGTTGACCCGTTGACCTAGGAAAAACATAGATAGAGTTAGTTGATGGGAAGCTAGTATGCTCTAAAGAAATTGTCGAGAGGAATCTTGTGAGATGGAGTAGAATGGTGGTGAGTTATGTGGTTGTTCTTAAGCCACATTGGCCAATGCTAGTTCAACACCTTGCTCAGATCATGAGGGTCAAAAGGGTCGATTGAGATTAGATCTAGAGGTCAAGCTTTATTCAAGCTTTATTCATCATAATGTTTACTAATGATGATGATCTAGCCACTAAGGTGGTTGGTTGTATGTGGTTTTTTGTAGGGAAGACATTGACCGTCAAGAAATGGGAGTGTGGTGAGCCTTTGGAGAAGAAGCAATTGACATAGATTCTGATCTAGTTAAAAATCTACAATTGCCTTTTGGATTATGGGATGTAGTTATGTTCAACTAAAATGGTTAATTCCTAGTTAAGCCGTTTCATCCAAATAAACTTACATCTGAATTTAGGAGTCTAGAATTTGTTAGATTACAAATTCTGATTCTAAAAAGCTTTACATTCCAGAAGGAGTTATAAATTATCTGTGATGATGGGCAATGCAACACCATCAATTTGAATTTGAATTTGAATATGAATGGGAGACAACGAGATGCTTGACATGTGGCATCTTTGGTCATGAATCGTGTATTTTTGGGACCTATTTCAGATCAAAAGGTGATAGACAATTGGAGTAGAAAGCACCAAAGAAGAAAGTAACAAAGAATTGGATTCCTAAATTGCAAGATGAGGTAGAGGGTATTGAAATCTTTATTGATGTTTTCAAAGTGGTCCCAATAGGTAATGTAGAGGAAGTGGTTGAAATCATTGTAGAGCCTATGGGAAGGGAGGGAAGCTCGGAACCCATCATAATTCTTTCTCTATCTCCTGAACCAGTATGGGAGATGAGAAGGAAAAATTCAATGTCTCCTCCAAGAGTTATTCCATGATTGCCACTAGAATCATACCACCTTCAATGAACAAGTCTTTGTTTCTATCTAACTTTGAGGAGAAGGATGGCATAGTGGAAGGGAGGAATATCTCAATTGATGGGGAGATTACACACTAGGGTGGTGGGGAGGTAAGTGCTTTCATTCCCCAATGTTAGAGGTGGAATCAATAAAGTCCCTCACATTCAGGAAAACATGAATAGACGTAAAGTAGATATTTATATTATTTTGGAATCAAGAGTGGAGAGGAATGACCTTGACAACTATGTAAATATTCTTTGTCCTAGTGCTAGTTATATTGACAACTTGAAGTTTTATTCTTATACTCAAATTTTTATTTTGTGATCGGATCAAGAGATTGGAGTTTATAAGATTATTACTAATGAGAAAGTGATTAATTGTGTTGTTAGAAAAGGACATATTAGCTATTCATTGTTTTCTTTATGGTGCTAGTATAGATTCGGATAGATCTAATCAGTGGGATATCCATATATATATTCATGGCTTGAGACCGGCTAATTGGTGTGTGATAGGGGACTTCAACAATGTTAGGCTAAATAGTAATAAACTTGGGGAACATCTTCCTTCTAGAAATTGTATGACGGATTTTAGAAATGCCATATCTGATGCAAATTTTCTGGAATTGTTAACAAGAGGTACTTTCTTCACATGGGACAGACATAGAAGGACTAGAATCAAGCATTTATCTGATTTTTAGAAACATTGGTTACCTTACTACTTTTCTTTATTGTTGGGGAGGTGATGCCCACTCTAGTCAGAGATCATAGAATCATAGCTATGGGATTGACGTGGGAAATAAAAATGCTACTCCTTTCAGGTTTATTATCACATGGACTACTCAAGGGATATAAAGAAATTGTTAAAGAAGAATAGTGCAATGTTGAGTCCTTAGGGACCCCGATGTTTACGGTCTATAGGAAGTTGCAAGCTGTTTTTTGTGCTCTTAGTGTTGGAAAATTGGGGCTATAGATAAGGCATCTGAAACAAAAATTTAATGTATGGTTCCCTAACTAGCAGATCACATCAACAACGATGTATCTAGGAAATAAGGTATGGAAGAGTTATACCTGGTCCTGGAGTAAATCTAGAGGCTTATCCTTGTAGCAGCATGCTACTTCTTCAAGCAGTACTCAAGAAGCCATCAACAATGGCCTCCTGGTTCAACACCACAAACTATGGTTGACAGCATCCTCCTAGCGGGAGGCAATGACCTCCATGCCTCTACATAGTCCACACATGCCACTAAAACTCCACATTGTGCTTCCAAAGCCAATGAGAAGGAGTTGTCCCTTTAAATGTCAACCTGGTATGGTTAACTCACTCTCTCATGTTGTCTCTCCCTTGATGGCCCTCCCTTTTACAAGTAGGACTTACTTGGGCTCTCTAGTTACCACAATTGGAGATAACAACAATCGTCAAAGCTTATTGTTGCATCTCTAGAAATCCTCATCTACCCCTATATTTATAGGAGGGTCAGGATCAAGACTTCTATCTGATCGAGAGTCAAAGAGACAAAATTTCATGAATTTTTTGGAACTTGTGAACCATGAAATGGTTGGTTCATAGCTGAACTGACCGGTTCACATGTGAGTTGATTGGTTCAACCCTTAAACCATTTGTTTCACTATGTTTTATGTTTACAATTGTATTACCATTTAATATTCATTTAATGCACAACATGACGTTAACATCAATCCTTGATCCTACTGTATTGATCAACCAAATGGTTGGTTCACAACCTGAACCGATCAGTTCACATATCTAAGTTGATCGGTTCATTTTCTAAACTGACCAGTTTAGAGTTTAGATTGCCAATGCTGGTTCAAATTGACTTGACACTTGAATCGATTGGTTCAACACTTGAACCGATCGCTTCATAATGCAGTCATTCAATTTTCAACCGTTTTTGTTTAAATGTAATACCTAAATACTTTAATAATCAAGTTAAACATAATTCATGAATAAAGTCCTATTCTAGGTGCATCCTATGTGTGTGAACCTATAGGTCTAAAGTTATGTTGGTAGTTTATGTCCATAACCACTTTATGACGTCAAAAGCAATGAGAGGTATCTTGCAACACATCATTTCTAACCAAGTAATTGGAAAGTGGGAGAACAACTTCAACCTACGATCCATAATTAGTGTTACTATGATCATATAGTTCCTTTGTATCTGATATCCACATTGAAATTTAGACATGGAATCATCATCCTCTCAATGTTCAATCCATGTTCCTTCAACTAGAGATGACTCTATGGTATGTATGTGAGATGACATATCACATATGGAGTCACACGAGTATGGCCATACATTTCTCAATCTAGCTTATCAAGTGGCCATGATATCAACCTCATATATGAGGGACAAATCCCATCTACATCACTCACACTCAATCCCCATATAGTCACAATGTACTCGAGCATCCCCTTTATGGAAACTTATTCAAGGTCATGTTGGATGATGTCAAAATACCTTGAACAAAATTTGATGGGTGTAGTGACTTTAGGTCTAAGAACCACAATCACCACTATCACCATGAGAGCTGATTCTTACTACCATTTCAAGATCACCGTGTAGAACTCTCATGGTGGGTCTGTCTGATACACTCTTCTTTAACATGTACCTGTGCATTTTGTTTGATATCACATATCATGACATATAATATTATATCATCAAACAACACACACTCTAGTGTTATGTATTATTGTTGTCTTATTTTCTTCCACAATAACACCCAACTAAGGAGATATAAAGAATGTGTGTACTCTTATCATACATATGATCTCATTGTTTATGTCCTTATCCTAAAGACATTGTCATCGAGTAACATCATTATTTAGACATCTATTATGTTTGTGTCATCATATCATGATTGAGTCAAACATAATAGACTCAAATACCTTTATAATTATCAAATCAATTATATGACGCCCCATTACAATCATCATATGATTGTCTCTTTGGTCATACATACCAACACATAGGAGATGGAATAAAGAAATAGTAGGAAGCTTTCATTTGAAGGGTAAGGAATTAGAATGCTCTAAGTTTGCAAAAGGGAGTTGATGGAAATCCTAGAAATATAGTGAAATAGGAGGCTTTGTCTTTGGTGAGAGCTAAGTCTGTTAATTTTTTATAGGATGAAGAAAGTTTACTCAGAAAAAAAGTAGAATACAATGGCTGAAAATGGGTGAGAGAAATATGACTTTCTTTTATGCTTAATTGAAATATAGAAGACTAAGGAATAACATTGACATGCTGAAGACTATGGAGATAGTATATATGACATTGACATCATTAGAGAAAATGTTCAACTCTTCTATAGTAATTTATATATTAGTAGACCTGATAATGTAGTGCAGTGGAACAAAGTTTTGGTACATTCCTAAATTGTCCCAAGTGTAGTTAGATAGCTTAAGGAAACTTGTTCCTAACACTGAGGTTGAGAAAGTGATGAAGAAGATGAATGGTGATAAGGCCCCATGGCCTGATGGTTTTAATGCTATCCTTTTTAGATCGGTATGGGACAATATTGGCAATGAAGTTATCTCAACTATTCAAGGGTTCTTCAGTTTTGGTAAATGTCTCAAGAAGTGCAATTGTACCCTTACTACTCTGATTCCTAAGATCCATGGGGCCTTGAATCTATAAGAATTTAGACCTATATCTCTATGTAATCTGATTTATAAGATGATAACTAAGATTCTTGCTAATTGAGTCAAATTCATTCTTCCTTCCCTTATTGATAGAAATCAAGTGCCCTTTGTTCAAGGGAGGAATATAGGAGATGTGATACTTTTGGATAGTGAAGTTCTAAGCACTTTTATGAGGACTCAAAAGAATACAAATGTTAAAGAAGACCTTACTAAAGCATATGTTACTCTTAGGCATGATTACATTCTTTTCTTACTTTGTAATATGGGTTTCCATGGTTGATGGATTGAGTGGATCAAGGGGACTTTTTCTTCTGCTACTTGTAAAGTCTTTGTCAATGGAAGCCCAACTGATCAGTTTGTAGCTTCTAATGGGGTGAGACAAGGGGATCCCTTTTCAACCTACTTATTTGTCATTGTAATGTAGGGTCTCACTGCTATTATTAATTCCAATGTGAGAAGTGTGGATCCCTTGTCCACCTATCCTTAAGCATTCAAATGAAACCTTTGGTCCTCTATATGTTCTTATCATTCCATAGCTCAGCTTTTCCCTTCTGGTAGGTGAAGGTGCTTCCAAAGGAAGAAGAAGGTTTGGATCTTATTGGTAGAAGCACCTAGGGCTATGATTTTCTTCCTTTAGGGTTTCTAAATCTCCTTCTTGGTGATCTTGACCTAAAGAAGTAAGTATCCCCTTATTTCCTCTATTTGTTTCTCTGTTCTTATTCCTCCTACCTTTCTCCATGTCAGAACATTGTTGTTACATGGTATAAGTTTCTCTAGAACTCAAGAATCTACCTTTCTTTCTTCTTCTTCCAAGGTTTTTCTTCTTTGTGTGGAAAAGTACCTACTTGGCCGAGTTCAAATCTGAAACTTGGGTTTTCTTGCCTTCTTTGCTCAATTTTCTTGTTGCTAGAAGTTTGTTCTTCTCAGTAGAGGTGAGTTTTATAACCCTATTTACTTATATTGTCTACTATAAGCTTGTTAGCTCATGTTCTTGCTTAAAAATGGTGATTTAAACATAAAGAAGCTAAGCTTGTTTGTGATTTCGATTTTTATGGTGTTTCCTACTTTGTTTCCAATTCTAGATGAACCTTTAATCATGTACATGTTATTCCTAAGGAAGGAGATGACTTAGTTCAATTTGGTATCACCACCTATGTTGCTAAGCACATATCAATCGATGGTCCATATTAGGGTTTTCTAGGTTGTTTTCTTCTCTAAACACATGACCAGATAGTTTGGTCTTCAAGACAACTGAAGGTGGTGACCAAGGGTGATGAATGATGGTGTGAATTGATAGTCACACCTTAGGTCAGTATAAGGCTCTCTTGGAATCTCAATGAGCAATGGTTTGATTCTCTAATGATGGTATCAATCAATGATGACATTAGCTTAACATTCAATGGTATTAAATAAATATAGTGCTAATCCTATCAACCGATGGTGACCTAAGATGTCACAACCAATGATAGATCAGGTCACCACAATTCATTGTGAGTCAAGGCTTTATATATAGCTTCAATTAAGCCCTAACCCAATAGTTTCTTGGCTCAAATGATTCAAGCGTTAGACCTATACTCTAAATGATGGTTTTAAAATATGAACCTGATCTAGGTTAGGATCTAATATTTCTTCATATAATATTGAATAATGGACTTCATCTAAAGGTTTGGATTTGATGATTTAACATCCAATGGTTTGGATTGAAACCTATAAGTATTACATGTTAATTGAAATTTGATATTTTTCCTCATGTGATCAATTTAAGGAGCTTGATTGTTGACATGATGACTTGCTTAAAATATACAACTGATGATGGGTTTTAACCCAAAAATCTAGAATGCCCCTTTTATGTTATTAAATAAGGTATGCTTAGAGTTTAATAGTGACTCTTTCTAGGTCACAAATCGATGGCTTTACATGTGGTTTGTTAAGGTGTTTACTTATGTAAATAACCAATGATCTTACCTTTTCAACATCCAATGGTTCTGGATGATGCTTTGGTATGGTGATATGGGTTGAATGATGATGGAACCCATGGAGGTTTGCCTTTAATAAGGTAGTCTTACCTTTTCCCTCATATTAATAGAATGGATAATGACCATATCATGTTGACATGTAACCCTAATGGGATATAGCTTGTTATACTTAATACTAATGAACTCATATGATGATGGGTAACAATGATCAATCTTCTTTAGTGGAATTCTAGAATGATGATGTCTCTCTTATTGTTGTGGAACTCTAGTATACTATAACCTAATGGTTACTCCTTGAGTTATGTGTGGATCCATACTTCAGAGTGGTATGTGCCTGATGCATCCAAGATTTTATGGGGATACTATGGGTTAAGGTTTATGAATGAATGTTGAACTATAACTTTAATGTAAACTAACCTTGCTAAAAGTAGAGAATGGTGTTTAATCATGTTATCCTTTCTTGAATGAATTAATATAATGATGGAATATCCTTCCTATTGATTGACTAAAATGCTAATGTGTTAACTAGTGGTCATTATAGCTTCATGATCTATGCTTTCTTATGCTAAACTTGTACACTATAAGTGTGATGATGGCCAATCATACCTAGCTTACTTATATATTGATATAATAAAGAAATGCTCTTAATTGCTAAGATAATCCTCCAATGTTATCATGTGAACATCTTTTAGTTCCTTAATGCAAATTATGTTGAGTCTGTGTATCACATGTGTGGTGATGTTGTTGATCCTTGTTACAAGGCATTGAAAGATAATGATGAACTTGCAAGAAATGATATGATGGTCTTAGTGACCTTTGGGCATGTTTGAGCCCGGAATGAGGTGTAATCCTCTTATGTTGACAATGGTTGATACCCTGGGATATTGTGATAAGGATTCATATCATGTGATAGTATGATGACAAGTGCAGTCTCATGAATGGAAAGCAAATAGTACCATGTGATTATGAGATGAGGAATAATAAGTTTCTTACAATTTTATATCTTTTGAAGTAGTTATATGTTAATGCTTGCTATAGATGAATTAGGGTTTGCATGACCACTTGTTTGATGTAGCCTCAATTCACCCAATTGGTAATAAATAATCAAGTGGAACTCTAATCATGTAGTGTCCTATGTTGCAGAGCCATTTCAACATCAGAACTTGTTGGTGGTGAAACAAGCAATTCCTACGGGAAACTCAGAGCGCATACATAACATGTTGAGTATGCGGGGACAACTTGGTACCCTATTATTAAGAAATTGAGGATGGTTGTGGTCATGCCTCAGATATTGTGATAGTGATGTATGAAAGGTAGCAATATAACTGCAGGATGCCTCTTATATAACGGTCATGCATGAGCCTATTCTCTAGTGCCACGACCTGTAGCAAGGGCATACTAGTTGTTAGAAACTTGACTATATGTCATTGTAGTGGCATCTTTGACTGATATGTCACTGCCTTTTTGGCTCATACAGACTGGGTAGAAGAGAGATCTTAGGATGCCAACACTCCTAGATCTTGTACGAAATGGAATAGCCATTCAAAGGGGTAAGTTGGACTTTGGATGGTACGATTAAAACTCCCCAAGGCGTAATAAAAGATATAATACAACCGTATAGAATATCAAATTAGGGTTATACACAACACTACATATTGGATGACTACCAATGTTTGCTTTTCTTACATAGATATGATGTATAGAACAATAAGAGATGATAGATATGCTTATGTTGTAGTTACTCTCATGTTGTAAACATGCTTATGTTGTTAGATATATAGTGATAGTTAAGATGATGTTGGTAGCTATGTTTAATATTGCTAGCCATGCCTTTGTAATTGGAAATGCTTAAGCTACCAAACATTCTAATGTAATTAGTTGCGCTAATGATGTTATGTCTACTTATGATGTAAACTTGTTTACTTTATTAAACATGCCAACATTGATAGTCATGTTATGCTACTAGATTTCTTATTCTACTAGAATGTTATTAAATGCAATATGATGAAACTTGAGTAGATATCTTCGAGGAGAAATTGATTTATTTGTTACCTATATATACATTGATAATCGTACTTGTTGCTAATCTTATTTGCTTAACCATTTAGCAAGATTGAACTGTTCAATATGCTCAATTGACTATTCAATACTCCAAATGCTCAGTTATTTACCATTTAATCTGATGTAATCAATATCTATTGGAGAGAGTTATATCTCTCATTGGGACTGGGTCTCACCTCGTGGGTCACCATATCTTTTTAGGTGATCAACAACAGAGGTAGCAGAACTATGATAAAAACCTAGAGATAGTTGTTAGTTTTCTAGTTTGTGCTAGAGTCATCTCTGTACTCTCAGGTCTAGGTGAAAAGTTTGTATATGGTGTTTTGATTGAATCAAGTTTTCAATATCATGTTATATGCCTGTGCAAATGATAAATGTGGAAATTTATCTTGTCTAATGTGTATATGTGGTGGCTGAGTCCATGGATCAATTATAAGAGATTCTTGGTATAATATGAATACAAGCAAGTTGTTGGGATCTTGTGTAATATTTTACAGCATGATGGTTATGTTGAAATTGGTTTTAATTTACCCTTTTTTGGGTTTTTGTTTAATTAACAAGTAATCATGTTTTATGTTTTGAGTAATCTCATTTACTATAACAAGTTCTTACAGTCTTCTACATTTCTACTACCTAAATAAACACATGACAAATTTCTTGTGCAATGACTTTGAAGATAAAAAAACATCTACATTATACCTCGTAGATGTTCATTTGTAGGCCTAAAGGGGGGGGGTCTCGAGGTCTCGACATCTGATCATTAGAGGATTGTTCAAATGGTGGACTCCTTAAAAACCATTGGAATGTTTTTACTGAGAAGGAAGCTTTATGGGTTAAATGGCTCCATGAGAGGTATCTCAAGAGGAATACTTATGGTCTGTCAAAGATAAAGCCAATTATTCATGGCTTTGGAGAAAAATTCTTGTGCAGAGGGATTATTTCTCAAAGGAAATTGAACTCTCCCTAGTTAGTGGTGACCTCTTTCTACTTTAGAGGGATCCTTGGCTCAAAGGTAAGAGGAAACTTATTTATGTTTACGATCCTCAGTTGATCTATAGACTATGAAAATGTTTGAACTATAGACTTAGTTATTGTGTGGTGAATGAGGAAAAATGTTGTCATGAGATTAGGGTTGCTAATCTCTTCAAGTCATATTATGGAACATCAATCTCCTTCCAAAAAATATTGATTGTATTATTTATAATGGAAAGCCTAAGATTAAAATTAAAGATAGCTGGAACATCACAAGGAAGAAATGGCAAAAAGTAGCATTGGGAGAGTGGATTGGACTGATGGTATACCTCAAAGATGTTCTATGGTCTTATGGAAAGTTTTTCAAAAAAACTTGCCTACTATTGAGTACCTTTAAAAGATGGTTTATCAAATAACATCGAGATGTATTTTTTATCAGTCTAGAGAAGAAAACTATGATCATATTTTCTTTAAATGCAATATGCTAAGAAAATTTTGAACATGTTATACATCAAGAGTGGACATTACCATACTTCACCTAAATATATGCTGAGTTTGAAGAAGAGGAACAAGGTTTTTGTGGCTTGGATCATCTATATTCTATGAAGAGAAAGGAATGGAAGAATTTTTAGAGTGATTTGTAGATATGCAAAGGATACACACACATGTATACACATATGAGACATTGTCCAACGGCTAACTTTAACACAATAGAACTTGTTGTCCATCAAGATAGGTCCAAGGACAACTTGGATGACTAGACTCTCTATCTTTCTAGCTATAGTGGTTGGTCGAGTTGTCTATTCAGAATAAACTTGACCGATAGAGATTTTTTACAAAGCCAATATCAAGGTTTATTGGCCGAGTTACCTCAGGGAAATCTTGTCCAGTAGCACCACTTGTCTTGGTCATACAAAATGCCTCTCAAGTGCAAATTAGTTAATCCTAATTGACTATATTATACGAGCTTAATTACAACTCATACATTTTTTACAAGTAATTTACATCAATGATATAAGGAGAAAACTATCTATTCTTCAATCTTGCTCTTTATATATATATATATATAAATATATATATATATATATATATATATATGTATGTATACGTATATATATATGTATACGTATATATATACATATATATATACATATATATATGTAAATGTAAGATGTGACATGTGTCGAATAGATGAATATATATGTAAATTCAGGAATACTTCTATAAAATATATGATAGAACGGATAGAGAAAATGTTACCAATAAAAGGCTACTAAATTTATTTTATACAAAAGTACCTGACCCTTGGGGATTTAAAGCAATGTAATTATATCCTCAATATATTGGACAACGAGCAAACACATTAGGAGGACGAATAGAATTTCTAAAAATAAAATTAGAAGAATGGTGTGCTGAAGCTACACTAAGTAGAAAAACAAATAAAGTGGTAAAATAGGGACTTTGTTGTTCACAATTGACCCATCCAATAACTATAGGATGCGAGCCAATGAGGTATAATAGAAGAAATAAATATAAATTTAAAAAGAGAAAAAGGTTCAGATTAAAACTGAAACCAAAAAAATATATTATAGAAAGAAGAAGAATTATAATAAAAATATTAAGAAAACAAAAGAATGCAAATGATTTATATGCCAAGAAAAAGGACATTATGCCAATGAATGTCCAAAAAGAGGATCTAAGAAAATTAACCAAAAATAATTCAAAGAAATAATTGAAGAAGAACTTTCTGAAATAGAGAACATTCAAGAATTTGTTCAAATAACAGACGATGAACAATCAGATGGATCAATCTATTATTTCTCAGACACAAAATCAGACTGAAGAAGAAATAATAGAAGAATATTAGGAAGAAGCAAGAAATTTCTTGCAAGAAGTATTAATAGATAGAAAATTATTCAATCGAATAAGAAACACCGAATTATAATTAGAAAATTCGGATGGATTTAGAACATCACACTTTGAAAAGATTACTCAAAGAAAACATATTTTCTATTTTGGAATAACTAATAGAGAAATGCCTATGCAAATAGAATACACTAGAAATAGAATAAATATACCTTTACTTCGGAAAGAAGACCTGATGAGAAAAAAAGAAAAAATAAAAGATAAATCTAAAATAGGATGGATTCACATAGGAGCTATTCAAATGATGATAAAAGCAACCTTTAGAGAGGGAATAGATTCACTCATAAATGTTGTATTAATGGATAATAGAATTAATGATAGAAGAGATGCTACGTTAGGAATATTACAAGGAAATCTTAGTCATCAAAAACTGATCTTTAATATTTATCCAAAGATAAGTGTAAACATTAAAGATAATAATGTAAACAGAACCTTAAGTCTAGTATAAGATTTTCAAAAACGGAATTCATGAAAAAAGGATCCATTCCTTATTCAATAACATATATAATAAGTTGTGATCTTAGCAACACACATCACTCTAAAAAATTTGAAGATAAAGATATTATAATGCTTCCTAATATATTTAAAGATATAGGGAAAATCACAAAGCGAGACATAATTTCAAAAATAGAGATACCAGAAAATATAAATGTAGATGTCTCAGAAAAACCCTTGGTAACAGATAATAAAATTCCAAGAAGATTACGTTATGAGGAAAATCAATTAAAATTAACAAATGGAGATAGAATAGAAGAAGCTAGAGCAAGCACGGATAGGTATAATGGAAGACTAAGACCAATACTAAAAATTTGCAAAGAACATCGAGTCTAAGAATTATAGCAGATAATAGAAATGCTAGAAACTATAAATTATATGGAAAATATTTCAATGGATAGGAATGGAATATGACTACTATATTAATAGATTAAAGAGCAGGAGCTTCATTTATCCAACAAGGAATGATATCTTATATAGAAAAAATACCCATAGGATCACCTTATGCATATACGAATTTTGATTGACAAGAATATGAAATTACACATCAAGTCATTGTTCCAATTCAAATACATGATATAAAAATTGATATAACACTCTATGTACAATCAGATAGCCGTAATGATGACATAGAAATTATATTAGGAATGAGTGCACTACAACAAATGGAACCATTTTTACTACAAAGTGAAGGACTATATTTTACACATAATAACCAAGAGCATTTTTGGAAAAAGGAGAATGACTAGTATATATAGTGTCAATATAGTAGCAGGAATTGTATACGAAGAATACAAAATAGAATACTTTCATGCATTCCTAGATATAGGTGCAGGAATTGTATACGAAGAATACAAAATAGAATACTTTCATGCATTCCTAGATATAGGTGCAGGAACTTGTATTGCTCAAAGACAATGCTTTCCTGAAAAATATATTACAACATTACCTACATTATATGGTATGGATTTTATAGGAAAAAGACATGAGCTAACCCATGGAGTTAGAAAACCTAAAATTATTTTAGGAAATTATATAGTTACATGCCCACCATTTTATACTCTTGAATATGCACAACAAGACGTATTACTAGGAAATAATTTCACACAAAAATTTAAACTAAATATACAACACCAACATTATATTCAACTATTGACCCCTTGTGACCATTGGATTAAAGTAAAAAGAGTTCAAAAAGCCTATAAAAGAGACAAATTTAATTTCCTCAGCAAATGTGATGATTATAATAATAAACAACAACCAATAAAAGGATGAATTATTGCACAACTCAATATGCAAGATATTCAAGTATTATTTGAAAAAACTATAGTGTAATCCATTAGCCCTCTGGAATATTAGCCAAGAATGGGCTATAATAGAATTAATTGACAACACTAAAATAATCAGAGTAAAACCTATGAGATATAATCCTATTGACATCGAAGAATTTAGAACCCAACTACAGGAATTAGAAACATCACAATTAATACAAAAATCAAAAAGCTCTCATTCTAGTCCAGCATTCATGGTTAGAAACCATGTAGAAATTAAAAGAGGAAAAACTAGAATGGTAGTTAATTACAAACAACTAAATCAACATACTAAGTTTGATGGATATTTTCTTCCACACAAAGAGACTTTAATAAATACGACAAGAGGAAAAAATATTTATTCAAAATTTAACTGCAAATCAGGATTTTATCAAATAAGACTAGATGAAAAAAGTATACCATTGACAACATTCAGTACTCCACAAGGACATTACGAATAGACAGTAATGCCTTTCGGATTACAAAATGCGCTGCAAATATACCAAAGAAGAATGGATAAGGTATTCGAACCTTATAATTCCTTTTGTCTTGTATACATAGATGACATTCTTATAGCCAGTAAAAGTGAAGAAGAACATTTCAAACATCTGCAAATATTTTCCCTTCTTTGCCAAAAGGCAGGAATAGTATTATCTAAGAAGAAAACAAAAATTTGTAAATCTAAAATAGAATTCTCAAGATTAAAATTAGATTCAAGCGGAATAGAATTGTAGGAACATATTGTAGAGAAAATAGTTATGTTCCCAGACAAGATAGAAGACAAAAAACAACTTCAAAGATTTTTAGGATGCCTAAATTATGCAGAACAATTTATCAAAAACCTAGCAAAATTAAGAAATCCCTTACAAAAACTATTAAAGAAAAATGTTATCTTCCTTATGACAGAAGAACTTATAAATCATGTTAGGTTTATAAAAGAGAAATGCAAAAATCTACCAAGATTAGATCTCCCTTTAGAAGGAGATGACTTGATAATAGAAACTAACGCCTCTGAAGAATTTTGGGGAGCAGTCTTAAAGAAAAAAGATGAACAAAAAGAAAAAATATGCAGATATACATCTTGAACGTTTACCGACAGAGAAAAAAGATATCACTCAAATAAGAAAGAATTACTAGTACTAAAAAAGGTAATTAAAAATTTCTCTTATTTCTTGTTACCTATAAAAATTCTTAGCATGAGTAGATAATACCAAGGTAAAAGCTTTCATT
This sequence comes from Alisma plantago-aquatica, assembly GCA_963693085.1. NCBI lineage: Eukaryota > Viridiplantae > Streptophyta > Magnoliopsida > Alismatales > Alismataceae > Alisma > Alisma plantago-aquatica. The sequence continues at coordinate 797,307,018 of OY856414.1, read as the reverse complement.
AAAAACAATCTACCATCTACACCAGAATATAAATGACTAAGCAGATGGCAGACATTTTTTGCAGAATATATTTTTGACATAGAAGTTATTAAAGGTGAAACTAACTTTTTTGCAGATTTTTTATCAAGAGAATATAATGGAGCAAGTTGAAAAGAAACTTGAAGAATTAGAAGCTCGATTACAACATAATTGTAATATGTTACAAGACAATTACGTAGAATTAATTGAAATGATTCAAAAACAGGATAAAATTATTAACAATATAGAAGAAAGAAAACAATATATTGCAGGAATAATTGTAGATCTGAATTGCTTCAGGAGAGAAATATAGTAAAAAGGATCAGAAACAACACGGATGGATAAAGAAACAGATAAAAGACTAATTGATATATCTCTCTAAATTTTTGATTCAATCAGTAGTCAAAAAACTACTAACAATACTAGCCTAACGGCAAGAGAAAGCAATTTTAAAACTGCTAAGATCAACTTTACAACTGAAAATATTATCTCTTCGGAGAAAGATAGCCAAATGGTAAGAAGTAGTTTTCAAACTACAATCTCTTCATAAAATAGCTCCCGCTTAACCACATAAAATACAATCTCTTCGGAGAAAGAACCTCGCAATACAGTGGATAATATAAAATTGATGTTCGAAAGAATATTTAAATTCAGGGTATCTCAGAGTGAGCAGGATTATGACCTACAATTGAACCTCACATATTTCTTAACAAAAAGTGAAAATAAATATAGATCTCTATTAGAGATTGTTTACAATCTCAAAACAACAGAGACTTGTGTTCTAGATCACACGAGAATTTATCCTAGAATCAATTTTGACAAAGGAGCCGATCCAAAAATTATTAAAGAATATTTCAGAAATGGAGCAGTAAATCTAATATATTTGAGCCATGACCTCAGAGAAATTCAAGGGTTGCCCCAAGAAATTATTAAGGAAGATAGAGAATTTAAAAGCAATAGCCCACTAGTAAAACCTACTAGTCAAATTTATATCAAGATTTTCTTAGCATTCGAAGATTGAGAAAATTAAAGAAGTTTAATCCAGTACATTGCATCTAAATCGGAGTATCTTCCCCAGAATACGTCAAGGAAATAGAAGCAAGCTTCCGAAAAGTATTTGAAGAAAACAAAGTCAACAAAGAATTTGTTGAAGTTAGAAGAGCTCTGGGACTAAAAGTTCTTTTTCAAGTATTAGAAAAATTAATCAATGAGAATTGAAGCTGGCTATACAAAGCCTCGGACAATATAATTATTCTTTCTAATACAAGAAGAACTAACATATCAACAAAAATCAATCTAGAAAGGTTAATAAAAAAGATAGAAATCAGACAAATAAAATCAAGCTACAAATGCCAACAAGTATTTTGCCATCTTAGAAAACACGAAGTACGGATATGTCAGGCGTGTCAAGATAAGATGGAAAAGGATAGTCAAAGCAGCAATAGTCACTGAAAGCAAAATGTCAGCCATGACGTAAGAAGGCAATAAGCAGCAGTCGCTGAAAGCAAAACGTCAGCCATGACGTAAGATGGCAATAATCATCCTCGACAAATAAGTGACATGACAACAAGAAGCTTCCACAAAGCAAAACACTTGTAATGGAACAAGTGTCTGGCTGAAATGAAAAGAAAAAAGCAAATGCACCACAACAGAACAAGTGTTCGGTGGTAATGTAAAGAAGGAAACAATCATGTAAGGCATAGTTAGAATGTCGAAGAGAGGAGGGTCTATGTAAACCCTCTACATGTTGTAAGAGGCATCGAAGAAAGTCAGAGAGAGCCTCATATGGGTATGTAAATGTTAGTGTGCTAGTTCAATAAAGAGCATCATCTCAATCTCTATTTCCCCAAATCCATACTAGATTCTATCTCAGTTCTAGATATGAGTCTTGCATTTTAATTCTCATAATCGTAAGAAATAGGCTTTAGCCGGAAGATAATAATTCTTGTACTACCATAGAGAAGGAAGATCTGTGTGTAACCTGTTACACCCCCATTCCATTTTATCTTCACCGTTCGAGAGTCATATCTCCCTTATTCTATCCCGGAGGTCGTCGTCCAAAAAGTCCGATCAAGCAAAGGAGTGCGTAAGGATGCAGGGATATGAAGGCTATAGGATGATAAGGAGTTCGAGATCCAGAACGTCCAGGTCTAAGGATTACTTCTGTTAGAAATCGTTAAGAGAAGATCGACTGACATTGAAGATAGAAGGAAGCGAGGTGGGCAACACATGTATACAGACTATCTTGCTCTTTATGGTACTCAGAGTATTATTATCTTTCTACTATAAGCTAGTTTCTTATGCGATGAATTTGATTATGAGAAACACTTTTATCCGTCTAAAAGTTGAAATAAAAATGAAGATACTAAGTATCCTATTTAAAATAGGTAAAATCCTAATTTGCAGTCAAATCTTGAATAAATGTTTTTTTCCTCTTGTAATGTTTATTAAAGTCTCTTTGTGTGGAAGAAAATATCCATCAAACTTAGTATGTTGATTTAGTTGTTTGTAATTAACTACCATTCTAGCTTTTCCTCTTTTAATTTCTGCATGGTTTCTAACCATGAATGTTGGACTAGAATGGGGGCTTTTTGATTTTTGTTGAAAACTGCTTCTCACCATTTGGCTATCTTTCTCCGAAAAGATAATATTTTCAGTTGTAAAGCTGGTCTTAGCATTTTTAAAACTGCATTCTCTTGCCGTTAGGCTAGTATTGTCAATCATTTTTTGACTAATGATTGAATCAGAAATTTGGTGGGATATATCAATTGGTCATTTACCTGTTGCTTTATCCATCGGTGTTGTTTCTAATCCTTTTTGATGTATTTCTCTCCTAAAGCAATTCAGATCTGTAATTATTCCTATAATATCTTGTTTGCTTTCTTCTATATTGTCAATAATTTTATCCTATTTTTGAATCATTTTAATTAATTCTACATAATTGTCTTGTAACAGATTACAATTACATTGTAATCGAACTTTTAATTCTGCAAGTTTCTTTTCAACTTGCTCCATTGTATTCTCTTGATAAAAAATCTACAAGAAAGTTAGTTTCACCTTTAATAATGATGAATGCATATTCATCTCTTATTTTTACTTTATTTAGAATAAGTAATTAGGACTTTTTTGTTAATTTTAGCTAATTCAAAAATAAATAGTACTTTCATCGTCTTGATATACTTTTCCTGAATTCTTATGATATTTTACTTAATTTTCAGGAATTATCTAAGTAATTAAATTGAGAAAAGAAGAGATGAAGATAGGAGGCAATTCAGTTTCCCGCAATGCTGACTTAAATGCATACCTTGCACCAAAATTAACATAACTCTCACATCCTAAGGCAGAATTTAATGTTCAAATATGATTTGGAAAGGAAATTCAAAGGCCTACAGGAAAATCATATTTTCGGGTGCACTTTAAATTCTCTGGACAACAGAAATTCGCTCGAAATTGCTGCTGCGAAAATCTGCATTAAAGAAAGACAATCAAGAGTTTGTTGACTAGATCTGAAAATTCAAAAGGATGGCTCCCTCTCTTTTTCTCCCCTCTTTTTTTAGATAGTCTACCCCTCCTTCTCCTATAAAAGGAAGGGCACTTCCTCCTACCAAGGATCATCTTGGATTTCTTTGTATTATGATTCTGCAGCAATTAGGCTTGTAATCATTTTCATTTTATGCAATAAAGTAGTTTTAAATTCAAGCAACATTCTTCCATTCTTGTTCTTGTCTCTTCTTCCCACTTTAGTCTTGATCTGCTTTCATTCGCGCTTTATTCTGGAGCAAGGAACAAAGAGTTAAGTCATTTCATCGTCTCTAGCATAAGGATTAATTTCCTGATTTCTGGGCTAGACTATGGCTTCAATTCTTTCTTCCTCCGACTCCCATTTCTCTATGTGTGAGTAGTCTCTTATCGGGGTAAGGGGAATAACCCCTTAGCCATGGTTTTAACGACTTCTTCTTAAATGACTAGATGGTAATCGATTTTAATTGAATAGTCGATCTTTGGATCGCATGTTAATCTGGATGGATGTGACCATGGAAATCCAGATTTAGAACAATAAAATCGATTACATAGACGTTTTAATATGACCGTGGATTCTCGTCTTTTAGGTTGATAAACTAGGAAGCATGAGCACCAGGACCAATGGGCTCTTGTGGAGTTTCTCTTTTGTGAGTTTTTAATTTGCAAGCCTTCATCGAATTGTCATTTAAGATTTAGTTGTTATCACCCAGTCTAAGGTGGTGAAAACCCTTACGAGCCTCGATTTCCATCTCTTGTTTTAAACACAGCATCTTTGTTTCCTTTAATTCTTAGTCTTTCATTCATTTAGTTTGCTTGTGTTAACAATCTTTTTATTTTCCCCTTATGCATGTTAATTCTTGTTAAGTGCTTTCCTTCTTGCATTAGTGTAATCATTCAAACCCCCAACTGGAATTTACTTTTTGCTTTAAAAAGAAAAATACCAAAAACAATTAATAAAAGTTCTTCAAATCTTTGGGTTCTAAGAACAATCTCTAATTAGTTGTCCTGTGGGATCGACCCTTCTATACTACCCTTAAAACTGGAAGTAAAAAAGGTTTAAACTCTAGGATTAACCATCTTAGTGATTGATATTATAAAACGACGAGTATCAATTTGGCGCCGTTGCCGGGGACAACGGATTGTTTTTTTCGAACCCCCAAAAATTTTTGAAAAACTTTTTTTATTTTTTTCATGCCTTCCGAGTAACATTCCGGAAGTGTACTCCTCTTTCTGCCGAGTTTCCATTCCGGCAGTACGTTTTTTCTGCACACGAATTAACTATTTTATTTGTGCATGCGACGCTCGCTGAACGTCAATTCCACGGTGCAATTTTTTAATCTGGAACAAGAGAGGCTAAGGATGATTTTAATAGATGATGATGATGATGATTATATCATCTTCAATCAAGTATAACCAACTCGAGTACCTAAAGCTCCACCAATCACTTCCATTGTGGATGTTAATCTAGTTGATTCTAATGGCCAATCTACTTCATTGGAACCCTTTCTCTATAATGAACCACCACCCTTAGAAGAAGTCCAATGTCATATAGTTGAGATTCCACACAACCTTGATCAGGAGATGGATAGGTGTTTTAAAGAAATTCAAGATGTTGTAAATGAAGAACTTTGTTTAGCTAGGGCTGTAGCTGTATGGGGCCCTGACTATCCATATAAGTCAGAAAATGAGTGGATGGAGGCCTATGTTGATAAATTCATGAATAAAGAATCTTTTAACAAAAAGGTTAATGACTGGTGGGCTCAAAGAACATCCCAAAAACCTAAGACTACACCCTTCTCGGTTGTAGGCCCATATTTAGATGTTTGCAATAATCATCCCATCTTGGTTGAGCCTATTGTGACCAATGTACCATCACCTACCCAACATGCACTGATGGATTCTTTTGAAAGACTTCATCATCAAGAGCACTATGACCTCACTCAACCACCTCTTTTTCCACATCTGGTTGAACCTGATGAGGTGATTCTACCACTACAAGAACCTTACATTACACCGTTATATTGTGAGGTGATCCCTTCTGAGCCGATTGAGTTGGGCACTTGTCCTATAAAGGAATCAGATCTCCCCTTCAGTATAGTAAAGGATCCAATTGATTCCATAGACATCCATGTTGATGAGATCTTTTATGAAGAAGAGATGGAGAACTCCCCAATAGAGATGGAACGACCTAGATTGATCATTTTTGATGATTATGACGACAATTATGCCATTTGTGAGTCTTCCACACCAAATCCACTAGCTTCCATTTGTGAGTCTTCTATAGACATCAAAGACCAATACCCTTATTTTGAGTCTATTTTGGACAATAAGCATCCAACCCCCTTTGACAAAATGATTCCACATGTTCTGTTGCAACCAATTCCCATTCCATGCACAACTGATTTAGAAGAAGAGACACAACCCTTAGGAGAAGTCTACATACCCCCTTCCACTGACTACAAGGAATATGTTCCCAATTTTATCCCTCATGAACCCTTGGGAACTCCTTGCATAGAGGAACTAGAGTTACGTGCTATATCAACCATGAATCCCATCTATCACAAGGTTGGTTGCATGAATTTTGAGCAGAGCAAAATTACTTATCATGCTGATTTAAATTTAGTTGTCCCTTTCATATCACCACCAATTCTCTTATATGCAGGTCAATATGAACGAGGGAAACCAGAGCCTGATCCTCCGCCTAACTTTGCACATCTGGCACTGCATGTGTTACCAGTTGGGTACCCACCAACCTCCCCCAATCCACATCCATCTTCAACACTTCCTTTGCTATTTATGGAAGATCTGTGGATCCTATTGGAGGGAATGCGAGGTGAAAGCAAATATGAGCACCCCACTGAGCTTCTACAATTACCCTATCATAGGGTACACTATGAAGCTCCTCAGATAAAGGTCCCAGCCCTCATACACATCCCCTTCAGCTGGATGTTTTTTGAGCTACCAGGGCCACCTGGAAATCCTTGCTCTTCTCTTCCCTCCATCTCGGGTTTCGATTTTTCTCGGGACGAGCAAAAATTTGAGTCCGGGGTGGAGGTGGGTGGTATGTTTCTATTCCACCCCTTATCTTTTTATTCTTGCATTATTTCTACCTTTTTTTGGTTTTGCATATAGTTGTTTTGTTCATGGCCATTATCTAGTCGGCCATATTTTTATTTCTTTTGTTACAAAATGGCCTTTATCTAGTCGGCCTTGATATGATCATTGGTTAAAATACTTCCCTTAATGATGTAACTTCCTTGCAACTAAAATTTTGAAACTTTCATGACTAGAAATTCTCCTGTCACTTAGACCTCAAATAATAATCACTCCTTGGAAAAGATGGCAAGCCATAGAGGACTGATAGGATTCAAGAGTGATGCTTTCTTATCATGTACAACTTGTATAAATTTTCTGGATTTTTCGCATGATTCGGTAATTGTTGAACCAATGCATGGTACTCCTAAAAAAAAAGATGAAAAAAAAAAGTTGCACAAGAACAGCCTCTTCTACTCTTCTTCTACCACTTCCAAATCTTTCCATTCGTCAAAAAAAAAAGCCAATAATGCCAAAAAGGCTAAGTTTGGGGTGGCACCCCTTCCCCCTCTTTTGCTTCTTCCATACCAATGCAATTGGGTGTATCACCAAAAATCAAAGAAAAAAAAATGCGGTCAATGTAACTGCATGTCCACTAAATAAAAAGGTCTCGAGTCGAATAGAGGAGAGATTATCCTTCTTTCATACCTCCTTCACTCCAATTTTCTACCCAGGGGAAAACTACAAGAACCCCAACTATCCAAATCAGCCCTGTTCTTGTGTAAAACTTTAAAAAAAATTGGAGTACCAAATGCAAAGGTGAAATGAAAATATGTTTTATTGCAGGTCTTGAATAAATACAAGTTTGTGAAGTAGGAAATATAAAAGTCACTTTTTGTGAATTCAGGAAGTCAGGGTCGCTTGGCCATATTTTGGCGGAAGGAATCAAGTGATTGTTAGGAGAGTGAGGATGATAGGTTGAGAGTATGTCTTGAAAATATTTCTTGATTTTAATGTTGCTCGGGACGAGCAAAGTTTAAGTTTGAGGTATTTTGATGAATGCATATTCATCTCTTATTTTTACTTCATTTAGAATAAGTAATTAGGACTTTTTTGTTAATTTTAGCTAATTCAAAAATAAATAGTACTTTCATCTTCTTGATATACTTTTCCTGAATTCTTATGATATTTTTCCTAATTTTCAGGAATTATCTAAGTAATTAAATTGAGAAAAGAAGAGATGAAGATAGGAGGCAATTCCGTTTCCCGCAATGCTGACTTAAATGCATACCTTGCACCAAAATTAGCATAACTCTCACATCCTAAGGCGGAATTTAATGTTCAAATATGATTAGGAAAGGGAATTCAAAGGCCTACAGGAAAATCATATTTTCGGGCGCACTTTAAATTCTCTGGACAACAGAAATTCGCTCGAAATTGCTTCTGCGAAAATCTGCATTAAAGAAAGACAATCAAGAGTTTGTTGACTAGATCTGAAAATTAAAAAGGATGGCTCCCTCTCTTTTTCCCCCCTATTTTTTTAGATAGCCTACCCCTCCTTCTCCTATAAAAGGAAGGGAACTTCCTCCTCCCAAGGATCATCTTGGATTTCTTTGTATTATGATTCTGCAGCAATTAGGCTTGTAATCATTTTCATTTTATGCAATAAAGTAGTTTTAAATTCAAGCAACGTTCTTCCATTCTCATTCTTGTCTCTTCTTCCCACTTTAGTCTTGATCTGCTTTCATTCACGCTTTATTCTGGAGCAAGGAACAAAGAGTTAAGCCATTTCATCGTCTCTAGCATAAGGATTAATTTCCTGATTTCTGGGCTAGACTATGGCTTCAATTCTTTCTTCCTCCGACTCCCATTTCTCTATGTGTGAGTAGTCTCTTATCGGGGCAAGGGGAATAACCCCTTAGCCATGGTTTTAACGACTTCTTCTTAAACGACTAGATGGTAATCGATTTTAATTGAATAGTCGATCTTTGGATCGCATGTTAATCTGGATGGATGTGACCATGGAAATCCAGATTTAGAATAATAAAATCGATTACATAGACGTTTTGATATGACCGTGGATTCTCATCTTTTGGGTTGATAAACTAGGAAGCATGAGCACCAGAACCAATGGGCTCTTGTGGAGTTTCTCTTTTGTGAGTTTTTAATTCGCAAGCCTTCATCGAATTGTCGTTTAAGATTTAGTTGTTATCACCCAGGCTAAGGTGGTGAAAACCCCTACAAGCCTCGATTTCCATCTCTTGTTTTAAACACAACATCTTCGTTTCCTTTAATTCTTAGTCTTTCATTCATTTAGTTTGCTTGTGTTAACAATCTTTTTATTTTTCCCTTGTGCATGTTAATTCTTGTTAAGTGCTTTCCTTCTTGCATTAGTGTAATCATTCAAACCCCCAACTAGAATTTACTTTTTGCTTTAAAAAGAAAAATACCAAAAACAATTAATAAAAGTTTTTCAAATCTTTGGGTTCTAAGAACAATCTCTAATTAGTTGTCCTGTGGGATCGACCCTTCTATACTACCCTTAAAACCGGAAGTAAAAAAGGTTTAAACTCTAGGATTAACCATATTAGTGATTGATATTGCAAAACGACGAGTATCAAATAACTTCTATGTCAAAAATATATTCTGCAAAAAATGTCTGCCACCTGCTTAGTCATTTATATTCTGATGTAGATGGTAGATTGTTTTTAATGAAAGCTTTTGCATGGGTATTATTTGTAGTTTTAGCACACCATTCTTCTAATTTTATTTTTAGAAATTCTATTCGTCCTCCTAATGTGTCTGCTTGTTGTCCAATATATTGAGGATATAATTGCATTGCTTGAAATCCCCAAGGGTCAGGTACTTTTGTATAAAATAAATTTAGTAGACATTTATTGGTAATATTTTCTCTGTCCGTTCTATCATATATTTTATAGAAGTATTCCTGAAATTTACATATATATTCATCTATTCGACACATGTCACAGAATTTTAGATTATATAGTAAAAAGGTAAATCTCTATTTTTCTTTTTATTTTCTACATCTCTATTTATATTCCATGTTTCTCCTAGAAATTCTCTTCATAATTCATTTTCATAGTTATTTACCACTTGAGCTAATGTGGTTGTTGTTCCCTTTATTGCTTCTTTATCGTTATCAGTTAATCATTTTCACCAATCTTCTACAATTCTTTGGAAAGTTAAATTACAAAATCTTGATATTGTTTCAATATCATAACTTTGTGATGTTATTGATAAATATGTTGCATAAGGAATATAGATGTCACACAAAAATAATGGAAGAATTCTTAGATGACTAATAAGGCATTCCATCAAAATTTGTATATCCTATTTAAAATAAGTAATTTTACCACTTGAGCTAATGTGGTTGTTGTTCCCTTTATTGATCACGAAGGACGGATATGCCTGGCGTGTCAAGATAAGATGGAAAAGGATAGTCAAAGTAGCACTAGTCGTTGAAAGAAAAACATCAACCATGACATAAGCAGGCAAAAAGCAGCAGCAGTCACTGAAAGTAAAATGTCAGCCATGACGTAAGAAGGCAATAAGCATCCTCGGCAAATAAGTGACATGACAACAAGAAGCTTCCACAAAGCAAAACACTCGTAACGGAACAAGTGTCTGACTGAAAGGAAAAGAAAAAAGCAAATGCACCACAACAAAACAAGTATTTGCTAGAATTCTTAGACTCACTGTTATTTGCAAATTTCTAAGTATTGGTCTTAGTCTTCCATTATACCTATCTGTGCTTGCTCTAGCTTCTTCTATTCTATCTCCATTTGTTAATTGTAACTGATTTCCCTCATAACGTAATCTTCCTGAAATTTTATTATCTGTTACCAAGGGTTTTTCTGAGACATCTATATTTATATTTTCTAGTATATCTATTTCTGAAATTATGTCAGGCTTTGTGATTTTCCCTATATCTTTAAATATATTAGGAAGCATTATAATATCTTTATCTTTAAATTTTTTAGAGTGATGTGTGTTGCTAAGAGCATAGCTTATTATATATGTTATTGAATAAGGAATGGATCCTTTTTTCATGAATTCCGTTCTTTGCAAATCTTGTATTAGACTTAAGGTTCTGTTTATAGTATTATCTTTAATGTTTACACTTATCTTTGGATAAATATTAAAGATTAGTTTTTGATGACTAAGATTTCCTTGTAATATTCCTAACGTAGCATCTCTTCTATCATTAATTCTATTATCCATTAATACAACATTTATGGGTGAATCTATTCCCTCTCTAAAGATTGCTTTTATCATCATTTGAATAGCTCCTATGTGAATCCATCCTATTCTACATATATCTTTTATTTTTTCCATTTTTCTCATCAGGTCTTCCTTCTGAAGTAAAGGTATATTTATTCTATTTCTAGTGTATTCTATTTGCATAGGCATTTCTCTATTAGTCATTCTATAATAGAAAATATGTTTTCTTTGAGTAATCTTTTCAAAGAGTGATGTTCTAAATCCATCAGAATTTTCTAATTTTAATTCATTGTTATTTATTCGATTGAATAATTTTCTATCTATTAATACTTTTTGCAAGAAATTTCCTGCTTCTTCCTGATATTCTTCTATTATTTCTTCTTCAGTTTGATTCAGTGTCTGAGAAATAATAGATTGATCTGATTGTTCATCATCTGTTATTTGAACAAAATCTTCAATGTTCTATATTTCAGAAAGTTCTTTTTCTATTATTTCTTCGAATTGTTTTTGGTTAATTTTCTTAGATCCTCTTTTTGGGCATTCATTGGCATAATGTCCTTTTTTTGGCATATAAAAAATTTGCATTCTATTGGTTTCTTAATATTTTTATTATAATTCTTCTTCTTTCTATAATATTTTTGTTTTAGTTTTGGTTTGAATCTGAACCTTTTTCTCTTTTTAAATTTATATTTATTTCGTCTATTATACCTCATTGGCTCGTATCCTATAGTTATTGGATGGGTCAATTGTGAACAACAAAGTCCCTATTTTACCACTTTATTTGTTTTTTTCTACTTAGTGTAGCTTCAACACACCATAATTCTAATTTTATTTTTAGAAATTCTATTCATCCTCCTAATGTGTCTGCTCATTGTCCAATATATTGAGGATATAATTGCATTGCTTTAAATCCCCAAGGGTCAGGTATTTTTGTATAAAATAAATTTAGTAGACTTATATTGGTAACATTTTCTCTGTCCATTCTATCATATATTTTATAGAAGTATTCCTGAAAATACATATATATTCATCTATTCGGCACATGTCACAAAATTTTAGATTATATAGTAAAAAGGTAAATCTCTATTTTTCTTTTTCGTTTTCTACATCTCTGTTTACATTCCATGTTTCTCCTAGAAATTCTCTTCGTAATTCGTTTTCATAGTTATTTACCACTTGAGCTAATGTGGTTGTTGTTCCCTTTATTGCTTCTTTATCGTTATCAGTTAATCCTTTCCACCAATCTGCTATGATTCCTTAGAAAGTTAAATGACAAAATCTTGATGTTGTTTCAATATCATAACTTTGTGATGTTATTGATAAATATGTGGCTTTCTCCCATCTTGTTATAGCCTCATCTATATTTCTGACACAGTTTAAGTTTAAATATATAACATTTGCACTAATATATTCTTTGTTCATGTAATCTATCGGGGTTTCTAGTGTAATATTACTTGGTCTTCTATCAGATGTCCAATTTATTCCTTTGTATCTATTCCTATCAGTAGGTTTTCTTCTAAAGTTAGGATCTGACCAGTATCTAGCTCCTGGTTGTTCTGGTATCTCATTTCTACTGCATTGTCAGCTAGGGACCGTTGTAGGAATGGGCATAGTTACTTGACTTCCAGAAGTCTCTCCATCTATAGGTTTTATGTTTATAGTTCTGACTCTTTCCGTTAATCTCACAATTTCTTGACATAAACTATGTAGTCCAACATACACTTCTCTAAGAGCATACCTCAAAGGACCCAAAGACATATCTGTAGATTGAGTGGTTTCTCCCAGACAGACAATATGGGTAAATACCTGGGCGTACCTTTGATTCACGGGAGAGTGAAGAAGGTTACGTATAGCAACATAATTAACAAAGTGTCGGCTAACATAAACTCATGGGCGGCAAGAACCCTCTCTCTAGCGGGTAGAGTGTGTCTTGCCAAGTCCACTCTTTCGGCCATTCCTACTTATATAATGCAGACGACGGTGATCCCTGTAAAAGTTTGTGACCGGATAGACAGCTGCATCCGCTCTTTCATTTGGGGAGGTAATCATAAGCAACATCCCCTCTCCCTGGTTGCTTGGAACAAGATTACAACTGATAAAGAACATGGGGGATTGGGTATCAAGACTATGAGGGAGCTGAATGAAGCTCTTATCGTCAAACACGCTTGGGAGTTGAGCTCTGCCAGGAGGTCACCCTGGTGCGCAGGCATAAAGTACAAAAATGAAGGATACGAGGGCACTTATTTACCTGATATTTCTAGATTAGGCCGGGCGGCCTTACAAAGAAAACAGTTCCTCCTTAATAACTCAAGTATGGTACTTGTTAATGGAGAGAAGACCAATATATGGTCTGACCACTGGTGCGACAACTGCAAGAGCCTGAAAGAGGTAGCAATAAAGCCTGTTACTGGTGAAGTTCTTCATATGACTGTTGAAAATCTTGTAACCAGCACCAACAACTGGGACGTCGAGTTCTTGAGAGAGTGGCTTCCTCCAAGCATTGTGAGGAAGATTTTGGACATGCCACCTCCTCTACGTACCGAATCGGAGGATATAAGGGCTTGGAACCATACTGAGTCGGGCAACTTTACTACAAGGAGTGCCTACAATGTCTTACGGGAGGGCAAGGATATACAGACGAATGGTAAGTGGATGAAGATCTGGAAACTCAAAGTGGCAACAAAGATTCAATTCTTTCTGTGGCTTGTGGGTCATGAGGCTATTCTTACTAATAGCAGAAGACTAGTGAGGCATCTGACCAATGACAGTCGGTGTCTGATCTGTAAAACTGGCGAGGAATCGACCCTACATGCCCTCAGGGACTGTGAACAAGCAACCCAAACCTGGAAGTTGATTCTACACCGAGATTCGTGGCCAGCGTTCTCAACAACGCGAGATGTGTGGAGCTGAATGGACAGTAATCTCTCAGCGCCGATGCCCAACAACCTTCTGTTTGCAGTGGGTTGCTGGCATATATGGAATGCCAAGAATAAGTTTGTGTTTGAGGATAGGAAGTTGACCGCAACTCACGTCCAGGCCATGATTATTAAAGATGTTGCTCTTACCTTTAAAGCGTGGGCACAGAGTAACCAAAACAACTTCTCTCAGCATGTGGCGGAAGCTACCGCTGTATGGAGCAGACCTGAAAAGGACTGGATCAAACTCAACACTGATGCCACCTTTGATACGCACACTGGCCGAGCGGCGATTGCTGTTATCGGAAGAAATCATGATGGTAAGTGGCAAGGAGGTTGGGGTAATATTGTTCATGCCAACAGCGCATTGGAGGCAGAGGTAAGGGCAATCGCCCTTGCGGCTGAAGTCGGCAAACAACTTGATAACAAACTGATATGTATAGAAACGGACTCCAAAAATGCAAAGCTCGCTATTGAGGGCAAATCAGTAGACTTCCCGAAGATGGCCAGATGGGTAGAAGAGGTGAAGGATGGAAGAGAATACGAATGGACATTTACCTTCACAAAGAGAGATGGTAACAAGGCAGCTGACTGGCTCACCAAGTTTCACAGCAAAAACCAGGGGGGCTTTTATTTCTATAGGAGCCCACCCACTGACCTTGTTGACATTATCAACTTGGACATCTGTAATGGTAGTAGTACTACCATGTTTAATACAGTAGTTAGCAATCTTCCATGTAACAATTTATTTGATTTGCTTGCACGAGAGGGGCGAGATGAATAAAAGGACCCTCTGACTTCTTTCAAAAAAAACTATGTAGTTCTTCTTCGGCTTCCAAATATTTATTTTCTAATTATTCAATTTTAAAGTCATCTACTTCTTCTATCTGAAGAGGACATAAGCTTATTTTATTTCAACTTGTTTGGAATAGATTTATTTTTATATACATTCATTATTTTGTTTTTCATATAGATATTCCATTGTTCTCTGTAATTCTACTATTATTTCTTGAATCTTTTGAAAGTTTTTTGAATTGTTTTAATGGACCTGTACTTCTAATTTCTTATACATATTATTCAATCTTTACTTCAAATTCTAGATCTAAAGCTTCGTATATGTTATTATCTAAATTTTCTAACTTGTTTTGTTCATACTTCATTTCATCTTTGTATTTTGGATTGTTACTTGGCTCTGATACCACTTTATGTTGACAGAATTTTTTGATTATGTTATCATGCTTCAAAAACATACTCAAACTGCCCTTATGGGTGTTGTATGCTTTTTCGACTTTATCATTCTGTCTATGCTTATAACTTATTTTAAACAAGATTCTTAGTATCTTCATTTTTAGTTCAACTTTTAAACAGATAAAAGTTCTTCTCATAATCAAATTCATCGCATAAGAAACTATCTTATAGCAGAAAGATAATAATACTCTGAGTACCATAAAGAGCAAGATAGTATGTATACCTATGTTGCCCACCTCGCTTCCCTCTATCTTCAACGTCAGTCGATCTTCTCTTAACGATTTCTAACAGAAGTAATCCTAAGACCTGGACGTTCCGGATCTCGAACTCCTTATCATCCTATAGCCTTCATGTCCCTACATCCTTACGCTCTCCTTTGCTTGATCAGATTTTTTGGATGACGGCCTCCGAGATAGAATAAGGGAGGGATGACTCTTGACCGGTGAAGATAAAATGGAATGGGGGTGTAACGGGTTACACACAGAACTTCCTTATCTATGGCAGTACAAGAATTATTATCTTTCGGCTAAAGCCTGTTTCTTACGCTTATGGGAATTAGAATGCATGACTCATATCAAGAACTGAGATAGAATTTGGAATGGATTTGGGGAAATAGAGATAGAGACGATGCTCTTTATTGAACTAGCACACTAACATTTACATACCCATATGGGGCTCTCTCCGACTTTCGTCGATGCCTCTTACAACATGTAGAGGGTTTATATAGACCCTCCTCTCTTCGGCATTCTTACGATGCCTGACATGATTGTTTCCTTATTTACATTACCACCGGACACTTGTTCTGCTGTGGTGAATTTGCTTTTTTCTTTTCATTTCAGCCAGACACTTGTTCCGTTACGAGTGTTTTTCTTTGTGGAAGCTTCTTGTCGTCATTACACTTATTTGTCGAGGATGTTTATTGCCTTTTTACGTCATGGCTGACATTCTTCTTTCAACGACTAGTGCTGCTTATTGCCTTCTTACGCCATGGCTGACATTTTGCTTTCAGCGACTACTGCTTCTTTGACTATCCTTTTCGATCTTATCTTGACACACCGGGCATATCCTTCCTTTGTGTTTTCTGAGCTGGCAAAACACTTGTTGGCATTTGTAGCTTGATTTTATTTTTCCGGTTTCTATCTTTTTTAGAATCCTTTCTAGATTAATTTTTGTTGATATGTTAGTTCTTCTTGTATTAGAAAGAATAATTATTTTATCTGAGGCTTTGTGTAGCCAACTTCGGTTCTCATTGATTAATTTTTCTAATACTTGGCAAAGAACTTTTAGTCCCAGAGCTCTTCTGACTACAAAAAATTCTTTGTTGACTTTGTTTTCTTCAAATTCTTTTTGGAAGCTTGCTTTTATTTCCTTGACATATTCTGGGGAAGATACTCCGATTTGGAGGCAATGTATTGGATTAAACTTCTTTTATCATTCCCTATTTTTGGATGCTGAGAAAATCTTGATATAAATTTCACTAGTAGGTTTTACTAGTGGGCTATTGCTTTTAAATTCTCTGACTGCCTTGATAATTTCTTGGGGCAACCCTTGAATTTCTCAAAGGTCATGACTCAAATATATTAGATTTGTTGCTCCAATTCTGAAATAGTCTTTAATAATTCTTAGATCTCCTCCTTTGTCAAAATTGATTCTAGGATAAATTCATGTGTAATCCGGAACACAAGTCTCTGTTGTTTTGAAATTGTAAACAATCTCTAATAGAGATCTATATTCATTTTCACTTTTTGTTAAGAAATTTGTGAGTTTAATTGCAGGTCATAATCATGCTCACTCTGAGATACCCTGAATTTAAATATTCTTTCGAGCATCAATTTTATATTATTCACTGTATTGCGGGGGTTTTTCTACGAAGAGATTGTATTTTCTACGGTTAAGCGGTAGTTGTTTTCTGAAGAGATTGCAGTTTGAAAATTGCTTATTACCATTTGGCTATCTTTCTCCGAAGAGATAATATTTTCAGCTATAAAGCTGGTCTTAGCAGTTTTAAAACTGCTTTCTCTTCCTGTTAGGCTAGTATTGTCAGTAGTTTACTGATTAAATCAGAAATTTGGAGGGATATATCAATTGGTCTTTTACCTGTTGCTTTATCCATCCATGTTGTTTCTGATCATTTTTGACGTATTTCTCTCCTGAAGCAATTCAGATTTGCAATTATTCCTGCAATATCTTGTTTTCTTTCTTCTATATTGTCAATACTTTTATCATATTTTTGAATCATTTCAATTAATTCGACGTAATTGTCTTGTAACAGATTACAATTACGTTGTAATCGAGCTTCTAATTCTGCAAATTTCTTTTCAACTTGCTCCATTATATTCTCTTGATAAAAAATCTCCAAGAGAGTTAGTTTCACCTTTAATAACTTCTATGTCAAAAATATATTATGTAAAAATGTCTGTCATCTGCTTAGTCATTTATATTCTGGTGTAGATGGTAGATTGTTTTTAATGAAAGTTTTTACCTGGGTATTATCTACTCATGCTAAGAATTTTTTAGGTAACAAGAAATAAGAGAACTTTTTAATTCCCATTTTTAGTGCTAGTAATTCTTTCTC
This sequence comes from Alisma plantago-aquatica, assembly GCA_963693085.1. Lineage (NCBI taxonomy): Eukaryota > Viridiplantae > Streptophyta > Magnoliopsida > Alismatales > Alismataceae > Alisma > Alisma plantago-aquatica. The sequence continues at coordinate 797,289,465 of OY856414.1, read as the reverse complement.
ATTTGAGTGATATCTTTTTTTTGTGTCAGTAAATGTTCCAGATGTATATCTGCATATTTTTTCTTTTTGTTCATCTTTTTTCTTTAAGACTGCTCCCCAAAATTCATCAGAGGTGTTAGTTTCTATTATCAAGTCATCTCCTTCTAAAGAGAGATCTAATCTTGGTAGATTTTTACATTTCTCTTTTATAAACCTAACATGATTTATAAGTTCTTCTGTCATAACAAAGATAGCATTTTTCTTTAATAGTTTTTGGAAGGGATTTCTTAATTTTGTCAGGTTTTCGATAAATTGTTTTGCATAATTTAGGCATCCTAAAAATCTTTGAAGTTGTTTTTTGTCTTCTATCTTGTCTGGGAACATAACGATTTTCTCTACAATATGTTGTTGCAATTCTATTCCACTTGAGTCAAATTTTAATCTTAAGAATTCTATTTTAGATTTACAGATTTCTATTTTCTTCTTAGATAATACTATTCCTGCCTTTTGGCAAAGAAGGGAAAATATTTGTAGATGTTTGTAATGTTCTTCTTCACTTTTACTGGCTATAAGAATATCATCTACATATACTAGACAAAAGGAATTATAAGGTTTGAATGTCTTAACCATTCTTCTTTGGTATATTTGCGGAGCATTTTTTAATCTGAAAGGCATTACTGTCCATTCGTAATGTCCTTGTAGAGTACTGAATGTTGTCAATGATATACTTTTTTCATCTTGTCTTATTTGATAAAATCTTGATTTGCAGTCAAGTTTTGAATAAATGTTTTTTCCTCTTGTCATATTTATTATTATTATTTTTTGATAAATCTTGTCATATTTATTAAAGTCTCTTTGTGTGGAAGAAAATATCCATCAAACATAGTATGTTGATTTAGTTGTTTGTAATTAACTACCATTCTATCTTTTCCTCTTTTAATTTCTGCATGGTTTCTAACCATGAATGCTAGACTAGAATGATGGCTTTTTGATTTTTTTATTAATTGTGATGTTTCTAATTCCTGTAGTTGGGTTCTAAATTCTTCGATGTCAACAAGATTATATCTCATAGGTTTTACTCTGATTATTTTAGTGTTTTCAATTAATTCTATTGTAGCCCATTCTTGGCTAATATTCCAGAGGGCTAATGGATTATCACTATAGTTCTTTTAAAATAATGCTTCAATATCTTGCATATTGAGTTGTGTAATAATTCATCCTTTTATTGGTTGTTGTTTATTATTATAATAATGACATTTGCTGCGCAAATTAAATTTGTCTCTTTTATAGGCTTTTTGAACTCTTTTTACTGTAATCCAATGGTCATAAGGTGTCAATAGTTATATATAATGTTGGTATTGTATATATAGTTTAAATTTTTGTGTGAAATTATTTCCTAGTAATATGTCTTGTTGTGCATATTCAGGAGTATAAAATGGTGGGCATGTAACTATATAATTTCCTAAAATAATTTTAGGTTTTCTAACTCCATGGGTTAGCGCATGTCTTTTTCCTGTAAAATCCATACCATATAATGTAGGTAATGTTGTAATATATTTTTCATGAAAGCATTGTCTTCAGGCAATACAAGTTCCTGTACCTGTATCTAGGATTGCATGAAAGTATTCTATTTTGTATTCTTCGTATACAATTCCCTCTACTATATAGACACTATATATACTAGTCATTCTCTTTTTTCCAAAAATACTCTTGGTTATTATGTGTAAAATATAGTCCTTCACTTTGTAGTGAAAATGGCTCCATTTGTTGTAGTGCACTCATTCCTAATATAATTTCAATGTCGTCATTATGACTATCTGATTGTACATAGAGTGTTATATCAATTTTTATATCTTGTATTTCAATTGGAACAATGGCTTGATGTGTAATTTTATATTCTTGTCCATCAAAATTTGTATATGCATAAGGTGATCCTATGGGTATTTTTTCTATATAAGGTGTCATTATTTTTTGGATAAATGAAGCTCCTACTCCTGAATCTATTAATATAGCAGTCATATTCCATTCATGTTCATTGAAATATTTTCCCTATAATTTATAGTTTCTAGCATTTCTATTGTCTGCTAGAATTCTTAGACTTGCTGTTCTTTGCAAATTTCATAGTATTGGTCTTAGTCTTCCATTATACCTATTTGTGCTTTCTCTAGCTTCTTTTATTCTATCTCCATTTGTTAATTATAACTGATTTCCCTCATAATGTAATCTTCTTGGAATTTTATTATCTGTTACGGAGGGTTTTTCTGAGACATCTATATTTATATTTTCTGGTATCTCTATTTATAAAATTATGTCTCGCTTTGTGATTTTCCCTATATCTTTAAATTGATTAGGAAGCATTATAATATTTTTATCTTCAAATTTTTCAGAGTGATGTGTGTTGCCAAGAGCACAGCTTATTATATATGTTATTGAATAAGGAATGCATCCTTTTTTCATGAATTATGTTCTTTGAAAATCTTATATTAGACTTCATGTTCTGTTTATATTATTATCTTTAATGTTTACACCTATCTTTGGATAAATATTAAAGATTAGTTTTTGATGATTAAGATTTCCTCATAATATTCCTAACGTAGCATCTCTTCTATCATTAATTCCATTATCCATTAATACAACATTTATGGGTGAATCTATTCCCTCTCTAAAGGTTTCTTTTATCATCATTTGAATAGCTCCTATGTGAATACATCCTATCATTATTTTTTCCATTTTTCTCATCAGGTCTTCCTTCCGAAGTAAAGGTATATTTATTCTATTTCTAGTGTATTCTATTTGCATAGGTATTTCTCTATTAGTTATTCCATAATAGAAAAATATGTTTTCTTTGAGTAATCTTTTCAAAGAGTGATGTTCTAAATCCATCAAAAGTTTCTAATTTTAATTTGGTGTTTCTTATTCGATTGAATAATTTTCTATCTATTAATACTTCTTGCAAGAAATTCCATGCTTCTTCTTGATATTCTTTTATTATTTCTTCTTCAGTCTGATATTGTGTTTGAGAAATAATAGATTGATCCATCTGATTGTTCATCGTCTGTTATTTGAACAAATTCTTGAATGTTCTCTATTTCAGAAAGTTCTTCTTCTATTATTTCTTCGAATTGGTTTTGTTAATTTTCTTAGATCCTCATTTTGGGCATTCATTAGCATAATGTCCTTTCTCTTGGAATATAAAGCATTTGCATTCTTTTGGTTTCTTAATATTTTTATTATAATTCTTCTTCTTTCTATAATATTTTTGTTTTGTTTCAGTTTGAATCCGAACTTTTTTCTCTTTTTAAATTCATATTTATTTCTTCTATTATACTGCATTGGCTCGCATCCTATAGTTATTGGATGGGTCAATTGAGAACAAGAAAGTCCCTATTTTACCACTTTATTTGTTTTTCTACTTAGTGTAGCTTCAGCACACCATTCTTCTAATTTTATTTTTAGAAATTCTATTCATCCTCCTAATGTGTCTGCTCGTTTTCCAATATATTGAGGATATAATTGCATTGCTTTAAATCCCCAAGGGTCAAGTAATTTTGTATAAAATAAATTTAGTAGACTTTTATTAGTAACATTTTCTCTATCCATTCTATCTTATATTTTATAGAAGTATTCTTGAAATTTACATATATATTCATCTATTCGGCACATGTCACAAAATTTTAGATTATATAGTAAAAAGGTAAATCTCTGTTTTTCTTTTTCTTTTTCTACATCTCTATTTACATTCCATGTTTCTCCTAGAAATTCTCTTCGTAATTCATTTTCATAGTTATTTACAACTTGAGCCGATGTGGTTGCTATTCCCTTTACTGCTTCTTTATTGTTATTAGTTAATCCTTTCCACCAATCTGCTATGATTCCTTGGAAAGTTAAATGACAAACTCTTGATGTTGTTTCAATATCATAACTTTGTGATGTTATTGATAAATATGTCCCTTTTGCCCATCTTGTTATAGCCTCATCTATATTTTTGACACAGTTTAAGTTTAAATATATTCCATTTGCACTAATATATTATTGTTTCATGTAATCTATCAGGGTTTTTAGTGTAATATTACTTGGTCTTCTATCAGATGCCCAATTTATTCCTTCGTATCTATTCCTATTAGTAGGTTTTATTCTAAATCTATTATTTTTCTCAGATAGAGAATCAGACTGAAGAAGAAATAATAGAAGAATATTAGATAGAAGTAGGAAATTTCTTGCAAGAAGTATTAATAGATAGAAAATTATTCAATCGAATAAGAAACACCGAATTAAAATTAGAAAATTCTAATGGATTTAGAACATCACTCTTTGAAAAGATTACTCAAAGAAAACATATTTTCTATTATGGAATAACTAATAGAGAAATGCATATGCAAATAGAATACAGTAGAAATAGAATATATATACATTTACTTCCGAAGGAAGACCTGATGAGAAACATGGAAAAAATAAAAGATAGATCTAAAATAGGATGGATTCACATAGGAACTATTCAAATGATGATAAAAGCAACCTTTAGAGAGGGAATAGGTTCACCCATAAATGTTGTATTAATGGATAATAGAATTAATAATAGAAGAGATGCTACATTAAAAATATTACAAGGAAATCTTAGTAATAAAAAATTAATGTTAATATTTATACAAAGATAAGTGTAAACATTAAAGATAATAATATAAATAGAACCTTAAGTCTAATACAAGATTTTCAAAGAACGGAATTCATGAAAAAAAGGATCCATTCCTTATTCAATAACATATATAATAAGCTATGCTCTTAGCAAAACACATCACTCTGATAAATTTGAAGATAAAGATATTATAATGCTTCCTAATATATTTAAAGATATAGGGAAAATCACAAATCCAGACATAATTTCAGAAATAGATATACCTGAAAATATAAATATAGATGTCTCAGAAAAACCTTAGTAATAGATAATAAAATTTCAAGAAGATTACGTTATGAGGGAAATCAGTTACAATTAACAAATGGAGATAGAATATTAGAAGCTAGAGCAAGCACGAATAGGTATAATGAAAGACTAAGATCAATACTAAGAAATTTGCAAAGACCAGCGAGTCTAAGAATTCTAGCAGATAATAGAAATGCTAGAAACTATAAATTATATGGAAATTTTTTCAATGGATAGAAATGGAATATGACTACTAGATTAATAGATTCAGGAGCAGGAGCTTCTTTTATCCAACAAGTAATGATACCTTATATAGAAAAAATACCCTTAGGATGACCTTATGAATATACGAATTTTGATGGACAAGAATATGAAATTACACATCAAGCCATTGTTCCAATTGAAATACAAGATATAAAAATTGATATAACACTCTATGTACAATCAAATAGTCATAATGATGACATATAAATTATATTTGGAATGAGTGCACTACAACAAATGGAACCATTTTCACTACAAAGTGAAGGACTATATTTTACACATAATAACCAAGAGTATTTTTGGAAAAAGGAGAATGACTAGTATATATAGCGTCTATATAGCAGCAGGAATTGTATACGAAGAATGCAAAATAGAATACTTTCATGCATTCCTAGATACAGGTGTAGGAACTTGTATTGCCTGAAGACAATGCTTTCCAAAAAATATACTACAACATTACCTACATTATATGGTATGGATTTTATAGGAAAAAGACATGCGCTAACCCATGGAGTTAGAAAACCTAAAATTATTTTAGGAAATTATATAGTTACATGCCCACCATTTTATACTCCTTAATATGCACAACAAGATGTATTACTAGGAAATAATTTCACACAAAAATTTAAACTATATATACAACACCAAAATTATATTCAACTATTGACACCTTGTGACCATTGGATTGCAGTAAAAAGAGTTCAAAAAGCCTATAAAAGAGACAAATTTATTTTCCACAGCAAACGTGGTGATTATAATAATAAACAATAACCAATAAAAGGAAAAATTATTGCAAAACTCAATATGCAAATATTGAAGAATTATTTGAAAAGAACTATAGTGATAATCCATTAGCCCTTTAGAATATTAGCCAAGAATGGGCTACAATACAATTAATTGAAAATTCTAAAATAATCAGAGTAAAACCTATGAGATATAATCTTGTTGACATCAAAGAATTTAGAACCCAACTACATGAATTAGAAACATCACAATTAATTCAAAAATCAAAAGCCCTCATTCTAGTCCTGCATTCATGGTTAGAAACCATGCAGAAATTAAAAGAGGAAAAGCTAGAATGGTAGTTAATTACAAACAACTAAATCAACATATTAAGTTTGATGGATATTTTCTTTCACACATAAAGACTTTAATAAATATGACAAGAGGAAAAAACATTTATTCAAAATTTGACTACAAATCAGGATTTTATCAAATAAGACTAGATGAAAAAAAGTATACCATTGACAGCATTCAGTACTCCACAAGGACATTACGAATGGACAGTAATGCCTTTCAGATTAAAAAATGCTCCACAAATATACCAAAGAAGAATGGATAAGGTATTCGAACCTTATAATTCCTTTTGTCTAGTATACGTAGATGATATTCATATAGCCAGTAAAAGTGAAGAAGAACATTACAAACATCTACAAATATTTTTCCTTCTTTGCCAAAAGGCAGGAATAGTATTATCTAAAAAGAAAAAATAGAAATCTGTAAATCTAAAATATAATTCTTAGGATTAAAATTTGACTCAAGTGGAATAGAATTACAGGAACATATTGTAGAGAAAATCGTTATGTTCCCAGATAAGATAGAAGACAAAAAACAACTTCAAAAAATTTTAGGATGCCTAAATTATGTAGAACAATTTATCAAAAACCTAAAAAAATTAAGAAATCCCTTACAAAAACTATTAAAAAAATGCTATCTTGCTTATGAGAGAAGAACTTATAAATCATGTTAGGTTTATAAAAGAGAAATGCAAAAATCTACCAAGATAGGTCTCCCTTTAGAAGGAGATGACTTGATAATAGAAACTGACGCCTCTGAAGAATTTTGGGGAGCAGTCTTAAAGAAAAAGATGAACAAAAAGAAAAAATATGCAGATATACATCTGGAACATTTACCGACATTGAAAAAAGATATCACTCAAATGAGAAAGATTTTACTAGCACTAAAAAAGGGAATTAAAAAGTTCTCTTATTTCTTGTTACCTAAAAAATTCTTAGCACGAGTAGATAATACCTAGGTAAAAGCTTTCATTAAAAACAATCTACGATCTACACCAGAGTATAAATGACTAAGCAGATGGTAGATATTTTTTCACAATATATTTTTGACATAGAAGTTATTAAAGGTGAAACTAACTTTCTTACAGATTTTTTATCAAGAGAATACAATGGAGCAAGTTGAAAAGAAATTTGCAGAATTAGAAGCTCAATTACAACGTAATTGTAATATGTTATAAGACAATTACGTAGAATTAATTGAAATGATTCAAAAATAGGATAAAATTATTGACAATATAGAAGAAAGCAAACAAGATATTGTAGGAATAATTGTAGATCTGAATTGCTTCAGGAGAGAAATACAGCAAAAAGGATCAGAAACAACAAGGATGAATAATGTAACAGGTAAAACACCAATTGATATATCTATCAAAATTTCTGATTCAATCAGTAGTCAAAAAACTACTGACAATATTAGCCTAATGGCAAGAGAAAGCAGTTTTAAAACTGCTAAGACCAGCTTTACAGCTGAAAATATTATGTCTTCGGAGAAAGATAGCCAAATAGCAAGAAGCAGTTTTCAAATTGCATTCTCTTCAGAAAATAGCTCCCGCTTAACCGCAGAAAATATAATATCTTCCAAGAAAGAACCCCGCAATATAACGGATAATATAAAATTGATGTTTGAAAGAATATTTAAATTCAGGGTACCCCAGAGTGAGCAGGATTATGACCTGCAATTGAACCTCATAGATTTCTTCACGAAAAGTAAAAATGAAAGTAGATCTCTATTAGAGATTGTTTACAATCTCAAAACAACAGAGGCTTGTGTTCCAGATTACACGAGCATGCATCCTACAGTCAATTTTGACTAAGGAATCGATCCAAGAATTATTAAAGACTATTTCAGAATTGGAGCAGCAAATCTAATATATTTGAGCCATGACCTTGGAAAAATTCAAGGGTTTCCCCAAGAAATTATCAAGGTAGACAGAGAATTTAAAAGCAATAGCCCACTAGTAAAACCTACTAGTGAAATTTATATCAAGATTTTCTCAGCATCCGAAGATTGGGAAAAATTAAAGAAGTTTAATCCAGTACATTGCATTCAAATCGGAGTATCTTCCCCAGAATACGTCAAGGAAATAGAAGCAAGCTTCTGAAAAGAATTTGAAGAAAACAAAGTCAACAAAGAATTTGTTGAAATCAGAAGAGCTCTGCGACTAAAAGTTCTTTGCCAAGTATTAGAAAAATTAATCAACAAGAACCGAAGCTAGCTGCATAAAGCCTCAGACAATATAATTATTCTTTCTAATATAAGAAGAACTAACATATCAACAAAAATTAATTTAGAAAGGTTTCTAAAAAAGATAGAAACCGGACAAATAAAATCAAGCTACAAATGCCAATAAGTGTTTTGCCAGCTTAGAAAACACGAAGGACGGATATGCCCAGTGTGTCAAGATAAGATGGAAAAGGATAGTCAAAGCAGCAGCAGTCGCTGAAAACAAAATGTCAGCCATGATGTAAGAAGGCAATAAGCAGTAGCAATCGCTGAAAGCAAAACGTCAACCATGACGTAAGAAGGCAATAAGCAACAACGACAAATAAGTGACATGACAACAAGAAGCTTCCACAAAGCAAAACACTCGTAACGGAACAAGTGTCTGGCTGAAATGAAAAGAAAAAAGCAAATGCACCACAACAGAACAAGTGTCTGGTGGTAATGTAAAGAAGGAAATAATCATGTAAGGCATCGTAAGAATGCCCAAGAGAGGAGGGTCTATATAAACCATCTACATGTTGTAAGAGGCATCGACGAAAGTCCGAGAGAGCCTCATATAGGTATGTAAATGTTAGTGTGCTAGTTCAATAAAGAGCATCGTCTCTATCTCTATTTCTCCAAATCCATTCCAGATTCTATCTCAGTTCTTGATATGAGTCTTACATTCTAATTCTCATAAGCGTAAGAAACAAGCTTTAGCTAGAAGATAATAACTCTTGTACTACCACAGAGAAGGAAGATCTGTGTGTAACCCGTTATACCCCCATTCTATTTTATCTTCACTGGTCGAGAGTCATCTTTCCCTTATTCTATCTCGGAGGCAATCGTCCAAAAAGTCCGATCAAGTAAAAGAGTGTGTAAGGACGTAGGGACATAAGGATATAGGATGATAAGGAGTTCGAGATCCGGAATGTCCAGGTCTAAGGATTACTTCTCTTAGAAATCGTTAAGAGAAGATCGACTGACGTTGAAGATAGAAGGAAGCGAGGTGGACAATATAGGTATACATACTATCTTGCTCTTTATGGTACTCAGAGTATTATTATCTTTCTGCTATAAGCTAGTTTCTTATGCGATGAATTTGATTATGAGAAGAATTTTATCCGTCTAAAAGTTGAACCATCTAAAAGTTGAACTAAAAATGAAGATACTAAGAATCCTATTTAAAATAAGTAATAATCATAGACAGAATGATAAAGCCGAAAAAGTATTCAACACCCATAAGGGCAGTTTATTATTATAATCACCACATTTACTGCGATTCTTAGTATGGGCAGAAATAGAGATACCAGAAAATATAAATATAGATGTTTCAGAAAAACCCTTGGTAAACAAATTACAAAGAGAATTTCTAGGAGAAACATGGAATGTAAATAGAGATGTAGAAAAAGAAAAAGAAATTATATCTATCTGTGCTTGCTCTAGCTTCTTCTATTCTATCTCCATTTGTTAATTGTAACTGATTTTCCTCATAACGTAATCTTCTTGGGATTTTATTATCTGTTACCAAGGGTTTTTCTGAGATATTTATATTTATATTTTCTAGTATCTCTATTACTGAAATTATATCTAGCTTTGTAATTTTTCCTATATCTTTAAATATATTAGGAAGCATTATAATATCTTTATCTTCAAATTTTTCACAGTGATGTGTGTTGCTAACATCATAGCTTATTATATATGTTATTGAATAAGGAATGGATCCTTTTTTCATGAATTATGTTCTTTGAAAATCTTATATTAGACTTAAGGTTCTGTTTATATTAGTATTTTTAATGTTTACACTTATCTTTGGATAAATATTAAAGATTAGTTTTTGATGACTAAGATTTCCATGTAATATTCCAAATGTTGCATCTCTTCTATCATTAATTCTATTATCCATTAATACAAAATTTATGGGTGAATCTATTCCCTATCTAAAGGTTGCTTTTATCATCATTTGAATAGATCCTATTTGAATCCATCCTATTTTAGATCTATCTTTTATTTTTTGAATTTTTATCATCAGGTCTTCCTTCCGGAGTAAAGGTATATTTATTCTATTTCTAGTATATTCTATTTGCATAGGAATTTCTCTATTAGTTATTCTAATATATAATTATGGATTTTATAGGAAAAAGACATGCGCTAACCCATGGAGTTAGGAAACCAAAAAATATATATGTGTTGCCCACCTCGCTTCCTTCTATCTTTAACACCAGTCGATCTATAATTTCACCATTTTATACTCTTGAATATGCACAACAAGACGTATTACTAGGAAATAATTTCAAATCATGGGAATGGAACCATACCTTATAATTCCTTTTGTCTAGTATATGTAGATGATATTCTTATAGATAGTAAAAATGAAGAAGAACATTACAAACATCTGCAAATATTTTTCCTTCTTTTCCAAAAGGCAGGAATAATATTATCTATGAAGAAATAGAAATCTGTCAATCTAAAATAGAATTCTTAAGATTAAAATTAGACTCAAGCGGAATAGTATTGCAGGAACATATTGTAGAGAAAATCGTTATGTTCCCAGACAAGATAAAAGACAAAAAACAACTTCAAAGATTTTTAGGATGCCTAAATTATGTAGAACAATTTATCAAAAACCTGGAAAAATGAAGAAATCCCTTACAAAAACTATTAAAGAAAAATGATATCTTCCTTATGACAGAAGAACTTATAAATCATGTTAGGTTTATAAAAGAGAAATGCAAATATCTACCAAGATTAGATCTCCCTTTAGAAGAAGATGACTTGATAATAGAAACTGACGCCTCTAAAGAATTTTGGGGAGCAGTCTTAAAGAAAAAAGATGAACAAAAAGAAAAAAATATGCCGATATACATCTGGAACGTTTACCGACACAGAAAAAAGATATCACTCAAATGAGAAAGATTTTACTAGCACTAAAAAAGGGAATTAAAAAGTTCTCTTATTTCTTGTTACCTAAAAAATTCTTAGCACGAGTAGATAATACCCAGGTAAAAACTTTCATTAAAAAAACTACGATCTACACCAGAATATAAATGACTATGCAGATGGCAGACATTTTTTGCAGAATATATTTTTGACATAGAAGTTATTAAAGGTGAAACTAACTTTATAGCAGATTTTTTATCAAGAGAATACAATAGAGCAAGTTGAAAAGAAACTTGCAGAATTAGAAGCTCGATTACAACATAATTGTAATCTATTATAGGACAATTACGTAGAATAAATTGAAATGATTCAAAAATAGGATAAAATTATTGACAATATAGAAGAAAGCAAACAAGATATTGCAGGAATAATTGCAGATCTGAATTGCTTCGGGAGAGAAATATAGGAAAAAGGATCAGAAACAACACAGATGGATAAAGCAATAGGTAAAAGACCAATTGATATATCCCTCCAAATTTCTGATTCAATCAGTAGTCAAAAAATCACTGACAATACTAGCTAGCCTGACGGTAAGAGAAAGTAGTTTTAAAACTGCTAAGACCAGCTTTACAGATAAAAATATTATCTCTTCAGAGAAAGATAGCCAAACAGCAAGAAGCAGTTTTCAAACTGCAATCTCTTCATAAAACAGCTCCCGCTTAACTGCGGAAAATATAATAATCTTTTCGGAGAAAGAACCCTGCAATATAACGGATAATATAAAATTGATGCCCGTAAGAATATTTAAATTTAGGGTATTTTGGAGTGAGTAGGATTATGACCTGCAATTGAACCTCACAGATTTCTTAACAAAAAGTAAAAATGAATACAAATCTCTATTAGAGATTGTTTACAATCTCAAAACAACAGAGACTTGTGTTCCAGATCACACAGAAATTTATCCTAGAATCAATTTTGACAAAGGAGCCAATCCAAGATTTATTAAAGATTTTTTCAGAATTGGAGCAACAAATCTAATGTATTTGAGCCATGACCTCAGAGAAATTCAAGGGTTGCCCCAAGAAATTATCAAGGCAGTCATAGAATTTAAAAGTAATAGCCCATTAGTAAAACCTACTAGTGAAACTTATATCAAGATTTTCTCAGCATCCGAAGATTGGGAAAAATTAAAGAAGTTTAATCCAGTACATTGCATCCAAATCGGAGTATCTTCCCCAAAATACGTCAAGGAAATACAAGCAAGATTCCAAAAAGAATTTGAAGAAAACAAAGTCAACAAAGAATTTGTTGAAGTTAGAAGAGCTCTGGGACTAAAAGTTCTTTGTCAAGTATTAGAAAAATTAATCAACGAGAACCGAAGCTGGCTACACAAAGCCTCGGACAATATAATTATTCTTTCTAATACAAGAAGAATTAACATATCAACAAAAAATAATCTAGAAAGGTTTCTAAAAAAGATAGAAATCGGACAAATAAAATCAAGCTACAAATGCCAACAAGTGTTTTGCCAGATCAGAAAACACGAAGGACGGATATGCCCGGCGTGTCAAGATAAGATGGAAAAGGATAGTCAAAGTAGCAGCAGTCGTTGAAAGCAAAACATCAGCCATGACGTAAGAAGGCAATAACCAGCAGCACTCACTGATAGAAAAACGTCAGCCATGATGTAAGAAGGCAATAAGCATCCTCAACAAATAAGTAAAATGACAACAAGAAGCTTCCACAAAGAAAAACACTCATAACGGAACAAGTGTCCGGCTGAAATGAAAAGAAAAAAGCAAATGCACCACAACGGAACAAGTGTCTAGTGGTAATGTAAAGAAGGAAACAATCATGTAAGGCATCGTAAGAATGCCGAAGAGAGAATGGTCTATATAAACCCTCTACATGTTGTAAGAGGCATCAACGAAAGTCGGAGAGAGCCTCATATGGGTATGTAAATGTTAGTGTGCTAGTTCAATAAAGAGCATCGTCTCTATCTTTATTTCCCTAAATCCATTCCAGATTCTATCTCAGTTCTTGATATGAGTCTTGCATTCTAATTCCCATAAGCATAAGAAATAGGCTTTAGTCAGAAGATAATAATTGTTGTACTACCATAGATAAGGAAGATCTGTGTGTAACCCGTTACACCCCATTCCATTTTATCTGATAACTGATAAAGCGTAGAATAAGAGCAGTCTATAGAGGAAGGTTGTTATTACCATCGAGCTTACCAAGATATACGGAATGCATATAACCAAGTATTTCTTTATGAAACATGATTGACAAGATAAGATTTATAAGATCTTACCACATAACATAAGGAACATATAAATAACTACAAGGTATAATAAGATCAACTACCCAAGAAAGGCTTCAACCAATGTTCCATGTTTTGCTTTAAGCAATAAATATTATTCGGCAGGATTACATATTATTATGCCCTGAGGAAGTGAGCCACACCACTCAGATCCAACTGACGGCTGTGAAACCCGGAGCCGGTGCGATACAAGGTCAATGGAAGAGTCGGACTCCACGACCTCACCACCTCATGGTCAGTGCACGAGAACCAAAGCAGGACCACAGTCTCATGCTGTAGTGGCCTCAGCCACAGGGTCAGCTCCTATAGGCTACCCTTTCTCTAGCCCGTCTTGGTATAGGTCTCGGCGCTAGTATATTTGAGCCACGGGCCAGTTCTCCGGGCTCTCTGAGCCATGAACGCATTCATGCTCTATCATACTGAGTCATGGGCCTATTCACCATGCTCTTATACATATCTTGAATCTACAACCAAAGTTGTACTCGAACCCTCTCTATTTTAGGCTAGGAGAAACCTCGCATATTCAACAATATGCGCTCTGAGTTAACCCGCAGGAGAACCCATTTCACCATCACCAGCTACTGACGATGATGGATCTATGGCCAGGGAAAACTACATAATATGTTCCACTATAATTAGTTAGTATATTTTAAGTGGATTATTGAGGCAACCAGGTTATAACACATACATACCATTAAGTTACCATGTTATTACCATCATCATATTATCCTGGGATCTCAATCCCTCATCACAAGAACCCACTGCCTCTTAAGGAAATTTCATCATCTATTATCATCACATGGGATCACAGTCCCAGATCTCAACATCAGAGGATAACACCTCAACTTAGGCACTTTAGCCAACTCAGGTCCTTAGACCTAAACACATAATACAGGTGATGCAGGTTATCTCATCGACAAGAGTGACTATCAATGAAGTGTTATTCAAACATGTATACCTCATAGCCCTTTACCTGGCTATGCATCCTCATGAAACACCTGCATTGTTAGTATACACAATCATAGAGATAAATGAAGCCATCAAGGATTAACAAAATGATCATGCTAACAATCATAGGGAAACATTGATGATTATACGTTTTATCATTCATGCCTCATACATGTGACCATAGACATTGGTCACATCATCATGTGAAGCAACTCATATACTTCCAAACTTATCATTTACGCATCATTATATATGCATGATTCAAGATGATCATAAACACATGTAATATTATGTCATTAGAGTTTCAGATATGTCATGCTTACATATGTGCATTCTACTATATCAATTACCTCACTACTATCAAACATGTCAAAAGGTTCACAAACCATAATCTGAAATTCCTTATCAACAAGGATGTGATTGCATGATAAAGAACTATCAGATGGGTTTTTGGGTGGAGCATGACCCTCACTAGAAGTACCCACTACCCTCAAAAGAAGTGTGACTGGTAGGGCACCCTCACTAGAAGTAGTATCGGGCAGGGTAACTTCCCTCATGTCACC
Source organism: Alisma plantago-aquatica (assembly GCA_963693085.1). Lineage (NCBI taxonomy): Eukaryota > Viridiplantae > Streptophyta > Magnoliopsida > Alismatales > Alismataceae > Alisma > Alisma plantago-aquatica. Next base: position 797,274,311 of record OY856414.1, on the reverse strand, counting down.
CAAGCATTCTAGCCACATATCGGCCAAGCTAAAGCAAGGATGGCGGGCTACCACCTCAAGGTGTATCATGCAACCATATGTGACGTGCATCCATGTGCATCGTGCATTCATGTGTGTCATGCATTCTGGTGTGTCGTGCATCCATGTGTGTCAGGTTGGGGTTATAATGGGCAACAACTACCATATCGGCTAGAGCCATGGCGCCCAGACCAACCCTATAATGCCCATAAAAACACACATCATCCAACGATACAAGGGAACCAAGGGAAAGCCTATCGTCCAACCAAGATAGACTCATCCTATCGATCAACCCACAAGTTAAAAACCAAGGTGTATCACCCAACACAACCTCATCATATCGACCCAGAACTCTAGTCCAAGAGAGGGTATCGGGCAACACCATCCCCAAGCCATATCGTGCAAGATACAACCCAACAAGATCATCATCAACCTCAAGCACAAGGGCACCAAACCCTAGATTTATCAAAAAGATCGGCTCACCTCTCAACAACCAAGAGAGGGGTTTTGCACAACCTCTATCACAAATCAGGCAACCACAAGGATCAACCTTAACATAGGTCTACATCTACCAAAAAGCTCACCTCTTGAATCCATGGTGAGAGGAGGGTGTTGCTCAAGCAACTAGAACACAAGCTCACCTCTCAACTTAAACAAGAGAGGGGTATTGCTCATATTACTAGAGTTCAAGCTCACTTCTCTAAACCAAGGAGGAAAAGGAGTGTTTCTCAACAAGGAAGCCCTAAAACATGGTTCGGCCAACTAGGTGCAACTAAGCAAAAAACATATCTAGCAACATACATGGTCGATTATGATCATAAGAAAACATACAAGAATATAGAAGAAGGTACTATGGTTAGGGTTAGGAGTTATGTAACCCGCCTTAAGCAAGCTCCAAGCTCCTAGCACCAAGCTACACCTTCGGCCACCTCAAGAGGAAGAAGAAGAAGACTCCAAGATAAGGATCGGACACCAAGCTTTGCAAAGGAAGAGGTGTCATGCAACCAAGGGAGAGGGGAACTAAGGAACTAAAGGGATCCTTAGCAAGAGAAAGGGAACACATATATAGGAGAGGATGGAGGAGAAACCAAGGTAAGACAAGGCAAGGTTTCGCCCACCTAGGGACACTTTTCCATGGGCAATGCCATGGACAAACCAAGGTAACCCTAAACCCTAAACGCACAACACACAACAAGAACAAACAAACCCTAATCACCACTAAGGGTGATTAGAAAGCAACTAAGCACCAGGGTTAGGCAAAGCAAACAGGATAAATCCTAAACAGAGGTCAGAGTCCTTACAGTAACATTATAAAGAAAGAATATGTTACTTCTTCTTGTGAAAGCCCCACTTTTGGGACATGTTTGCGCTGGGATGGCCCAAAGAACGCTTTGATGCCCACACCAGTGTCTGCAGTCCTAACACGTCCAGGATGCTCTGGGTTACCCAGAACAACTGTCAATTCATCCCTTGTGCCCTCAGGGATGAACTTGCCTTGTTTCCTCAGCTCATGCAGCTCTCGCTAATCACCAAAACAAAAATTTGTAATTAAGTAAACACCACAAATAATCAATATTCGAACGATTGCTCTAAGAGTTGTATTTTACCATTTTTGCAGCCGCCTCAGACGTTATGGGCTTCCTTATTTTCTCCCTTCTTATTTTGCCTTCCAGCTATCCAGAAAACATGGTGAGGTAGAGGTGTGCTACCTATAGTAGAGGACTCCTGAGTAGCAGAAGACTGAGCAGTAGCCTCAGACTGTAGTCTTTGGCGAATGCCAGCATACCCCTTTGGACCCATTGTGTGGTCATGCACATTCAGTGCACGTCTTGCTTTTTGTGCCTCACTGATGGCCTAGTTAGTATGCACATTAATGATTTGGTTAGTAACACTAAATGTTAATCTTTAATAGGTGAATACAATGTATATTAATTAAATTGGGAGTGATGCCTAATACCTTGAAATCATCAGTTTGTCTTGAAGAAACAAATGCATCCCATTCTTCTTGGTCCAGGAAGTTCCACTGTTCTGTGGTTGTCTTCTTCCTCTTGTCACCTTCTTTTATGTATTCTCAGGTGAGATTTGTCCTATAGTTCCTTAGGACTCTCCCACAGCGTTGCATCACACATTTACGATGCAACTTTTCATCCAATTCAAATATACTATGCAAAATAGAATTGCTATTAACTAGTATCCAAAAAATTAGTAATCTAACAAATAGAATTGCAAATTAATAATAACTCACGCATAAATTCTTCCATATTACATCTTTCTTCCCCTTAGAAACTTTATGCCAAGAATATATCTTACAACCACAATGGCTACGAGTAACATACCCAAGATATGAAACAAATGAATTGTGATTCACTCCAATTGCATTTCCAGATCCACAACAAGTTTGGGTCCATTGCCCCTTTGCGCTATTAACTTCTTCATCATAGTGATGCCCCTTCTCTTGTCAACTTTTTGGTGCTACTCATCAAGTGCATCAAGTGCTTCAGAGGGTACATTTGCATCATCAACCTAAAATTTGATAAAATAAACACACTTACAAGATATAACTAGAAATGGAAATATAGATATAAATATATGATATATATTTTTAAAACTTACATTGTGAGGCGGCGCATTGATGTCCTCACCCTCACAGTAATCATCAGTACGGTCATCAGGATAATGCTCAGCCATCTGAAAGTTCACATTCACATTGTAAAGTTCATATTGTAAAGTAATTCATATTGTAAAGCTCACATTGTAAAGTTCACATTCACATTGTAAAGTAATTCACATTGTAAAATTCACATTGTAAAGTTCACATTCACATTGTAAAGTAATTTGCATTGTAAAGTTCACATTGTAAAGTAATTCACATTGTAAAGCTCACATTGTAAAGTTCACATTCACATTGTAAAGTAATTCACATTGTAAAATTCACATTCACATTGTAAAGTAATTCACATTGTAAAGTTCACATTCAGAAAAATAAAACATATAAAAAAATATAAACATGCCTCTAATATTGCGATTTTTTTATCAATTAACAATCCTTCATTGTGATCTCCGCGCACATACAAGTCATCATTAGCTTCAATATTTGCTAGTGTTGGCAACCCAACTTAGAATGGACTGCAGTCATCATACTTATCATAGTACTCTTCTTCATCTATAGGATCTTCAATGAACTGTCTTTTACCATGAAGAACAACCGATCATTTATCATTTTTAGGATCATCGATATAAAATACTTGTTTTGCCTGTGATGCTAATATGAATGGTTCACCCTTCTCGTCAATCTTTTCAAAGTTCACTAAAGTGAAATCCAATTCATCCAATATAACTCCTTTGGTGTTATCAACCCAATTACATTTAAAGAGTAGAATTCTGAAATCTATGTAGTCAAACTCCCATATGTCTATAATGACACCGTAATATGACATTTTAGCTTCACGTGCACACTTATACTTTGCACTTGCAAAAAAAATAGTTGATGCTTGAAGGGTGACCCCATTGTTTTGGACGACACTATTATCATCTTGGCGCTTTATGTAATATGTGAATCCATTAATGTCTTACCCTTTATAAGACATAACATTCAATTTCGGTTTAAAGGTGAGGCATTTGATAGTTTCAGTAATATCATCTGGTGTTTGAGATAGTTGATGTAAAACTTTATCTTTGAACCATTTAATAAATGTCTTGTTATTCTCTGTAGCAAGCCACATTGTATTGGCTGGAGGATATTGTCTCTTGATAAAATTGGTATGTTCCTCAATATAAACACTCACTTCATCCATATTGTGTAAAATATACAAGTGACCTTGTTCCAACTGCTCACTGCTGATTACTTTCACCCGTGATCCTAAAATTCCTTTGCCAAATTGCTCCTCAATATTCTTGTCATTACCAGGAGTGTCATTACCACTGAGAAAGTCATTGGAAAAATCCATAACCTCTCTCGCCACATAACCCTCAATAATACTCCCTTCAGGATGATAACGGTTTCGAACATCACTTTTAAAAATGCTCATGTATCATTCAAAGGGATACATCCAATGTAAGAAAATTGGTCCCAATATTTTCACTTCCCTAGTCAAGTGGACAACAAGATGTACCATGATATCAAAGAACAACGGAGGAAAATACATCTCAAGCTACCATAGGGTAACAACCACTTTTCTTTGCAAATTATTGAGAGTATTAGGGTCAATAACTTTGCTGCATAGACTGTTGAAAAATAAACAAAGTCTGATGATTGCAAACCTTACATGCTTCGGCAATATAGATCTAATTGCCACAAACAATATTTGTTGCATTAGAGTGTGACAATCAGGAGATTTAAGACCTATCAACTTCAGATCTTTCATTGATACCAATCTACGGATGTTGGATGAGTAACCCTGTGGCACCTTAACATTTACCAAACATTCACAAAAAGTTTTCTTCTCCTTTCTAGACAATGTGTAACAAGCGGGAGGTAAGTATGTTCTCTGATTTCCCATTTCACAAAATTCTATTAATTCTGACCTTATTCCCATTTCACATAGGTCCAGTCTGGAGTTTATCCCATCTTTAGTCTTACCTGGTATATTCAACAAAGTACCAATGACATTATTGTAGACATTTTTCTCAACGTGCATGACATCGATACAATGCATGACTGTCAAAGAACTCCAATAAGGAAGGTCCCAAAATATTGACTTCTTCTTGAATAAAGATTTGTCACTCTGTGTGGACATAGTACATTGTGATCTCTTATCAAATTCATTGACAAAGTCTTTTACTCTTTCATAAACAACCTCCTCTGGTATAGGTTTAGGTGCACTCTGTTCCTTATTCAATCCATTGAATGGTTTGCGCTTCCTACAATACGGATGGAATTTTGTAAGAAACCTTCGATGACCGAGATATATAGTCTTACCGTCATGTTTTAGTCTTGTTGAATCAGTGTTCGCTTCACATATAGGACATGCTTTAGCTCCTTTGACACTATATCCAGACAAATTCCCATATGCTGGAAAGTCATTAATAGTGCAAAACAACATAGCATGCAAACGAAATGTCTCTCTTCGTGAAGCATCATAGGTCATCACACCTTCACCCTAGAATTTATTTAAGTCATCAATCAGAGGTTCCAGATAAACATCGATGTCATTTCTAGGTTGTTTAGGGCTCGATATCAACAATGACAACATTACGTACTTATTTTTCATACACAGCCAGGGAGGAAGATTGTATATAACAAGCATGACAGGCCAAGTGCTATGTTGGCTGCTCAATGTCCCGTACGGATTCATCCCATCTGTACAAAGCCCTAGTCTTAGATTCCTGACTTCTTCACCAAATTCAGGGTATAATAGATCAATCTTCTTCCATTGTGGGGAATCAGACGCATGTCGTAGGATCACATCATTATTTTTCTTAACATCTGCATGTCACCTCAAATTGTTCGCATCTATCGGATTGGCAAACAAGCATTGAAACCGTGATATTATAGGTAGATACCACATCACCTTAGCAGGAGAACTAGTTTTGGACTCCCCCGAAGTCGTCAATTTATATCGTGGCGCACCACATTTTAGATAATCTTTCAAATCCACATAGCCCTTTTGAAATAATACACAATCATTCGGGCATGCGTGTATCTTCTTGGCATCCATTCCCATTGGGCACAACAATTTCTTTACCTAGTATGTTGAGATTGGCAGCTCGTTTCCTTCAGCAAGCATTTCTTTCAACAAAGACAACAATGACGTGAAGCTTTTGTCGCTCCATCTATTGTTAGCTTTTAGCTTATACAATCTCAACACAGTGCTAAGCTTCATAAACTTAATACAACCTGTGTATAATGATATCTCAGCATCATGCTTAATGTTTCTAAAAATGGGAGGTGGATCGGTGTGCTCTACCCCACAACTATCCAGCATCGCATCAACGATGTCTACTGAAACAAGTTCATTCACATCTACGTCATCAGAGGCAATTTCTTCTTCTACACAAGCACTGCTATCGACATCCACTGGTTTTGGGTTTGAAATCTCTCCATGCCAGTGTCATTCCGTATAGCCTTGTATAATCTCATTGCACATGACATAACTTTTGATTTCGTCACCAGTGTTGACTTTCAAGTTGTTACCCTAATGCCTACATGGACAGTAGAACATATCTCCAGGTTGTTTCCTATGTTCCTCAGAAAATCTAATAAACTGGTCAAGACCAGAAATAAACTCTGGGGTGTAGCGATTGCGAATGGACATCCATGATCTATCCATTCTATGATCAAAGAGAAAACAAGTATATATTACAACAAGATTAGGGTCTAGGATTAGAGTTTTTGCATGGTTAAAACTTTAGGCCAACAAATACATGTGTTGTCATTCTTATATATAATAAATGTGTACTACCTCTCCCATTCTTGAACACCTAATCTCACTAGTAAGTTTATAATGTGTATTGGGTTTTCAAGAAAATTTTGCCAGCATTTCCCCATTTGTTCTCTAAGTACACTTAGAGAACAAACGGGGAAATACTGCCGAAATTTTCTTGAAAACCAAATACACATTATACACTTACATCCTAATTGAGATTAGGTGTTCAAGAACAGTCCCAAACCGGGGACTATCCAAGATTTACTCCTAATGAGTAAATCTTGGATGGGTTTCTAGGCCAACAAATACATGTGTTGTCATTCTTATATATAATAAATGTGTACCACCTATCCCATTCTTGAAAAACTAATCTCACTAGTAAGTGTATAATGTGTACTGGGTTTTTAAGAAAATTTCGGCAGCATTTCTCCGTTGTTCTCCAAGTCCAGATGTACTTAGAGAACAAACAGGGAAATGCTGCCAGAATTTTCTTGAAAACCAAATACACATTATACACTTACATCCTAAGTGAGATTAGGTATTCAAGAACAGTCCCAAACTGGGGACTATCCAAGATTTACTCCTAATGAGTAAATCTTGGACGGGTTTCTAGGCCAACAAATACATGTGATGTCATTCTATAACATTGATTTCAACATTTCGAGTGTCCATGCATGTTCATCATCAAGATAAAGATTACACATAAATTAGTATGACCTAGGGATGGAGAGATTCATAATTGATTTCAAAATTTCAAACTAGCTCATGCATTATCATCAATTTACATCATACAATAGGGATTCATGTAGATGTTAGGGTGACACATCACTACAAAATCATAGATTTAACATTAGGGTTTTAATATCTTACATAGATTGATCACAAGATTTCAGCAATATAGTCAATTCAAGATTATGGTGAAATGTGTATTAGGGTTTTAATATCTTAATTCAACATGCATAAAAATTTACAAAATTAGGTCAATCATTAGTATTCAATTGCAAATGTATCTTCTTCTTCCTGCTCCCTCCTTACCAAATGGATAAAAGTAAGGCCATGGCCGTGGCTGTGTTGGCCTACCACAGCCGTGATGGCCGTGTCGGTTATTAAGTAAAACACCGAGGTTGTATCTGATACTTTGGTGCATTTTTTGCTCTAAAAAATTGGATTTCACGGGCTACTTTAGGCGTCAGTTTCTTTTCTTCAACCGACACTGAATGAAAAGTGATACACATGTCTGGTTGGTCTTCAAATATAGACGTCAGATGTCCTTATTAACCGACGTTTAATGTTAACATCGTCGGTTTTACTAAAAACCCGAGGCCTCTAAAAGTGACGTTGAACGTTGTTTCTGTAGTAGTGCATGATGAATAGTGAATGAACAAGAAAAGGATCTCACAAGCTAAAAGAAGTAGTATAACGATGAATACCAATATGATTGAGTTTCAAGACTTGAAATATCTCTCTCCCTTTTGCCATTTTCAAAAAGTAAGGGGTGTAGAATAGCATAAACTCAGGTCTTCTCCAATACACAAGAAACCACATATGCAGAAAGAATAAGCAATCACATAGCATATATCACACAGAGACAGAAGATAACATACAATCTAAATTGTAAGCAAAATGTGGTAGAAGATGGCACCAACACATATTAAAGATCAGAGTAAAAAGCTAGAGTGCACATCAAATTTATAACAACTCAGTGATATGTTCACATGAGAGCAACTACAAGCATAAGACGATGAAAACAAAGATAAAAAATAGTACAGCTCAGATATATGTGCCAAGATGTTTCTTATACACAATAGTCTAAAACGATGTATATGATAAGCATGCTAGACTACAAACTAAGAAACAACCTAAACATCTAAGCTATCTATATCTACGGTGTCATCATCATCTCCAGGCGTGTAGTCCTTGTCTCCGTCAGAAGGTAGAGCAGCAGTGCCATCATCATCGGAGTCAGCACCATCACCATCATCTGAAGCATCCTCACCATCACCATCATCATCAGCATCATCAACATCAGCATCGTCAGCCTGGCCCGACATCTCCTCATCAGCAGGAAGTCCAAAAGAGCGACCAGGCCAATGAGCATTATGCTCAGCCCAAGACATACCAAGAGTGTGAAGCTCATTGGCCCATGGGAAGGATGGAGCATAGTCTCTAAGGATACCAAGCACAGTGGTCAAGGGAGCAGCTGGCAACGATAGATAGATGGGAGTGGAGTTACCAGTAGCAAAAGGTGGTGGAGGTGGAGGAGCAGCAACGGAAGGCATAATCACTACCGGAGTAGGGCTGGTAGATGGGATAAGGGTGAGCAGAGGATAGGTTCATGGTAGACATGATGGAACACAGATCTTGATGCAGATGGTCCAGAACATGTTGGTTGTGTGCTTGTTGGTGCATCATATATCCCAAAAGGTTTTCATTTGATACACGAAATGAAGAACGGCTAGGTCTGGGAGGAGGTTGTGGTGGTGGAGCTCAGGTGGAGTAGGTTGGGGCTGTATAAGTTGAGGGAGAAGCACCGGGGGTGGAGGAGAACACAGACACAGACTTTTGAAGTGTGGTCTCACTGATGCAAACACCCTTTCTGGCGACCGGGTAGTGGAAGTCAGAAAAGAGGGATTTGTCAGTGGTGAACTTGAAATAGCCACAAATCAAAGTCAGGTAGGGAGGGTTGGTGCCTTTTGTGTTCTTACTAGTGTCAAAGCAGGTCATATGATGTAGAATATATCTGGCCCACTTGACACTAATGTTCTCTAACAGGCAATACATAATGACAACAGTGTTCTCTGCAATCTCTGTTTGGTTTTTCTTTGGATGGACATTACAGTTGATCACTAAATCCAATATGTGCTTCCTAAGGTCAAGGGAGGAGGAAGGCAGGGTGGACCTCTTCTTATTAGGAACGTTAGGTTTCTTCAAGTAATGATGAATATCAGGTAAGGTCAATTCATTTTTCTTGTAGACACCTTTCGGGTCCAGAAGATCGAAATACTCTCTGTAATCCTTGCGCCACGTGTCGTTTTCCTCGTCTCCAGAAAGAAAGACATTTAAGGTGTCCACGGAGATTTGGAAATGGTGACCCGTGATCATCGATGTGAGGATCACTTGAGTATTCAGTGGGGGTGATAAGAGAGTCGTAGTTCCAACGCAAATTCACATAGAACTCGTGAACTGCCTTAGTACTCGACATAGAGTTGTTAAAGCAATCACGTTCGACGGCAAGGGCAGATAGATGGTGGACGGCTAGCAACTTAGCTACTTGGTCAATAATCTCTTGACGTCTAGGAGAGGGCTCGATTAAGGTGTGAAAGGAAACAGGCTTCGAGGAAGAAGTTCCTTGTACCGATTTATAGCCTCTATCGATATAAACGATGTATCATCAAAGGGAATCAAGCAATTAGAAGACGATGAAGCAGGTGCATTGCTTGGAGCAGGTTGTTTCCTTCTTTGGGAGTGCATGGAGGCTAAATAGATGAAGAAAATGTGCAAACAAGAAAAACAAACCATAAAAGCCGAACAGGAACCACCAAGGATCTCATAGGAAGGTCTAGGTTAAGCTACCTAGGTCGGGAAATGGCTGGGAACAGGAGGTTTAGGGATAGGGTTGAGAGCTCAAGGCTTGAGGATGATGGATTGGTCGGTTATTTTCTAGTTGAGAGGGAAAATAGTCAGCCGATTGTAACGTAAAGTTGGCTCAGCCCGCTGATCGGTCGAGTTATGTGAGTGTAAAACTTGACTGAATGGTTCTCTGAAGAACAACTCTCGACTCCTGATCGGTCGAGTTTGTCCTGGGGGAAACTCGACCAAAGGTCAACCTGTCCTAAAACAATCATTCATAATTTCTAACCATATTCATGCCAATTAAATTAATTTTTCAATTCTATTATGTATAATTAACATACTTAGGCACATTTAGCTCATCATTGGGTACTATTTTGCGATAAAACATGAAATTTGATAAAAAAACCAAAAACAAGAAAAAAATTAAGCATGTTAACAAGCAAGTTAGGTAGGTTTTAAGCATATATAGGTAGGCAAGGTGAGAAAAGACATGAGCAAACATATAGGATAGAGACAACTAGCTAGATCACATAGAAATATCATCCAAAACAATAATGAGTAATTTAGATCGAATAAAATTAAATGGATCTCTAGCTAGAGGTTTAGTGAAAATGTCCACTAGCTAATTTTCCGTGTCCACAAGCGTGATGTAAATATCCTTCTTGGCAATGTGATCACAAAGAAAGTGATGGTGAACCTCTATATTTTAGCTCTACTATGCAATATAGGATTATAAGAGAGATTGATTGCATTAGTATTATCACAATAGATAGGAGAAGCATCAAAATGTATGTTAAAGTCTTGGAGCATTTGCTTCATCCATAGGACCTGGGCACAACAACTCTTGACTGCAATGTATTCAGCCTCGGTAGTTGATAATGTCACGGTGCTCTGTTTCTTGGAAAACTAAGACACCAAGCATGGTCCTAGAAGGAAGCAAGTGCCACTTGTGCACTTTCTATCAACCAAACAACCCGCGTAATCTGCATCACTATTTTCCACAAGAGTAAAGTCTCTTGACTTAGGATACCATAGTCCAAAATTTTGAGTTTTGGCTAAGTACCTCAAAATCCTCTTAACGGCAATAAGATGTGATTTCCTAGGGCTAGATTGAAAGTGAGAACACAAGCCAACACTAAACATAATATCAGGTCTAGAGGCAGTTAAATAAAGTAAACTTCCAATCATACCTCTATAGAGCTTTCATCTACCTTCTCACCTTCTTCATCTCTATCAAGTTTGGTGGTGTTGGACATCGGAGTATCCATTGGCTTCATATTCTCCATCCTAAAGAATTTGAGTAGTTCATGTGTGTAATTGCCTTGGTTGATGAAGTTTTCTTATTTTGTTTTCTTGTTTCGAAAGCCGAGGAAGAAGGTCAACTCACATATCATGCTCATCTTGAACTCACTCTGTATTAGAGAACCAAACTCCTTACAAAGATCAAGATCAGTCCCGCCAAAAATGATATCATCAACATAAATTTGAATAATAAGAAAATTGTTAGAAGTGTTCTTTAGAAAGAAGGTAGAATCAACTTTGCCCATGACATACCCATTATCTAACAAAAGGTTCTTTAATTTCTCATACCAAGCTCGAGGTGCTTGTTTGAGTCCATAGACAACTTTTTGCAATAAATAAACATGATTGGGTAGCTTGTCATTTTCAAAGCCCGGAGTTTGAACAATAAATACTTCCTCCTCGATTGTACCATTCAAAAATGTACTTTTGACATCCATTTGATATAACAAGAAATTTTTGTAACTAGTAAAGGCAAGTAGCATTCTAATAGATTCAAGTCTAGCAACAGGAGCAAAAGTTTCATCAAAGTCAATACCTTCATGTTGATTGTAACCTTGTGCTACTAACCTTTCTTTGTTCCTTACCACTTTTCCTTGCTCATCTAGCTTGTTCCGGTAGACCCACTTGGTGCCAATGATCTTACTATCATTTGGTCTTGGTACTAGAGTCCACACACGATTCTTCTCAAATTGCTCCAGCTCTTCTTGTATGGCAAGGATCCACTCATCATCACCAAGGGCTTCTTTGATGTTCTTTGTCTCTAGTTGTGATATGAAGGCACTGTCTTCTTGTTCTTTGTTGTATGCATCTCGTGTCTTTACTCTCTCGAAAGGTTTCCAATGATTAGCTCCTTAGGATGGTTCTTTGCAAAGTGGGGAGTAGGATCCTTCTTTTCTTCTTCATCTGCTTCTATCACCTGCTTACCTTTGTTGACGATGTTGAGGTCTTTCAAGATAGGAATTAAGTCATATACAACATCATTATGAACAACATGCTTGCCAACAATAGGGTTAGTTTCAATAAACTTAGCATTAATAGATTCTTCAATTTTAAACAATTCAATGTTGAAGACTCTTTAAGCTCTGCTTGTAGTGTTATAGCCTAGGAAGAAAGCCTTATAAGATTTTGGATCAAACTTGTCAAAAGAATTATTCATATTCAAGACAAAACAAGGACATCCAAAAACATGAAAGAAATCAATGGATGGCTTTCTACCACGCCAAAGCTCATAGGGGGTTTTCTTCAAAGAAGGATGTGTAAAAACTCGGTTCTGCACAAAATAGGCAGTACTAACGGCTTTAGCCCAAAACTTCTTAGGAATGTCATATTCAAGAAGCATGTTCCTTGCCATATCTTGAAGCGACATGTTCTTCCTCTCTTCTACCCCATTTTGTTGAGGCATAAGAGGAGAAGAGAAATTGTGCGAGTAACCAGATTTTTCACAAAAATGTTCAAAAAGATCATTTTCAAATTCTCCCCCATGGTCACTGCAGATAGAAACAATCTGGAAAAAATCTTTGTTTTCAACCCGTTTACAAAAGCTCGAGAAAATATCAAGAATATCACTGTGACATCCCCGGATTTTCTAAAACTTAATCTGATGTGTGATGTCCAAATTGAAACCATAGCACATGTACATGAACAATAATAAAACCATACACACATGTTCATCATTCAACATATAATTACAACATGAATTATTACACCATTTGATATTACATATTGAATAGCAAATTTATACATAAACATGTACTACTACTAAACTATAGGATCTTAAGACAACAGGTCCACCTATACATCAACTCACCACACAACTCTCACTATCTTAGATCTTCAAGCATAACCACAACCTAAACAAAAGATTACATGGGGTACACATCAGCATAATATTCAAGAATATTGTACTGAGTACGCCTACGTGACTTTTATATACCTCTCATCATATTTTAGTAATAAGATAAAACTAATACTTGGCAGTGATAGAAGAATATAAGAAAAGCATATACTTGCACAAAGATATTCATTAGCAAAAAAGAACACATATTTTTAAATCACATTTCCATCATATATCTCATACATCTACCCCCTAGGGCTTTGATGTTTTTAGTCCTTATGATCTACTACCAAAGAGTTTGAGATCATTTAACGTGTGATCTACTACCAAAGAGTTTGAGATCTAACACATGTGATCTCCTACCAAAGAGTTTGAGATCACTTCAATGCACTGTACTACCAAAGAGTTTAGTGCTATCATATGATGGATCTGATATCTTATGTGTCATGTGTTCATAGCCATAAGTATGGAAAATGAAACAAGATATCATACACGAACAATCATTTCATCCAATACAATATGACAAGTATTTTACTACACATATAACACAAGCATATTGTATAATAAGCCAAGTAAGAGGTAATGGCGTACCTTGATCAAGAAATAAACTTAATCACATATTCCTGATGTCAACTATGTATCCCAGGTCAAACCCTGATAAAGATAAGATCACATACGTTCATCAGATTCTCATCATCATTAACCCTATTTATATCCATTTTAGGGTTTGCCTTATTTCTTTAGTATATTTTCATATCACTTGCATTCTTGTCTTATATTTATCATATTGATGTCATATTCTAGATTATAGTTCATCAACTAGATATACTCATGTGTCACATTATTATGTGAACATATTTAACATTATGTCACTTTCATTAACCATATTAGGGTTACATCACATGTATTAATGGTGTTCTTCATATAACATGAATTCTATGCATCATCATGATCTCATAATTAAATTTGAGGTTCCAAATATGGATATGAGCTTACTCTGTAAATTTCATCATTTATTGATCATCAATGTATTAATTACATTTTATTTAGGGTTAAAAGCCCTAAATGGAAACATTAAGAAAATTACATGATTTCGTACATCAACATGGCCATAACTAACATCATATGCATTAAAGACATGGTTACGGACTTACTGACATTTTTTCATAATTTTATGTCATTGTTTGCTATTTAGTATCCATTAAACTAGTATGACACATCTTACATGATATTTCTAATATTTATTCATCAAAATCCTAATATTATTGTTCTATATTGTTCTACGCATTTTTTTGAGAATTTTGGTATATTATATACATTTTTCTGATGCTCGATCTAATTACTATGATTTATCAAAGATCTAGGTAATTATTGGAATTATTGGGCAATTACCTGTTTAGGCCAATGCCCTTCCGACATGTGGCTCATGTGGGGAGAGATACTCCTTCTTCTGTCTTGCACTGCGCCGGTCGGTTCACTTGGTCTGGGCCAGGTTCAGGGCTGCAGATCCGGTTCGGCTTTCCCTTTCTCTCCTCCCTCTCACGCTCTACACGATCTGTGAGTCCGTGGGACTCAGATTCATGGCCGTCGTTGCACCCTGGATCAAAGGAGGATGGTCTCTCCATGGTATCATTGCCTCCTCCAATTACCGCAAGGAAGCTCAACGCCTCCCAATTGCCCCCCCCCCTACAGATGTTGGGTAGTCCTGCGGCGCCTCCATGATCCCTCTCTATGGATAGCAGTCGGAACCTCCTTCTATGGGTCTATCTTTGGTCGTCGTCCTCCGCTCGTCTGCTACATCAACCTGTTGCATTCCTTCTCTGCTTGGATTAGGATGGTGGTGACTCCTCTCCTTTCTCAGGTCATGCTACCTCTGTTTCCTCTATGAAACAGAGTACCACTACAATCAACATCTCCCGTAAGGTCTCCGTGGTTATCTGGACACCTTTTCCTTGCAGAAAGAGTGCTTCATGAGTTTGCTTCACCTATGCGACATGGTAGTCTTGGTCCTCATTGATCCATGGTGGACAGGCTCCAACAACGCCACCTAGAATGTTGCGGCGGAGTAAAGGGGTGCATTTCCACCTTTGTTTTCTGTCCATCAGGGAACACAACCACAAAGGCATGCTTCGGCGAGGAATATGCTCTGGGTCCG
Source organism: Alisma plantago-aquatica (assembly GCA_963693085.1). Taxonomy (NCBI): domain Eukaryota; kingdom Viridiplantae; phylum Streptophyta; class Magnoliopsida; order Alismatales; family Alismataceae; genus Alisma; species Alisma plantago-aquatica. The sequence continues at coordinate 797,259,064 of OY856414.1, read as the reverse complement.
GCCTCCTCATCTAACAATCGTGCCTCTTGCCTCTCTGGGTAGCTGCCAGATCTCCGTACTGAACCGTCAGCCACTCAAGCTTGTTGTTAGTGGTTGCTCCTGGTTCGTGAGAGTGTCGCCGCACTGCTCTCCTCCGGTGAGAGAAACCATAAGCGTCGAACCTCCATCAAATACCACTATGTGCGCCCTTGCTTGTGCGCATCACATATTTGAGCTCCAACATCATGTGGCCCAGTTGCTTCATAGCTCCTCCATACCCCTGGCTTGCGGCTGTGGAGAAGCAGTGCGGAGGAGAGTCTAGTTCTCTCCACTGGAACAACCACACACCTCCCCTAAGGGGTCAAACATATGGTTATAGGTATTCGAAGCCCACTCCTATTTCGTTCCCTCCTCTTGCCCCATGATCTGAGTGAACTGCAACATTGTGGTCACTGCCTGTGATCAAGGCAATAACCGTAAGGTAGGGGAAGGTTTCTCCACCGTCGGATGGCATCCCAGCGCTAGGATTCTCAGATGCACCTGCCCAAATTGTGTGTCACTTAGATCAAGGAACACTACTGCTGGATCAGGTATCTAGGGATAGGATTTGGCCACTCAGACCCATCTCGATTAAAGGGGTGTGACACTGATATTGATTAGCAACTTAGGTTCTCAAATCGTGAAAAATACACATTATTTCCCAAATTTCAAACCTCAAGAACTCTCTCTAGGATACTCCAAATTCCACCAAATTTTAACCATAGCTTCCTTACCTATCGAGCTACTTTCTATTCAAATTTTGTGACAAAAAGCAACTGTTAGACCATTCAATAAAATTCCTCAAGTAGGCCTAAACTTATGGATCCAAATCATTATATTAACATCATCAACACTCAACTTTACCAAAAACACATGGAACTCTCAAAACAACTCAACATGTGTGAAATCACTTATGTCATTGGACATTTAAGGTTCCGAAAGTCCACTCTATCACAATCACTTTTTGAAATGAGGAAGAAGGTCCAACTATATCAAGAAAAATCATCGACAATAACAAGATAATACTTGTAACCGTGAAGCGTTTGCGTTCTCATTGGTCGGAATAGATGAATATGAACAAGCTCAAGAACTCTTTTGGTACCCATGACTCCTTGAATTTGAAGGAGGATTTGGTTTGTTTCCCTTGTGTACAAGGTTGACATTTCTCATCCTTTTCAAAATCCAATTTTGGAAGTCCTCGAACAAAATCCTTTTTGCTCAACTTCTTCATTTGATGCACATTCACATGACCCAAACAACGATACCAAAGAGAGATATCATTTTTATCCACTACCAAGCATCTATAAAGAACAGGCTTAAGAGCATCAAGAACAATAACATAAAGATTACCATTTCTAGTTCCCTTATATATGACATTGTAAGAGAGGGAATCTATAAGTAAGCATTCTAAGGATATAAACAACACAAGATATCCATTATCACATAATTGACTTACACTAATCAAATTGTGATGTAGGCCATCAACAAGCAAAACATTATTAATGCATAGCTCATTGCCCAACATCACCCTCACCTATGACCTTACCCTTCTTGTTGTCCCCAAAGGTTACCGATCCTCCTTTCTTTTTCACAAACTTGTTGAAATGGCTGATTTCTCTAGTCATGTGCTTAGAGCAGCCACTATCAACAATCCATCTCTTTTTAACATGCAAGAAAGAAGGATGTCAGAACCCAACTCAAACTTTGGGATCTGGGGTTTGCTTAGGGACCCATTTCATCTTTGGGTTGGTCCCCTTGGGCTTCTAAGGACAATAAGTAGAGTAATGGTCATCACATTTACAATGAACACAAACTATAGGGTTCTTAGAGCTGGAAGTCTCTCCATGGAAAATAGGAGGTTCCATACTCTTCTTCTTACCCTTGTTCTTGCTCTTTTTCTTACCTTTGGGAGCAGTCTCATCATATCCCAAATTGCTAGCACCAATTTTTTTGGTAGAGTGTTCTACGACATCATTGAGGGATTTCTTTCCCAAGAGAAACTTTTCCAAAGAAGATCTTAACTTGGCATTATCATCACTAAGGTTAATGACAATAGTAGAAATACTAGCAAGATCATCTCTAGCATGCAATAGGTCGACCTCTAAACTGAGGGCTTTAGTATGAAAGGAATCTCGTTCTAACGCTATACTGGCAACTTCATTACTTTGTAAAATAGGTCTAGAAGATAAATCATTAACTTGAGCAAGTAACTTGGCATTTTCAGATTTAAGCAAAATAATTTCTCTTTGATAAGCATAAACTTCATTCCTCCTAGAATCATCAATGAGTTTGAGTTCTACATTTTCATTTTTAAGACCATCAAGATCATCTAGACACTTTTGGTTTTCTATCTTAAGATTTTCAATATTTTTAAGATATACACCATTCTCAACCTCTACTCCATTATGTTGAATCTCAAGGTCAAGAAATTGTCCGTGCTAAGAGTCTATTCTATCAAAGAGCAGTTTTTCATTTTTATCAAGAATCTCAATTTTAGCATAAAGATCATCAACTATCTTGCCTAACCTTTTCCTTTTAGATTTGCATTTAGTAAAGGATGATTGGAATTCATTTATCATATCAATGAGAGTTTCCTTAGATAGCTCATGCAAATTGACTTCACTTACCTCACTTACCTCACATACAACTTCACTTGTAGAGGCCATGAGTGCATAGTTGCATTCTCCATCTTCGGAGCTTGAAGAGCTTGAGGAGGACTCATCCCAAGCTGCATGAGCTGCATCTTTGGATCTTCTTTCTTTCTTTTATTTCCTCTTGTACTTGCCTTCTTTCATGTACCCCTTGTCTTTCTTGTGGCTTCTCTTGTGATGACTCTTCTTGGCCTTTAAGTAGTCACTCTTGAAATAGGCTTTTTGGCCACACTCATAGCATCTCAGAGTTGATGAAGAAGGCTTCCCCTCGTAGTGCTTGCCCTTGGAGTAATTTACCTCATTCTCATTTTGGCCTTCGTCTTCACTTGAGGAGGGGGTAGGAGACTTTAGAGCAAGTTGTTGCTTCCACATCATCTCTTCTATTTGTGCTTTGAAGGTTGTGTCCTTTATCTTCTTAGACTCCTTCTCTTCCCTTTTCTCTTCCTCTTCTTGCTTATCAAGCCTAGGTTCATGGGCTTGAAGGTTACCAACTAGCTCCTTGGTTGACAACTCACTTAGCTTGTACACCTCTTCAATGGATGTAACCTTGGGCTCCTATCTCTTAGGAAGAGATCTCAAGATCTTGGAGTTGATAGTGTACATATCAGTCACTCTCTCATTCTTACCCATCATGAAGTTCTCAAGTATCCCACCAAGCATGTAGATTTTGGCTTCCTTTACTTGTTTCGTCCTTCATAGGTGACACATAGTTTGTTCCAAATTTCATGTGCAGCGTCCCAAGAAGATATCCGGTTGAACTCGGATGGAGTGAGGGTTGCGTAGATGATGCTCACTGCTCTTGCATTGAGTTGGGCTTGCTTCATTTGAGCTTTAGTCCAAGTGGAGACCTCCCCCTTTGGTTCTTCATACTTGGGGTGCACCACCTTCCACATCTCATAGCTCACACCTTGAAGGTAGAACTGCATTCTTCTCTTCCAATATAGGAAATTGGTGTCATTGAAGACTGGAGGTCACATGGAGAAGTTCCCTTCTAGGTTGAGGGATCCAAGTGTCAAATCATCCATCTTCTCCTACTTGTTGAAGTAGCTTGGAGAAGACCTGCTCTGATACTACTTGTTGGATCAATGGAGTCTAGGGGGGGTGAATAGAGCTTCACAATTCTCAGAAGACAAATTAGACCACCAAATTATATAAAGTGTAAAAGCTTAAACAAGCAGCAATTTGATGTATTAATATAACATATATAGAAAGGATGAGAGACAAGGATGAGAAAGCACTGGGACAGGTGGTTTAGAGTGGTTTCATGTCCTAAACTTAGGAACAATGTCAGTCCACTACCTAGAGTGGGTTAGTCTCTAGGATTTAAAATCTTGGTACTCTTAAATTCCACAATAAGATTACAAGACACAACAACCACACATCCAAGGGCTTAGTACCTCAAGCAAAGATCTTCAACCTATATAAGGAGCATACTCACTTGAACCATGGAGTCTTCATCCATCAACATGGACTTACCCACTCCTTCCTTCAAGTCTTCTGCCTTCAAGGGATTACCTATCTTCCTTGAGCGGTGCCTTTACTATTTCCTTCACTTGGAGATCTTGAGCACCTATCTCCTTCACTTGGAGATCTGAAGCACCATGCTTTCTTTAACCTTGAAGAATAGCACCTCCTTCTCCTTCACTTGGAGAAGATCTTCAAACATTATCTTCAATTGGAATTGAGGTAGGAAGATGGAGGAGGAGAGCTTTACATCAATACAGGGAGTAGCTTTCTTACACAAGAACCTATCTCACTCATACTCACGAATTTGACTTGAAGTTAGAGAGAGAAAGGGGCTCAAAGGGTTAGAACACTCTCAACTATGCTAGAACCAAGCTTGCAATGAATGAGCAGCCTTGGAATGAACTCCAAGAGGTCCTATTTATAGTTGAGGGTGCCCTTTTAAGTTGTGGGACACTTAGATATAAAAATAGCCATTTTTTAATCAAATCAATGACTCTATTTTGCTCAAAGCACACACCAACGGTCACATCACTTTTTCTGCAAAATTTTGTACAGTGCAATCGGTCGAGCTTCAATAAAGTTAACTCGATCGATCAAGTAAAAGACAAAACCGATATTCAAATTGTCGGTCGAGTTTGTCCTGGGGAAACACGAACGATCACTGAAGATCGTTTTGGTCAGGCACTCGATCTATCGAGTTCTGTGAAAACGAAACTCAACTGATGCTATCTGCCGAAAACTAACCAAGATGGATCGGTCGAGTTTGTCCTGGGGAAAACTTGACCGATCGACATCCTATTGTCAATCTTTGAAAAATACATCTAAAGTGATTTAACTTTGGCATTTTACGTCCCAATCATTTTTCTCATCTAAGTTACAAGTCAATTCATCATTACAAGTGATTATAGAAATGTTCTAAGGTCATTTACATGGATTTCCACAAATACAAACCTGTAGCTCTTTGACTTGAACTTGAGCCATTCTAGGGCTTTTGATTTTGGATCCTTTTCATGTACCTAATACCTGAAATCAATCTTTAATACACATATTAGATACATATGAGTGTAATGGTTAAGTCATTATCAAAACATGGACAATGTATAACCTCATGGTCAACAATACCTAGTGAAAGAATTAGGTTATTTATGAATCCTAGGGAGTACACCGAAACTAAAAGGGATTTTGATAAATAAATAAAAATTCTAATAAATAAAGATAATGAAGCATGTGGTACCTTGAATCTTCAATGCCTGATCATCTTCACTGGCATAATTTTGCATACAATCCAACTTGACATGTAAGTGTTGGGCCTTGGCTGCATGAATCCTTCTTATCCATTTACTTCTCTTTCGAGTTTCATTTTCATTAAGATGCAATCAATTAAAATCTGTTCATATCAGCCTTTTTGAAGTTAATGAAGGGCTACAACCCCCATTTTAAAATGGTCATTAACTATTTTCTTAGAGATATACTTCATTATGTTTGTACCCATTCTGTTGTTTGTGACCCAGACCTCTGTTCTAAGAACCACAAACATTCAGCAGTCAGTATCCCTATGTATTTCCCATAGTACGTTGATTGGTTTTGAAATCAAAATCTGTAGGTTTGGAGATGCCCATTCTGATTCAATTTTGGTAAACAACCTATGTTTTGACTCAAAATTGAATGGATAAATTGATGTTGTAATATTTGAATACTAATAGATGCTTGTAAGCAATAATTTGAGTATGTTTTGTAAGGGGGTCATTATATATGTAAAGGAAGCTCTAAAATAATCTTTGAAGTTGTATAAGTAAAAATGGTGAATAGAAATGAGAAATTTCTAGTAATCTTAGCAGTAGAGGGAAAATTGATTAGGTAAGCAAAGTGATGCATCTTGTAATGTAGTTGTAAGTTTTTTTATTACAAAAGGCATTCTAATTTGGTGAATTTTGATGTAAAGCATATGCCAATTTTGGAAAACAAGAATCCACCAGATCATCTCCTCATTCACTATAAATTCTATTGTTGTGCCCCCTCATCTTCCCCTACCTCTCCTCTTCCATACCCTAAACATACCCTTCAAACTTCCATCACCCTATGTATGCATCTGTGATAGCAACAAGACTACAGTTGCCATCTACAGAGTTCACCATAGGATGTCACCATGAGCCCATAGGTGGTTGACACTAGCTCCAGTGCCACCAACATGCCATGGTACCTCCTCCTCCTTTGATGTGGAACTTGCAAAAATGATGCTCTCTATCCTTCCACCAACATAGACCTGCAACACAACCTTATCTTCAGCTCGACAACTTCAAGCCATGGTGGTTTCCACCCTACAAACCATACTCCTTCTCCTTCTTCCTTGTGCTAGTAGACTAGCATCATGCAGGGACTATGCCCACTTGTGTTTTGTCCCTCTTCACTACTCAATCTGCCACCACCACTTTGAGGATATACAACCTTCATCTTATTCAATCCACATACTAAAGGATGATTTCCATCATACACCAATGAAAACGTCGCTACTACACAACTATAAATATACCAACAACTTTGTTTCCTAGTTGCTCATCAACAACATGCACACTAGCACCATTACCATCAAATGATTTGAACTAGATAAACCACACCTCAAACTTGTCACTGCCATCCATGACCTCCACCTTATCTACAAATCTCCATTTAATTATCTACAGTGCACTTTGTTGATTCTATCAAACTTCTAGCAGCACACAATTTGACTCAAACTCTTGACAAAACATGTAGTTAGCAAAGATTCAGGCGTACATCACCCATGACCAACTTCTTGTGGGTTCTCATTGTAACATCCCTGACCTGGGTTATGTACTAACCTTAGGTGTTTTTCTTAATTAAGTCATTAGATGTTTGTGTTTATCCTTTGAAATGTAATTAGAGCTTTTGAGGAATTTATATTTCAATTTCAATCATTTTTTAATAATGTTGAAACATTATTTTGTTAACTTTGGACTAAAGTACAAACTACCCAAGTAGAGGGGTTAACTTGCAAATTGCACATAATAAAATGTTCCTCTAATTTTGAGACATCATAAGAATGTATATGATGTGGTGGTATGGATTCCACAAGCTTGGACATCAAGATATAACTTGTAGAGCAATCCTTGTGCATTAAAACCTAGTTTTGGTGTAATATGCAAATTACCCAAAACCTAGGGTTCAATATGCAAAATGTCACCTCTAGATGGTCACTCATGTTTCTTGGAATCAATTAGAGCAAATAAAATGAGAGGGACACCTCATTTGAATTATCATGAAAGAGAGAGAATCTTGATATTGAAATAATCAAGATTTAAGCACAAATGGCTCTTTAATATAACATTAATGCAAAAAGAAATATATTAATTATGGAGCCCTTCAATCAAAAGTTGGAGGATTTGTTTGTAATAGTTTTTAAGAGCTTGTTCCATGCTTCGGAACCAAAAATATTTTGTTATAGTGGAAGCCATTCACATTAAATATAATATAAAGAAATATTCACTAAAAGATGGATATTAACACATAACTCTTTAAGATGCTTGGTCCTTTTTCCTTTAAACCTTGGGTAATGGAGAAGTTTTGCAAGGAATTAGAAGGTGGATACGTGGCCGAAGAATGGAGGAATCTTTGGTGGAATTTAGTTGGGAAATAAAAGAAGATAATCCTCTTTTTCTATTTTCCTTGAAAATCCATAAATACATATATAAGTATCCTTTTTCCAAAACACCAAACGATCGTTCCTTAGTTTCTTTTCCTTATCACCTTGGTTTGTCCGACCAAGGGAGATCTCTGGATAAGAGGGAGGATGACCAAACCTGTTGGTAAGTGTGGGTCATCTTCTACCTCGAATTCATGGTGGAAACCATAAAACAAGGTTAGATTCATGGTTTTCTTCACACGATTTCCTTTTCTAGCCATCTTGTTCATCCAAAGATTGAAGAAAGAACCTTGGACAACTACTGGAGCTCAATCCACCATTAAAGCTGCGGATCTTGGAGCTCTGGATCAGTTCTAAAGGTGGGTTTTATAACTCTAACCATTAAGCATTGCTAATGCATCCATCTCTCTAATTATCGTTGGCTATTTTCTTCTTTGGTATTATTTTGGTTAATTGCTATAACTTTTGTAAAGAACAGAAACAGTTCTTGGTTGCTCATACAAATAAGATGATGATGTTAACTTTGATGATTATCCAAAGAAAATCACTTTACCAAACGGTTTGCCTTTGTGCTCAAACGGTTTCCCAAACCGTTTGGCAGCAAACGGTTTCATCCAAACCGCATAGAAGCAAACGGTCCAAGGCCGTTTGGTGGCGTTGACCAAGCGTTGACCATTTGGAAGTCTGTTGGGAATAATGTATAATAATCACCTATCAATAATTATCAATTAACTCCAAGTAGTTCACCAATTAAAGGTCTAACAATCATCAAACCCTAAATCGGTTTAATTGCTGATTTGATAATTGAATTAGGTTGACGTTTGGGTTGAGTGACCCAAACGGTTTCAAAACCATTTGGGGATCACCCAATTGGTCTCAAGACCGTTTGTTGATCACCTAAGACCGTTTGGAGGTCTAAGGTTAAGCATGGTTGACCAATTGAAGATCTAAAGGTATTAGGTTGAAGTACATTCAATTGTTGACCTAGTGATCAATCTAATGAGCCAAACCTTAATTGGTTGACTTAGTTTTTGGTGTTGACTTGAGAAAATGGTCTCAAGACCGTTTGGAGGACATCCAAATGATCCCAAGATCGTTTGGGGTCAGGTCATGACCAATTGGATGATGGTTCAATGGTTTCAAATCAATTAGACTCACATTGAATTATGTTGAAGGGTCATCGATTCCAAACCCTAATTCAATTGATTCAAGCCCTAATTGATGACCAATTGAGGGTCAATTGAGGGTCAAATCAGTTGAAGGTTGACCTAATTAACTCAATTAAATGATGGTGATAGGTCTAATTGATGATGGATTACATGAACTTAATCGTTGAGGGGATCAACAATAGAAACCCAAATTCAATTTGAGGTCCAAACGGTCTTAGACCATTTGGAGGTTAAGTGTGCAAGACCGTTTCAGGTCTGAGTTGGTCAAGACCGTTTGGGGTCTTAGTGGCCAAGATCGTTTGGAGGTTGATTAATCAAAACCGTATGGGTACTTAAAGTGGTTAAAGGAAAAAGTGATTAGTTAATTAATAAATGATGTAATCAAAGGTGATCACGGTGCTTGTATCTTAATGGGTTAGAGTGATTTAAACCCATGAAGTAATTAAGCCTTAATGATCACAATGATCATGTCATAACCCATATGTCAATTCTCTTTCATGTTGAGTTGACTAAACCTAATCAAGGCTAAAGCTAATATCATCCTATAGAGGATGAGAGAGAAAAGACTTCTTATATGAATGTTAATCAAGTAATGGGCTTCCGATATGAATATATGTCTAATTAGGGAATGATCCCTGAAGATGAGATCATGAAACCCTAATTATCATGATTAATGAATCATAACCCTAATTGAAGGCATTAATAGGTAGAAGCCTAATGCATGATGATGATGTGATCCTAATTCATAATGATGACATGATAAACCTTAAATCAAGGTATGTAAATAGTAAACCCTAATTCCAATTAAGGTGAATAAAAGTGAGAAACCCTAGTCCTGGGTTATTCTATTAAGCATATGGCTATATGATTGGATAATGAAATGATGAGTCCTTAATTCTATTTGATCTAAGGGGATGATTAATCTTAATTGCAATGAAAAGGGAAACCCTAACCCTAGTAAGGGCATAGTGGTGCAACCCTTAAATAATGAAGTTATCTTTGTTTTGCATTATGCTGATATGAAATTGATGTATTGGTTATCATTTGTACTAATCATGCATGTTTTATGAGATATTGAACATATCCAGGTATGAGCTATGATACTTTGTTTATTGAAAAAACTTTATAAGATTTGAAAGCAATGATATACTATGTTGCCTAGTGAGAGGTAACAAAAGAGTTTGATAGGCTATATGAGCCATGTGAAATATCTGCATTGCTACTATCATGTTTATACTGTCAAATGACTTGATGGAAATGTGTTACTTGGTAACTAGTGTTTTGATGATTTAATTGTTTGAACACCCATATTCTTGAATCATAATGGTGAGATGATTAGGGATCGAGATCCCAATGTTAACAAGATGTGATATGAACTTGATACAAATAGTACTCTTTCCTTATAGAAATTGTTTTAATGGTTTATGTTTGCAAACATGCCTGATGCTAAAAGAATGCCATAATGAACTTAAATAATCAAGTATAATGATATCATGTAGAGCCCTGACCATAGATCCATCATCGTCAGAAGCTATATGATGGTGAAACAGGTTTTCCTAAGGGAACTCCTGGAGAGCATACTTTTGATTATGTGGGGGTTATGGATGCGAATATCCTTACGTCCTAATGGAGGAATTGATGTGAGATAAACATTTGATCTCTCAATCCTTCATTATATGAATTTACTAGGAATATGTATCACTAATCTCCCGATGATGATGTTAATGTCGCATCGATGTGAGATAAACAAGAAATCCCTCGATGGCGAAGAGAGTACAACATGCCACTATAACTCTAATAGGGAAGTTGCCAGAATACCCTGGAAAGCTATTATAGCAGAGACACCAGATGTCCTGCATGTTGTTCCTCACACTGACTAAGGATGATGAGGTCATAAAAATCCAGCTCTTCTGATGACCTATGTATGGTACCGATTTCGATTTCACAATGGTCGGTTGGAGTATGAGCGGTATACCTCATCTCCTCAGGGCATAAGTATGTTTGTAAAATGTAATCACCGTGTAGCATAATTTCTTAGGTTGAACTACGAGAAACAATGATTGATGATACATTGTTTAATAAGTCCTAGTTGGACAAATAATATACATGTTCTTCATATTCCTTATTGAGTAAATGACTTGCTATTCAATCAAGTTATAATTGAAATGATTGCATAAAGAATATTGCTGCATTTAGTTATTCAATGAATTACATGTTGTTGAATATTTATAATTCTACTGCTCAGTTTTATTCTTTTATTTGCAATAACAATGCTTCTGGCGAAGAGTTATAACTCTCACTGGGACAATTTTCATTGTCTCACCCCCGTGGGATTCAACTTTTTAGGTAGACGTCGAGGAAGAAGAAACCCATCAGTGGGTGAGCAGCAACAGCAACAGTAGTAACAACAAGGACAATAGTGATCTTCAGGTGGAGACACTGTCTGTTAGGTCTTGTATATAGAGAGTCATATGTGTTGTCTCTGTACTCTCAGGTCCTAGGAGTCAATAGATGGTTTAATATATATCTGAGATTTTTGGCTTAATGCCTCGAGATTTTTGTATACTTCTCATGTACAGTTTAACAGGGCAGTCAATGTTTTAACTCTCGAGATGAGTTGATACAGAGATGTACTGATGAATCAGCTTGTAAATAACTTACCTTGTTTATTTATGAAAGAATTTTACAATTTGTGGATCTCTTTACAAAATGTTTTAATTTTTAGTGATTTTCAATAATTCCACTGCTAAGTATCCGCTTCTACATTTGTTTTAATCGATGTTTGGCAACAGACTTCACAATTTAGTGGTATCAGAGCTCTAGGTTCGCTGAGTCTACAGAGACATAGGACTAGGATTATAGAGTCTGTTCTAGTGTCTTCCAGTATATCTGATAGTATCTTCTGCTCATATAGGAGGAGAAGACAAAACTAAAGATGTATGGATCACACAAGGAACACGTTGCAGAGAGTAGTGTCGCTGCACCTGGAGGAGGTGCAAGAAACCAAGAAAGAGAGGAACCTATGCCTGAACCACCCCAGTTCAATCCAGCTGACATGGGGAACCCAGCCTTCCAAGCTATGTTTGGGCAGTTCATGACTGCCATGACACATATGACTGATAGGATGCCTACACATGTACCTAGGGCACCTACCCATCCAGAAGTACAAGGAGTCGGCAAGACGTTTTAACGACTTCACTGAGTTGGAGCCATAGAATATGCTGGAAAAGCTGACCCAGTAGATGCTGACTTGTGGCTAACTGAACTAGAGAAGGCCTTTAGAATCCTGAACATCCCAGAGACTGAGAAGGTTAGACATGTTGTGTATCTTATCAATGGGAGTGTTGGTCACTGGTGGACCATAGAGGAGGGGAAAAGGCTTGGAGTGGAGATCGAATGGGAAGTATTTCGACGAGAATTTGTCAACAGATACTTTCCAAAGTCATTCCTGGATGAGAAAATCTCTTAGTTTGAGATGTTAAGACAAGGACCAATGAACATTAGCGAATATGAGGCTAGGTTCATGGAGCTTTTGCGGTTCTGTCCGCATATGGCAACTACAAATGAAGAAAAGATTAGGCATTTTAAGAAGGGGTTAAATACTGATTTGACCACCCCCGTGTCTGCTCTGGAGAACAGGGAAAGGTTTGCTACCTTTGTAGAGGCGGTCAGGAGGATAGAGAGGTTTGTGTCATAGAAGAGATAGACCAAGAACAAGAAGATGTATCCCCAGTTCCAAGGATCCTCATCCAAAGATTTCAAGAAATCAAGGTTTTTCGTGCCTACACCACCACCTAGATTCAATACCCAGATGTAGTAGACATCAAATAGGGGTAGAGGACGAAGTTTACCTCTAGAAGGAGCTCGCAGCTCAGCATCTATGTCAGTTACAGGACCATCCAGACCATAGTAAGGGGTCATAAGCTGTTATATATGTGGAAAGGTGGGACATCTGATGAAGGATTGTAGAGCCAGAGAGGCAAGTGTGACTCAAACTCAAAGGCAGAGTCAGCAAGGTTCTCAAAGGAGATAGTTCTCAGGTAGCGTTAGAGGATGTGGACAAGCGTCCCAAGCTGGATCATCGGCACCTAGTAATCGAGCATCGAATCAACCGCAGGAAACGATGAGATTTTACGTGATGAATCCACCTGATGCAGTGGTCAACCCTCGGGTTGTGACCATAAGAATGAATATGATGCAGTGGAATGGATTCCACAAGCTTGGGCACCAAGATATAGCTTGTAGAGCAATCCTTGTGCTTTAAAACCTAGTTTTGGTGTAAAGTGCAATTTACCCAAAACCTAGGGTCCAACATGTAAAATATACCCTCTAGAGTATCTTTCATGTCTCTTGGCATCAAGTAGAGTAAGGAAAATTAAGAGGGCGCCTCATTTGAATGATTAAATAAGAAAGATAACCTTAATATCTAAATAACCAAGTTTCAAGCAAAATGGCCTTTCATATATATAACTTATTAAGACATATGTTTCTTTTCCTTTAACCTTGGATAAGAGAGAAGTTTTGCATGTGAAAAGGAGGAAGAAACGTGGCCAAGGATGGAGCAAGCATGAGTGGATGGGTTTAAGAAATAAAAGAAATAACTATCTTTTTTCTTTGCCTTGATAATACCCAAAAATATATAAGCACCCTTTTTCCTCAAAGAAAAGGATCATTCCTTTAGTTTCTTTCCTCATCTTCTTGCTTTGGACCGACCAAAAGGGAGCTATGGAACAGAGGAATATGACCAAGTTAAGTTGGTAAGTATGGATCATCACCTAGCTCTAATTCTTGGAGGAAACCCTAATACAAGGTTGGTTAGTAGTTTTCCTTACACAACTCTTCTTTCTAGCCATCTTCTCCATCCAAATCTTGAAGAACGGACCTTGGGCAACCAATGGAGCTTCATCCGCTATTAAAGCTACGAAGCTTGGAGCTCTATATTAGATCTAAATGTGGGTTTTATAACTCTAACCCTTAAGCTTTGCTTTTGAGATATGTCTACATCTTACGTCGTATCTATTTTGATTGATCCAGGTGCTACGCATTCCTTTATCACTCGAAGAGTGATTCTTGACTGCAACATGACTATAAGTCATAGAGCAGATAGTTTGTTGTTAGAAACTCCTTTGATGGGATCTGTTGTGTTGCGGGAGGTGTGTTCTCCCTGCATTCTCTTCTTTTTTGAACATCGCATTCAAGTGGGTCTTATAACCCTTGAGATGCACAGATTCGATGTAATCCTTGGGATGGATACCTTGGAAAGGTATAAGGTTGTCTTGGATTGTGAGTCCAAGCAAGTTGTGTACATATATGATAGTGACACATGGATCTTTCAAGGGGATAGAAAGATTCTTCCAACCTGTTTGGTGTCAGCCATGGTTGCTGAGAAGCTATTGAGGCAAGGATGTTATGCATTCTTGGCCCATGTGGTAGATACCACCATGGAGAGTTTTAGTCCTGCTAAAGTTCCTATAGTCAGGGAATTTGAAAATGTATTTCCTGAAGAACTTCCAGGTGTACCTCCGCCCCGAGAGATTGATTTTGAAATTAATCTAATCCTGGGCATGCAACCAATAGCTCAAACACCATATAGGATGGCGCTTGCTGAGATGGCAGAACTCAAGAAGCAGCTACAAGAGTTTCTTGAGAAGGGTTTCATCTGACCGAGTACTTCACCCTGGGGTGCTTCAGTCCTATTTGTTAAAAAGAAAGATGGTTCAATGCGGTTGTGCATTGATTATAGATAGTTAAATAAAATAACAATAAAGAATAAGTATCCTTTGCCGAGGATTGATGATCTCTTTGACTAGTTGTGTGGTGCAACAGTCTTCTCAAAGATAGATTTGAGGTCAGGATATCACCAACTGCGTATTAAGGAGGGTGACATACCTAAGTCTACCTTCAGGACAAGGTATGGTCACTATGAGTTCATAGTTATGTCGTTTGGACTAACTAATGCACCAGGTGCATTTATGGAACTCATGAATATAATCTTTCAACCTTTTCTTGATTAGTGTGTAGTTGTATTTATAGATGACATACTGATCTATAGTAGAGATGCTCAACAGCATGAGCAGCATCTTCGTCAAGCTCTAACTTTTCTAAGAGAGCATAAGTTATATGCTAAGTTTAGCAAGTGTGAGTTCTGGTTACCAGAAGTTTCTTTTCTTGGACACGTAATATCTACTTCGGGTATTCGTGTTGACCCTAAAAAGGAAGAATTTGTCCTACAATGGGAGCAGCCGAAGACACCGACGGAGATTCAAAGTTTCTTAGGGTTGGCAGGCTATATTACAGAAGGTTCATTAAGAACTTCAGTTCTATAGCTTTACCCTTGACTAAGTTGACCAAGAAGGATGTTCCTTTTACCTGGAGTGACAAGTGTCAACAATCGTTTCAGTTTTTGAAGGAAAGGTTGACAAGTACGCATGTGCTTGTGTTACCTGAGCAAGGGAAAGGATATATAGTTTTCTGTGATGCCTCTAAGAATGGACTAGGATGTGTGTTGATGCAACATAAACAAGTGATTTCTTTTGTTTCTCGACAACTTAAGAAACATGAGGAGAATTATCTGACACATGATTTAGAACTAGCTGTTGTAGTTCATGCCTTGAAGATATGGAGACATTATCTTTATGGAGAGACATTCCATATTTTCAAAGACCATAAGAACCTAAAGTATATCTTTTCTCAGCATGAGCTTATCATGAGGCAACGCCGCTGGATGGAGTTAATCAAGGACTATGATAGTACAATTGATTATCATATAGGGAAGGCCAATGTAGTTGCTGATGATTTAAGTAGAAAATCAGCAACACCAGCCTTAGATAGAGCACAGTTGAATTCTCTTTAAGGCAAAACAATGTACAGTTAAAAGTATCGTTGTCATCAGGGCTGTTAGCAGAAATGCACATAAAACCTACTCTGTGACAATAGATTAAGGAGGCACAACAACATGATGTTGTAGTTCAACAGATTAGATCAGAGTATGGTAGTGAGAAACGAGAAGGTTTCCATGACTCAGATGATCAGGTAGCCTGTTATCATGGTAGGATGATAGTGTCGGATGTGGATAACTTGAGGAAGATAGTCCTGGAAGAAGCTCATTTTTCGATGTACTCTATGCATCCAGGAAGCACCAAGATGTATCGTAACTTAAAAGATATGTATTGGTGGCCTAGTTTGAAGAAGGACGTTGTTGAGTTCGTTATGTGGTGTCCTATGTGTCAGCAAGTTAAAGCTGAACACTAGAAGCCTATAGGAACAATGCAACCTTTACCCATACCACAGTGGAAGTGGGATCATGTAACCATGGATTTTGTGGTTGGTTTACCCAAAACAGCCAAAGGTCATGATTCCATCTGGGTAATAGTTGATAGGTTGACAAAGACATCACATTTCTTACCTGTCAAAACAATCTATTCTGATGAGAAGTTGGTACAGTTGTATGTAGATGAGATAGTACGAGTGCATGGGGTCCCAGTTACCATTGTTTTTGACAGAGGTCCCCAGTTTACGAGTCATTTTTGGGAGCGACTCCATAAAGCCTTAGGCACACCGTTAAGGTTTAGTACAACATTTTATCCTCAGACTGATGGACAGTCAGAAAGGACTATACAGACTCTGGAGGACTTGCTTAAAGCATGTGTTCTTCAGTTTACAGGAAGTTGGGATCTACACCTAAGTTTAATAGAGTTTTCCTACAACAATAGCTATCAACATAGCATTGACATGGCACCTTATGAAGCTTTGTATGGTAGACGTTGTAGATCTCCCTTATGTTGGTATGAAACCGATGAATATCAACTTTTAGGTCCTGATCTTGTACAGCAGACCACCGAGAAGATTAAAATAATACAACAATAGTTGAAGACTGCACAAGATAGGCAGAAATCTTATGTTGATAAGCGTCATAGACCTTTAGAATTCTAGGTTGGAGATAGAGTATACCTCAAGGTCTCACCTTGGAAGGGAGTTCTTAGATTTGGAAGGAAAGGAAAGTTAGCTCCTAGGTTTATGGGGCCTTGTCCAATCATTGAACGGATTGGAAAGGTAGCTTATAAGCTAGAGTTACCACCAGAGTTGCAAAAGTTACACCCAATGTTCCACATTTCCATGTTAAGGAAATGTCATCCTGATACAATCAGTTCTGCAACCTATGGAAGTAGAGTTGAATGATGATATATCTTATATAGAAGCACCTGTGTTGATTTTTGATAGAAGGATAAAGAAGTTGAAAAAGAAAGACATAAGTCTTGTGAAAGTCCTCTGGAATCACCGTGGTGTTGAAGAAGCTACATGGGAACTAGAGGAAGAAATGAGGAGGAAATATCCTACTCTTTTCTCTTAATGTTTTGTTTATGATTTTGGGGATGAAATCCTTATAAGGGGTGGATAATTTGTAACATCCCTGACCTGGGTTATGTACTAACCTTATGTGTTTTGCTTAATTAAGTGATTAGATGCTTGTGTTTATCCTTTTAAATGTAATTAGAGCTTTTGAGGAATTTATATTTCAATTTCAGTCCTTTTTGAATAATGTTAAAACATTGTTTTGTTAACTTTGGACTAAAGTGCAAATTACCCATGTAGAGGGCTAACTTGCAAATTGCACATAATATAATGTTCCTCTATTGTTGATACATCATAAGAATGTATATGATGTGGTGGTATCGATTCCACAAGCTTGGACATCAAGATATAGCTTGTAGAGCAATCCTTGTGCATTAAAACCTAGTTTTGGTGTAATGTGCAAATTACCCAAAACCTAGGGTTCAATATGCAAAATGTCACCTCTAGAGGGTCTCTCTTGTTTCTTGGAATCAAGTAGAGAAAATTAAATGAGAGGGATGCCTCATTTGAATTATCATGAAAGAGAGAGAATCTTGATATTGAAATAATCAAAATTTAAGCACAAATGGCTCTTTAATATAACATTAATGCAAAAAGAAATATATTAATTATGGATCCCTTCAATCAAAAGTTGGAGGATGTGTTTGTAATAGTTTGGAAGAGCTTGTGCCATGCTTGGGCACCAAAAATATCTTGTTAGAGGGGAAGCCATTCACATTAAATATAATATAAAGCAATATCCACTAAAAGATGGATATTAAGACATAACTCTTTACGATGCTTGGTCCTTTTTCCTTTAAACCTTGGGTAATGGAGATGTTTTGCAAGGAATTAGAAGGTGGATACGTGGCCAAAGAATGGAGGAAGCTTTGGTGGAATTTAGTTGGGAAATAAAAGGAGATAATCCTCTTTTTCTATTTTCCTTGAAAATCCATAAATACATATATAAGTATCCTTTTTCCAAAACACCAAAGGATCGTTCCTTCATTTCTTTTCCTTATCACCTTGCTTTGGCTGACCAAGGGAGAGCTCTGGAGCATAGTGAGGATGAACAAACCTGTTGGTAAGTGTGGGTCATCTTCTACCTCGAATTCATGGTGGAAACCATAAAACAAGGTTAGATTCATGGTTTTCTTCACATGATTTCCTTTTCTAGCCATCTTGTTCATCCAAAGATTGAAGAACGAACCTTGGACAACTACTGGAGCTCAATCCACCATAAAATATGTAACGATTGGAGCTCTGGATCAGTTCTAAAGGTGGGTTTTATAACTCTAACCCTTAAGCATTGCTAATGCATCCATCTCTCTAATAATCGTTGGTTATCTACTTCTTTGGTATTCTTTTGGTTAATTGCTATAACTTCTGTAAAGAACAACAACAGTTCTTGGTTGCACATAGGAAGAAGATGATGACGTTAACTTTGATGATTATCCAAAGAAAATCACTTTACCAAATGGTTTGCCTTTTTTCTCAAACAATTTCCCAAACCGTTTGGGAGCAAACGGTTTCAAACCGTTTGATTGCAAACGGTTTCAAACCGTTTGATTGCAAACGGTTTCATCCAAACCGCATAGAAGCAAACGGTCCAAGACCGTTTGGTGGTGTTGACCAAGCATTGACCGTTTGGAGGTCTGTTGGGAATAATGTAAACTAATCACCTATCAATAATTATCAATTAACTCCAAGTATTTCACCAATTAAAGGTCTAACAATCATCAAACCCTAAATCGGGTTAATTGCTGATTTGATAATTGAATTAGGTTGAGGTTTGGGTTGAGTGACCCAAACAGTTTCAAAATCATTTGGGGATCACCCAAACGGTCTCAAGACCGTTTGGTGATCACCCAAGACCGTTTGGAGGTCTAGGGTTAACCATGGTTGACCAATTGAAGATCTAAAGGTATTAGGTTGAAGTACATTCAATTGTTGACCTAGTGATCAATCTAATGAGCCAAACCCTAATTGGTTGACTTAGTTTTTGGTGTTGACTTGAGAAAACGGTCTCAAAACCGTTTGTAGGACATCCAAACAATCCCAAGATCGTTTGGGGTCAGGTCATGACCAATTGGATGATGGTTCAATGGTTTCAAATCAATTAGACTCACATTGAATTATGTTGAAGGGTCATCGATTCCAAACCCTAATTCAATTGATTCAAGTCCTAATTGATGACCAATTGAGGGTCAAATCAGTTGAAGGTTGACCTAATTAACTCAATTAAATGATGGTTATATGTCTAATTGATGATGGATTACATGTACTTAATCATTGAGGGGATCAACAATGGAAACCCAAATTCAATTTGATGGGTTGAGACCAAAATTGGTCCTTGCAGTTTTGAGGAGGTTTGGACCAAACGATCCCAAACCGTTTAGGGTTCATGCAGTTTCAAAACCAATTGTGTTCATGCGGTTTCAAAAGTCAAACTTGGGCAAACGGTCTTCACCACCTAATTTACCAAATGGTTTCAAAGGTAGTCCAAGACCGCATGGAGGTCCAAACAGTCTTAGACCGTTTGGAGGTTAAGTGTGCAAGACCGTTTGAGGTCTGAGTTGGTCAAGACCGTTTGGGGTCATATTGGACAAGATCGTTTGGAGGTTGATTAACCAAAACCGCATGGGTACTTAAAGTGGTTAAAGGACAAAGTGATTAGTTAATTAATACATGATGTAATCAAAGGTTATCATGGTTATTGTATCTTAATGGGATAGAGTGATTTAAACCCATGAAGTAATTAAGCCTTAATTATCACAATGATCATGTCATAACCCATATGTCAATTCTCTTTCATGTTGAGTTGACTTAACCTAATCAAGGCTAAAGCTAATATCATCCTATGGATGAGAGAGAAAATACTTCTTATATGAACGTTAATCAAATAATGGGCTTCCAATATGAATAAATGTCTAATTAGGGAACAATCCCTGAAGATGAGATCATGAAACCCTAATTATCATGATTAATGAATCATAACCCTAATTGAAGGCATTAATAGGTAGAAGCCTAATGCATGATGATGATGTGATCCTAATTCATAATGATGGCATGATAAACCTTAAATCAAGGTATGTTTAATAGTAAACCCTAAATCAAAGTATGTGAATAGTAAACCCTAATTCCAATTAAGGTGAATAAAATTGAGAAACTCTAATCCTGGGTTATGCTATTAAGCATGAGGCTCTATGATTGAATAATGAAAGGATGAGTCCTTAATTCTATTTGAGCTAAGGGGATGATTAATATTAATTTCAATGAAAAGGGAAACCCTAACCCTAGTAAGGGCATAGTGGTGCAACCCTCAAATAGTGAAGTTATCTTTGTTTTGCATTATGCTGATATGTAATTGATGTACTGGTTATCATATGTACTAATCATGCAGGTTTTATGAGATATTGAACATAGCCAGGTATGAGCTATGATACTTTGTTTATTGAAAACACTTTATAAGCTTTGAAAGCAATGATATACTATGTTTCCTAGTGACAGGTAACAAAAGAGAGTGATAGGCTATATGAGCCATGTGAAATATCTGCATTGCTACTATCATGTTTATACTGTCAAATGACTTGATGGCAATGTGTTACTTGGTAACAAGTGTTTTGATGATTTAATGGTTTGAACACCCATATTATTGAATCATAATGGTGAGATGATTAGGATCGAGATCCCAATGTTAACAAGATGTGAAATGAACTTGATACAAATAGTACTCTTTCTTTATAGAAATTGTTTTAATGGTTTATGTTTGAAAACATGCTTGATGCTAAAAGAATGTCATAATGTACTTAAATAATCAAGTATAATGATATCATGTAGAGCCCTGACGATAGATCCATCATCGTTAGAAGCTAGACGATGGTGAAATAGGTTTTCCTAAGGGAACTCCAGGAGAGCATACTTTTGAGTATGTGGGGGTTATGGATGTGAATATCCTTACGTCCTAATGGAGGAATTGATGTGAGATAAACATTTAATCTCTCAATCCTTCATTATATGAATATGTCAGGAAAATGTATCACTAATCTCCCGATGATGATGTTAATGTCACATCGATGTGAGATAAACAAGAAATCCCTCGATGGCGAAGAGAGTACAGCATGCCACTGTAACTCTAATAGAGAAGTTGCCAAAATACCCTGGAATGCTATTATAGCAGAGACACGAGATGTCCTGCATGTTGTTCCTCACACTGACTGAGGATGATGAGGTCATAGAAATCCGGCTCTTCTGATGACCTATGTATGGTACCGATTTCGATTTCGCAATGGTCGGTTGGAGTATGAGCGGTATACCTCATCTCCTCAGGGCATAAGTATGTTTGTAAAATGTAATCAGTCGTGTAGCATAATTGCTTAGGTTGAACTACGTGAAACAATGATTGATGATACATTGTTTAATAAGTCCTATTTGGACAAATAATATACATGTTCTTCATATTCCTTATTGAGTAAATGACTTGCTATTCAATCAAGTTATAATTGAAATGATTGCATAAAGAATATTGCTTCATTTAGTTATTCAATGAATTACCTATTGTTGAATATTTATAATTCTACTGCTTAGTGTTATTCTTTTATTTGCAATAACAATGCTTCTGGCGGAGAGTTATAACTCTCGCTAGGACAATTTTCATTGTCTCACCCCCATGGGATTCAACTTTTTATGTAGACACCGAGGAAGAAGAAACCCATCAGTGGGTGAGCAGCAACCGCAGCAACAACAAAAACAAGGACAATAGTGATCTTCAGGTGGAGACATTGTCTGTTAGGTCTTGTATATAGAGAGTCATATGTGTTGTCTATGTACCTCAGGTCCTAGGTGTCAGTAGATGGTTTAATAAAGATCTAAGATTTTTGTCTTAATGCCTCGAATTTTTGTATACTGCTCATGTACAGTTTAATAAGGCAGTCAATGTTTTGACTCTCGAGATGAGTTGATACATAAATGTATTGATGAATCAGCTTGTAAATAACTTACCTTGTTTATTTATTGAAGAGTTTTACAATTTGTGGATCTCTTTACAAAAAGTTTTAATTTTTAGTGATTTTCGGTAATTCCGTTGCTAAGTATCTGCTTCTGCATTTGTTTTAATCGATGTTTGGCAACAGACGTCACACTCATGGATCCAAGATACATATGTCGACAACCATGTTGTATATAACTCCAACTCATCCTAGACTTGATTCGTCCAAGTCACCAAAGAACAACAATCATGCAAACAAACATAGTTGTCATCTTAGAGGTTAGTCATCATCTGTACATACATCTGATTTAAAGACTTCATTAACAAGAGTGTCAAAAATAGTAAATCAGAACCCATGGTTATGAAATGTAGCTTGATATTCAATAAGTTCATAGATTTACCTATAGTTATGTGTATCATGATGTTATACACATAAACTATAATAGAAATACAACATGCAAGAAAAATGAAACTTCAATGAGAATATAACAGTAAATGTATATTCCCATAACATTTTCATTTTGATCTTCTTTGGGATATTAGATACAAATAAATGGTTAAATAAGGGCATATCCAACCAAGAGCAGTAATCTCCAAGAATTTCTGATCGTCTATCACTACATTTGAGGTGTAGGAACCTATACATATTTGATAAGGAGAATAAGTCAATTACACATTAGATTTTTTATATAAAGTAAGTTGTGGACATCAATTAGTCATTAAAGAAGGAGATGTTGGGATAGAAGGCTTGTAGAGTCAAAAACTGGGAAGATCTTAACCATAAATTGATCAAGATCAACTCTGAGGTTGCCATATGGAAAAAGAAGTTGAGGTCATTGTTGTAGCATGAACCAACACATGTGAATAGGGTGGGGGAAATGCAAAAATGCTTGTCACATTAAGCATTACTAAAGCTAAACTTGTAGGGATCTATTTGGTCTGGCCTTGCTAAAAGTAAGAATTTTAGAGCAGATGTTGTGGAAGAAGACTCCATGTTGACATGTATAAATGTTTAAGGTAACTTTTTTCATTGGGCCCTTAGGATCAAGATGATGATAAGGCCTACGAGGAAGGTGTGCCATGCTTGTAGAGAAAGGAATAGGGTGGATAATACTCTATCTAAGGTTCACCTTAATAACATAAATGGGGTTTATAATTGTGAATTTTCCTAATGAGATCATTGAGCACTTAGTACCACCTTGTATATTCAATAATGTATGAATCTTAGTACCCTCTCACAATACGTAGATGCCTACATGTATACTCATTTCCCTTCCCCAACTTTCTAACATTGGGGAAGTTATTTTGATCATAATGGATACAGTAAGTAATTAACATTCCACTCATTACTTAACCTTTACTCATCTTTTTTGACTTTATCATAATGAGGGATATGAGAAGTTGACCGAGACTAAAAAGGATAGACTATGACTATGTCATAGAGAGATCCAAAAATGATTGAAATGGGTTCTCGTCTTTATATAAATTTCATTTTATTCATTATCAATATGCCACATTCCTTCCATCCTCATTGTTCTCACTTGAAGCTTCCATAGGGCTTATCCTCTAGGCCATATGCATCTTTGTTATAGATACTCAAATGTTAGCATCAAATTAGGCATCATTATTATATAACTTGATCTATCATACATATTCATAAACTCATGTGAGGGGAAATGAGATAAACCATAAAGAAAAATACATGTATATGAAATTTGGATGGATAAGGTTTGCAAGATAGTATTCTTTATGTAAATTAAAAGAAAAAGTACAAAAGGAACAAGAATATATGCACTTACTTGTAGAGGAGAAGATCATGTAGTAACTTCATCCTTCTATGCATTTCGACTAGCTTGAAGCATCTTCATTAGTTGACTGATATCTACGTGAACTTGACAAGGATCGGTCTACATTATTTGCAAGAACACTTGACTTACGAGAGATTCTAGTTCCAGAGGTGCACTGACAAACTGGTTCATGCCAAATGTCTCATTAATGTAACTTTATGTGGTACTTATGCGGCTAAGCTGAAATCCAACCAACAAAAAAATAATTAAACAACAACAAAAAATAGATCTATGTCAGAAATAAATTACACAATGATAAAATAATATTGTGAAAGTATTGACATCCACCATGCTTTTTCTTTCCCTACATCAGAATTAAAAAACCTTTTTCACCTTTGATATTGTTGGAGCCTATTACTGGTTCATTGATAATATCAAAATAACCAGATTGCAGCAAGCCAATCCAAGCACGGAGGTTGATCTCAAACGAGCCTTCTCAAACAACAAAATGTGAAGGAAGTTGTCCCTATAAAAGAAACATAAATCAATAAGTATTTGAGAATAATTACTATGTACACACAAACTGAGGGACTTCAATTGAATTGACAAAGCAATTAAAAACCTGACATGTATGCTTGTTTACGGGAAATAGAATGGCAATCTAAATGAATCTGATATTACACCATGTATAAAATAAATTTGACTTACCGAGGCATCAAATGGTAGATGGGCATAAAGAAAGATCAGTTTAATTAGAGACAAGCAATATATTTATCTAAAGATGTAAAATAATAGATCTATCAAGCTGAAAACATTATGAAGAGTGAGATGACCACCTTCTAACAAACAATCCTTCATTGTGCATGGGGATGTGATACTTTTCCTTGGGTATGACATCAGCATATATATTACACTTGATGGCTCTCATGGCCACCATAGAGACTAAACTTGGAAGGACCTATAATAGTCAAGGCATGTAGAAAATGACATAGTAATCATCCCTAATGAAGCAAAAAGAGGGCACCATTGGGAGTTGTGCAGTGAGAAAAATAATTAACAAGAACTGAAAACTCATCCCCATGGCAGAGCATGACCATGGATAGCTAGTATGATAAAAATTATTACTTTACCTTACAGTTGCCGCTGAAGAATTCAGACTGCAACAATACATCGGTATATCTTTATTTGTGCTATGTACGTAGCAAGGAAATTATATGGCTCCTAATTTCTTCTCAATCTCGCAAAATAGAAATAGACGATGGGTTCCTACATGTTTCCCTCATTGTCCTCAGTAGTGGGCAATGCTTCTTGTCATGCCAATTTGAAGTGCATCACACACCATTTTTTTTCATAACCAAGATATTGAAGTTTGTTCATATCTGCCAATCTTTGTAGAAGACACAAAAACTTGGAAAATAAGCTATCTAAGAAAAGAAGTGTTGTTCACACTTTGCAATGCCACACTTGAAATTAGGGGATGCATTTATATCTAGAGTTTTAGACTGTCAGGAAAGATGAGAGATTTACCAGAAGCATAGAACTATTAATTATTGTTAACCCAAACGCCCTTGAAACTTTGACAAGTGATTGTACTCCCAGGAACATTTTAGCAAACACTTAATGAGAAGCTACGTCAAAACTCAGCAGATGCACATCTATTTCCTAAACCGCATGCTGCTCCAAGGAAACTTCTTCTCCCCGTCGCCTCTTGTGCGAGAAGTGGTGCCATGGGCTTCTGATTTCACCGTAGGACGCTTCTTCAACAACTCCATCTTCTCACGCCTTCCCCGGTGTTCCCTGTCCCACTTGTTCCTGCCCACCTCGACAACCTCATCCTCTTCATCTATCCAGTGCCTCTTCACCTTGGCTTCCTCCACCACGACGGACTTACCTGTGTGCCCCCTCTACTGCTACTCCAGAGCCTTGCGCCGCTCCTCCTCGATCTGCAGGATGGGGAAGAAGCTCGTCAGAAAGGGTAGCAACATGCGCAGGGTGACGTAGCCCTTCTTGTAGTGAGGTCGAGTAAGGAGGATCCCACCGTGCCTCTTCTTCTTTCCCTCCATGTTGAGCGTTCAGACTTCCTCCACGTTAAAGCCATAGAGTGAGTCCAGCACACTCTTGTTCTCGAACTCGGTGGTAGAAGGGATGGTCTTTAGGGAGAACACATGGATTTTTGGGGGAGCAGTGGATGTGCCGCCGCACGTACCCATGGGGAGGGTCAACATTTGAAGCTTGATATGGAGGTTGGCAAAGTGGATCACCCCCCAGCCCAGTCGGCTCCCCATAGCTTCACATACCAATTCCACACCACCGTGTTGTGCCAAGAACGCACATTCCCACTACCACCACAACACAGGGTGGTGCTACGAACACTAGATCACACATTCACATTGGGTTAACCAAACAAATCTCTTGGTACCGTGAAAGAAAATAACATTTAAGCCTAGGCTTAAAAGAGGTACGAGATGAGTGGAGAAACCTATTAGATGTCAGCCTGGGATGGCTCTGGGATGCGGTAGGGTTTCATGAAGGACTGGGTAAAGGAGGAAAAGGGGCGTGTTGGGGGGAGGCACACAAAATCTAAAAAATGAAGGAGCGCGGATCTGAAAATTGGAAGAATTGATTAGGCGGGGCACACATAAAACACGAGGCCCAAATGAATCACAACTCCCATTTTTGCAACATAGTGTTCGTATTGAACTTGATTGAAATAACAGATACTTTTCAAATTAGCATTTCTAAGCATCTTTATAAAAGACGCTATTAGTGGAATCTGGCTATAAATCTTGTATTCAGTCATACACTGACATTTTAATAACAAAAGCCAGAAAATAGTAGTCCATTCAGGCATTTTTTATCAAATGTCAGTAAAATAAATGTCACTAATGGTCTTATTTGGTGTAGTGTGCTCTCCCACAACCATGATCCTCAGTTATTGCTCTCCCATGGCTCTCCCTCCCTAGTTGGGTAGGACTTGACTGGGCTCTCGTGGTGACTACAACCAGAAAGGACAACACTTGTCAGAGCAATTGATTCTCAATTGTTTGTGTAGTAGTTGTCAGAGCAAGTGATCCTAGTCCCCATCCAATGTGGGACTAAAGTGGGAGTGGAAAGGACAAGTAGATCCTCAATTTTCACAACTTTTCTGGAAGTTTCACAACCTACGTGTGATGAAACAGTCGTATCACCAAGTGAGACAGTCATCTTGCACACGAGACAGTCGTTTTGCTAAGCGAAATGATCGTCTGGGATACGAGATGGTTATCTCACTAAGTGAGACAGTCGTTTCGTACTTTCCCAGTCAGATATGAATTGGAAAATCATTTCCTAAGTAATGTCATACACTAATTTTCTTTGCACCCCAGGTATATGCAATTGAAAGAGTTCACAAAAACTCAAGAACTTTCTTTCGTCCCTACTGGGCCGTCTCACACAAGCGAGACACCCCTCTCACTCAACCAAATGATTGTCTAGTGAGTTCGAGTCGAGCAGATTGGTTCAACAGCTTGAACCAGTCAGTTCATAGGGAAGAACTAAGCCAATTCGATTTCTGATCTGCCTGGCGACCCAAACGGCTGTCTCAACACTTGAGATGCCCGTCTGGCTGCTCAAATGGCCATCTCACCCAGTGAGATTTTCATTTGGTAGTTCACTCATCTAATCTGTCAATCTATTGGGTGAATTGAGTACCTAAATGCTTTAGTACTTAATTCAATCATCATTCAAGATTAAACTCCTCTTATATATGGGTTCCTATGTGTGTGACCCTATAGGTCCCATATCACATTGGCAGTGAATGACCATAACTAGCTTCTGACAGCACAAGCAAAGAGAGTTGCCTAGTCGCATATCATTGCTACCCAAATGAATGAAAAGTTGGGGGTAACTTAAACCTACAATCTGTGTATGGTGTTATAATGTTTGTATAGTTCCTTGTCACTGATATCCAAATTGAACTAGAGGCATGGAGTAGTCATCCTCATTACTATTCAATCTTATTCCTCGAACCAGAGAAGACTACATGCGATATATGTAAGTTCAATATCACATATTGACTCACATACGTATTGCCATACTTTTCTCAATTGTGCTAATCAAGAGGCCTTGGATATCATATTCCTATTAGAGGGAAAAATCACATATCTGTCACTCATAGTCAATCCACATGTGTCAAAGCCACCCAATTGTCACTTTTATAACAACTCATGGTTCAGGACAAGGTTTGATGATGCAAAGTGTACCGAGCGATATGTGATCAATGTAGTGATTTTAGGTCTAAGAACCACAACCACTACCATCACTATGAGACCTGACTATGGCTTCCATGTGTCACTCTCACAGTGGGTCTGTCTAATACACTATTCCCTAACATGTATATGTATGCTTGGTTTGATATTTCCATATCATGACTAATGAGATTTAGTCATCAACTAACTCACTCTCTAATCTTATGTGTTATTCTTATCTATCTATCTTCCAAAATAATAACCGATCAGGGGCATTATGAGAATGTATATACTCTTAACATCCGTATGATCTCATTCTTCCAAGTCACGTACTTGAAGACACATGTCATTGAGTAATATCATTCTCTAGACATTTATTATGTAATTCATTATCTCATAAATGAATATACAAAATAAATTGGAAGATTGCCTTTATTATTATCAAATCATTTATATGTTATGACATTGCAATCATCATATGATTGGCTCTCTGGGCATACAAACCAACAGACTCCCACTTGCACTTAGATCCAATCACCCACGGATCTCATCATGAGTGACCTAACATGACCTTCATGCTTCTTCTGCGCAAGTACTTTCGTAGTGGGTTCAGCAATGTTTGCCTTAAGTTGGTAAGTTGCAATTTTCACATCTCTTCATTGTACAACTACTCATATGATATGGAAGTGTTGTAGTGTGCTATATGACATTCCCAGCCTAACTAGTATCTCCATTGTTGTCATCGGTATTGCTACTATGTCATCAATGGTTTGGAACCTCACAT
The DNA here is from genome assembly GCA_963693085.1 of Alisma plantago-aquatica. Lineage (NCBI taxonomy): Eukaryota > Viridiplantae > Streptophyta > Magnoliopsida > Alismatales > Alismataceae > Alisma > Alisma plantago-aquatica. The sequence goes on along the minus strand of OY856414.1, from coordinate 797,229,986 downwards.
AAGTTCACCCATATGAACTTCTTCATCAATGCAATATCATGTGTTGTTCTTATACATAGAGATACTCGACTTCTTTTATAGATTAGGACAACTGTCATTATCTCAGAACTTTTTCTATCTTACATTTTTTGTTTAATGTCAAACACTATTGCAATCATTTTGTCAGTTTGGAAGCTTGCATGGGTGTAACCTGTTACATCCAACTCTTCCTTATTACCATAACCAAGGAACCAATCCTTTAAGTGCTTCACAAGTACCTAAGGATGTTCATTATGGTAGTTCAGTGACTCACTGGTATCTGACATATACCCTCTCATCATGTCAATACATACAAGATTGCTAGGTAGGTATATATATGTCCTCTCATCATGTCAATACATAGACCTGTAAATGGATATCCAAAATCTGCAAATTCAATCTGAATTCAAATCCAAAATTTTGAAAAAAATCCAACATCCACATAATATGAATTGGATTTAGGATATCAAATTTCATATTTGAAAATTTTGGATAGTATTTTGGATATGGCTATATCCGCTCCGAAAAATGCAAAATCTGACAAATATATACATATATTATCAAATATATATTATCTATATATAAAAACATATAAATGTAGATATTTTATCATATATATTCATAGTGATATCAATGTTTTCTATATATAATGTATTAATAACAATACATTTATATTGTTTGGTTCAGATCGGATATTTATCTGAATTCAAATATTATTTGTTGGATCGGATTTAGATTTTATCACATGATATCCTTCGTATATCAAATTAGATTTTTTTTCAGATTCGAATATCGAATATTGTAGTATCCACTCTGTATTCGATCTATTTATAGGTCTATCAATACATATGAGATGACTGGATATCCTCTCATCATGTCCAATACATATTAGATAACAAGATAAGTACATAACATTGCATTCAAGATAGATCCAATGGTATCTATCCATGTGTCCCTATTCTTCATAAGAACTAGGACACTAGGCTTTTAAAGACTAACTCCATGGAACATGGACAAGTTTTCTCTCATTGAGTCTTGCATTTTGAACCCTTTATCATCTTACATATGTATGTTCTTTTACATAAGTCAAGAAGCTTTCCATGTCTATCTCTATAGACCTTGATCCCTATCACATAGGATGCTTCGTCTAAACCCTTCATATAGAAGGTACTTTCCTTGCCAGGTTTTATCATTTGTAGGATAAGGACATTATTCCCCATCATTATGTGGAATATCAATATGCTCCACTAAATATTTTATAATCACATATTCCATCTTCATTCTGACTCAAGAAAAACCCTTTGAATGTCTTGTCAAATTGAAGATTCCAACTCTGAGATGCTTGCTTGAATCCTCTGATTGACTTTTGTAGCTTATAGACTTTATTTTCATTAATGGATATATAAAACTAATAGGTTGTATCACATACGCATCCTCTTAACTATTCCAATTAAGGAATGTGGTTTGAACATCCATATGCCAAATATCACAGTGATACTAAGCTGTAATAACAAGCATGATCTAGACGGATTTAACCATGGTAACTGGTGAAAGATTTCATCATGTTCAACAATTTGAACTACTTTGAAACTCTTTTGCAACCAATTTTACCTTTCCATGTTGTCCTTCTTACAGAGACCCAAATGCACCCAATGGGTTTTACCCCTTCAAGTGGATCCACCAAGGTCATACCTTGTCGGTTTACATGGAGTCCATCAATGATCTTATGACCTAAAGTGATTTCTCCGAGTCTGGTTCCTCAATAGTTTCTAGATAGGTAGTTGACTCATCGCTATGATCAACTTACCACCTTCTTGAGTTATAAGATATCATAATCTTTCAAACTCAAGGCATTCTATAAAACTATGAGTTATGTGTTTACATAAGGAACTATAAGTTAGAAGATATGTTCCTTGGTGTACTTCTTTAGGTTCAATGTTTTCTTTTTGTTCTTGAACATTTTGAGTTCTACTTTTACTTCCACCGGTTCCTTTGGAACTAAGAACCCATTTAGGAATTCAGCCATCCTGGCAACAAACATTTTGTTGCCGGGCTGGAATATAAGTAGTATTCAACAAGATAACATTCATGTGATTTGTGAATAAAAACTTTTAAGAAACTATTTTCTTATACAAGCTTTCAATCCCAATCACTACAAAAGACTCATCGGGACACTTCCCATGTCATATCTCATATGGTGTGTTTTGAACCATTTTAGATGGTACATTGTTATAGTTTAAATCAAATGCCTAAAAGAAATATTGGAAGATAGATAGATTTTAATTGATGATCACACCATGACTTAACAGGGTGTGATACCTTCTTTCTGAGACATTAGTATGTTTTAGTTGGAGTTCATTATGATACACTATCATGATCTCCCACAAGGTCCTCAAACTTTTAGTTTATGTATTTCAACATCGATCATATCGAGGTATCTTAATACTTTTACCAATTTAGTTACGTACTTCATTTATGATCTCCTTGAACACTTTAAGAGATCCAAACTCGTATTTCATTAAATAAAAATTTAAATATCTATTGATTGCATCAGTAAATACAATGAGGTACTTGTAACTACCTTTAGCATTCATCCAAAAGGTCTATGTACATCAGTATGCACTAGTCCTAATGGAATAGTCAATCGCCCACTACAACTAGTGAAGATACTCCTGTCATATTGCACAACAAATAATATATGCATGTCTCTAGTGGTTCAATAACTACAAGAGTCTAGATAACCATCATATGGATTTTAGAAATGCATTTCTCATTTATGTGCTCTAGATGACAGTGCTATAAGTATTCAATGTTTGAGTTATCAAGTCATTCAATATATGTGTCATACACATTTGTCTTTACAACTATCAAGTATAGTTTATGACACATAGGGCTTCCCAATAAAAGATCATAATATTCTTGTCATACAAAACATATGATGTTTGGAATGTACATAATAGCAATTCACTAATTTTATTATGTTCCCATGAATGACTATTCACAACTATAGAGGCAACAACCCTTGCTCCACACAATTCTAGCTTGCTTCTTCTCAGGTCCTGAAGTAGAGATCTCTATCTCTATCTTCTTCTTGAGATCCTCTATGAAGAGGATAATTCCTTTCCAATGTCCAAACAAGTGACGATGGTGGCATTTTATCCTTTAAGTGAAAAGGATAGGTTCCTTTTACCCTTACCCTTCTCTATATATTGAGTGTAGAAGACATGGACTTCAGCTGTGCCTCAAAACACTTCATGGCCTTGTTTTTGCCCTAGGACTCACTTTCGCTGATCAACATCATGGATTTGTCCTTGTTCTTCCTTGCTTTGGCATCAACATGCCAAGCATGCGATAAATCGACTATATGATTCATGTAACACATGTATAATCATATTCATGGTCAACTCTTAACCTAAGAAAAATCCCAATAATTCCACATGTCAAATCACATTGAATACATGGGGTTCTATTGGACCTCCCTTTGTTAGTTTGCACGCAAATTAGTGCTTTGGAGAGATTATACCTTGTTCATACAACATAATATTAGGTATTCAAAATGTGTATGGCATCATTGACATGCTTCCAATAAGCATCCATTTAGCCTTAGGTGTATTTGGAGAGGGTTCCTTTGGCATTGGTCTATCAAGAACATAGAGCTTTCGCTCATTGATGAGAACATTTCTCAATGTCCATATTCAATTGTGGAACTTTATCCCATTTTGTCTTTCTTAAGGATTGATCTCAATTTGAACATCTTTGTGTTTGACATTTGATTCTACAACGAAATATTGTAACTTTTCAAAACTTTTTTGATTTGGTTTGATTTGATAACTTTCAAAATTAATTAGGTCTTTAATTATTTTTTCTCTCACTATTTTATTTGAATTGATAACCCTCAGTATCAATTCGGAATATTATAACGTACAATATTCTAGTGGGCCAAGATCAATATTTCATCAAGTCATTAGTCAGCTTTTTCCGTTCACCCACAACCTGACTATTTAGGTAGGCCATCATGCCAATTGCATCATATTCAACTCTTAGATAGATGATATGTGCAACTCCTTGCCATAATCATATGCATGCCTCTGGGCTTGGGCTCTCCAAGTCACCAGTTAAGCCGAACCCAATAGCCAATATGAGAGATATGCACCATGCTTTGTGCAAATCTACATATTTACCATCACACTTCCACGAGATAGACGGTGCACCATGCTTTGTGCATATCTATGCTTGGTCGATCAAGCTTTTCATGTGTATTGTTTATGGAAGCCATCTTGGGCTTAATATTTTAGTTGAGGGAGTTTGTTTGTATAAATACATATACTTTATCCAATCACCACATATATAATACATATCATATACATGCTATAACCACAAATGAGAACATGCAATAAATAAAACACACAAGCGATGGTTATGTCCATACTAAAATAATTCCTTGGAGCTACAAGGAATTACTACCACCTATGGTCCACATCATATGCAACTTGTTGTTGATGAAGGTCTGTGCTCAAACCAATCCAGGTTGACCAGTTCAACTCTTGAACCGGTCGACTCACCTCTTGGTTTCTCATTTGGGTTCTTCTGAAATGGTTGTCAGGTTGACAAGTCCAAGTAGTGTCTAGACACCTCCAATCAATCGGTTGGGCCACCAATTGATTAGTTCATCCTCTTGTCATTTGGCCTCCTCGGTCCTCCAATTGATCAATTTGTCTCATGAGCCGGTCATTTTGTCTTGTGCAGATCGTCATCTCATGTTGAAATATAAATTAAAATTGTTCCATTTCTTATTACATTTTATATGGGAAAACCTCAAGCTACATTTAAGGGGAAATAGGAAGAAGATCATTAATTTACAAGTGGAAAGGAGAGAATGGCTTGGTATGCACACCGATTAACAATAGGGAAAAAAACCACAACAATGCACACACAGATCTGGGGTTTTCGCCATAACCACGCTTCACATCCACCATCACAACCAATTTTATGGAGATGCATGTAAATTGCATATATATATATATATATATATATATATATATATATATATATATATATATATATATATATATACATACATATATATATATTGGGTTCTTAATGTGGTGATTAGACAAACGTGCACATCAATAAGTTTAAATATTTGCATAGCATGTAATAAATAAACACGGTGAAACCAAAATCTGATCATATCATTAATCCCAAAATATAATTAATTAACCCGTCTCTTATACCATTGCTGAGAAATACGACACCAGATAGGTAGAAGAAACAAAACAAATTATTGACATATTTCTCATTAAGCAGCAGGTCGCGTCAATAACTATGCAATGGGAAGGATGGTTTCACGAAGATATACATGGTCCTGGAGCAAGTCAAATGACAATCCTCATTAATGTAGATGTGCATTCTATACTGAATTGTATTTGTGAAGCTCCTAGTCGCACTCAGACTCATCTGACTGCTCCTCTACAGATAGCAGACTCGGACAACTGGTGATGGGGCTTCTCAAATCTCACCACAGACTGTGAGTTGACATTGCCCTCCTAGCAGCAACCAAAGAACTCCTACCTCTAGAATAGTCCACACGGACGAATTCGAACTCTTGTCGTCCTACCAGAACGGATAGGAAGGAGTTGTCCCTCCCATTGGTGTACTAGTCACCAACATGATCTCCCACAACAATGATCCTCATTTTTTGCTCTCCCATGGCTATCCCTCCCTAGTTGGGTAGGACTTGCCTGGGCTCTCGTGGTTACCACAACTAGAGAGGAAAATACTTGTCTAAAACTAATTCTCAATTGTCTGTGTAGTATTTGTGTTCTAGGAAGCCCCCATTACCCCTCTATATATAGGAGGGGTTAGGGCCAGGGTTCCCAGTCCCCAACCAATGTTGGACTAAAGTGGGAGTAGAAAAGACAAGTAGATCTTGAATTTTTGTAACTTTTCTAGAAGTTTCACAACCTGTGTGTGACAAAAATGGTCATCTCACCAAGTGAGACGGTCGTATCGCACGTAAGACGGTCATTTTTCTAATTGAAATAGTCATCTGGGATACGAGATGATCATCTCGCTAAGCGAGACGGTCGTTTTGCTCTTTCCAAGTCAGATATGAATTGGTACATTGTTTCCTAATTAATTTCATACATTAATTTACTTACACCCAAAGTATATGCAATTGAAACAAGTTTGGGAAAACTCCAAATTTTCATTCGTCCCAACTAAGACATCTCACCCAAGAGAGACACTCATCTCACTCACCTAGACGGTCGTCTGGTGAGTTTGAGTCGAGCCAATCGGTTCAACAGCTTGAATCGGTCGGTTCATAGGGTAGAACTAAGCCAATTCAATTTCTAATCTTCCTGAGAATGCAAACTACAGTCTTAACACTTGAGATGCCTGTCTGGCTGCCCAAATGACCGTCTCACCCAGTGAGATGGTCGTTTGGTAGTTTAGTCAGCCAATCCGTCTATCTATTGTGTGAAATGAGTACATAAACACTTTAGTAGTTAACAACCGATCAGGGACATAATGAGAATGCATATACTCCTAAAATCTATATGAACTCATTCTTCCAAGTCACGTACTTGAATACATACATCATTGAGTAATATCATTCTCTAGACATTTATTATGTAATTCATTATCTCATAACTAAATATACAAAATAAATTGAAAGCTTGCCTTTATTATTATCAGATCACTTATATGTTATGCCATTGCAATCATTATATGATTGGATCTCTGGGCATACATACCAAAAATTCCACCTTTGTGTTGTAGTGGATGGACCTTTAAGGAGCCATGATCTCTACATCCAATAGTGGTTAATATCTGATTTGTTTGAACTACCTGAAATAAGACACAGTAAAGTTTAAACATTGGATCATGAAATGAGATGTTTAAGGTTGATAGAGCTTATCGAATTTAGGAGTTGCAGTCGAGCCCATGTCTAGACTTGACGCATGGGTGTATGATAAGTAGACTCATGTTCTTAATAGTATAATTTGCCTTGTTCCCAGTAATAGTGTCAAAAAGTTCATCAGCCTAAATCACACATCCATAAAGGTCCGGATCTAGAATAACTGGACTTTTAGATTTATATCCCAACACTCAACCCCTCGAAACTATAATATGGGTTTTCTTGTAGTAAATCGGGGTCAATCCATAGGGACAAGGGTGGCATGTGTTAAGAATTGACAACATTGGCTTAGTTACACCAACCAAAGAGTGAGATAAAGGTTTGTGTTCTTTGGAGTGATGATACTCCAACAACTAAGAAAGTAAATAAAAAAATAAAACAAGAAGTAAAATAAAAGATCAAGAAGGGAAAAGGGTAAGATATCAAGTATGGATTGGAAACTTGTGTTAGGTTTCCATGCAATACTCACACCCATTGTAGACCCTTGGTAAGTTTATAAGCAATCATCATAAGTGTCTATTCCCTTCTCTCTTGAGCATAGGATAGATCTGTATCATAAGGTTGTCTCTCTCTTTTGAGATGAAAAAAAAACAATCATTATCTTAATCATTTCAAAATTCCCATGCATTCATGCAACTTTATAACACTTAGATATAGGTTAATACTACTCTTTCAAGGTATTAATAATCAAACAATAGAAGATGGTAGCTAATCATACAAGTGAGGCATTATGACCAAGAATATGGAGATAAACATAGCTAAGAGCATATATTCAATGGACATAAGTATTTACATTTTGGGAGAGAATTAGTGGCTACTCCCAACCCAAGTTATATGTTTCGACACTCATAGTAGTGAGTGGCATTACTGATTTACAAGTAAAAAGAGACATGGGGATGGATTACAAAAAGGAATGAAGGAGATGAAGGGAAGTGGAAAGATTCAGAGAAAAACGACATACACCAACAGGGACCACAGGTGGTCGAGGTTTAAGGTAAGATCCATTGATCTAAATGTAGTGTGTGTGGCGTAGGGAGGCACTCCTCATTCTCCTTCTATCAAACAAGAGGTCAGGGGAGTTTGGTGGTGGGCGAAAGGGGAATACCATTAGTCTTTTTTCATCTAGCCTTCACAATCCAATAGGAAGGTTCTTGGTCGATGGCAAGAGTGCTCTCTAACAGTGCTTCATTTCTCATGTGTGTGGTGACCCCCTTCTCAATAATCTAGGGGTCCTATTTATATCTTTTTTCTGGTGTATTTTACTTACACTGCAAGTATGGACACGTTCCTCAGGGTGCACACATAACTACCTCAAATGACCATTGTCAGTACGGTCATTAGTTTTGCTCCTCCTTTGTTCTTCTTGACCATTGACCGATGGATTGTCAAACCATTGAGTTTTTTGAATTGTTAACCCATCAGATTTGGGAACTAATGGCTTGATAATTGGAGTGTTGGCCTTGTATGCACTAGTGGACCATTGATTTAGGGAATTGATGATATATCTGACTGGATAAGGGAGGGCCATTAGTTTGGACAATTGATGGTTAGACTGCTAGTTTTTGTAAATCTACATCTTTGGTGGGGGGCATCAGTTTCAGAATTGATGGATGGTCTGCTAGAGGTCCCCAGGTAGTTGTGAATGGCCTCCATAGGTTGCATGTGGAAAGTGATGGATGTGTTTCCTCATAGTAAGACCATCATTTGAAAAGTCACATGCATGGGAACTAGTAATTATCTTCAAACCAATGCATATATATGTGAAAAATAGGGGAAAACTTGGGTACACTAGTAAAGAAATGACGTATATTGTCACATTGGCTGACGTCGGTTATAAATAAAACAACGACGCTAATAATCTACGATGTCGGTTTAACAAGAAAACTGACACCTATATGTGAAGGATGGCCACTTTACAAAAGACATGGGTATCGCTTTTTATTTAACGTCATCCGGTCGAAATAAAAACCGACATCTAAAATCACCCGCGAAATAAAATTTTCCAAGGAAAAAAAGTTGCCTCCAAAATTTTCAATTCGATGTCGGTTTTATAAACATGGATGACTCATGTTCCATGCCAAGTCCCGCGAAATTCCCCCCCATATGCTGTTGGTTGTTTAAATGGTTGTTTAAAATACAACTGGCGCCTAAATATCCCTCCCGAGGCAAAAATTCATACCTTATTTGGCGTCAGTTGTTGCACAGGAGCTGATGAGGACGTTTGTTTGTGTGTTTTCCCCACAAAATTTTTCCCCCCACTTTGCCTAATCAGCGTCGGTGTTAGGGAGAAACTAACAACTATGACGTAGATGGTGTTAAGCATCGGTTTTACCCAATAACCGATGCTAGTAATTAAGTAAATAGCACATGCATGAGCCAGCCTCTTCCCCTCCTTCTCTGTTCCTCTCAAGCTAGGTCTCACGATTGAGGCTTTCCGCTCGCCACTACCTCTATTGCTGCTATGGAGAGGAGCTCGCCGCCACCATTGTGGAGAGGAGCTTGCCACCACCACTGTGGAGAGTACCGCCACTGAGGAGCTCGCCACCATTGCTCCAGTGCAGTCGTCAATGTTGCCACTCCAGTAGTTCAATCGCCACCACCTCCGCTCACTTGTTCAGTCATCTCCACCAATGACCATAGCCACATCCCACCATCCTTCCACCGCTCGCCACCTGCTTCACCGTAGCTTCAGTCATCTCCGCCTTCACCTCCAGCCACCTCCACCTTCGGCCACAGCTGTGACCATCTCCACAGCCATAGATGCAACCACCTCCACCTCCGACCGCTGCCACCATAGCCTACTCCACCAGTGCGGTGAGTTTTTTGTAAGATTATTATTAACTAATTCGGGTTGATTAATATTGATTAATAAGGGTTAAACAAGGAATGAATGAACTTAGTTCAATATATAATTGTTCTCTAAAATTGTGTAGTCGATTAATAATGATTAACTAGGGCTAATGATGAATGAATGAATTTAATATATTGTTATTGCTTTCTTTCTCTCTTGTTAGTGATTGATTTAACTTATTTCAATATATAATTGTTCTTCAAAATTGTGTAGTTGATTATTAATGTTTGATTTGGGTTAATGATGAATGAATGAACTTATCCAAATGGAAGAATGAATTAAATTAAATGATGTTACACAAAACCTAGGATATGAACGATAATACTATGATTGTAGGTATATGAATGACAACATATATACATGTATTTTGTTGGCCTAAAAACCCGTCTGAGATTTACTCATTAGGAGTAAATCTGAGATAGTCCCCATTTTGGGACTATTCTTTAACACTTAATCTCACTTAGGATGTAAGTGTATAATGTGTATTCAGTTTTCATGATGTTTCGTCAGCACTTCCCCATTTGTTCTCTAAGTACATATGTCGGTGGGCATTTGCCCATGTACATCGGTGTACTTGGAGAATTGTGGGGAAATGCTGCCGAAATTTCTTGAAAATCAAATACACATTATACACTTACTAGTGAGATTAGGTGATCAAGAATGGGATAGGTGGTACACATTTATTATATATAACACCCTCAACCCTAAACTTTTTACCATAAACCCTAATATTTTAACCCTAATCCCTAATCTTTTAATCCTAAACCCTAATATATAATTGTTTTCTCTTTGAACATAGAATGGATAGATCAGGGATGTCCATTTGAAATCACTGCACCCCAGAGTTTATTTCTGGTTTTGATCAATTTATTAGATTTGCCAAGGAACACAGGAAACAACCTAGAGATAGGTTATACTATCCATGTAGGCATTGCGGTAACAACTTGAAAGTTAGCACTCGGAGGAGAATCTGACCTATCTGACTTGCAAGGCGGAGGAGGATGGGAGGATCAAACCTTTTAAGGTCTGGGGGACCAAAGTCATGAGCCATATGATATTTTTTGACGATCTTATGTTCTTTTTTGCTGACCATATCAAATTCTTCAGGGGTATTAGAACCATTTTAGATGTGTTTGCAGATCTGACGTGCTTGCACATTAGTGATATCAAATCTAAGGTTTTCCTTTCCAAGTCTTGTGATATAAGAAGGGGGAGATTGAAGGAGGCTCTTCAGATGGAGTTTGGGTGTTTTCCTACTAAATATCTAGGTGTACCCATCTCAGGTGGTGTAGGCAGGGGTGCTGATTTTCAAAGCTGCTTGGATGATTTACGCTTGAAGGGGGAGAAGTGGAGTGGCATGAAGGTGTCCATGGCAGGCAGAGTTGTTCTTATTAAGTCTGTGCTTACCAGTATGATCAGGTACTGGTGCAGGCTAGTGGATTTTCCGTGATTCATCCTTGGGAAGTGTCGGGCGGTTATGGCTGGGTTTTTTTGGAGCGGTGGACAGCATTCTGTTGCATGGTTGGAGGTCACTCAACCACGACATGGGGGGCTGGTTTGGGCTGATTGATCCTTGTGACATCCAGGAAGAGGCCACGGCCAGAAGAGTGTTTGACTTCTTGATAAAGATAGAGTCGCCTTGGAGAAAATGGATGAGAGGAAGGTATGGAGTTAGTCTTGAGAACGGTTGGTCACAGTTGAATAGCTGTTCTAGAATTTGGAGTTGAATGTGTACAACCTGGAACAACTGTAAGTAGGATTATAGGTTGATGGATGGGAACTGGATGATGGTTGCGGTGGGGGAACCATGGAGGTTAAACCAGAACCAACCTCAAGTTCTCTGGGATCAGCTTCTGTGGAGTAAGATTCACTGCCCCAAGTGGATTTGTTTCTCGTACAAAGCTATTCTTGGTAGGCTGACTACTTTGGACATAATTAATAGATGGGGTAATGGGATGAGCCCGGTTTGCCTGCTCTGTCGGCTGGAGGATGAAACACATCAACATCTATTTTTTGACTATGTCTACACAAAGTATTTATGGACCAAGTGCTCCCTTAAACTTAATTGGGGTGGTAACCCACCTACGAATAAACATGATAGCATGATGTGGATTTTGGACCGGACAAAACATGATAGCCATATGAGGCATTTTGTTGGGCTTATCTGGATAGGGCTCATTTATCATATATGGTAAGAGAGGAATAGTAAGAAGAATGGGAAAAAAGAGAGAGACAAATTCCAAAGCTTTGACGTTTTTGTACATAATCTTGTTTTGTTGTGCAAAGCAAACTTGGGTACCCTTTCAAGGGTTAAACCTGAGGTCATTCTGATGTGGGGTCTTATGTGACCGTGTATAGTATACGGGGTGTTTATACTCCTATACCCTTTTTGGTGATTAGTAATATTTTACCTTATCCAAAAAAAAAAGTTAGCACTCGGGACGAAAATCAAAAGTCATGTCATGTGCAATGGGATTGTACAAGGCTATACAAAATGGCACTGGCATGGAGAGATTTCAAACTTGAAATCAATGGATGTCAATAGCAGTGCTTGTGTGGAATAAGAAATTTCCTCTGATGATGTAGATGTGAACGAACCAATTCCAATAGACATCGTTGATGCGATGTTGGATAGTTGTGGGGTAGAGCACACCGATCCACCTCCCATGTTTAGAAACATTGTGCATGATGTTGAGAGACCATTATACACAAGTTGTACTAAGTTTACGAAGCTTAGCATTGTGTTGAGATTATATAATCTGAAAGCTAACTATAGATGGAGCGAAAAAATCTTCACATCATTGTTGTCTTTGTTGAATTAAATTCTTCCTGAAGGAAATGAGCTGTCAATCTCAACATACCAGTTAAAGAAATTGTTGTGCCCAATGGGAATGGAGACCAAGAAGATACACACATGCCCAAATGATTGTGTATTATTTCAAAAGGATTATGTGGATTTAAAAGATTGTCCAAAATGTGGTGCGTCATGGTATAAAATAATGACTTCAGGGGAGTCCAAAACTGGTTCTCCTACCAAGGTGATGTGGTATCTACCTATAATATCATAGTTTCAACACTTGTTTGCAAATCCGATAGATGCAATGAATTTGAGGTGGCATGCATATGTTAAGAAAAATAATGATGGGATCCTACGACATGCATCAGATTCCCCACAGTGGAAGAAGAGTGATTTATTGTACCCTAAATTTGGTGAAGTCAGGAATCTAAGATTTGGGCTTTGTACAGATGGGATGAATCCATACAGGACATTGAGTAGCCAACATAGCACTTGGCCAGTTATGCTTGTTATATACAATCTTCCTCCCTAGTTGTGTATGAAAAATAAGTATGTTATGTTGTCGTTGTTGATATTGTGCCCTAAACAACCTGGAAATGATATCGATGTTTATCTTGAACCTCTGATTGATGACTTAAAGAAACTCTAGGGTGAATATGCGATGACCAATGATGCTTCACGAAGAGAGACACTTCATTTGCACGCTATGTTATTTTGCACTGTTAATAACTTTCCAACATATTGGAATTTGTCTAGATATAGTGTAAAAGGATCTAAAGTGTGTCCTATATGTGCAGATAACACAGATTCAATATGACTAAAACATGGAAGCAAGACTGTATATCTTGATCATTGAAGGTTTCTTCCAAAATTGCATCCATTTTGTAGGTTGCGCAAAGCGTTCAATGGACGAAATGAGGATCAGAGTGCTCCTAAACCTATACCAGGGGAGGTTGTTTATGAAAGAGTAAAAGACTTTGTCATTGAATTTGGTAAGAGATCACAATGTAACATGGCCACACGGAGAGACAAATCTTTATTGAAGAAGAAGTCAATATTTTGGGATATTCTTTATTAGAGTTCTTTGGTAGTCAGGCATTGTATCGATGTCGTGCACGCTGAGAAAAATGGCTGTGATAGCCTCATTGGTACTCTGTTGAATATACTAGGTAAGACTAGAGATGGGATAAAATACAGAATGGACCTACATGAAATGGGAATAAGGACAAAATTAACATAATTAGTTAGTAGTGATCAGAAAACATACTTACCTCCTCCTTGTTACATTTTCTAGAAAGGAGAAGAAAGCTTTTTGTGATTGCTTGGTAAATGTTATGGTGCCACAGGGTTACTCATCCAACATCTGTAGATTGGTATCAATGAAAGATCTGAAGTTGATAGGTCTTAAATCTCATGATTGTCACACTCTAATGCAACAAATATTGTCTGTGGCAATTCGATCTATACTGCCAAAGCATGTAAGGTTTGCAATCACCAGAATTTGTTTCTTATTCAATAGTTTGTGCAGGCAAAGTTATTGATCCTGATACTATTGATAAGTTGAAAAGAGAAGTGGTTTTTACCCTATGTCAGCTTGAGATGTATTTTCCTCCTTTGTTCTTTGATATCATGGTACATCTTGTCGTCCACTTGACTAGGGAAGTGAAAATGTTGGGACCAATTTTCTTGCATTGGATGTATACCTTTGAACGATACATGAGCATTTTCAAAGGTGATTTCGAAACCATTATCGGCCTAAAGGGAGTATTATTGAGGATTATGTGGTGAGAGAGGTTATAGATTTTTGCAATGACTTTCTGAGTGGTAACGACACTCCTATTAATGAAAAGAATATTGAGGAGTATTTTGGCAAAGGAATTTTGGGATCACGGATGAAAGTAATCAGCCGTGAGCAGTTGGAATAAGCTCACTTGTATATTTTACACAACATCAACAAAGTGAGTGTTTATATTGAGGAACATACCAATTTTATAAAGAAACAATATCCTCGAGCCAATTCAATGTGGCTTGCTAGAGAGTATAACAAGACATTTATTAAGCGGTTTGAAGATAAAGTCTTACATCAACTATCTCAAATACCAAATAATTTGGTTGAAAATATCAAATGCCTCAGCTTTAAACCAAAATTGAATGTTATGTCTTATGAAGGGTTTGACATAAATGGGTTCTCATATTACACAAAGCGTCAAGATTATAAGAGCGTTGTCCAAAACAATGGGGTCACCCTTCAAGCATCTTCATTTTTTTTTGCAAGTGCAAAGGATAAGAGTCCACGTGAACCTAAAATGTCATATTACGGTGTCATTGAAGACATATAGGAGTTTGACTACGTAGATTTCAGAATTCTGCTCTTTAAATGTAATTGGGTTGATACCACCAAAGGAGTTATGTTGGATGAATTGGGTTTCACATTAGTGAACTTTGAAAAGATTGGCGATAAGGGTGAACCATTCATATTGGTATCACAGGAGAAATAAGTATTTTATATCGATGTACATGCAAATGATAAATGGTTGGTTGTTCTTCATGGTAAAAGACAGTTTATTGAAGATCCTATAGATGAAGAAGAGTTTTATGATAAGTATGATGACTCGAGTCCATTCTCAGTTGGGTTGTCAACACCACCAAATATTAAAGCTAACAATGACTTGTATGTGCATGGAGATCACACCAAAGGAATGTTAATTGATAAAAAATCACAGTATTAGAGGCATGTTGTTATTTTTTTATATGTTTTATTTTTCTGAATGTGAACTTTTACAATGTTTTATTATCTTCTAGTTATGTTAAATGTTAAATGTTTGATTTTTTAATGGCAATTTCAGATGGATGATCATGAGTATGATGACTGTGATGATGATTAATGTGAGGGTGAGGATATCAACATGGTGCCTCACAATGTAAGTTTTTAAAATATATCCTATATATCTATCTATATGTCCATTTATAAGTTATATCCTGTAAGTGTGTTTTTTTTCAGTTAAATTTTAGGTTGATGGTGTACTCCCTGAAGAACTTGGGGCACTTGATGAGCAACAAAAAAAATTTGAAAAAGTGAGGGGCATCACTATGATGAACAAGTTACTACAACAAAGGGGCAATGGACCCAAACTGGTTGTGGATTTTGATCATGCAGGAAATCTAGTTAGAGTGAATCGCAACTCATTTATTTCATATCTTGGGGTTCTTACTCGTAGCCATTGTAGTCCTAATGTAGAATCTTGGCATAAAGTTTCTAAGGTGAAGAAAGACTTAGTATGGAAGCAACTATGCATGCGTCATTATTATTTGCAATTCTATTTTGCATATTACTAATTTTTAGGATACTAGTTAAATATATGAAATTTTGCAGAGTATATTTGAACTGGATGAAAGCCTGCATCGTAAATGCATGATGCAACACTGTGGGAGGGTCCTAAGGAACTATAGGACAAATTTCACCTGAGATTACATACAAGATGTTGAGAAGAGGAAGAAGTCAGTCATTAAGCAATGGAACTACCTAGACCCCAATGACTGCGAGGAGTTTGTTGCCAAAAGAAAAACTGATGAATTCAAGGTATTAAGTGCCACTCCCAATTTAATTAATATATATTCTTATGTATTCACCTATTCAAGATTGACATTTAGTGTTACTAACCAAATCAATGTGCTTACTAACGAGGATATCAGCGATGCTCAAAGAGCAGGGCATGCACTGAATGTGCATGACCACACGATGGGTCTAAAAGGCTATGTAGGCCTTTGACAAAGACTACAGGTTGATGCTACTGCTGGGTCTGCTGCTACTCAAGAGACTGGGGAGTCCTCTACTATTACTCCTGCACCTCTGCCTCGCCATACTATGTAGATAGCTGGGAGACAAAATAAGAAAGGAGATATAACTAAACTCACAACTACTGAGGCGGCTGCAAAAATGATAAAATTCAACTCTCAGAGCAATCGATATTAATTATTATGTTTACTTACCAATTTTTATTGATGGCGATTAGAGGGAACTTCATGAGAAGAGGAAGCAAGGTAAGTTCATCCCTGAGGGCACAAGGGATGAATTGACGGTTGCTCTTGGTAACCCAGAGCATCTTGGACATGTTAGGGGTGCAGGCGCTGGTGTGGGCATAAAAGCGTTCTTTGGGCCATCACAGCACAAACATGTCCCAAAAGTGGGATTTTCAAAACCTGAGGTAACTTATTCTTTTTTTAGAATGTTATTGCAAAAGGGAATTCAATAATCAAAAGCTAGAGTTTCTTTTGTCCATGTATAAGTTGATGAGTTAATTAATAGGAGAGTCCATGAAGTAATGAGCAAGTGGCAGGCGTCTCTTACTTCCGCTCAGACAATACCTATGGCATCCCACTCTTCTCCTACTGTAGAGGTGGTTGGGAGTAATCCTGTAGACCCACCACCTAGCACGTCCCCTGTAACTATTTTTATGACATAGTAGATAGTCTTTTTAAGATGATATGTTTATGTATATATGTATATAACATACTTTACGTAAATTTGTAGGGGTTGAATCCATGTCGTCTAAAAAGCAAAGAATTTATCGTTGTAGAGGCCGAAGCTTACCCACCCCTTCTAGGGGACATGTTTCATGGCACTCCAGTATCATATGGTGTGGTTCGTGTGAACCAGAGACTTGTACTCCACTAGTGGACGCATCTTCCATTGCCCTATGCCCACCCAGATTCTGAAACACTTGGTGAAGTAGAAGGCAGAGTGATATTGTAGCCCGAAACAGATGTTGTCTATACTACTATTGTATGGTAAATTTACATTACGTTAATTTGTTAGTGTGTATATGCGAGCTAGTCAATTGATCTAAACTTATATATATAGGTCAAAAGGAAGAAACCCGCTACAGCTCGACCTCCACCTCCACCTCCTCCTGAAGTACCTAGTTGGCTTCCAAGGGACCTATACAACTCGTTAGGTCCTAATTGTAAGGGTATGGTAGTATGGATAGGCGAACATGAGCCAAATTCTCCTATAAATGTTTCTATTTCATTGGATGTTGTAGTGAAAGCATACGATAACAAAATATTTATACAAGATATTTTGGAGTTGTTTCATTATGATTGGTAGAATACATCTATGATAGAGCTATGGATATGGTGAGATCTTATTTATATATCAATATACCTATTTTATATACGATGATCTGGTTTCTTATATATTAATGCATACATAATACATGTTTTGCAGCCACTTACACACGATCTGTAAAGATTTTTCATTTTCCCATGTGGGATTTCTAGTTCCATCTTTGATCAGTCTCATAGATAAAGAGCCTTCATCAATTACCTCATACTGCTCTACCACTTTTAATTATTTTTGTACAAAAAAGAAGTCGGTGATAATAGCTCCATTCAATGTTGAGTAAGTTTACTTTGCTTATAATTTGGACTTAAGAAAATTACATTTTTATTGTGGATTTTGAGTTATTAATTTTTAACTTTCTTACCTCTAGTGGTAGGCATTGGTAGTTAGTGGTTATTGTCCCTAAGACATGGACTATTTATTATCTAGAACCTTCGGGGAAGGAATTAGACTCATTATCTGGACACTCAATGAAAAGACCATTATTCACGTGAGAAATATTTCATATTTTAATCCATTAACATCTATTATTACATTATTATTTAATAATGCAATTTAATGTGTTACATTAACATGTGGGTCTTTAAAAGTGTTCAAAAAAGCTAGAGGAAAAATGGCCAAGACAAAGAAATTGTTACTTTGGGAGAATCTAAAAGTAATTTCTTGACTCCAATGTATATATTATTTATGTGAACTATGCTTGTTTGTATATGTTAATATTTTTTATGTTTCAATTTATAGTGTGCTACACAAAACAACAGTTGGGCATGTGCATACTACATGATGTGATATATGGACATGATTATCAAACATGTTGCAATGGAAATCGATACCATACAACATGTATTATATACAGTCTCACTAGATAATATGAAATATATCAATCTTATTATATATTATTAATTTTATATATACGTCATTCTCTTTGTAGGTTTTTAAATCCAGTAACTTCACTACAGGTGAAAAGTTATTGATGTACATACTCCCTATACGATGGAAGAATTAAATGACGTAAGAGAACAATGGGCAAAAGCCCTACAAGTAGTGGGATTTTTTTGTTATCATTGGAATATGGATGGAGATGATGATGATGTTAATGATAAAGAATGATATTTCTAATGTAACATACCCAATTTTGGCTACTAAATATATGTTGAGATATTTTACCCAAACTTGAACTTATTTGCAATGTTGTCTTTCATTTCAAACCCCAATCAGTTATTTAGATTCAATATCATGGTCTTTGATAAATCTTAGTATCCTATTCAAGTCCTTTTGTCAAAATGTATCTATTGTCCTCATTTGATAAAATATCTCCACGAAGTCCCTAAGTTAAATATCAATTATCATACTTTGGTATCATATAGTCCAATTTGTTATTATTGTTCCTAAATTCCTTGATTAGATCTTGAACCCATCAGTTATTCTCAATTTTACCACTCTTGATTTGGAATCAATGGGAAATATTAATCATATAAAAAGAAATAGATTTTATAATCAATTATGAGATAAGTTGAGTCAGGTATTCTATATTCATAAATTGATGGTTCAATTGCGTAGTCAAATAGAAAATAAAGCCATAGTTAAAATTCGTTGCAATTGGTCTTGCAATTTAGGAGTGATACAAGGAATAGTGATTAAGATATTGACTACTTTTATTAGTTTTATTTCTTAGTAAATTAGGTAACGCCCCATCTTCAACTATTTCCCACAAACCCACGAGTTACCCTAGGTGGAACTTCCAATGCTTTCTCCTTGCTCAGAGAAACGGCCGCTCTAAAGTCATCGTGCGTTCACCTGCTCTGCCTTGTCTCCTCTCTTCATGTCCTAGACACCCCAAAATCATAGTAGCATCCTCAACTACATAAGCCTTAGTCATGAGGGCACGACACACACCCATAACACAAAAGCTACTCCCAAACCTCAAATTCCTCATAACCAATCCACGACCGTCATTGTTGTTCAGGCTTCCACACACAACCCTTCTTTCCTCACCTAGCCGCCACATACTAGGCCTACATCAGACAATCTACAACACCAACTCACCATCCATCACACACCCCATCAATTGAATCTACAGATCCAGGCCGCCGACCTGATGTAGATCTCAGTGTGGAACCTACAAACAACTTATCGTCGTCTCCTCAACACCCTCAACATCCTTACTGGAAATCTACATAGTGAGTTTTTAGATCATGGCTGTGTGGTGCATCCTCAGTTGCTGGCGAGTTCTTCAGCCTACCATCTTCCATCCGGACAACCACCAGCAATGTTCCCCTAAACTACTGCCACGTGAACAACCTAATGTTGCAGATTCAACACTATTGTCTTGCTTCCTTCAACCTCGCCATCCACTACTGAAGAAGAAAGGACTCACTTATGTCGACCCCTACTTCCTCATCTTCAGCACCACCTTGACCCTGCCACCTATCGATCATAGCACCGCCATCCGCCCTTGGGCGTCAGCAATGGCATACCGTTCCTTGATCCCCCTCTATGCTGTAAAAATTGGGGCACCCTAGCCTGGGTGAGCGCCTGCTCTGATCTCATCCGCCCTTACTTGCAGCGTCATCGGCCTGGGCAGGACCGCATAATGACAACCACCACTCCTCCTCCTAATCCCCGAGTTCCCCTAATACCCCGATGCCACCAGCCATGCCGCAGCCTCCATCTCCGGCCGCAACCACGACAGCCTGCATCTGTGCACCACAACACCTCGACACCATCGGGACCACTGCTGCAAGTCAACAGCCCCATTCTCTACCTGATCTAATGCACCGTGCTTGATTGTGTTGCCAGCGTCGACCTTGTGGCCACCGGGGATAGCAGCCAAGACTGTGATGAAGTTCAGCATGTCAAATAAGAACACCATTGAATACACCGACACCCTAGGAGGTAACTGCGTCGACCTTCTATTAGCTAATCGTAACTGAGAAATTAATGGAGCCAGCCCACATGACCTTGTTAGATGTATGAAGAGCAGGGAGTCACCTTCAATTGACTCTAGAATATCAGGAAGTCCTCAACAAGTTGAGGGTCATGATGAGTTCTAACTTGTAGATTTATCCGCATTGTCCTTCATGACTATAGGTTAGTCCCTCTTTCCTCCATTTGGTTTCATATTTAAAGCCTAGTTTTAGCACTAGTAAGATATACGAATTTTTATTGATATGATAACCATCATCTATAAAGATAAACTCTATTATGCAAATTAGTTATTACACATTATTTAGATTAGAAGTTAATAGTCATTTATAAATGGTATACTTATGAACATGGTGATAATGACAACTAATCCTAGTTGATATTTTAACTTGATGCAAATCCTATTAGTATTAACATGTACATGAGTTTAGGAATAAATAATAATCTACCATGTGGAATTAGTAATAAAATCTTTGGGTTGTAATCTCATTATCTCTAGGAATTATAACTAGTCCATTCACATAAATTTAGTAATATAAGGAAGTGCACTCATATATATACCTTGGATTTATAGACATAAAAGAGAAGGAATATATATACCAAAAGTATTTCTATAAACATTTTGGCATTCACATTAGATTATATGGCAATTTGGATTAAACATCAATATATCTTATTTTCATAAAGATGTTGGTGATCACATACATAACTTAATTATAATTATTAGTTCATGACTAATGTATATGGTGGTATGTTGACTCTAAACCCTAGATATTCCAATTAAGACCATACTAGTAAATGGACACCTTTGATCCCTAGTGACCACATAGAAGTATATTATAAATAAAAGAGAACATCATTTAGGATCTAATCTAGAGATAATATGATCAAATAAACGAGTATGTAACAATGACTATATATAATAAGGTGGAAACCTAGAAATGACATTCAGGGGAAAATATGTCATAGAAACCTAGAAGGAAAAATCTAATCATAAATAAGACAAATTGAACAACATTGATTCTAAGTCAAATGGTGACAATATTATTATTCTTTGTAGCTACCTCTTCATAAATTCTTAGAGATATGTTATGATTATGCAATTCTTGGAGCCCTGAATAATTGAGGTACTAAATCTTCTTTTTCATTGTTGAACTATTTTCCCTCTTGATGAGCACACATATATCTTGATTCGTGGTGAATTACAAATAGTTTTGAAACCTTTATTTATTCTAGAACGTCCATCACTCTCATTTTGAAATTAATGAAATATTGTTGATAATAATTTTGGCATTGGACTTGATCTATTGGATTTTTGACTCCCTGTGGACTTTGGTCCCTCGGGCTTTGGCCATATAGAGCTTTGGCTCACTTGAGTGGGCCAAGTACCCCCACAACCCTGCGTAGTGGATAGGGATTAGTTGTCCCCCAATTAACTGGAATAGCTAATAAGGTACTAGTGTCGTTCTCTCCTAGAGTGTGAGAACACAAGGCACTTAGCCCTAGAAAAGATATGATAGGAAGGTGCCAAAACTTTCCAAATAGAATATCTTGAAATTGATATACTTTGTGAATAGCTTGGATAAATTTTGAATACTTGAATTATTGAATATTGCTTAATGATATTCTTGTGAAAGATTTGCTATCTTGAAGTTGATATTGGAATTTCTTTTTGTTAGACTTTAGTCCACCAAATAGTCCTTTCCTAACTTTTATTATACATCTAAACCTATTTCATACATAGTTCAATGATTGGATTCAGTACCAGGTTTGATGACCCTTTTATTTCCCTTCAATGGGGTCCATGTGTGATTTGGTTCCCTTTGGAAACTCATGGGTAGGTAGTAGAGGGAAGAGCTTGAAGAGACGTGCATTGGGTAGTCCTTTGTTGAAGACTAGATAGAATGAATTCTATTTCTTAAACTTTGTAATCATATTTCTAAGCTTCTGTGACTCTGATGTACAAGCATGATTGTAATAAAGATTGTTTATGTTTTTGATATTATTTTGTAAATATTTGATCATAAAGATCGAGTCTTTACATCTAAACTCTGTTGTCATGATTATTTATGTATTTGATGACATGTTAAACTTTGAAAGACACACTTATATATACATGTCTAAATGAATTTTTTTAATTGGCTTATCTATAATACATATATGTGTGAAGATGAATACATGAATGTTTCTACATGTGTCTAAATGTGAAAAGAGATTAAATGAATGGAACTGTAGGTTGCTACATGTGTGTGAATATGAAATGGAACTACAAGTTGCTACATGTGTGTGATGAAATCATATGAAATGTGCTTATACATGTGTGTGATGAAATCATATGAAATGTGCTTATACATGTGTGCTTATACAGGTTTGTGGCCTGTTGTTGCATGAAATCAATGGATGCTATAAACCTACAGTTCAGAACTGAACTATAGGTTCTACATCCTGTTGACCAGTCGGACAGCAGGCCTGCAAGCTGATAAGAAAGAAAAAACAAAACATAGTTGTCGGTTAAAAAATAAATTGACAACAAAAACTTAACTCATCGGTGACTAATAGCTAACCGACATCTTTATCCCCTAATGGTGTCAGTTACTATTTGGTACCATCATAAATTTTAGGTCAAAAGAGTCGGTTTTATGTTGCTAACTAACACATATGGTCTAACCTGGGCCAATTTTTTTTTGGGATGGGGATGTGGCGTCGGTTATGACTCGATAATCGACGCATATTGCACCCTACTGGCACGTTTTTTGTGTTTGTAAATCGGGGGATGGATTTGTGGCATCAGTTATGAAATTGACACTGAAGGTGTCTACATTTAGTGTCACCCACTTGGGTGTCACTTGGAAACTGACTGCGAAAGTCATAGTTAACCGATGCTAAAGGTGACATTTGTACTAGTGGTAATTTTGCATAAAGAGAGAAGTTCAGAAGTAAAACTAGGCATGATATATCCACAAAATTGGATGTTATCAGTTGGGTGGGTTCTCCGTGAATTTTTATGTACGCGATAACATCATCCTTCAACTTCTCCATCCTATCAATGTCTACCTTGCTGAGTGTTTCCCTGATTTTACTTGTCTCACTCACTCATTTAAAAAGACCCTTGTGGACAATTTTCTCTTTACTTGTGTTCCCTACCATTTAGAATTGGTTGTGATGTAGATATTGTATATCTTGTAAAAATGGTTATATCAACAGGTAAACTTGAAAAAAGGCATAGAGTAATAAGTCAAATCAAATTTTCATGAGTTATAAAAACTCCTCAAGATTCAAGTCCTAGAAAATAGAATGTGTATTGATGGATCCATGGATCAAATGGCTCATAAAAGAATGTAAAAACCAATGGATTATGAAGGTTAGTGCTACGCCGTCTTATGGTATCAGTTATCGAAGGTTTGTGAGAATCAATGGTTCCATAAACTAATGGTGGGGGGTATCCTTCCAAAGGTCAAATGCCTTTTGATGGTTTACATGGAGGGTGTAAAACAGATGGTTCAAGAAATAGATGATAGAGACATCTTCTGATGGTGGTTGTCTTTTGATGGAAGGGGTCTCTTCAGGAAATGGATTGTTAAATGGGTTGAGAAGGATGAGGACCATCAGTTCTAACAAATGATGGTGGAACGGTGGGTGAGGGTCAGAGAAAAATGGCAATCAAAGGACTAGAAAAATGTGGTAATCTCTTTCTAATGGCAGTTGTTGTTTCCTCTAAAATGGAGGCAAGGAAAAATCTAATATATAAGGGGAAAGGGGAGGTTTACCAGACATAGATGACATTATTTGCTCCACCACCCTAGTTTCTCCACCACACCACTATCCAAGGGAGTTCCTCCTCCTAGTTCCAGGAAGGGTTCTTGGGGTTTGTGCTCTATCATTGTCTGTATGCAACCTCTGACTATTGTGTTGATGTGTTGTCAACATCAAGAAGGTGTGCAAGTACACCTTCATCTTTTGATGGCAAAGGTTGAATATGACACCATGGACAAAAGGTGGAAGGTCGATGGCTTTAATTCTCTCCTCTTCCATAGGGATTTTGTGAGCTAGTGTTGGTTTTCATTATAGCCTTAACTCCACTTGTACAAATGTAATGTATAAGTTTTAGAGCCCTCTCCCCTTTATAGAATTTGCTTTAAGTGGAGATGGGACCCGAGCGATCTTTAGAAGCGACTTGTCATCTTTTGATGGGTATGCAGTGATGTACCTTCTGAAGGTGGACTGGCACTTTCCTTCTGATGGCCAGTTAGAGTTGCTAATCTGATGGATTCTCTGTGTATCTGACTTCTAGTAGGAAGCCAACAATTTGAACTTAAGTTTAGAAATTGATGGTTCCACTGAGAGTTGTTCTGGTGCCCCTCCTCTTTGTGAAATTGATGGTACCTTCAATAGATAAATCATGTTAGGTTTCTTTACTAATTTCATTCTATGTACACTAGAATTACAAAACAAAAGAAATGTTAATCTAGTGGAATAGTAGAACAAAAAAAACTGAGATAAGAAATTAGGTAGACCTAGAAAGTAATAAAACTAAAATTTCTAAGTGTAATGTCAAGAGAATTTGGATTGCCTCTAAGAAGAACTAATTTGTAGTCTTTAACTTGACTTCCTCTATGAGATTCACTTGTCCTGTTTGGGTGGTGTTGGAGGTGATTCATCAAGCCAGCTTTCATCTCTTCTCGTTAAAGCCTCATCTTCATAGTACCTCTTTACTTTGTGGTCATTTATAGGGGAAGTCCCTATCTTTTCACTCAAAAGATCCATCATTCCTTAAGGATATAGTTTTGACACAATAAAAGCACCTGACCACCCTGTCCAGAGTTTCTGGGGAAAAGACATATACTTGAGTTGAATAATAAGACCTTGTTTCCTTCAGATATGTTCTTTCTTTTCATATGGGCATCATGCCACACCTTTGTCCTCTGCTTATAAATTATGGCGTTCACTTAAGCATGCAACTTGAGGTTTTCTAGTTTGTGTAATTACAAGAACTTTTCTTACCATCCAGTTCTAGGTCCATTTTGAGGAACTTAATGGCCCCAAAAGCTTTAAGTTCCACCTTGATAGGTAGGTGGCACACTTTCTCATATATCATCATGTATAGGGTACTCGCAATAGGAGTTTTATAAGATGTTTGGTATGACTAAAGGGCATCGTCTAGTTATATCGACCAATATTTCTTGGTACGTTTGAATGTCCTCTCTAGGATTTGTTTGATTTGCATGTTTCACACAAAACTTTTCCAGAAGTCTATGGGTTATAAGGGGTTGCAACCATGTATATTACCCTATACTTTTTCAATAGGGCTTCAAATAGTCTTTCCCTAACCTGGGATCCCCACATCACTTAAAATGGTGAACCCCATATGTTGGGAAGATAATCTTCTCAAATAGCTTTATCATGACATTCAAATCAGAAGTGGGCATAGAAACTTATTCCACCCATTTGGATATATGATAGACTACAACAAAGATGTACTTATTGTCTCACAATGATGGAAAGGACCCCATGTAGTTGGTTCCCCAGAAATAAAAGATTTACACTTCTATCTGATCAGAAAGAGTCATCTCATCTCTCCTTGATATGTTCCCAATGTGCTCGCACACTTTAGAAGATGTTTTTGGGGAAACTAAGTTTCATAATGGAATCATGCATATCATGTCATGAGAAAATTAAATCATGCATAAGAAATAATTTTCTATAAACAAATCCTAGGGAGTAGGAGCAATATATTGTCTTGAACAAGATGTACTATTTCTATGCATTTTGTCTAGGGTATCAACATCTACATTCTCCAGCCTTGAACACTTCTTTAATTTCACTTTCCACATGCTGAGTAGCTAAATACTAGATTGAATGTAACTAAGTATATATCATTGGGAATCTTTTATCATCATCAATAATAGCTAAAATAGTAGACTGATAATTTGACATAACAACAAATCTTTGTATAAGTATAAGAACTTAACTTATGAAGTGCTATATAGATCACAACTACTTCATCTTCAATCACATAAACCATGTATATAGTTTGTGACCAACCACCAATCCATGATCCAGAAGGAAATTGTGCCATAGCTACAATTGATGTCTTCATAGGAGTTACTGAAGCATCAATATTATTATTCACTAAGATCCAATCATGAAGTTGTGAACGCTAAGTAGAAAACATATCATGTTGATGAACCATGACTGATGAATCATTATTATTGAAATCTTGATGAATAGACTTTGCATAGGCATGTGTGTCCTTAAATAGGGTGGGCCAATAGAACCTAGATTGTAAAATCTTTGTGACAGTCCTATCTTCTCCCAGGTGCCCACCATAAGGAAACAAATGTCACTCGTACAAGATTTTTAGTACCCTTCTTCTGGAATACATAGACAATAGAGGTTACTGGCACATTTCTTGAAGAGGAGAGGATCATCACAATAGTAGTTCTTTAAGTCTAAAATAAACTACTTCTTTTTGTTCTAGGTTATATCAGGTGACAATTTTTGGCAAGCCAGATAATGACAGACATTGATGCACCATGGTATAGTAGGTTCGGTTGTCTTTGCCATCATTAGAGCTTCATCAGGATAATGGTCATTAATAGTAAGTGACTTTTTGTTTTCTATGAAAACTCAGGATAAGTGGTTTGGTATGACATATATAGTTCCTTTCTTATCAATAATCCCACAATTAAACTCCTATAAGAGGAGTCCCCACCTTAAGACCCTTGGTTTTGTATCTTTCTTCTATATGAGATACTTTATTATTATATGATCGGTATAAACTATCACCTTCAACTCCATCAGATAGGGTATAAATTTATCAAATGCATAGAAATTAGCTAGCATCCCTTCCTTAGTGGTAATACAATTTACATGGGCTTCGTCAAGAATTTTACTTACAGAGTAAATGAGATGATGCTTTTTATCCTTTTTTTATCTTAGCATGTCTCCTATTGTATAATCACTAGCATCAAATATGAGTTCAAAAGGAAGCTCCCTGTCTGGGGCTTATAAGATTGGCATGTTATTATAGCACCCTTCAAAATGTCATAGATTTTCATACATTCATTTATAAAGTGGAAAACATCATCTTCAACTAAGAGACTAGAGAGGGGTTTGAAAAGTCTTTGATGAACCTCCTATAATATCCAACTTGTGTGAGAAAACTTCTGACACCTATCACAGATTGTGGAGGTGGGGGCTTGTATATATCTTCCACTTTACTCAGACCTACTAAAATAACTTTCTCAAAAAATTTATGACCGAATGTGATACTCTACTGCACCATGATTTTCCCAATTTAGTACTAGTTGTTCTCTTCACAATGCTTCAAAAGTTGAGATAAGTTTTTCAAATAATCATTGAAATTGGTTATGTAGATAAAAGAATCATCCATAAAAACTTCCATAATGTCTTCTAAGAAATCTGTGAACATTGATATTGGTCAAATGGCATCCTCCTTAAAGCATATGTTCCATAGATGCAAGTGGAAGTTTATCTTTTCCTGGTCATCCAGGTGTATGGGAATTTGATAGAAGTCTGAGTAACCATCAAGACAATCGAAATATGAATGGTGGGCTAAATGTTACAACACTTGGTCAATAAAGGACAGAGGGAAGTGATCTTTCTTTGTGGATGTGTTTAACTTCCTATAATTGGTGAGTATATTTATACCCATCTTTCCATAAAATTTTCTTTTTAGGGGTTGTTGTGTTTTTGTTCCTTAGTTTTGGTCTTAAATTTACTTAGATGCAATTATCTTCCCTTTTCTAGTCCTTAATGTATTTTATATACTTTTTATTAAGAAACAACCAAATATACACTTCATTTCCTAAAAGTACGATCAAGCCCTCAAGATGCCATACCTCAAGGGAAGGAAGGCCCTGGTTGCTATCAAGTGTCCACCTTCCAATCACCTAGTCAAGCGATTGGCACATCTAGTCTCCTGATTCAAGTCATTGTCTACCTGAAGTTTATCTGACTCTTTAGTTCTGACATGCACTCTCTGCATCTAGGTTACCCCAGTTCAAGCCACATTGGTCATCCAAAGAATCAGATATGAGGCCTAGATTGAGTAACCATGTGATTCGCCCGGTGGACCGAGTACGGGCCATGCAATTAGCTTCCTTCAGCTACAAGAATCTAGCATTAGGGTTTTGGCAGCAAGGAATGCATCTATAAAAGGGAACCCTCATCTTCCATTCTAAGGGTATCCAATCGGTTATTGGAATCCACATGTACACAACACAAATCCTAGTGAAATTATGCATTCAATTAAGATTAGGGCCCAATAGGCTAGTCTCTTGTGAAATTATGCATTCACTAGAAGCATCGGCGATGACTATTGTGAACACCTCCTCAAATTCATCAACCTTTGCTCGATGATGAATCTAGCTTGCACCATTGATGATGCCATGCAATTGTAGCTCTTCAAATATTCCTTGACCGACAAAGGAAGAGCGTGGTACAATGACCTTCGAGGAGACCCAATCACAACATGGGAAGCTTTGGAGAGCCAGTTTCTAGAGAAATTTTATCCACCCTCTATGACATATTTGATTAGAGGACACATTACAAGATTCAACCAGGTGCCAAAAGAATCCCTATATGAAGTATGGGAACAAATAAACAAAATCCTACACAAATGCCACATCACAGCATACCTGAAAACCAAATCATCAAATTTTACTATCAGGGTGTTGATAATGAGACTAAGAAGTTCCTTGACTCCTCTTCCAATGGGAATTTTATGAGGCAAAGTTTTGATAGTGCATTAAAGATCGTCATCCTTTCTTCTGAAGACTAGACTCATTAGGGAAGGCTCTTAGGTAAAGGCATTCTAAAAGTAGCTATGGTGTAAGATTGTTCATAACTCAAGTCCATACTAAATCACTAAAGGCTCTCTCTTAAGAAGGAATAATCGCTAGATGGACAAAAAAACCCAAAACATCCATAACAATTGAATGTAGTGATGACAATGTCCAAGAATGTGAACTCTATAGACCCGACCCCTACTAATGCACCAACACCTTCCTGTCAAGATGGAACACCCCAATTGGGGCCCCGAGTCATCCGAATGACCACTTGATAGTCGTCTCAATAGGAGTTTGGACACATGACCCCCTATGATGAAGGCTTAGCCAGATACTAGTGAGAACTCAACCATCGTGACACCATCAGTCAACCTATCCGAAGGACCATCAACAACACCAGACACAATCACATATAACCTTGTCTACCCTATCTGGGTCATCTCAAGCAGACCAAATTAGACGTTAGATTCATGAAATTTAAGGACACTATGAAGAAGCTCCATGTTGACATCCCTTTCCTCGATGATTTAGCTAAAATGTTGACCTAGTGCAAATATCTGAAGAGCCTTCCTTATAGAAAGTACATGACCAAGGAATGTGAGACCATGAAGCTAGCACATACAACCTCTAATATATTCCATAAAATCAAAAAGATCCCACCTCATTCGGGATAGATTGTTTCCTCAGAGATGACACTTCCCATAAAGGACTTGCTGATTGAGGCACATGCATACCAATTATGACATACACTTTGTGCCAACGTCTAGGATTCATTGATCTCTTGCCCTCAACTATAACCATGCAACTAGTTGGTACCTCTATAATAAATCCCCTATGAATAATTGGAGACATCCTAGTAAAGCTCAGACAAGACACTTATATCACATGTGATTTTATGGTAATGCAGAGAATGGGGTTCCCACCCATGCACACCTTCGCCCCCACTAAATGAGGATCATGGAAATTGGTGGCCTAAATGGCGATTGGGAGAAGGACTAGCCAACGTAAAGAGGAACCATACCTTGGATTTATCTCTTGATTCTTAGATAAAAGACAACTTCACCCTCCATCCCCACTGCCCTCCTTATAAAATCCCCTCCATCTCTAACTCGATTATTCCTAGGGATGGGTAAAATTTTGAATATGGGGGTGGAGGGTGGGTGGTATGTTGTCTCCATCACTCCCAACTCTAACCTTTCCCTTTCTTATCCCCAACAACCTCTTTTCTCTCTTTTATTTATATCTGGCTTATTTTCCCTACTTCTTCTATTTACTTTAGTCCTTGCAATTGTTCTATTTTGTGTGATTTGTGTCCCTTATCTTGTCAACTACTTAGTTCTATGCAAAATGAGAAATATATAAGTGGAAATATCTCCATTTTCCTTGAGTTAACCCGTGCAAAAAGGAAAATTTTAAGGAACTTACATGTCTTGAATGGATCTGAGCCCCAATGACAACAATTGAGCATCCTTTCCCCTTAGAAATGATGACAAGCAGAAAGAGTCAAAAAGACCAAGTAACACCCGCCCCTGATATGACTTGCAACAAAATTTGTATACACTTCTCTACCTTTCATTAACTGAAATAACTAATATAATATGATTATTTGATTCCAATATAGCAAGAAAACAAAGAAGCACAAGTCATCCTTTTGTTTTTGTTTTTCTTCCTCCATTTAATATCTCTTTGACTTCTGCAAAAATCCATTATATCCCAAATCCTAAGTTTGAAATAGCAAATATTTCCTCTTCATTCTTCTTCTACGGGCATGGCATAAATAAAAAGAGGCCAAAGAGCCCAAGGAAAACATGCGGTCCATGTAATTGCAACCAATAAAGTCTAGAGTAAAAAAGAGAAGAGATAAATAAAATAACTATATCCAAATAAGGTCTCAAGTTGAATAGAGGAGAGACCAGGGAAATGAGTTTTTCCATGCCTTCTTCCACTCCTTTCTTCCAACTTTTACATCTAGGTGACATGTCAATACTCTCCCCAAAAATAGACAAATTACCAATCATCCCTAGATTGTACTATCTACCACCTTACGTTGATAGATCAAGAATATATTTGAGATGAAATCAGTTCCTTATAGGTTCTAAAGTCTAGAAAATGTAGAAACAAGCCCAAATTGGGGGATATCCAAGTGTAGCTACATGACCTCGAAGGACTGGGTCACTAGATCATGTTTGGTGGAAGGGGGAACATAATATGCTCAGTTGGAAGTGGAATCATAGATCTTAGTATCAATGGTTGTTCCCTTTTTATTTAACTTTACCCGAGACGAGCAAAGGTTTAAGTTTGGGGTATTTTGATGTGTGTATTTATACCCATCTTTGTATACATTTTTATTCACTAACTAGGGATTGTTGTTTTTTTATTCCTTAGTTTTAGCCTTAGATTTACTTAAATACAATTATCTTCCCTTTTCTAGACTTTAATACATTTTATATATTTTTTTATGTAGAAACAACCTAATATACACTTCATTGCCTAGAAGGATGATCAAGCCCTCAATATGCCATAGCTCAAGGGAAGGAAAGCCCCAAAATCCATCCAATGTTCACCTTCCAATCACCCAGTCAGGCAATCAGCACCACCAGTCACCTGACTCGATCCACTCTCTACCTGAACTCTCTTTGACTCTTCACTTGTGAAGTGCACTCTCCGCATGTAGCTTACCTTAATTCAAGCCACATTGGTTCACTAGAGATTCAGATATGAGGCCCAGAATGAGTAACACACATGAGTCATCTAGTAGACCGAGTACAAGAAATGCAATTCGCTTCCTTTGACCACAAGTAACTCGCATTAGGGTTTCCATAGTGAGGAATGCATCTATGAAAGGGAACCCTTGTCATGCATTCTAAGGGTCTCTAATCAAGTATTAATTGCCACATCTTCACAATGCAAACCCTAGTGAGGAGCTAGGAGGCAGAAATCGTAGTAGAGAGGGGTGGGTGGTACATTGTCTCAACCACTCCTAGCTCTAACCTTTCCCTTTCTCATCCTCAACCACCTCTTTTCTCTCTTTTATTGACATCCGACCCTTATATATATATATATATATATATATATATATATATATATATATATATATATATATATATATATATATATATATATATATATATATATTCCTCTTAATTCTTATTCTACAGGCATGGAATAAATAAAAAGAGGCCATTGAGCCCAAAGAAGACATGTTGTCAATGTAACTGCAACCAATAAAGTCTTGAGTCGAATAGAGGAGAGATAAAAAAAATCCCAATAAGTTTTCAAGTCGAATAGAGGAGAGATCAGGGAAACATGTTTTTTCCCATTCCTTCTTCTGCCCCCTTTTCCAACTTTTTCACCTAGGGGACCTATTAATACTTTCCCCATTAATAGCCAATTCACCCTAGCTTGTGCTTTCTTCCACCTTATGTGGAGAAATCAAGAGTATTATGGAGATGAAATCAGTTCCTTTCCAATTTTGAAGTCTAGAAAATAGAGAAACAAGCCTCAATTGGGGGATATCCAAGTGTATCTACATCACCTCAAAGGACTTTGTCTCTTGATCATGTTTGGTGGAAGGGGGGCACATAGTACGCACAATTAGGAGAGGAAGCCTGGATCTTAGTATCCATTGTTTATTCCCTTTTTATTTTGATTTACTTGGGATGAGAAAAGGTTTAAGTTTTAGGTATTTTGATGAGTATATTTATGCCCATTGTTGCATACAATTTTATTCATTCCTTAGGTACTATTGTGTTTTTATTCCTTAGAATTATCGTTAGATTTACTTAATGCAATCATCTTCCCTTTTCTAGACTTTAAAGTATTTTATATATTTTTATGAAAAAATAGGCAAATATACACTTCATTGCCAAGAAGGATGATCAAGAACTCAAGATGTCATACCTCAAGGAAAGGAAGGCCCTAGAAGCTACCAAGTGTCTACCTTCCAATCACCCAGTCAGGAGATTAACACCACCAGTCGCCTGACTTGAGTTGCTCTTTACTTGAAGTCTCTCCAACTCTTAAATTCTAACATGCACACTCTGCACCCAGCTTACCCTAGTTCAAGCCACATTGGTCCCCAGAGAACCAGATATGAGGTCCAGATTGAGTAACCCATGCAAGTCACCTGGTGGACCGAGTACGACCCAAGCAATTAGCTTCCTTCGACTACAAGTATCAAGTATTAGTGTTTCGGCAGCAAGGAATGCATCTATAAAAGGGAACCCTAGTCATCCACTCTAAGGATCTCTAATCGGTTAGTATAAGTGATTCAACCCTATTTTAGGGATTAATCTTATGTTATATTGCTCCTCAATCACTTCTATACATGTTAGATCACATGCTTTTCCTCCTAATATGCTTATTTGTGTAAAATGCACTTATGGACATTATTTGCATGTTTTTCAGACATATGGACCACATTTGATGGAAGAGAGAGAAGGAGTGATCTTAGGATTTCTCTACACTTGAGAGGCCCAAAGTGAAGTCAGATGCTCCCTCAACCTACCCCTAGTGGCCAGAGACCCATTAAAGCAAAGGTGTCCAAGAAAATCCAAAGTATAGAGGCAAAGTGATGATCCAGGACCTAGCATGATCGTGGTACCATAGAACGATCGTCCTAGGTCACTTATAAATCACCCCAAGTCAAGGTGAAAGAACCACAACCGTGCAGCCAAGAATGGTTGTGCTAGAGACAACCACCACGACCATGCTGCACAACACGACCATTCTACACAGAAGTAGAACGGCCATGTCGCAACACCACGACCACCATTTCCTAGCCCACCATGGTCGTGCCACCCAATACGACTGTGCTACCTCAAATCACCACGGTCATGGTGACCACCACGTCCGTGCCAGATTCAGCCCAAAACTAACCACCAACCTGACTTTTGATCATTTTATTTAACACAGTTGTTCCCATCCACCACGGTCGTGCTCACCTCTACCCACCATGGCCGTGGTGACCCACCATGGTCGTTCTACTCACAACACCTACCCATTTTAACTACTTTACCTATTTTGCCCCTACTTGACCTAGTGCTTCCCCCAACACCTATATATACCTAGGTGACAGCTGGGGCATGAAGCTAGCTACCCTAGATCCACTCTAGCCTCCCCATTTTTGTCCTTCGTCCATTCCCACCTCATTCCACCTCCATTTCACTATTTCCACCATTAAAACCCTACTTTCCTTCCATTTCCACCATACATCCATGCCATTCACGTACCTTGGAGGAGGGAGCACGAGCTACAGCTGCTAGGAGGTGGAGAAGGATAAGTCTTCACTGAGCTCATCATGTCTTTTCATTCCTCTACTCATTCTATCTCCTTTCTTTTTGTATTTTTCTTTGTTATGAGTAGCTAGGTCTCTTCGGTGGGTTGTTTTGGGGAAAATTATGTTACTTTGATACCATGTTGGGGGAAAATGACATGTAAACTTTGTAATTCCATTTGTTAATGATTATGTTCTATTTGCATCTCATTCTCCATGAATTGCTTGTTCGTTTGTGTGTGAAATCACCTAGGAATTTAGGGAATTTTCTTATATATGTGAATTTTGGGATTTGCCCCTAGGTCCAATTCTTGGATCCCTAGGCTGCCTCCCATCTTCCTATATCCTAATCAATCTCCCTAAACCTAAGTGAGAGATCTAAGTAGCTATATTAGATAATTCTAGTGCAATTAGCATGAAGCCTTCTCAAGGCTAGAATGTGGGGGAATTGGGGTCCTATGCCCTAATTTCACCTCCCCATAACTACCCTCAGCCCCTAATTTCCCTAGGAATGTATAATATAGAAACCTAGACTTGAAAAGACTCTAATTGAATTGAACCTAATCCCTACCCCAATTGAGCCTTGCAAAGGTAGTAGGGGGTGTTAGGGACTAGTTCCCCTATACACCACCTAGCATATCCATGGCCAGTTAGTAACTTAGGTTAATTCATTAGAATATAACTTGTTGTTTGGTTTGGATAATCTAAATTGAATCATAATGTTCATATGTAACCCCCCAACTTAAGTGATAAGTTCATACCCCTAAACAGCCCATACCTCTTTATTGCTTAAAACCCTAGTTTTGTGCTCGTTAGCTTGTTCCTTGCTTAGTTAGCTTCTTGCTTTGTTCATGCCTTGTTCATGTTAGTTTAGCTCTTTAATTGCACTTTTGCTTCTCTCTTTCTTGCCTTAGTGTAATTTTACTTTTCATACCTATCTTAATCCTTTCTTGCTTCTTTAGCTTTAATCTAGTCTAGGGTTAACTTAATTTTTGTTCCTTCCTTTAATTGTTCATTTGTTCATAATAGTTTAACACTCAAAACAACCTTCAAACCCTTAACCCTAGTCTCCACAGTAGGAATCCAGCCAAACTAACCTAGCTCTAGTGCCCCCTCTTCTCCCTGTGGATCGACCCAATACTTGCCACCTTCCTATACTACGACACGACCCCATGAGCTTGCAGGTGTAGTTGTTTTAGTGTGTGTAGGTGTTAAGTTAGATTTTATAAATATCAAAAGTGAATCCACCATGTGCTTCCATCCGTGGGGTTGCATCTATTCAAAACTCCAATTGAGTAGCGTGTAACACCATTGGCGGGAGCGCACCAAGCTTTTTGATGTTGTTGTCTGGGAGAAAGGCGCTCAACCTAGCTAGTTAGTTTTGCTTTGACTTTGTCTACTGCCCTCATCATTGTTATTCTTTAGTCATTATTCTTTGCATTCTTTGTGTATATTGGTTTGCTAACTTGCTTTCTTTTGTTTGGCTGTGTTTTGTGCATGTGACAAGCCATTCGGGAGGAAATAAGATGGAAGGTCAAAATGCACCTCACAAGTCCTTGCAAGATTACTTCATGCTGAGAAACTACCAGTCACCTATTGCATCTGGAGTCACCCAAAAGTAAGGGGAGACATTTTCTATTCCTCCAGGTCTTCTTGGGCTCCTGCCCACCTTCAATGGCTCGGAGAGTGAGAACCCCTACAAGCATGTGGATGCCTTCCTAGAGATGTGTGCCACCTTCAGAATGTCGACGGCAAGTGATGACTCAATTCGGCTCACATTGTTACCCTTTTAACTCAAGGATGGGGCCAAGGAATGGTATGATTCAAGGAGAGACATCATGATTTGGGGTGAGATGAAGACAACATTCTTGAGGAAGTTCTACTCTATTACAAAGATGACACAAATACGGCGGTCAATAGTAAGTTTTAGCCAAGTGGGTAATGAAAAGTTACATGATGCTTGGGATAGGTTGCAAAAGATGTTGAGAGAGTTCCTGCATCATGAGATACCTTTGTGACAACTTGTACAAGCATTCTACTCTGGTTTGTCCTCAAGGGATCAAGCTACAAAGGATTCTTCTTGTGGAGGTGTTTTCATGACAAAGCCACTGGAGGAGTCATGGATGTTGTTTGAGAAATTGGCGAAAAATTCAAGGAATCAAACTCCTAAAATGGTTTGTGATGGGGGTCGGGTCTTTAGTGAGCCTTCTATTTCTAATGATCCCAATGCACAAGTGATGAAGACTACGGGAGAAATGTTGAAACTCATGAAAAGGCAAGGAGGAAATGGTCCTTGTCATTTGGTCAACTACATTGGTTCTTTTGAGAGAGAAGTGAAGAAACCTTACTCCTATAGCTACTCAAAACCACAAAGTCCAAGTTACAGCTCAAGGTTTGAGGAAGAGGTTCTCTCTAGATTGAAGATCTTTGATGATGTCCAAAAAGATGTTGCAAGGCTTGAAGAAAAAATAGAGCATCTCTCTTCCACACTTGATCTTCAAGAAGAAAAATTAGCTTCAAAATCCATCTTGAGTTACAATGAAGCAAGTGGACTTATTCCCTCTTCCCAAATTTTCTACAATCCACCTTCACCACCTCAATTTCCCTCTCCACCTCAAATTCAATACCAACCATCACCCCTACCTCCTCTATAGCCACAACATGCTCCCCCTCCCCATCATGAGCAAGGTAGTGTTGTGACAGTTCTAAGGAGTGGGAAAAATATTAGGCAACCTACAAGTCAAAGAAAGAGTGACAAGGCAAAGCAAAAGAAGTCGATTGGTGATGTTTTGATTGAGATTATTGAAGACGACCATTTGCCACCCCATGTTGATATTGGGAGTCATAGTGCTCCACCTCATGCTACACCATAGGAGGATCATGCTAAGTCAAGTGGGCCAATAGGTACTAAGCCACCATTTCCCGAAGAACTAGATGAGCCACTGGTTGTGAAAAGAAGACAAAAGCACAATATGGACATTCTCGAGGTCTTCTGACAAGTAAAGGTCAACATTACTCTCTTGGATGCAATCAAACAAATTCCATCATATGCCAAGCATCTCAAATACCTATGCACTGTGAAAAGAAGGTCAACGGGGAGGATTCCAAAGAAGGTGAGATTGACTGAACAAGTGAGCTCCATCATACAACATTGCCTTCCCATGAAGAGAAAAGACCCCGGAGCCCCACTTATACCTAGTTACATAGGGGGACATCGCATAGATAGGTCCTTACTTCATTTGGGATCTAGTGTGAATTTGATGCCATACAATGTCTATGTTGAGTTGGGCTTAGGCAAGTTGAAGATGGCACATTGCACTCTCCAGTTGGTGGATAGATCCATAAAAGTGCCTAGGGGTAGAGTGGATGATGTCCTGGTGATGATAAACAAAGACAAAAGCACAGTTTTCCCGGTAGATTTCATTGTGCTTGATATAGAGACAGAGGATAGGAAGATTCCCATTATCTTGGGAAGGTCGTTCTTATCTATAGCTGATGTCGACATTCATGTGCACAGTGGCACTATGACAGTCTCATTCATAAAAATGAAGATCCACATCAACATGTACAAGATCCCAACCCAGTGAGTTTGAGATAGGGATATTGGACATGATCACTTCACAAGGCCGAATGGGCATAAGAAATTGGTTATGATCATTGTGATGAAAGGGATGAGGAAAATAGATTGTGTGCAAATGAGGGATGCATGTTTTGCAAGAATGGACACATGAGAATTCCAAACGGATGAATGAATGAAGAATCACCAAGAAGCCTAGCTGAAGGCAAGAAACTCAACGCTTGTGGGAGGC
This sequence comes from Alisma plantago-aquatica, assembly GCA_963693085.1. Taxonomy (NCBI): domain Eukaryota; kingdom Viridiplantae; phylum Streptophyta; class Magnoliopsida; order Alismatales; family Alismataceae; genus Alisma; species Alisma plantago-aquatica. The sequence continues at coordinate 797,191,457 of OY856414.1, read as the reverse complement.
AACCCACCTAGGTTTGGGAATTTTTGACCCAACCTTACATTTTTGATACTTTTGCTTTGTTTTTAAGATTTTCCAAGAAAACACACACACACACTTGTATTTGATAGTTTTTGTGTAGTTTTGAGATGTGCATGTGAGAACATAGTGAAATGAAGAAGGATGGATGAAATTTTAACAAAGAATCAATAGACTACCAACTTGAGATCAAAGTTTTGATGTTTGAACAAAATTTGAGTGTCATACTACAGTTACAGTTCCCACTACGGCTGTGATGACATGGAACAGCCATGGTGGTGCACTCACTTTCAACAAAGAAATCATTAGAAATTGGGAAAATCAACTTAGTATAGAACCAGGGTAGCATGACTGTGCAAGGCAGCATGGTCGTGGTACATGAAGACACCACAGCCATGTCGTACAGCATGGCCATGCCGCAGCCCGATTCTAGCAACTTTAAGTCAGATTTTGCAAACTTTCTATTCAGTTGTTCATTTCTCCGAAGAACAGAACGGTCGTGCTCCGCACCCTAGCGCCCGTACAACATTATTCCCACCCTCTACTGCCCTCAAATCTTCACCAAATCACCCCCAAATCATTCCCAATCATTCCCCTACCATTTCCACTACCTTAATCTCCGGATTCCACCAATTTTCATCCACAAAATCACCATTTTCTCTCCATTCCGCCCCAACAACCCTGTTCTTCAGAGAAATCTGAAATTTGTTAATTTCACCTCCATTTTCGAGCAAGAATGAAGAAGTTTGCAAGTAAAGCAGTGGAAAAGACTAGGGGTGTCATCCCCTACGAAAGGAAATCAAGGAACAGGCACCCCAGGTTGACAGAGGCATAATTGTATGCCATAGTGGATCCTATCACAGAAGAGGCCTCCACACAGCCACGGTGGGAGATACTGTCATCGTCTAGAGCATCACAGCCACCATTGTCTGCTTCCCGGCCCTCTGTCTCATCTGAGAGACCCTCTGCTAAAGCTACACGACCATCAATCTCAGTTGCACGACCATCTGTCTCCTCGGTAGCACAGCCACAACTGGATCCACAACCACGACCATGTCAGCGGATCGTGCTAGATGATGAAGTGGATGTGGATATGCCAGATGCTGAGTAGCATGAGATACCACCATAGTGTTCCCATCCACAGCCCGAGGTCACTACCAACAGGTCAAATGAGCCAAAGAACCCAGAGTGCTTGACACACAAAGTATTAGCGACTCACTATGCATGCCAAGTAACAATGGAGGCTATGGGCTTCTACGCCTATTTCCAGGGCCTGATGGAGAAGATGGGATTGTTTGAGATCCTTACACTGCAACAAAAGTCTTACATCGAGCTGACTCAACAATTTTTTTTCTATGCTAGAGAAAACAACTGATGATGGCGAGAACGCCATTAAAGTAATGATTGGGGGCAAGAGGTGGAAGATAACCTCAAAGCTGCTAAATTATATTTTTGCCCTGAGTGAAGAGATGGAAGCCCTCTTAGACGGAGGAAGGACAGAGAATGATTCCAGTTTCACATATCCAACAATGTGGAAATGCTTCACCGGCCAAAGTACCTTTGTAGCGGGGAAATACAAGATGAGTGCCATCCATAGTCCATTCCTCCGCTATGTTCAGAAGGTGTTAGCAAACACCATCTTTGGCAGGTACGAGAACAAAGGAAGCTGCACAAAGAAAGATCTTTTTGTACTTGGTTGAATGACTAAGGAGAGGAATGTGAACTTGGTGGCATTACTTATTGATCATATGAGGACAATCCCATCCAAGAGAACAAATCCTTTTGTAATGGGAGGGATAGTGACGTCGATTGCCACTGCCTTAGGACATGACATGACAGGTTACACAAAGGCGGATGGAGGAAAGTTGGTTGACTTGCAATACTTGGCTCACTCTTCCATGATTATAGTTGTGGATCAGAAGATCATCTACCAAGTCAACCCACCTTACCCAGGATTCACCTTGGAGATGCCTTACCATACTCCCCCCCCTCATGGCACAATATGGACCCACACAAGATATTCTGGAAAAAGTGATGAAGTATGAGGAGGAGAACCCTAGAGGAGATAGCATTCCTGAGGTGGTTTCTGTAGGGGGTCTAGGAGAACCTTTACATGTAGCTGAGCTGAGATAGGAGGTGGAGGAAAGAGCGGCACAATGAGTGAGGCAAAGAGAGGAGAGGATAGGGGTGTCAGAGCCACAACAACCCTCAGTGAATACATATGACATGGCCACCATTCATGCACATCTAGAGGGCATTCAGGCGATGCAGGATAGAATACTACGGGCACAGGAGGGCTTTCAGCGGACACATGATTCCATGTCGTTGGACCATCAACATATGCATTACTAGGTCAACCATCTTTACCAGTTTTAGAATGCCCAGGCCCAGAGGAACCCACAATGGGGTGAAGATTGGTGGAACTCTTTATCAGCTTTTTAGGACAGCTATCTGCCTCCACAGTCAGACTACTGGAATGCCTATTACAGACAGGGAGGAGCACCTCCACCACCACCATAGTGATCGTCTACCCTATCATCCTAGACTTTTGTGTCATGTTGAGGACAACATGATTCAAAAGTTTGGGGTGGTAGGGCGGTATGCCCTTGTTTTCATTTTCACTCTTTTTGCATCTCACCTGTTGTTTACTTTTTGTTTGTTATTTTTCTCCTATTTGCTTGTCTTGCTTTCTAGTTTAGAGTTTACTACTTTGCATACCTACATGTCATGTAGTTTGCTTTCTTGCCAATTTTGTGTAATTTTAAAAAAAATTGCTCTTTTTCCATGCATTGCATATCATGTAGATTTTTGGTAATTTTGTATGTTTTAGCCAGGATTTGCTTGTTTTCTACTTTAAGTTTAATAATATAGGATTAGATGTGATTGGAGGCAACTTGGCACCGTTTTGACCAATTTTGCCCAAATTTGAGATTTCTTGTCTAAAAAGTGTGTTTTGACCCAATCTCTACTGTTTTGAGTAAAAATGATGACCTTTGACAAATGCAAGTGAATTATCATTGTTTGTTTCTAAGTGGTATCAATGTTTGACTTTTTACATGTGCATCACCTCTCTTAGGATTGTGACTGATTTGGTTGAATTATGAGTTGAGCAAGATTTGAACGCTTAGTGTTTGTGGAATCACTTGCTTGATATATCAATTATATCTTATTCATTCATGTGGTGTGATATCTAGGATGAAGTATTGGATTAATTTTCATGTAGGATGTCTTATGTGGAGAATCATACCAATGAACCCTCTTTGATCTGACTATTCTTCCACCATCTTCATACCCCTCCGCCTCATAAAAAGATTCCCTAGTGCACATAATCTTTTTTGGTCGGTCAAAAAGTGTGTTACTATTAATACCAAAAACTTTGGGCACTGGGTACCCCATTACATCGACAGGAGCTAAGAAGATCAACAATGGTTAAAATCCCCACGCAGGAGGACACTCAGGAAACTAATCCAAAACGAGACTAAGAAGACTAATCAACTAAGAAAGCTAGGACCAGACAATCCTACTAAGAGAAGTCTATTACAAGCCACTATTACATGCATTCAGCGTACCCACAATTAGTAACAGCAAAATGACATAGAACAAAAACTAGCAATCCTGCCTGTAACTAGCCATGAAGTCTCTGACCTTCTTTCTACTCAAGACCAGGTCTCTCACAGGCAAAAACCCAAAAAGACCTCTACCATATCAGCAAACACCTGAAGGTATAACCTGCATGCAACATCAGCACGGGCTAAAGAAGAAGAAAAGGGATCAACCCCCCTCTTAAACCCACCCATCGTGATGCACTTGACTACATAACATCAAACACCTTAAAGGAGTTCTAATCCAACTGTAGCAGAGGAGTCAAGATACAGTACAGGGTCCACCCTTTAGCTGACTAACGAAATGTCCTTGAGATAGACAACCACTGTTCCCCCACTGGCATTTGAAACATCCCCTGAATGAGTGGGATCCAAGTAGAAAACCATCCCCTCTTCATTGTCGGCAATCATCTGAAAATTAGAACCCAGCAAGGCTTGACTTCACGTAACAATAGCAAGGGTAAGGAGGAGAAGAAGAGCAACAAGCCTCCCTCAGAATCCAACCCCACCTAAGTTCCCTGTCTGCACAGAGACCCCTCGTCGAACACCTTGAGGGCGATCGAACTCACAGCTACGAAGAGCCACACATAGCAGGGGAAGCTTAGAATGTTCCCAGACCCGCGTTGCTGACAGACACTGTCGCAGGGCAGCAAGGGTGACCCAGCCACCCAGTGAGAATCCAACCACCACTCCCAACAGATCTGCTTTTTGGGGAAGACAGACCCTCATCGCCCATCAATTATCAGCCGCACATTAAGTGGAAGACCAAACACTGACGAATAAGGCCACCCGCCACCAAAGGTGCCGAGGTACAGACTCGCCGAGCCGGAGGAGCTCCTCAAACACTAGAGAGCAGGTGCAAATGAAGAAGGAGGAGAAGACCCCCCTAACTTCATCGCGACGACGTAGCAACACAAGGTCTCAGATAAACCTTGCGGCGCATCGCACTGCTACCACTGGTGCTGTCAAGGGAGAGACGGCGACGCCGGCTTCCGCTGACACTCCCGGCAGCCTCTGCTACACTTGACCTCAGACCAGATCTCTGCTAGGGGAAAAGGATTAGGATGAGATGGGACGGTCGAGCCATAAGCCAGATCCAGGACAGCGGCTCCTCCCCGTCCGTCCCTATTAACGGACAGGAGTCGACTCGGTCAACACTGCCACAAGCGATCTGGATCCAAGCTAAACTGCCATCATGCCTTCCCCTCTGCCAAGCTAGGATCTTCCTCAGACGAGCAACCACTCCCTCTCACTACAGCCACCGGTTCCCACAGATAGAGACCTAGATGAAGACGATGAGTACCAGGGGGAGGAAGGCACTGAAGCCGTGCTTCCTCCCCCCAGCAGACGCTGTCGGGGGTTCTAGAGAGAGGGCAGAGCGGAATCCCTAGAGAGAGAGCATAGTTTGATGAAATCAGTGCTGGCCATATCTTTATCTCTTTGCTTCACTCTATCCACCATCTACCCTATCTACACCAAGGGCAAGAAGAAGAAAAAAGAAAAGAAATAGAAAAGTAAAAACAAAACAAAAGGATGCTCCTGTTTAAGAGCATTCAAATAAAGAAAAGATGAGTGTGTAAAAACACTCCAAAATCTTACCACAACCCTTTCTTCCACTTTCATACCTATTGAGCTAGAAAACATCAAACCTAGATCATTTTGCCCTTTTCTATAGCCACGTGGGTTGTTTGGTGTGATTTGAAACATAAGATTGAATGTGTAAATGTGAAACAATACTCCTAGTCATCCTTGATTAACACCATCATGAAATAGTTTACCGGGAACTTTATGGAAGAAATATGGATAACTTGTGTATTCTATGTGCTATATTTGAAGTTTGTATGCTTTGTGCTCTTTTCATGATTGGATTGTGAAAGCAAGAGAGGAGAGAGGTGAAATGCATGCACTTAGTCATCTTTGATCCCATTCAGCAATAATCATCTTTTACATTGCATTTGTCATTTTTTGTTTGTGGAAAATTTGTAGAGAGATTGAGTTAGAGTATACTTGAGGACAAGTATGTTTCAAGTTTGGGGTGGTCATTCAGCCCTATTTTAGGGCTTAATCATGTGTTATATTGCTCCTCAGTCACTTCTATACCTTTTCGATCACATGCTTTTCCTCCCAATATGCTTATTTGTGTAAAATGCACTTATGGACATTATTTGAATGTTTTTCAGTCATTTAGACCATATTTGATGGAAGAGAGAGAGAGAGAAGGAGTGATCCTAGGGTTTCTCTACCCTTGAGAGGCCCAAAGAGAAGTCTGATGCTCCCTCAACCTACCCCTAGTGGTTAGAGACCCATTAAAGCAAAGGTGTCCATGAAAATCCAAATAACAAAGTCAAAGTGTTGATCCAGGACACAGCACGACCATGGTACCACAGAACGGTCGTGCTAGGTCACTTATAAATCACCCCAAGTCAATCAGAAAGCACCACCGTCGTGCATCCAAGAATGGCCGTGCTAGAGACAGCCACCACGACTGTGTTGCACAACATGGCCATGCTACACGGAAGCAGAACGGTCGTGGCGCAGCACCACGACCACCATTTCCTAGCCCACCACGGTCGTGCCACCCAGCACGACCATGCTACCTCAGACCACCACGGTCACCACGGCCAAGCCAGTTTCAGCCCAAAACTGACCACCAACCTAACTTTTGATCATTTTATTTAACATGGTCATTCCCGTCCACCACAGTCGTGCTCACCTATACCCACCATGGCCGTGGTGACCCACCATGATCGTGCTACTCACAAAACCTACCCATTTTTCAGTACTTTATCTATTTTGCCCCTACTTGACCTAGTGCTTCCCCCCACACCTATATATACCTAGGTGGCAGATGGGGCATGAAGCTATCTACCCTACAACCACGCTAGCCTCTCCATTTTTGTCCTCCATCCATTCCCACATCATTCCACCTCCATTTCACCATTTCCACCATCAAAACCCTACTTTCCTTCCATTTCCACCATACATCCATGACATTCACCTACCTTGGAGGAGGGAGCTCGAGCTACAGCTGCTAGGAGGTGGAGAAGGAGGAGTCTTCACCGAGCTCATCATGGATTTTCACTCCTCTACTCATTCTATCTCCTTTTTTGTATTTTTCTTTGTTATGAGTAGTTAGGTCTCTTGGGTGGGCTGTTTGGGGGAAATTATGTTACTTTGATACCATGTTGGGGGAAAATGACATGTAAACTTTGCAATTCCATTTGTTAATGATTATGTTCTATTTGCATCTCATTCTCCATGAATTGCTTGTTGGTTTGTGTGTGAAATCACCTAGGAATTTAGGGAAATGGCTTATATATATGAATTTTTGGATTTTCCCCTAGGTCCAATTCTTGGATCCCTAGGTTTCCTCCGATCTTCCTATATCCTAATCAATCTCCCTAAACCTATGTGAGAGAGCTAAGTAGATATATTATATAATTCTAGTGCAATTAGCATGGAGCCTTCTCAATGCTAGAATGTGGGGGAATTGGGGTCCTAAGCCCTAATTTCACCTCCCCATTACTACCCTCGACCCCTAATTGCCCTAGGAATGTCTAATATAGAAACCTAGACTTGACTAGACTCTAATTGAATTGAACCTAATCCATAACCCAATTGATCCTCACAAGGGTAGTAGGGTGTTAGGGACTAGTTCCCCTATACACCACCTAGCATATCCATGGCCAGTTAGTAGCTTAGGTTAATTCATTAGACTCTAACTTTTTGTTCGGTTTGGATAATCTAAATGAAATCATAATGTTCATATGTCACCCCCCAACTTAAGTGATAAGTGCATACCCCTAAATAGCCCATACCTCTTTTTATTGCTTAAAACCCTAGTTTTGTGCTTGCTTAGCTTAGATAGCTCTTTCCTTGCTTAGTTAGCTTCTTGCTTTGTTCTTGGCTTGTTCATGCTAGTTTATCTATTTAATTGCTCTTTTGCTTCTCTCTTGCTTGCCTTAGTGTAATTTTCCTTTTCATACCTAACTTAATCCTTTCTTGCTTCTTTAGCTTTAATCTAGTCTAGGGTTAACTTATTTTTCATTCCTGCCTTTAATTGTTCGTTTGTTCATAATAGTTTAACAATAAAAACAACCTTCAAACCCTTAACCCTAGTCTCTGCAGTAGGAACCCAGCCAAACTAACCTAGCTCTAGTCCCCCTCTTCTCCCTGTGGATCGAACCTATACTTGCCACCTTCCTATACTATGACATGGCCCCGTGCGCTTGCATGTGTAGTTGTTTTAGTGTGTGTAGGTGTTGAGTTAGGTTTTATAAACATCAAAAGTGAATCCACTGTGTGCTTCCGTCTACGGGGTTGCATCTATTCAAAACTCCAATTGAGTAGCATGTAATACCATTGGCGGGAGCGTACCAATAAGCCATATCTACACAATACAAACCCTAGCGAGGAGCAAGGAGGTGGTGGCCGAAACGGAGCGACTGGTCTTCCTACAGCAGGGGTCATTGCCCCCTCCATCGTTCTTCCTATCTTCATGTTGTTGTCTCTCGCCATGAGTGAGTACACGCTTTTGATGGGGAATAGGGACTATCCCTAACATACCATATATTACTCTAGCTTGTATCTAAATTCAACAATGCTATTTCTAAATACAGTATTGTTTTGCTTATCTCCTTGCCTTGTGAATTGTTCAGTTGTTTTATATTTATGTTATAATTGTGGATGAGCAAGTTTCTATAATCGTGATTAGAACTTCAGAACGATTGTGTTATCCCCCTAAAGTTTCAACAAGAGATAGTGAGGTGATTGGGTTATGATGTGCTAACATGTCGAGACTGGTTGAATGTAGTTAGGGAGTCTGATCGGACGAACTAGGACTTGGGTACTGAGTCTGGTTAATTCTAGGGGAGTTTGATCCATGCAATGATTTGTATCCTGTAAGGGTGCAGTAGCTAAGCCTCTATTTAGTAAACTATTATTTAGATTCAATCTTGCTAGAATAATTACGTAGGCTTTGGAGAGTAAAATCACATTCCCCAGTCATTTTATTATCATTTAATTACTTCCTTAACGATTGTAGCTTTTCAAAAACAATTTAGTTTAATCAATCAACCAACTTTCTTAGTGCTAAATATTACTCTGAATACTTCTGAATATATATAACTATTTAAAAGGTTGTCCTTTGGTTTAAATCCTAAAGTATACTGTAATAAGGCTTCCATTCATGTGGAGTGGGGAATCAATGTACAACTTTTGGTTAAACCTAAGGGTCATTCCCTTAGGGTTATTATTGGTGTGACATTTGGAGCCCCATCAGTAATCTATGCACATTCTCCAACATGTGATCATTCTAGTGGCAACTGCATCACCATTTTCTCTTTGACTACTGTCATACCACCGTTCTTGGATGTAACATGAATGGGGCTCACCTAATTGTTGTCACTTATCAGGTTTATTATACATGCATCTCAAAGTTTGATAACCTCTTTCTTGACCACTTCTCTTAGATTTTGATTTGACTTCCTTTGGCTTTGAATGAGGGTCTTTGCATTCTTTTCCCAGTGGATTCTATTCATACTGTCAGTTAGAATCAAGCCTCCATTATCGTCCACTAAATAGCCCATCGCTTTTCTCCTATTTTTTAGTTCAAATAGAATATTTTCTTGCTGATCTTCTTTCAAGGAATAGTCAATGATGACTAGATTGTTGCTATGTATGTCCATAGAGATAATCATATGATGATTGTATTGGGGCATGATGTAATAGAATTGATAAGAACGAAGTATGTTATGTTTTTTTAAGTCATGAAATGATGACACAAACACAATATATGTCTAGAGAAAGATGTTACTCAATGAAATATGTCTTCAAGTTGAGGATCCTCAATGGGGTCATATGTATGATACAGGTATATACATTCTTGTTATATCCCTACTCCAATATTATTATGAAAATGAAATAGAAGATAATAATACATAAGGCTAGGTGTGTATTAATTGTTGACAAAATCTCATTAGTCAAGATATTGGATATCAAGTCAAGAACATAGGTACTTGTTATAGAGCAAGTTACAAGATCGGCCCACCTTGAGAGTGATACATGGAAACCATAGAATGGTACTCAAAATCATCTCTCAAACTTAGTTAAGCATTGCTAAGAGGCATATATTTAAAGGATGTAAGTATTTACATGTTGGGAAAGTCTTAGTGGATACTCCCAGCCCAAGTTAGATGAGTAGGCACTCATGGTGGTGAGTGACATTGCAGAATTACAAGTAGAATGAGACATGGCGATAGATATGGAAAAAGGTAAATGGATCAAAGAACAGGATGAAAGTTACACCAACAATAATATAAATGATTCGTGTTCAATGGAGAGATCCTCCTCTCTAAATCTAAAGATGGTTTTGAAGATCGTTGGATCCCCCTTCCTCCTTCTCTCAAAGAGGAATCTAGGAAGTGTTTGGGGATAATGGAGACATGCTTCCTTCCAGTCTCTCATCCTTAAGATGTAAAGAACCAATGGCAAGAAGCAAAGGTTGAAGGACATGAGGCACAGGAGACGCACTTCATCTTCAATCCCCAACCACATGAGTTGACTGACCCTACTTTAGTAGAGGGGAGGTCTACTATTTATATCCCATTGATAAATGTATATTTATCCTTTTTATTTACAACTTTGAGATATCTTTTTAGGATTGTTTAGTTAATTATCTTCTTAGTTTTGTAATTAATTGTATTAGTTTATATTTTTATATTAATTAGGAGTTTTAATTATATTTGGTTTGTTTTTTGTAGAAAAATGCTCAATGACTAATTTTCCTTGGAAGATATTTTACACAAATTCCCACAGTGTCTGATTTAAATATATACCTCGCACCAAAATTTCTATAACTCTCACATCCCAAGGCGGAATTTAATGGGAAAGTATGCGTTGGAAAGGGAATTGAATTATATACAAGAAAAATATATTTTTAGACTGCTTTCGCAGTTATGACTGACCCGAAAATTCGCTTGAAGTTTCTATTGTGGGAATATGCAGCAAAAAGAATACAAACAGTCATCATAATTAAAAGTAATCAACTATTTTATCTATTAACTAGATTCAAAAAGTTTTCAGCCGCCGACTAGGAGTCTTCTAAATAGTCCTGTATCTAGGGTTTCCACCCCTCCTTCCCCTATAAAATGAGGGGGGACTCCACTAAGAAAAGGGTCCCCAAGTTCTTTTTTTTACGCAATCAAAAGTGGAATTCTGTCATTTCATCTTAGTGTAATCTTCCTTTCAAGAGCAATAAAGATAAGTTCTTTCATAAAGTTAGTTATTTTACTTCAACTTTGGATCTCTTTTCTTTGGTTCATCTTTTTCTGTATTTCTCTTGGAGCGGGAGAAAAAGTAAATGAGTCATTTAATCGTCACCGCCTTGGACTCTACGGAGATCCAGAATTGCAGTCTATGACTCCTTTACTTTCTTTTCTAGTTACTCCCATCCTCTTCATGAGTAGCGAGTAGTTTCCTTATAGAGGAAAGGAGAAAAACCCCTTAGCCATGTGATTATAGGATCGAGTTTTTACATGACTATTTAGATGGATGGTTTTCTGTTTAGAAATCACCGATTTAAATGACGTAATTAATCGTTTTTATTGCTTGGTAATCTCAGTAGATGCGACCGTAGAAACTGGGATTTAGAACACCTAAACCGAATTCATGGGAATTTGGATGCGACCATGGAAAAATCCCCTTTAGGATGAAGAACAAGGACACGTGAACACCATGACCAATGGGTTCACGTAGAGTTATTCTTTTGTGTTTTATTTATGAATATGCACATACATGCTTCTTTCTTCTTATCGTGTTTCGTTTGATTTTATTTTCACAAGGGCTAGGGTGGTGAAACCCCTAAGCTTCGATGCCTTTCTTCTTGATTTCAAACTGTTCTTAAACGTTTGTATTCAATTCACCTTTTAAATTTCAGCACTTTACTTTTGTTTAGATAATCTTGTGTGCTAACAATTTCCTTCCTTTTCTCTTTCTTGTCTTAGAATAATCATTTTTCTTTCTTTGCATTAGTGTAGTATTTTATTCTTATTACAATTTACTTTCTTGCATTAGATCAACCAACCCCCTCAAATTGAACTTTATTTTCTATTTGTTATTCAAAAATACCAAAAATAATTACTTTCAAAAATCAATCGGGATTAAAAGAAAACAATCTTAAAAATGTTGTACTACCCTTAACTGGAAAGTAAAAAAGGATTAAACTCTACAATAATTATTTTAGTGAATTGGTGTGCAAACGACATGTATCAATTTTTGTGTCGTTGCTGGGGACAACGGATCATTTTCTCAAACCTCAAAAAAATTAAAAAAAAATCATTTTTTTATGCCTTCCGAGTAACATTCCGGAAGTGTTATCTCCTCTTTTTGTCGAGTTTCCATTCCAAAATTATGTTTTTTCTGCACTTGATATTAACTGTCATATTAACTGTGTATGTGACGCTCGCCGAACGCCAATTTCGTGCCACCATTTTTTAATTTGGAACAAAAGAGGCTAAGGATGATTTTAATCGATGATGACGATGATGATTATATCATCTTCAATCAAATAGAACCAACTATAGTACCTGAAGCTCCACCAATCACTTCCATTGTGGATGTTAATCTAGTTGATGTCAATGACCAATCTACTTCATTTGAACCCTTTATGTATAATGAACCACCACCCATAGAAGAAGTCCAATGTGAAGTAGTTGAGATTCCACACAACCTTGATCAGGAGATGGATAGGTGTTTTAAAGAAATTAAGGATGTCACAAATGAAGAACTTTGTTTAGCAAGGACCGTAGTTGTATGGGGCCTTGACTATCCATATAAGTCAGAAAATGAGTGGATGGAGGCCTATGTGGATAAATTCATGAATCAAGAATCTTTTAACAAAAAGGTTAAACACTGGTGGGCTCAAACAACGTCCCAACAACCTAAGGCTCGACCACCCTCCTCAGTTGTAGGCCCCGATTTGGATGTTTACAATAATCATTCCATCTTGATTGAGCCTAATGTGACCATTGTACCATCACCTCCCCAAGATGCACTGATGGATTCTTTTGAAAGGCTTCCTCATCAAGAGCAATATGCCCTCACTCAACCAACTCTTTTTCTACATCTGGTTGAACTTGATGAGATTATTCCACCACCACAAGAACCTTACATTACACCATTATATTGTGAGACGATCCCTTCTGATCCCATTGAGTTGGGTACATGTCCTATAAAGCAATCATATCTCCCCTCCAACATAGTAAAGGAGCCTGATGACTCCATAGACATCCATGTTGATGGGATCTTTTATGAAGAAAAGGTGGAGAACTCCCCAATAGAGATAGAACAACATGGCTTGATCATTTTTTATAATTATGATGATAATTATGCCATATGTGATTCGTCCAAACCAAATCCACTGGCTTCCATTTATGGGGAAAAGGATCCAGATACACCTTGTTGCATAATCCACCTAGAAGGCATACATCCCCATGTGATTGTTTACTCAGCTAACAAACCATTTCTTCCAATATTGGCACCTCCACTACATGTTGATCTAGGTGGCAAAAAGATACTTGAGCTAGATCCTCTGCTCGATCTTCCAAATCCAACACTAGATTTTTTACCCAACTGGCACCCGCCAATCTCCCCCAATCCATATTCATCTCCAATACTACTTTCACTGTTGAAGGAAGATATGTGGATCCTACTCGAAGGACTATAGGGTGACAAGAAACATCATTCAAAAAACCTCTTCAAGCTTCCACAACCACCCGTCCATTGGGTGTACCATGAAGATCCTCTATTCAAAGCCCCAGCCATCATCGACATTCCCTTCAGATGGACATATTTTGAGTTACCAGGGCCTCCTGGTGAATCCAAGATTTTTCTTCCCTCCATCTCAGGTTTGAGTTTTGCTCGGGATGAGCAAAAATATAAGTTTGGGGTGGAGGTGGGAAGTATGATTCTATCCCACCCTCCTATCTTTTTCTTAATTACTTTATTTTCCCTTTTATTTTATTTTTTCTTGTATATGCTTTAGTTTATGACCTTTATCTAGTCGGTCATTCTTTTTTTTCTATTTCTGTAGTTGTAAAATGGCCTTTATCTAGTCTGCTAATATAAATAGATGTTTGTCATTGTACCCCTTGAATTTAGTAAACTTTTTGCAAAATTTATTACAAATTGCCATGTCCGAAACCACCATGTCACCTAGGACCCTAATAACATCACTCCTTGGAATAGTTGGTAAGTCATAAGGAATCGATTAGAACCAAGCATAATTTTCCCTATATTTAAACAAATTGATTATCTTGTGATAAAACTTGTATGATGTGAATTATAGGAATATTCTAACTAGAGAAATGACACTCTCAAAAAAAAGTTGAAAGTTATAGGCACAAGAACATCTCTTCATTCCCTCTTTTTTTCTTCTAGTAATGAGAAGCAAAGAATCACCACCAAAAAAAAATCATGTTTGGGGTGGCACGCTTCCCAAAAATAAATTCCATATCCCTAAAAGGAGCGTACCATCAAAAGATGCCAAAGCGCACAAGAAAAAAAAATGTGACCAATGTAGTCAGAACTCTACAAATCAAAGTCCCGAGTCGAATAGAGGAAGGATCAAAGAAAAAAAATCTTTTGTTATTTCTTCTTCACTTGTTCACACTCCCTCTTTCTTCATGTTCTTGTGCAAATAAATAAGAAAAAAATACAAAATTGAGAGTGTCAAAGCAACAGAAGAGGAAGCCTATTTTTCTATAAAATCTTGTTTTTGAAGAAAAATGTGATAATTATTTTCATAGGGATTTATGCTATGTGGCTCTAGGAGATTGGGTCACTTGGCCAAAAATTGGAGGTAAGGATTATAGTGATGTTACAAAGGTGAGGAATGACATAGTGAGAGTATAAATAGGACTTTATTTGTAATTTTATTTGCTTGAGGACAAGCAAAGATTCAAGTTTGGGGTATTTTGATAAATGTGTATTTATCATTTTTATCTACATCTTCCAGATATCTTTTTAGGATTGTTTTGTTAATTATCTTTTTTGTTTTGTGATTAATTATATTAGTTTAGATTTTTATATTAATTAGGAGTTTGAATTATATTTGGTTGTTTTTTGTAGAAAAATATTCAATGACTAATTTTTATTAGAAGATATTTTACACAAATTCCCACAGTGCCTGATTTAAATATATACCTCGCACCAAAATTTCCATAAGTCTCACATCCCAAGGCAGAATTTAATGGGAAAGTATGTATTGGAAAGGTAATTAAATTATCTATAGGAAAAATATATTTTCGGACTGCTTACATAGTTATGACTGGCCCGAAAATTTGCTTGAAGTTTCTAATGTGGGAATCTGCAACAAAAAGAATACAAGCGGTCATCATAATTAAAAGCGATCAACTATTTTCTCTATTGAATAGATCCAGAAAGTTTTCAGCCGCTGGTTAGGAGTCTACTAGATAGTCTTGTATCTAGGATTTCCACCCCTCCTTCCCCTATAAAAGGAGGGGGGACTCCACTAAGAAAAGGGCCCCCAAGTTCTTTTTGTACGCAATCAAAAGTGAAATTATGTCATTTCATCTTAGTATAATCTTCCTTTCAAGAGAAATAAAGATCAGTTCTTTCATAAAGTTAGTTCTTTTCTTTCAGTTCTGGATCTCTTTTCTTTGGTTCTTCTTTTTCTGTGTTTCTCTTGGAGTGGGAGAAAAAGCAAACAAGTCATTTAATTGTCACCACTTTAGACTCTATGGAGATTCGAAATTGCGGTATATGACTCCTTTACTTTCTTTTCTAGTTTCTCCCATCCTCGCCATGAGTAGCAAGTAGTTTCCTTATCGAGGCAAGGGAAATAACTCCTTAGCCATGTGATTATAGGATCGATTGTACACAACTACTTAGATGGATGGTTTTTTATTTAGACATCGCCGGTTTAAATGACGTAATTAATCATTTTTATCGCTTGGTAATCTCAGTGGATGCGACTGTAGAAACTGGGATTTAGAACACCTAAACCGAATTCATGGGGATTTAGATGCGACCGTAGAAAAATCCCCTTTAGGATGAAGAACAAGGACACGTGAACACCAGGACCAATGGGTTCACGTAGAGTTCCTCTTTTGTATTTTATTTATGAATATGCACATACCTGCTTCTTTCTTATTGTTGTGTATCGTTCGATTTTATTTTTATAAGGGCGAAGGTGGTGAAATCCCTAAGCCTCGATGCCTTTCTTCTTGATTTCAAAATGTTCTTAAACATTTGTGTTCAATTTACCTTTTAAATTTCAGCACTTTACTTTTGTTTAGATAATCTTGTGTGCTAACAATTTCCTTCCTTTACTCTTTCTTGTCTTAGAATAATCCTTTTTCTTTCTTTGCATTAGTGTAGTATTTTATTCTTCTTGCAATTTACTTTCTTGCATTAGATAAACCAATCCCCTCAAATCGAACTTTATTTTCTGTTTGTTATTCAAAAATACCTAAAATAATTACTTTCAAGAATCAACTGAGATTAAAAGAAAACAATCTTAAAAATGGTGTCCTATGGGATCGACCATTTTATACTACCCTTAACCGGAAAGTAAAAAAGGATTAAACTCTAAGATAATTATTCTAGTGAATTGGTGTGGAAACGACGTGTATCACCCATAGTGCAGAACTCAAGGACTTGTAAGTGTGTTTTACTAGCGCCCCCAAGTCTTCTAAGAATGTATCATGTGGCATTGTGCTTAACTAACTAGGTGACTGATGTGCACGTTGCCGCCATCAGTAGGTGATGGAACAGACAAACCACCTAGAAGGCATATCTCCCCTCCAGCATAGTAAAGGAGCCTGATGACTCCATAGACATCCATGTTGATGGGATCATTTATGAAGAAAAGGTGGAGAATTCCCCAATAGAGATAGAACAACATGGCTTGATCATTTTTTATAATTATGATGATAATTATGCCATATGTGAGTCGTCCAAACCAAATCCACGGGCTTCCATTTATGGGGAAAAGGATCCGGATACACCTTGTTGCATAATCCACCTAGAAGGCATACATCCCCATGTGATTGTTTACTCAGCTAACAAACCATTTATTCCAATATTGGCACCTCCACTACATGTTGATCTAGGCGGCAAAAAGATACTTGAGATAGATCCTCTGCTCGATCTTCCAAATCCAACACTAGATTTGTTACCCAACTGGCACCCGCCAATCTCCCCCAATCCATATTCATCTCCAATACTACTTTCACCGTTGAAGAAAGATATGTGGATCCTACTCGAAGGACTACAGGGTGACAAGAAACATCATTCAAAAAACCTCTTCAAGCTTTCACAACCACCCGTCCATTGGGTGTACCATGAAGATCCTCTATTCAAAGCCCCAGCCATCATCGACATTCCCTTCAGATGGACATATTTTGAGTTACCAGGGCCTCCTGGTGAATCCAAGATTTTTCTTCCCTCCATCTCAGGTTTGAGTTTTGCTCGGGATGAGCAAAAATCTAAGTTTGGGGTGGAGGTGGGAAGTATGATTCTATCCCACCCTCCTATCTTTTTCTTAATTACTTTATTTTCCCTTTTATTTTATTTTTGCTTGTATATGCTTTAGTTTATGACCTTTATCTAGTCGGTCATTCTTTTTTTTCTATTTCCGTAGTTGTAAAATGGCATTTATCTAGTCTGCTAATATAAATAGATGTTTTTCATTGTACCCCTTGAATTTAGTAAACTTTTTGCAAAATTTATTACAAATTGCCATGTCCGAAACCACCATGTCACCTAGGACCCTAATAACATCACTCCTTGGAATAGTTGGTAAGTCATAAGGAATCTATTAGAACCAAGCATAACTTTCCCTATATTTAAAAAAATTGATTATCTTGTGATAAAACTTGTATGATGTGAATTATAGGAATATTCTAACTAGAGAAATGACACTCTCAAAAAAAAGTTGAAAGTTATAGGCACAAGAACATCTCTTCATTCCCTCTTTTTTTCTTCTAGTAAAGAGAAGCAAAGAATCACCACCAAAACAAAATCATGTTTGGGGTGGCACGCTTCCCAAAAATAAATTCCATATCCCTAAAAGGAGCGTACCATCAAAAGATGCCAAAGCGCACAAGAAAAAAAAATTGTGACCAATGTAGTCAGAACTCTACAAATCAAAGTCCCGAGTCGAATAGAGGAAGGATCAAAGAAAAAAAAACTTTTGTTATTTCTTCTTCACTTGTTCACACTCCCTCTTTCTTCCTGTTCTTGTGCAAATAACTAAGAAAAAAAATACAAAATTGAGAGTGTCAAAGCAACAGAAGAGGAAGCCTATTTTCTATAAAATCTTGTTTTTGAAGAAAAATGTGATAATTATTTTCATAGGGATTTATGCTACGTGGCTCTAGGAGATTGGGTCACTTGGCCAAAAATTGGAGGTAAGGATTATAGTGATGTTAAAAAGGTGAGGAATGACATAGTGAGAGTATAAATAGGACTTTATTTGTAATTTTATTTGCTTGAGGACAAGCAAAGATTCAAGTCTGGGGTATTTTGATAAATGTGTATTTATCATTTTTATCTACATCTTCCAGATATCTTTTTAGGATTGTTTTGTTAATTATCTTTTTAGTTTTGTAATTAATTGTATTAGTTTAGATTTTTATATTAGTTAGGAGTTTGAATTATATTTGGTTGTTTTTTGTAGAAAAATATTCAATGACTAATTTTTATTAGAAGATATTTTACACAAATTCCCACAGTGCCTGATTTAAATATATACCTCGCACCAAAATTTCCATAAGTCTCACATCCCAAGGCAGAATTTAATGGGAAAGTATGTATTGGAAAGGTAATTAAATTATCTATAGGAAAAATATATTTTCGGACTGCTTACATAGTTATGACTGGCCCGAAAATTCACTTGAAGTTTCTATTGTGGGAATCTACAGCAAAGAGAATACAAGCGGTCATCATAATTAAAAGTGATCAACTATTTTCTCTATTGACTAGATCCAAAAAGTTTTCAGCCACCGGTTAGGAGTCTACTAGATAGTCTTGTATCTAGGATTTCCACCCCTCCTTCCCCTATAAAAGGAGGGGGGACTCCACTAAGAAAAGGGCCCCCAAGTTCTTTTTGTACGCCATCAAAAGTGAAATTCTGTCATTTCATCTTAGTATAATCTTCCTTTCAAGAGAAATAAAGATCAGTTCTTTCATAAAGTTAGTTCTTTTATTTCGGTTCTGGATCTCTTTTCTTTGGTTCTTCTTTTTTTGTGTTTCTCTTGGAGTGGGAGAAAAAGCAAACAAGTCATTTAATTGTCACAACTTTAGACTCTATGGAGATTCAGAATTGCGGTCTATGACTCCTTTGCTTTCTTTCCTAGTTTCTCCCATCCTCGCCATGAGTAGCAAGTAGTTTCCTTATCGAGGCAAGGGAAATAATTCCTTAGCCATGTGATTATAGGATCGATTGTACACAACTATTTAGATGGATGGTTTTTTATTTAGACATCGCCGGTTTAAATAACGTAATTAATCATTTTTATCTCTTGGTAATCTCAGTGGATGTGACCGTAGAAACTGGGATTTAGAACACCTAAACCGAATTCATGGGGATTTATATGCGACCGTAGAAAAATCCCCTTTAGGATGAAGAACAAGGACACGTGAACACCAGGACCAATGGGTTCACGTAGAGTTCCTCTTTTGTATTTTATTTATGAATATGCACATACCTGCTTCTTTCTTATTGTTGTGTATCATTCGATTTTATTTTTATAGGGCGAAGGTAGTGAAATCCCTAAGCCTCGATGCCTTTCTTCTTGATTTCAAAATGTTCTTAAACATTTGTGTTCAATTTACCTTTTAAATTTCAGCACTTTACTTTTGTTTAGATAATCTTGTGTGCTAACAATTTCCTTCATTTACTCTTTCTTGTCTTAGAATAATCCTTTTTCTTTCTTTGCATTAGTGTAGTCTTTTATTCTTCTTGCAATTTACTTTCTTGTATTAGATAAACCAATCCCCTCAAATCGAACTTTATTTTCTGTTTGTTATTAAAAAATACCTAAAATAATTACTTTCAAGAATCAACCGAGATTAAAAGAAAACAATCTTAAAAATGGTGTCCTATGGGATCGACCATTTTATACTACCCTTAACCTGAAAGTAAAAAAGGATTAAACTCTAAGATAATTATTCTAGTGAATTGGTGTGCAAACGACGTGTATCACCCATAGTGCAGAACTCAAGGACTTGTAAGTGTGTTTTACTAGCGCCCCAAGTCTTCTAAGAATGTATCATGTGGCATTGTGCTTAACTAACTAGGTGACTGATGTGCACGTTGCCGCCATCAGTAGGTGATGGAACAGACAAACCATTGATTGGTTTGCCTTCTCTTCCTAGCCCTCTTTAGGCATTTGTAGGCATGCCATCAAAAGATGCAGGCTCATAGAGTGTAACATCCCTGACCTGGGTTATAAGCTAAGCCTAGGTGTTTTGCCTAAATATGTAATTAAATCCTTGTTATTAACTTTGGGCATGTAATTAAGTTTCTCAGGAACATATATTTCAGTTTTTGCTCCTTTTTATATAAAGTTGTAGCATTGTTTCGTAATACAGGGACCTATGTGCAAATTACCCATTTAGAAGGGTTTACTTGCAAATTGCACATCTTGAAATGTTCCTCTAATGTAGAAACATCATGAGAATTATTTTGATAAAGTTGAGGGATTTCTCAAGCTTGGGCACTAAGGTGCAACTGTGGAAGCAATCTCGGTGCTTGAAACCCTAATTTGGGGTAAAATGCAATTTACCCAAATTAAGGGATGCTATGTGTAAAATATATCATCTAATGTATCTTTTAAGACTCTTTCCATCATTTAGAGAAGAAATGATGAAGAGGTCACCTCAATTGAATAATCAAGTTATGAAATATACCTTGTGATTGAATGATCAGGGTATATGTGCAATATCCCTTTTATGAATGTACCTTAGTATTAGATTGATCTTCCTTGCCCTCTTTTTCTTGACCTTAAGATAAGGTTTGTCCTTAGAATAAAGAGGAAGGGACGAGAAAGTAAAGAAGGAAGGACCTAGTTGGAATTATGGAAAACATATGGACAAATGTTGAAAATCCTACCCCATGTATATAAGCTCTCCTTCCCTTAGTTGCAAGGGAACTTACCCTTCGTTCCCTTACTGTTTCATTTCACCAAGGACGACCAAGGACTGCCTTGGAGCTAAGGAGGACGACCAAGGGAAGCAAGGTAGGTTTGGGACCCTCTTTTTGCCTAAATTCATGGTTAGAACTCAGATTCAAGGTCAATTTCATGACTAACTCACGAAACCCTATCTTTCTAGCCATCTTTTCTTGAATTTTCCGGGAGGTTTCACCTTAGCCAACCTATGGAACTCAAGGACGCCATTAAAGCTTGGAGCTCGAAAGCTTGGAGCTCAAGGAGCAAGCTTTAGGCGGGTTTTATAACTCTAAACCCATGCTTTGTTATATACATCTTGATTATGCATGTAGATGATAGTTCTTCTTCTTCCCTACTTTCCTTTGCTACTTTGCAAGAAAATCTGTGGGATATCCTTTCTTTTCTTGAGCTAGGAGATGAAGACGTTAATTCCAAGAAGAATCCACCGCTTTTCACTTTGTTAAACGGTCTCATCAACTTGTTCTCTCGGTCTCAGGACCGCGAGGTGAGCAAACGGTCTCTAGACCGCGAGAGGGAAAACGGTCTTTAAGACCGTTTGTCCCCGTTGACCGAGCATGGACCGTATAAGAAATATGTTCCTAATTATGTAGGCTAATTACCCTCAAAAATTGAGAGGTTAACTCCAAAGGAATCGGGAGATATGGCCTTTTTAAGTAACAACTTTAATTGAATTTATTCCTGATTTTTCAAACGGTCTGAAATTGCCTTTTTGGGAAAACGGTCTCAAGACCGTGTAAGGTCGTTGACCAAGCGTTGACCATATGAAATTACTGTTCAAAATAATGTTAATTAACAACTCACCAAATTTTATGGACTTTTTCCAATCGAGCTAAGAGTTGAAGGTTGATTACTAGGGCAAACCCTAGATGAAATCAGTACTGAAATTATAATAATTTAATTAGGGTTTTTGGGGTTGATTGACCTAAACGGTCTCAAGACCGTTTGGGAATCATCCAAACGGTCTCAAGACCGCGAGGGCAATCAACCAAGACCGTTTGTAGGTCTGGGGTCAAGAATAGTTGACCAATTGAAGGAACAATTATACCAAAATACCTTGCAATTAAGTATTGATATAATCATCAACTCAATTGATCCAACCTTGATGAATTTTTTCACTAGAATCCAAAATTGGATGGGCAAACGGTCTTAAGACCATTTGGAACTCATCCAAACGGTCTCAAGACCGCGAGGACAATCACCCAAGACCGTTTGAAGGTCTAGGGTTAAGCTAATTTGATCAATTGAGGACCCAATTACAATAAGTTATCAAATTGATTTAAATACTGATTTTGTGACTCAATCATGGTTCAACCCCTATCTAATCACATTAGATTTTGATGAAATCTTGGGAAAACGGTCTCAAGACCGTGTGGAGTTCATCCACACGACCTCGAGACCGTTTGGGCCAAGTTTGGGCCCAATTGGAGCTCAATTGAAGGGTTCAACCTTGTGTTGATGCACATTGTTGAGTGTTGATGGTTGAACATTGATAGACCTTATTTGAATCGACTTCAACCCTAATTGGTCAACAATTGAGGGTCAATTGAATGACCAAATGGTTAAACATAACCCTAATTGACTTAATCTATAAGTGGTCATCATGGCTTTGACCTTTAGAGGGCTTCAACATTGGTTGACATAATTGGTTGTAACTTTGAACCTTGTTGATGGCTAAACGGTTTGAGACCATGAGAGGGCTCGCGGTCTCAAGACCGTGAGAGGGCTCACGGTCTCAAGACCATGAGAGGGCTTGCGGTCTCAAGACCGAGAGAGGGCTCGCAGTCTCAAGACCGAGAGAGGGCTCACGGTCTCAAGACCGAGAGACCTCAAACGGTCTCATGACCGAGAGCCATCAAACGGTCTCAAGACCGAGAGCCATCAAACGACCTCAACCCAACTTGCCCTCTCGGTCTTGAAACCATCATGATGCAATGATGCCTAATCTAAGCTCTAATGATAACCTAGGACATCAAGGGATCAGTTGACTAATGATTGGACCCATGAAGGTGGTCAATGCGGTGAATTACCAAATTACCCTTGAAGGATCAATTGAGTAAATACCATGATCAGATTAAACCCTAATTACATGAGAATGATGTTGTTAGCCATGATGACTCTATCCAACTTGATCTAGTCTGATGTTATCAGCAACCACTAGTATGAAGAGAGAGATAGTACTTTAGAGAGAGAAAGTACCCTAGAGAGAGAAAGTACCCTAGAGAGAGAAAGTAACCCTAATTGGGTGGAAACTTAAGTAAAACATCTTCAATGCACATGAATGTGCATAATTAGGGTATGATCTACTTGTGAGAGGTCATAGAAACCCTAATTATGATAAATGATGAACCTTTAACTAATATGAGAGCATCAATGATGATGTTACTCATACATGATGATGATATGAGTTCAATTCACCTTAATGTGAATAGTAGACCCTAATCCAAGGGTGATGACATGTGATGTGAATAGTAAACCCTAATTCAAGGGTAATGGCATGCAAATGAGTATTAAACTCCAATTGATGAGAATCAGAGGATTTAACTCTTATGACAAGAGTGGGAAATGTATTCCTTATTTTTGTATTACCTTTGTCATTAAATTAACCATGCAGGTTCTGATATGAAGGTGATCTTATCCAAGTATGGATGTTGATGTTATATTCATTGAAGGCATGTTGTTAGCCTTATGAATAAGAAAAGTAACTTGATGCCTTGTCAATGGCATCCTATGATGATAATGGGCTGTGAGAGCCATGAATACCATCAAAGTCATGCTTTAGAGATGACTTGTGATGAGTATAATAAGAAATTATGATTGATATGAGTTAGGCTTGTTACATTTAGTATTCTTCTTTTATAGCTTTTATGCTACTATTATTGTTTGAAGAACAATGTATGTTGTTAAAGAATACTAAATGTACCTAACTAATCAAGTATAATGTAGAGCCCTGATCATAGATCCATCATTGTCAGAGATCAAGTGATGGTGAAATAGGTTTTCCTCAGGGAACTCCTGGAGCACATACTTTTGAGTATGTGGGGTACATGGATGTGTAGAACCTTACATCCTAGTGTAGGAATGTGATGTAGATGTGTAATTTGTCAATCCTTCACTATATTTCCATGCCGTATCAGTGGTAGGTAAACATGAAACCTCCTGATGATGAAGAAATCACAGATATCCGTATCAGTGGAGATAAACATGAAATCTCCTGATGATGAAGAGAGTACAGAACGCCACTGTGACTCTAGAATAGCGAAGGACCAGTTTACCCTGGTGAGCTATAGTAGTAGAGACACGAGATGTCCTACAAGTGATCCTCTTACAGACTTAGGAAGGTGAAGGTCATGAGAATCCAACTCTCTTAATGACCTATGTATGATACTGATGTGACTTCTCAGTGATCAGTTGGAGTATGAGTGGTATGCCTCATCTCCACAGGGCATAATGTTGTTTGTAAAACATAATCAACCACGTGGTATACTTGTTAGAGATAACTCCAAGTTAGTGGATTGATGTTACACTGTAATAGTGCTTATATTTCTTCATATCTCATAAATGTTGAGACCTTGTTATAGCTGTAACTGTTACTGATTACTTTGAAGGCTTTACTGCTTAAGATAATCTTTGATGTTATAATAAAGCTTCTGGCAGAGAGTTATAACTATCGCTGGGACAATTATGTAAAATTGTCTCATCCCGTAGACTTCAACTTTTTAGGTGAACGTCATAGACGGGGAAACCGGTCTACAGGTGACCAACCTCAGCAGCAGCAGCAGCACCAGGAGCAGCAATAATCTCAGGTGGAGATTTAGCCTGCCATGTGGTGTAGTTAGAGTCAGTCCTATGTGTCCTCTGTACTCTCAGGTCTTGGAGTCTTTTGTTATGGGTTCTTGAGATTTTGTATCTTGATGTATATAATTACTCAAGAAGTAATTATCATGAGATGTAAACAGTTTATCTCTTGTTATGAAAGAAGTTTTTATGGATTCAAGCTCTTGTCCCGAAAAGTTTTAATTTCCCGTGATGTTTGTCTTCCGTTGTTTATCGAATCGCTTCCGCTAAGTTTAAATCGAGATTATATCGCGGTTTGGAGATCAGAGCCCACAATTAGTGGTATTAGAGCTCTAGGTCAGTTGAGTCTACAGAGGCATAGGACTTAGGATTTCGAGTCTATCTTTAGTACTCCTTCCTTATCTAATAGAATCTTCTGCTCCTCAGGAGAAGAAGATACATAAGAATGCCTGAGCCACATGATGAGTACGTGGCGGAGAGTAGTGCTAGTGCACCTCGAGGCGATGCAAGGGTTCTAGAAATAGAACAGCCTGCACCTGAGTCACCAAGAGAGCCACCCCAGTTTGACCCAGCCGACATGGGTAACCCAGCTGTACAGACGATGTTCGGGCAGTTTATGACTGCCATGACACACATAACCGACTGGATGCCCATGCCTGCACCTAGGGCACCTGTCCATCCTGAAGCACAAGCTATCGGTAAGATGTTCGAACAACTTCGTCGTGTCGGAGCTACCAAGTACTTCGGGACTGCTGACCCCGCCGATGCTGACCTTTGGTTGACAGAGTTGGAGAAGGCTTTCAGGATTCTTATCATCCCGAAAGATGAGAAGGTTAGACATGCTATCTATCTTCTCAAAGGCAGTGCTGGTCACTGGTGGAACATGGAAGAGCAGAAGAGACCTGGAGTAGAGTTCTCATGGGAAGAGTTTCGTCGGGAATTTATCAATAGATATTTTCCAAAGACCTTCCTAGATGAGAAGATCTCTCAGTTTGAGAGACTAAGGCAGGGTATGATGAACATTAGCGAGTATGATGCTAAGTTCATGGAGTTGCTGTGATTCTGTCCGCACATGGCTGCCACAGAGGAGGAAAGAATCAGAAGATTTGAGAAGGGTTTGAATGCTTATGTGTCAACCCCCGTGTCTGCCTTAGAAAACCGAGAGAGATTCTATACCTTCATTGAGTCAGTCTGAAGGATAGAGAGATCTGTGGTTGAGAAGAGACAAACTCAGAAAAGATATCCACAGTTCCAGGGTTCTTCATCTAGGGATTCCAAGAAACCTAGATTCTCTACACCTAACCCTCCACCACCCAGATCAAGTTTTCAAACTCAATGGACACCAAGCAGAGGTAGAGGACGGAGTCAACCGCTTCAAGGAACTCACAGTGTTGCATCAGTGTCAGTTACTGGACCACCCAGACCACAACAACAGGAGAGGAGTTGTTACAACTGTGGTAAGGTGGGACACTTGATGAAGGATTGCCGTTCTAGGCCTGCCAGTGTGACACAACCTCCGAGACAGAATCAACAGGGATCTCAGAATAGACAACATCAAGGAGCAGCTCAAGGACGTGGACAAACGTCTCAAGCTGGATCATCAGCACCACCTCAACACCAGGCGACAGCGAGGTTCTATGCTATGAACCCACCTGAAGCAGTGGTCAATCCACGGGTAGTGGCAGGTCAGATGAAACTTTTATATCCTGATATGTGTACATCCTGTGTTGTATCTGTTCTGATTGATCCAGGTGCTACACACTCTTTCATCACTCATAGAGTGATTCGTAACTGCAATGTGACTGTTAGTCATAGGGCAGATAGTTTGTTGTTGGAGACTCCGTTGAGTGGGTCTGCCGTTTCGCAGGAGGTATGTTCTCCCTGCATCCTCTTCTTTTCTGACCATCGAATTCAAGTGGATCTTATACCACTTGATATGCAGGGATTTGATATAATCCTCGGGATGGATACCTTGGAAAGGTATAGAGTTGCCTTTGATTGTGAGTCCAAGTTGGCTGTGTTTGCTGATGAAAGCAACACATGGATCTTTCAAGGTGAGAGAAAGATTCTGCCCACCTGCCTTGTGTCAGCTATGGTTGCTGATAAGTTGTTGAGACAAGGATGTTATGCATTCTTAGCCCATGTGGTAGATGTTACCAAGGAAAGTTCCAATCCTGCTGAAGTTCCTATAGTCAGGGAATTCGAAGATGTGTTTCCTGAAGAACTTCCTGGTATACCACCACCTCGGGAGATTGATTTTGAAATCAATTTGATCCCAGATACGAAACCCATAGCCCAGACTCCGTATAGGATGGCGCCTGCCGAGATGGTAGAACTCAAGAAACAGCTTCAAGAGTTACTTGAGAGAGGTTTTATCCGACCGAGTACTTCACCTTGGGGTGCTCCGGTCTTGTTTGTTAAAAAGAAAGATGGGTCAATGCGGTTGTGCATCGACTACAGACAACTCAATAAAGTAACAATAAAGAATAAGTATCCTCTACCAAGGATTGATGATCTCTTTGACCAGTTGTGTGGTGCAAGCGTCTTTTCTAAAATAGACTTGAGGTCTGGATATCATCAACTCTGTATTAAGGATAGTGACATATCCAAGTCTGCCTTTAGGACAAGGTATGGTCACTATGAGTTCACGGTTATGTCATTTGGACTAACCAATGCACCAGCTGCATTTATGGAACTCATGAATAGAATTTTTCGACCTTTCCTTGATCAGTGTGTTGTCGTCTTCATAGACGACATTCTTATATATAGTAAGGATGCTCAGCAGCATGAGCAGCATCTTCGCCAAGCTTTGACCTTGCTAAGAGAACACAAGCTGTATGCTAAGTTTAGCAAGTGTGAGTTCTGGCTGCCGGAGGTATCTTTTCTTGGACATGTGATATCTGCTTCGGGAATTCGTGTTGACCCTACAAAAGTAGAATCTGTTCTACAATGGGAACAACCGAAGACACCGACGGAGATTCGAAGTTTCTTGGGGTTAGCTGGCTACTATCGAAGGTTTATTAAGAACTTTAGTTCTATAGCCTTACCTTTGACCAAGTTGACCCGGAAAGATGTTCCCTTTTCTTGGAGTAATAAGTGTCAACAATCTTTCCAGTTGTTGAAGGAGAGGTTGACAAGTGCACCTGTGCTAGTGCTACCTGAACAAGGAAAAGGATATGTAGTTTTTTGTGATGCTTCCAAGAATGGACTAGGATGTTTGTTGATGCAGGATAAACAAGTGATTTCTTTTGCTTCTCAACAGCTTAAGAAACACGAGGAGAATTACCCAAAACACGATCTGGAGTTAGCTGTTGTGGTTCAGGCCTTGAAGATCTGGAGACATTATCTCTACGGAGAGACATTCCAGATTTTCACAGACCACAAGAACCTTATATATATCTTCTCTCAGCACGAGCTTAACATGAGGCAACGTCGTTGGATGGAGTTAATCAAGGACTACGATTGTACAATTGATTACCATCTGGGCAAGGCCAATGTTGTTGCAGATGACTTGAGTAGGAAATCAGCAACATCAACCATGGATAGAGCACAACTAAACTCTTTAGTATGCTCTAAGAGAGATATGCTTATCTCTTTAAGGCAAGACAATGTACAGTTGAAGGTGTCGTTGTTAGCCGGATTGTTGGCTGAGATGCATATTAAACCTACCCTAAGGGAGCAGATTAAGGAAGCACAGCAAGGTGATGATGTAGTTCAACAGATCAGATCTGAGTATGGAAATGAGAAGAGAGATGGTTTCCATGACTCAGATGATCATGTAGCTTGTTATAATGGAAGGATAATAGTGACGGATGTGGATAACTTGAGAAAGTTAGTACTGGAAGAAGCCCATTCTTCCATGTATGCTATGCATCCAGGGAGCACCAAGATGTATCAGAATTTGAAAGATCTGTATTGGTGGCCTGGAATGAAGAAGGATGTTGCAGAATTTGTTCTGAGGTGTCCTGTGTGTCAGCAAGTTAAAGCTGAACACCAGAAGCCTGCAGGAACAATGCAACCTTTACCCATACCACAGTGGAAGTGGGACCATGTGACCATGGACTTTGTTGTTGGCCTACCCAAGATGAGCAAAGGACATGATTCCATTTGGGTAGTTGTTGACAGGTTGACTAAGACGACACATTTCTTACCTGTCAAAACAACCTATTCTGCTGAAAGGTTATCAGAGTTGTATGTTCAAGAAATAGTGTGTTTGCATGGAGTTCCTGTCACAATAGTTTCTGGCGGAGGTCCTCAGTTTAGGAGTCATTTTTGGGAACAGTTACACTGAGCCTTAGGCACCAAGCTAAGGTTTAGTACGGCCTTTCATCCGCAGACTGATGGACAGTCGGAAAGGACCATACAGACCTTAGAAGACCTGTTGAGAGCATGTGCTCTCCAGTTTACCGGAAGTTGGGATCTACACCTAAGCTTAATAGAGTTTGCCTATAACAATAGCTATCAGCATAGTATTGATATGGCACCTTATGAGTCCTTGTATGGTAGACGTTGTAGATCACCTTTGTGTTGGTTTGAGACTGGTGAACATCAGTTGTTAGGTCTTGATCTTGTGCAGCAGACTACAGAGAAGATTAAAGTAATACAACAACAGATTAAGATTGCACAGGATAGGCAGAAATCTTATGCTGACAAGCGTCGTAGACCCTTAGAGTTCCAGGTTGGAGACAGAGTGTATCTCAAGGTCTCGCCTTGGAAAGGGGTCCTTCATTTTGGAAGGAAAGGGAAGTTAGCTCCTAGATTTATGGGACCTTATCCAATCATTGAACGAATTGGAAAGGTAGCATATAGACTAGAGCTGCCTCCAGAGTTACAGAGGTTACACCCTGTGTTTCACATTTCTATGCTGAAGAAATGTCACCCCGACACTGAGTCAGTTCTACAACCTATGGAGGTAGAATTGAATGATGATATATCCTATGAGGAGGGACCAGTGTCAATCCTTGACAACAAAATTAAAAAGTTAAAGAAGAAAGATATAAGTCTTGTGAAAGTCCTCTGGAACCACCGTGGTGTTGAAGAAGCCACTTGGGAACTAGAGGATGAGATGAGAAGGAAGTATCCTGCCCTTTTCTCTTAATATGTCTTATCGATTTTGGGGACAAAATCCTTGTAAGGGGTGGATAATTTGTAACATCCCTGACCTGGGTTATAAGCTAACCCTAGGTGTTTTGCCTAAATATGTAATGAAATCCTTGTGATTAACTTTGGGCACGTAATTAAGTTTCTCAGGAACACATATTTCAGTTTTTGCTCCTTTTTATATAAAGTTGTAGCATTGTTTCGTAATACAGGGACCTATGTGCAAATTACCCATTTAGAAGGGTTAACTTGCAAATTGCACATGTTGAAATGTTCCTCTGATGTAGAAACATCATGAGAATGATTTTGATAAAGTTGAGGGATTTCCCAAGCTTGGGCACCAAGGTGCAACTGTGGAAGCAATCCCGGTGCTTGAAACCCTAATTTGGGGTAAAATGCAATTTACCCAAATTAAGGGATGCTATGTGTAAAATATATCATCTAATGTATCTTTTAAGACTCTTGCCATCATTTAGAGAAGAAATGATGAAGAGGTCACCTCAATTGAATAATCAAGTTATGAAATATACCTTGTGATTGAATGATCAGGGTATATGTGCAGTATCCCTTTTATGAATGTACCTTAGTATTAGATTGATCTTCCTTGCCCTCTTTTTCTTGACCTTAAGATAAGGTTTGTCCTTAGAATAAAGAGGAAGGGACAAGCAAGTAAAGAAGGAAGGACCTAGTTGGAATTATGGAAAACATATGGACTAATGTTGAAAATCCTACCCCATGTATATAAGCTCTCCTTCCCTCAGTTGCAAGGGAACTTACCCTTCGTTCCCTTACTGTTTCATTTCACAAAGGACGACCAAGGACTGCCTTGGAGCTAAGGAGGGCGACCAAGGGAAGCAAGGTAGGTTTGGGACCCTCTTTTTGCCTAAATTCATGGTTAGAACTCGGATTCAAGGTCAATTTCATGACTAACTCACGAAACCCTATCTTTCTAGCCATCTTTTCTTGAATTTTCCTGGAGGTTTCACCTTAGCCAACCTATGGGAACTCAAGGATGTCATTAAAGCTTGGAGCTCGAAAGCTTGGAGCTCAAGGAGCAAGCTTTAGGCGGGTTTTATAACTCTAAACCCATGCTTTGTTATATACATCTTGATTATGCATGTAGATGATAGTTCTTCTTCTTCCCTACTTTCCTTTGCTACTTTGCAAGCAAATACGTGGGATATCCTTGCTTTTCTTGAGCTAGGAGATGAAGACGTTAATTCCAAGAAGAATCCACCGCTTTTCACTTTGTTAAATGGTCTCATCAACTTGTTCTCTCGGTCTCAGGACCGCGAGGTGAGCAAACGGTCTCTAGACCGCGACAGGGAAAACGGTCTTTAAGACCGTTTGGCCCCGTTGACCGAGCGTGGACCGTATAAGCAATCTGTTCCTAATTATGTAGGCTAATTACCCTCAAAAATTTAGAGGTTAACTCCAAAGGAATCGGGAGATATGGCCTTTTTAAGTAACAACTTTAATTGAATTTATTCCTGATTTTTCAAACGGTCTGAAATTGCCTTTTTGGGCAAACGGTCTCAAGACCGTGTAAGGTCGTTGACCAAGCGTTGACCATATGAAATTACTGTTCAAAATAATGTTAATTAACAACTCACCAAATTTTATGGACTTTTTCCAATCGAGGTAAGAGTTGAAGGGTGATTACTAGGGCAAACCCTAGATGAAATCAGTACTGAAATTATAATAATTTAATTAGGGTTTTTGGGGTTGATTGACCTAAACGGTCTCAAGACCGTTTGGGAATCATCCAAACGGTCTCAAGACCGTGAGGGCAATCAACCAAGACCGTTTGGAGGTCTGGGGTCAAGAATAGTTGACCAATTGAAGGAACAATTATACCAAAATACCTTGCAATTAAGTATTGATATAATCATCAACTCAATTGATCCAACCTTCATGAATTTTTTCACTAGAATCCAAAATTGGATGGGCAAACGGTCTTAAGACCGTTGGGAACTCATCCAAACGGTCTCAAGACCGCGAGGACAATCACCCAAGACCGTTTGAAGGTCTAGGGTTAAGCTAATTTGATCAATTGAGGACCCAATTACAATAAGTTATCAAATTGATTTAAATACTGATTTTGAGACTCAATCATGGTTCAACCCCTATCAAATCACATTAGATGTTGATGAAATCTTGGGCAAACGGTCCCAAGACCGTGTGGAGTTCATCCACATGACCTCAAGACCGTTTGGGCCAAGTTTGGGCCCAATTTGAGCTCAATTGAAGGGTTCAACCTTGTGTTGATGCACATTGTTGAGTGTTGATGGTTGAACATTGATAGACCTTATTTGAATCGACTTCAACCCTAATTGGTCAACAATTGAGGGTCAATTGAATGACCAAATGGTTAAACATAACCCTAATTGACTTAATCTATAAGTGGTCATCATGGCTTTGACCTTTAGAGGGCTTTAACATTGGTTGACATAATTGGTTGTAACTTTGAACCTTGTTGATGGCTAAACGGTTCGAGACCATGAGAGGGCTCGTGGTCTCAAGACCGTGAGAGGGCTCGCGGTCTCAAGACCGTGAGAGGGCTCACAGTCTCAAGACCAAGAGAGGGCTCACGGTCTCAAGACCGAGAGACCTCAAACAGTCTCATGACCGAGAGCCAGCAAACGGTCTCAAGACCGAGAGCCATCAAACGACCTCAACCCAACTTGCCCTCTCGGTCTTGAAACCATCATGATTCAATGATGCCTAATCTAAGCTCTAATGATAACCTAGGACATCAAGGGATCAGTTGACTAATGATTGGACCCATGAAGGTGGTCAATGGGGTGAATTACCAAATTACCCTTGAAGGGTCAATTGAGTAAATACCATGATCAGATTAAACCCTAATTACATGAGAATGATGTTGTTAGCCATGATGACTCTATCCAACTTGATCTAGTCTGATGTTATCAGCAACCACTAGTATGAAGAGAGAGATAGTACTTTAGAGAGAGAAAGTACCCTAGAGAGAGAAAGTACCCTAGAGAGAGAAAGTAACCCTAATTGGGTGGAAACTTAAGTAAAGCATCTTCAATGCACATGAATATGCATAATTAGGGTATGATCTACTTGTGAGAGGTCATAGAAACCCTAATTATGATAAATGATGAACCTTTAACTAATCTGAGAGCATCAATGATGATGTTACTCATACATGATGATGATATGAGTTCAATTCACCTTAATGTGAATAGTAGACCCTAATCCAAGGGTGATGACATGTAATGTGAATAGTAAACCCTAATTCAAGGGTAATGGCATGCAAATGAGTATTAAACTCCAATTGATGAGAATCAGAGGATTTAAATCTTATGACAAGAGTGGGAAATGTATTCCTTATTTTTGTATTACCTTTGTCAGTTAAATTAACCATGCAGGTTCTGATATGAAGGTGATCTTATCCAGGTATGGATGTTGATGTTATATTCATTGAAGGCATGTTGTTAGCCTTATGAATAAGAAAAGTAACTTGATGCCTTGTCAATGGAATCCTATGATGATAATGGGCTGTGAGAGCCATGAATACCATCAAAGTCATGCTTTAGAGATGACTTGTGATGAGTATAATAAGAAATTATGATTGATATGAGTTAGGCTTGTTACATTTAGTATTCTTCTTTTATATCTTTTATGCTACTGTTATTGTTTGAAGAACAATGTATGTTGTTAAAGAATACTAAATGTACCTAACTAATCAAGTATAATGTAGAGCCCTGATCATAGATCCATCATTGTCAGAGATCAAGTGATGGTGAAATAGGTTTTCCTCAGGGAACTCCTGGAGCACATACTTTTGAGTATGTGGGGTACATGGATGTGTAGAACCTTACATCCTAGTGTAGGAATGTGATGTAGATGTGTAATCCGTCAATCCTTCACTATATTTCCATGCCGTATCAGTGGTAGGTAAACATGAAACCTCCTGATGATGAAGAAATCACAGATATCTGTATCAGTGGAGATAAACATGAAATCTCCTGATGACGAAGAGAGTACAGAATGCCACTGTGACTCTAGAATAGCGAAGGACCAGTTTACCCTGGTGAGCTATAGTAGTAGAGACACGAGATGTCCTAAAAGTGATCCTCTTACTGACTGAGGAAGGTGAAGGTCATGAGAATCCGGCTCTCTTAATGACCTATGTATGATACTGATGTGACTTCTCAGCGATCAGTTGGAGTATGAGTGGTATGCCTCATCTCCACAGGGCATAATGTTGTTTGTAAAACATAATCAACCACGTGGTATACTTGTTAGAGATAACTCCAAGTTAGTGGATTGATGTTACACTGTAATAGTGCTTATATTTCTTCATATCTCATAAATGTTGAGACCTTGTTATAGCTGTAACTGTTACTGATTACTTTGAAGGCTTTACTGCTTAAGATAATCTTTGATGTTATAATAAAGCTTCTGGCGGAGAGTTATAACTCTCGCTGGGACAATTATGTAAAATTGTCTCACCCCGTAGACTTCAACTTTTTAGGTGGACGTCGTAGACGGGGAAACCGGTCTACAGGTGACCAACCTCAGCAGCAGCAGCAACACCAGGAGCAGCAGTAATCTCAGGTGGAGATTTAGCCTGCCATGTGGTGTAGTTAGAGTCAGTCCTATCTGTCCTCTGTACTCTCAGGTCTTGGAGTCTTTTGTTATGGGTTCTTGAGATTTTGTATCTTGATGTATATAATTACTCAAGAAGTAATTATCATGAGATGTAAACAGTTTATCTCTTGTTATGAAAGAAGTTTTTATGGATTCAAGCTCTTGTCCCGAAAAGTTTTAATTTCCCGTGATTTTTGTCTTCCGCTGTTTATCGAATCGCTTCCGCTAAGTTTAAATCGAGATTATATCGCGATTTGGAGATCAGAGCCCACATAGAGCCTCCAAAAGAGTAGGTCTTCAGGAGAGCCATCAGAAGATGGCGGGTCTTTGGTCTTTTTGTAGATGATTCCTAGTTTAACCATCAAAAGAGTAATGTAGGCTGGCCTTCAGTTGTTGGATTGATGGCTCTCAGTTGAGCCATCAAAAGGTCATTAGTGTGAACTTTGGGAGGGGAATCAATGGATGTTCTATCCATTTCCTTTTGATGGTTAGGAAATCGAAGCACTTTCTGGAGTCCATCAGTCATGAGAATCGATGAATGGTTGGATCGATGGACTCTTAACTTGGTGGTTCACCAGGTGCACTAAAAATAGATGGGGAGCAACCATTAGTTGTAGAAATTGATAGGAATCCTCTTAAAATGTTAGAGCCATCTCTTGATGAATATCCTGCATGGAAATGAGAAGTTAATCCTGAATGCATAAATGGAAAACATGAACAAAATTTTAGAAAACTAAAACAATTTTGTACGATGGTATAAACTCTATGGCAAAATTAGTAAAGAAAACTACACAAAATTAGATGTTATCAAGTGGCTCGAGAAAACAATGGTTGTTGGCTAGGTGGATGAGGAAGCAAAAAAAAGGTCAACTCAGTGTTGGAGGAGGAGATGTCAACTATTAGGATGGGATTGATATGAGCTCAAGAGAGGAACTAGATGAATATTGTAGGTGATAAAGACTACAACACCACAATGAAGTTTATTGAGGAGGACGAGATGAGCTTTCCTACTTTAGAAGTATGCAGAGGTAGGATCTGGTGCATTAAGGCTGGAGACTGGTTGGTGAAGCAAATTCTCATCAATAGGAATCTAAAAGTTGGTGTAGATGGTCTGGCCAAGGTGCACCAACAAAAATCATACCCTAATTGGGTATTATATGAATCCCCTGGACTCTCCCTTAAGGAGGGCCAAAGGATAGGTAATATTTTTTGTCTTTCACCTAGTAGTTATGTTACCTATGTTAATATAGCTATGATTGGCTCATAAGAGGAAAGTGAGATGAATATGTAGTCTCATGACTTGATCCACAAAAAGACATGATAGGGTGCTCTATAAATAATTTCAAGACATGGAAATTAAGATTGTAGACATTGAAGGTAAGTTAATTAAGTACCTCAATCATATACATAACCTTCTTTTGGATGATATTTACTTATTAGAGGTGGATATTAAGTAATGTTGGTTTACTAATTTGTGGATAATAATTTGTTCAATTTTGATAATATATGACAAATGGATGCAAAATATTGAGTTGTTTAATAGAATTAGAATTTTATTTTAAATATGAATATGAACCAATACACATATTCCATTCCTTGGGCATTGGAGATCGAAACCCCTAGGTTATAGGAGGTTAGGTTCCCTAGCTCGAGGAAGGGGCATGACGAATGAAGAGCCCCCTCCCTTCTGTCTTTGGCTCTTCCTCTTCTTCTCTCCAACAATGAACTAAAGAGTGTTCTTTGTCTAGGTTGCATTATAGGTGTGGGACTAGCCTCATTTTTACTCACAACTTAGGTACCATCATGGCTTTGAACCTCTGACATGGCTTTCTATCTTTAGTTGGGAGGATCATTGGGAGGATCATGCTCATTGCAATGACTTAGGACTGAGTGGTTTTTACCAACAATGGCAAGTATGGTTGTAAATGGATATATGTAGATCCACAGACCTGCTAATCTAGCATGGGACTGAATGTATGTACATATATACCTGTGTATCTACATATAAGAGAGTTCACTAATCGGTATACTTGAATCTAGTCCCTCTAGACACGTAGACCCACTATACATAAATAACTACTTAAATAATATCTTATTTATATCATACTTCATTAATCTAACTAATATAATAGTGATATCATATCCTACTGTAATTATATTAACATTAAGACTAGATCTACTTCATAACTAACTATTCTAGTAACAATCATGAGCCTCATATATAAACTTAAAATTAAAATAATAATATGATATGTCACATAATTAAAACACTATGACAATAACTATAAATATATAAATAATTGACTCAACTAATATTTAATATACAAATTTTTGCATTATTTAATATGATTATCGTGTGTCTATGTCTCATTGTATTAAAAAATATAAAACATAGTTTTATTTTTTCTTACATATATAGTATTATTTTTATATAGAATGCTTATCCGCATACCCGCACCATATCTACATACTTATTACATGTACGATTGTGGTATGGGTTTACATTCTTATAGGTATAGAATCAAAATCGGAAATTATGGGTATTGGTACAGCCATACCTGTACCGTGTCCGCACGGTTTACACCCTAATGTCAAGGGACTAGTTGGGTCTCGAATATTTTATGAGAATAATGCCACCTGCTCTAGACACCATTTACCTTGTTGGGATAAGGCTCATACCCCTTTGCTCATTATTTCCACGGTCGATTTTAATTTGACATGGTTTATTTTCCAGTCTAGGCTTGAGTTTTGCCATGCTTTTCGCCTTTCATCAGCATTCTGACTCCTTTGTTAAGGCGGTCCCCCCTCTCATCATGGGGGGTGACAGGATCTAGATCTCCCTTAGCTTCCTAACCACTGTTGTGGTTTTCACTCGACACCATATTTTAAAATGGAATGAGGATTGTGTTTATCAACGATGAACTATTGTAAAAAAGGAAAACCTTAGGTGGCTATTTTGCTCTCTGATTGTGTAGTTAAAGTACGTGTGAGTGCGGTCACTTCACAGAAGATGATGAACGGGATTGAGAATCAAACAATTGTTCTATGTCCGTGGTCCAGGAAAAAGTGTTTTATCTATCTCCAACGAAAGTTCTATTATAACTCTCTTCTAGCTCTAGTGGCGACTCAGTGTAACATATTATAGTACAATCTGTTTACCGTCATTTTGTCTCTCAGTGTAACATATTATAGTACAATCTGTTTACCGTCATTTTGTCTCTTCTATATTAGGTATGTCAAAAAAGTACCAACCACGTTTATCTTACAAATTATTATTATTATATGTACCTGCATCTGCTTTATATAAACCTCCCACGTTGTGTAGCTGTCAAGCCACCTTTAGCAAGGTTAAGGCCAGCCGACCAGCGTCTCCTCTCTCCCTTTAACAAATACCATCTTTACTTCCCAAGCTTCCTGAACACAGACGCACTTCTCTAGCTTCTGTCCTTTTTTTTTCATTGTACGACATATAAAAAATACGTATAGAAAGACTCGACCTTGTTTGGTCACCGAAATTTTGATTCTATGTACCTGCATCCAATTTAAATAAATCTTCTATGTCGCCTAAGGTAGCCGGTAGTATAATTATATTTATTTTATAGGACAACCAATCATTGTACATTTGTATTTTTCTTATTCTTCTCTAAAATCTAACTTTCTAAGAAAATGAGAGAGAAACGTCTATTGTGTAGTTTAATGAATTTCTGTTGCACCCTACCTTGATTGTATAGAATATATTCTACACAAAAAATTGTATTGCTTATATTTATTGTATAAGACAACCAATCACGATGCATTAAATCTTTCTCATTCTTATTCAATACCCAACTCTCTTAAGAAAATAAAGAGATAAAGGTACCTATTGTAGACTATTAGGAATTATATTGGGCGTCCGGATCTTCTGTCTGGAAGCCCTCTGTCCCAGTTTGTCCCAACTAATTAAACATTGCCACGTTTTGTTAGACATCACAGAAATAAACCGCCTCATACATCCACGGTCGAAGCGCATCCTCGGCCAACAATCAGCTATTGGTTCGATTTTTTACTAAGCCGCAGCTTCGTACATCCACGGTTTATAAATTAACATCAACTTTCTATTTTCTGAAATAAGTTTCAGTGGCGGTGGAAAAACCGGCTTCCTGACTTTTTCATCGATAGTGTTCCGGAAAAGGTACTGTCATAGCACTTTTAGAAGAAGGTCTTATCTTTATATATCCAAAGATTAAAAGATATGATGATTGATTCTTGTTTACAATATAGTACATTAAGCATTGTCACACTTGATCAGTCCATAAGTTCAATTTTTTAACAAGAGTAGAACTAAGAACTTATCGCAGTCGCAGTAGTATTCTTCACAAGGAGTCATTGGATTCCGGTAAATTAAATCAAACTTTTCTCTTAAATAATATTTATATTCTGTATCATTCTTTTTATATTTTGTTATCATTCTTGTACAGTTTACGATCAAATATGGAACACAGTAGTTCACACCGTAGATTGGACTTTGATGACATAGTATTGAGTCGAACTACTGAACACCAATCTACAATTCCAGAGCATGATAAAAGTTCCAATCCTCCACTTATTACTGAAGAAGCTACTCATGATTTGAATGATATTAAATCAGTTCACGGTCGTTGGACCCAAAAAATATTCCAAAATTAGGAATGGAGTTTGAAACATATGAGCCTGACGCTTATAATTTTTATAATAATTATGCTAAATGTGCTGGATTCAGCATACGAAGAAATAAGTTTCACAAGGACAATCATGGCATTTTGGTTGATAGAATTCTTTGTTGCTCTTGTCAAGGTCAGAGAGTACCAGACAAAAGGAATGATGATGTTCAAAATCATCGTCCAGAAAGTAGATTTGGTTGTTTGGCTCAAATAAAAATACAAAGACAAATAACTGGAAAGTATCAAATTGTTAAATTTGTTCCACATCATTCACATAACTTGGTTTCTCCTAGCAAAACATTCATACTGTGCTCTCACCGAAAGATGAATTTGTCACACACTATTGAGGCAGACTTAGCTGATCAATCTGGCATCACCCCCAAAGCTAGTATATCACTCATGGCCAAGAGAGTGGGTGGTAGAGAGAATCTTGGGTTTATTTCCGAACATTATAAAAATTATCTCTCTAAAAAAAGATCTATGTAGATGTTGACTGGGGAAACTGGGGGTGTGTTAGAATATTTGCAAAATAGATAGTCTGAAGATCCAAACTTTTCTTATGCCATCCAGGTTGATGTTGAAGATCTCATTACAAATATTTTTTGGGCAGATGCTAGAATGAAAACAGACTATAGTTTTTATGGGGATGTTGTTTGTTTTGATACAACATATAGGGAAAATAGAGAAGGCCGATCTTTTGCAATGTTTGTGGGTGCAAATAATCATAAACAAACTATCATTTTTGGGATTGTATTATTATATGATGAGTGTTCAGAAACATTTGTGTGGTTATTTAATACTTTTGCTAAGACAATGTCTAGAAATAAACCAAAGACTATTCTCACATATCAAGATGCAGCAATGGCAAAGGCATTGTCTTCATAATGGCCTGAAACCATTCATCGTTTATGTGTCTAGCATATGTATCAAAATGCAGCCAAACATCTTAGTAGCTTATTTGAAAATCTTTAGGATTTTGCTAAAGAGTTCAGTAGTTGCATTTATGATCATGATGATGAGACAGAATTCTTAGAGTCCTAGAATAGAATGATTGTAAAATATGATTTGCATGACAATTCATGGCTAAAACAACAATTTGAGTTGAAAGAAAAATGGGCCCTAGTTTATGCGAGAGAAAACTTTTGTGTTGATATGTGTAGTACTCAACGCAGTGAGAGAATGAACAGTCAAATAAAGAGATATATTGGCTATCAATATGATTTGTTATGCTTCTTTTCACATTTTGAAAATTTGGTTGATGATAGGCGTTATGAGGAAATGAAGGTTGATGTAAAGGCTGACCAAACAAGACCTTCATTGGCACAACAAGTTGAAATCTTAGTGCATGCAAGCCATATATATACTCCTGCAATTTTTAAAATGTTACAAAGTGAATTGTGGCTAACATGGGACTGTGAATTGTATTCTCTTAGTGTTACAAAATCAATTTCAACTTATAAGATTGTCCGTCCTAAGAAATCTCTATTCCAAATCGTTACATATGACTCTGAAAAGGGATCCATCGAATGTAGTTGTAAAAATGGAAGTTTGTTGGAATTTTATATTCACATGCATTGAAAGTTCTTTCATTTAATAATGTTAAAAGAGTTCCAGAGAAGTACATATTGAAAAGATAGGCAAAGAATGTAAAAAGAAAGTCAAGTCAAGAAAACATTTTGTCTTTTACATCTTTGGACCGAAAGTCAGCAATAGCATTGCGATACAAACAATTATGTCAAATGTATATGCAAATTGTTGCACGGGTTGTATTGATAGAAGAAACATATACACTTGCACATTCTTATCATGAAGATGTATTCGATGCTATAGAATGTAAGCTGAGAGAGATGTCAATTGATGAACATGGAAAAGGCACAACAAATAATCCTTCGCATGGCTGCAGATTCCAAGATGAACAAACTGAAAAAGATGAAGAAAATTATCCTCAGAAAGGCACAAAGGGAATAAAGCACAAGGTCATAAAGAAAAAGTCTTCTAAAAGATTATTAGGAGCACTAGAGAGAGCCTGCAAGAATAAATGACATGGCAAGGAAAAACAATATAAAAACAAAAGACAACCATGGTGAAAATCTAGTTTTTTGGTGCGAATCTAGTTTTTACATACATAAAAATGATATTATTTTCATTAAAAGCTTTATGTCTTTTTGTAGATTTGTAAACACTAGCCAGAAGGAGAAAAACAACCAATTCAACAACATACTTGCACTAATGGATACATGGAGGTAAGACAATGAATTTTATTTTAAATAATCTATACAATATTTTGATGTTTTTTTTGTTAGGATGAAAATTTCAATTGCTCCAATCGAAACAATAATGTGAGATATGACTTTAATGAATTATCTCTACCAAACATGAATAACAAGATATTTTTAAAAATGTTTAGATTACTTTATTAATTTTAAATATATTTCTATCATTTACTTTTATACTGACGAACTTTCAGACTTCTTATTTTGACTCATCATGTGATCATACTAGTAATTCTAGATCATTCATGCAACTCTTGTTACAGGTACATAGAAAATATATTTTAATATAAATGTAAGGAACATTTTGGTAATTTTGTTTTGTTTTAACAAGTTGATTCAACTGAGCCTACATCAAGTAGAAAAACAGAAGAAGGTCCTAGACTCTATCATTGAATGTTAAAGACAAAAAATATTACTCAAGATCTCATTTTTAATAATGTTGTCCTGAAATAGTTCGTTTGTACTTGGTAGGCTAATTAATTGTTGAACTATATACTAATTGTTGAACTATATCTTGTGTGGTCGACAATCATATTCATGCAACTGTATCTTCAATATATTATTGATTTTGGATCAATATTTTAGCACTTTGTATTGGGTTTTGTATATGTATGATTTATGTATTAGTGTTCGACTCAAGTGACCAATTTCGGTCATGCATTTATCAAGTAAAAAAATAAATTCTAGTCGTAAATCTAGATCTTATTCTGAATAACTAGTTACAATCATAAAATCTATACCAATTGTTGAACCATATTTGAATTCAAGCTCATCGGGTGGATGAAGTAACATTGACTTTGTCACAAATTTCGATACTGCATTTACCAATTTGTAAAAAAAATTATGCGTTGCAAATTTATTTTGGCTCAGGTGACCAATTTCGGTCATGCATTTATCAAGTAAAAAATTAAATTTTAGCCATAAATCTGGATCTCGTTCTAAATAACCAAGTTATAATTATAAAATTTATATCAATTGTTGAACAATGTTTGGATTCAAGCTCATTGGGCGGATGAAGTAACAATACATACCTTGGTCATTTGTTCAAAGCGATCATTTATCCAATGAAAAGAACCGGAGGAGAGGCCAATGGCGGGAGAGCAAGTAGAGCCATGAGCTCTCTACGTTTTTTTCCGTCATCAAAGATGATTTGATTAACATAAAAAA
Organism: Alisma plantago-aquatica; assembly: GCA_963693085.1. Lineage (NCBI taxonomy): Eukaryota > Viridiplantae > Streptophyta > Magnoliopsida > Alismatales > Alismataceae > Alisma > Alisma plantago-aquatica. Next base: position 797,148,987 of record OY856414.1, on the reverse strand, counting down.
GCTCGTATTTATTTATGGTTAACGCACTCAGTTGTTTAGAAAAAAGTTTCAATGACCTTGCGAGTGGCGGCTCAGGCATTTAGTAAAAAAGCCAAATTAATAGTTTCTTGCTGGCCGAGGATAGCACTTAGACTGTGGCTATACGAAGCGGCTTATTTCTGTGATGTCTAACAAAACGTGACAGTGTTTAATTAGTTGGGACAAACTGGGACATAGGGCTTTGGGACAGAAGATCCGGGCGCTTATATTGGATCCTGCTATGGTTATATAGGACATGCTGTGCAGAGAAGTCATCTTTCACCTAGGGGATTGGAACCGACTTCCCAGCTTTTCCTCTCTCCTCACTCGTCTGGCTTCCTTAATGCACACACTTCTCTAGCTTCCTCTTTCTCATTCTGCAATAAGATCCATTTACCTCTTTGTGTAGCCGTGCACCTCTTTGTGTAGCCATGCCCGGGGTACTGGACAAGGCGGTTGATTTCGTTGTGAAACATCTGGATCAGGCCCTCACCATCATCTTCGTCCTCGCCTTCGATGGTTGCAGGCTGGATCACCACGTTGACCGCATGAATGATGCCGAGAAGCACCTGGTCTTCGAAAAGGACCGCCTGGAAGCCGATGCCCAAGCTTACGTTGCTCATAACCCCGGTAAGAAGATCAGCAAGGTCTTCCAGAAACACCTTGACTGGGCCGAGCAGCGGATCGAAGAAGCCGGGAATATTCACAAAGAGGTCCAGATGATTGAAGGCGACTGCCTTCCGTGTTTCCGGAACTTCCCCCGCCAAATCCTCCCTAGCTACAATCATAGCCGGAAAGCCCGGAACCTGACGGACAGCATGGTCGAGTTGAAGGACATCCTGAGAAACAAGTTGGCACCGGATGGCGGAGGCGACAAGTATAGGATGTACGATGACGATGACGTTGACATAGTCAACTTGTTGGCTGCACAGCCATCTGCTTCGGATCCGGGTTCAAGCAACTCGTCTCATGTGATATCAGCAGCCATGGCAGACCAAGCGGTTGCACATCTAGACGGCGGCAGTGGCAGCCAGGCAAAAACCGAAGCTAGCCGCTTTCGCGTAGTGCTGGATGGGCTATGGGATCTGGTGAGGGAAGACAGCATGATTGGTTATATTGGCGTACATGGGATGGCCGGCGTGGGGAAGACCCACCTGCTTCGGGCTTTGTTCAACAAGTTCGCTTCAGAAACACATACATTCAAAGTCATGACGATCACGGTAAAGTGTTCTTGCTTCATCTCCGTTACGCCATACTAATTTTCATACTCGAATACTTTTTTTAAATGGGAAGGTAGACATATTATAATCCCGAAAATGATCCGGTCAGGTGCAAAATTAGTCACAAGCGGGTTTCGCATAAAAGGAATGGTCAAGAGAGTTGGGAAATTTTACCATCCAAATATTGGCCGGTAGAGTGTGGGATGGCAATGCTATTGTAGGGTAATTTTTAGTTAACGTGAGTAATGATTGGAGAGAAAAAAATGAGTAGGAGAAAACAAGAAGCGAAACTAATTTATTTTGTTTATAATTTTTAATACGTGGTGATTTTTTTTACGAAATAAGACTCATTAGATTTTTATAAAAAATAATTCCAACAAAACTAATGTCGATATACTTTTGAAAAAAATAATATAACATACAATATTATATATTGTGGATAATAATTATTTTCTGATTAACACAATAATACAAAAAAAATATAAAAGTAAAGAGACTAGGGAAGTAAAAAAAAGGAGGTAATTGATGATGGAATATCAAAAGTGAGACAAAAAAGAGAGCAGATGAAGGAAGTGAGGAGAGAAGTAAAAATAAAATAGGAGGGAAGTGATTGTGTGTCACTTACTCATACATTGGTTAAATAAATTTGATTAATTTAAATAAGTTTTGGGCATCATTAACTTATTTTTGGTGTCTATTATTCATGTTTGGGCACAGTTATCCATTCATCGAGTATCATTTCATGCGCTATTGGACATTGATTAAGTTTTTGGCATTATGAATTTATTTTTGATGTCAATTATTTATGTTTGGGTCCACGTACACATTAATGTGGGTGTCACTTCATGTTCTATTGGGCGTTGAATGAGTTTATTAAGTTATGTGTATCATTATTTTATTTTAGACATCACTACCCATTCACTTAGGGTCATTTCATATGTTAATTGGCAGTTGATTAAATTCATCATCTTTTGGGCGCTATTAAACTTTAAATAAATTACTGGGTCATTAAATCCAAAACAAGGTAACGAAAATTTTGTATCTCGATCTCCATCAAAATAAAGTTAGACGTTAAAATCCAGCTCTGACTAGTCGGTGAATTAAGAAAAATCATCCCACGGTTATGTAATCTAATAAACCAAATATAAAATTTAAATTTCTGTATTTTGAACATACAACATCCACTAAGGCAAGTTGGATGAAATGCAGGATTTTCGAAAATCCTGTTAACCAAACGTGCATGCCCATATATTAGTTCACAAAAACAGCGAGTGCTTCCTTTTTGTTTTAATTTCACTATCTTCATTTACCGATTGTACATTTGGATGAAATCCAGGTGGGTGAAAAACTGGACGTAGCAAGAATCCAGGAAGCCATGACCGGCGAACTGGGACAATTTTTCAATCCCAACACAGCTTCGAAGGACTTATTTGACTCCCTGACGCAGAAGGAGAAATACGTGATCCTGTTCGACGACGTGTGGGAGAAGTTGCCGCTACAGTCTATTGGGATACCAGACCCGAAAGAGAACCCCAAGTGCTGCAAGGTCGTAGTCGCAACGCGGCTTCAAGGCGTCTGCAGCGAGACCCAGACTGCCTTACATTTGGAGTGCATGTCCCCGGAGGAGTCCTGGAAACTGTTCGAGGAGACTGTCGGCGAGAACGCTCGGGAACTCTTTCGATCCAAACAGAAGGTCAAGGACGCGGCTAAGGAGTTAGTGATGAGATGTGAGGGCCTTCCTCGGGCAGTCATCGCTGTGGCGCAGGCCATGAGAGGGAAGAAAAGCAAGGGGTGGAAAGATGCTGCTAGGGACATGAAGGAGCAGCCATGGAATGTCCCTGGCATTGCATACAGTGTGCTGAGGGAGTTTCAGCGTAGCTACGACAATCTGGCCAGCGACGCCTTGAAATCAAGCTTCGCGTACTTTTGCATGTATCCCGAGGGCGAGTCGCTAACTTCAAAGTGGTGTGCGGACTACTGGATCGGTGAAGGGACGGTGACGGATTACGAGGACATGGACGCCGCCGTCGCCAAGGCCAGAAGCATGGCTTATGAGCTGCAGTACGCAGGGCTTCTGGACAGCGACTGGAGGCCACACGGGATGGCTCGTGCCATGGCCTTCTGGGTTGGCTCAGACCACGGAAGCAACCAGAACAAGTGGATGGTGATGCCAGCATCGGATCTCATTGAGGCGCCGCCGACGGAGAGGTGGTCGGAGGCGGAGCGGGTTTCCTTCAGCAGGAACAGCATCTCCTCGTGGCCAGAGGAGCCTCACTGCCCACACCTTTTGTCACTTTTGCTTTGGAAATCCGTCCAGAGCTGCCGTTTACCAGACAATTTCTTCAGATTCATGTCAGCCCTTCGCGTGTTGGAGTTGTCATCCAGCTTCCTCAAAGAGCTTCCTCCTTCAATCGGGGAACTGTATGCTCTCCGCTTCCTCGACGTATCCAACTCCGACCTAGTGTCTTTGCCCAAAGAGCTCGGGAAACTCGGCGAGCTGAGATTGCTGAACCTGCAGAAGACGTACTCCCTAAAGAACATCCCCCGTGGCATTTTCGAGGGGTTGCTGAAATTAGAGGTTCTCCGCATGGATAACAGCTACAATAGCTGGGAGACCGACGAGGACAACACCGGCACTGGAGCTCACGCCCATGAACTGGTTAACCTCACGCGCATGAAGCAGCTGGACGTAATGGTTGACAAAAAGGGCGCCCTGGATATCATGGCGACTTCCCCTGCCTTGCCATCAGCACTCCGTTGCATATCTCTTTCCAGCTTCAGAGGCACGAAGACGATCCGGATCCCTGGAGACATCGGGCCAAACACGACTATTCTGGAATGGGTTACCATGTCTGACTTCATAGACCTTGAGGAACTGGTTTTCCATGGAGGCGAGGCCAGTGACGGACGCTCATATTCACTGAATAAACTCTACTACTTAACTCTCGAGCGGTTGGACAGGCTGAAGAGGATCGTGTGGAAAGGACCAGCTGCTTTCGACTGCAGCCTAAGCTCTCTTTACGAGCTAAAGATCCAGAAGTGCAGCCAGATCGAAGAACTTGTTGGTGTCGCAGAAGAGACCAGTGGTTCCACCTTTCCTAAACTAGCAATACTTTACTTGATCGAGCTGCCGGCGCTGAGGACCATTTCGAACCAGACGTTAGGGTTCCCATCTCTTCGGAAGTTTTGGGTCGATAAGTGCCCCAAAGTGATGCGGCTCCCGCTCGGGGCGCATAGCGGCAAAAACCTTGAGAAGATATGGGGCAACCGGCAGTGGTGGGACGGACTGGAGTGGGGCAGCGAGGCTGTGAAGTCCACCTTCGAGCCATTCTTCGAGGAATACAATTGAATGAAGCAACGTTGAAGTACCACTTTTCGTTTGTGTGTGTAGTAATATTGCTACGTTGGTGGTGATTACCGTATTTTTACGGGGTGTGATTTGCCCAATTTCGCTTGAGTGTTTGCTATTTCTATGCCGGTGGTTATGATTGTCGTAATTTGGAATGAACTTTGGTTCCACAGTCGATAATTCCATCCTATTTGGTATGAGACTCACTATCCGGCGTCGGACCTCCTTTTCAGGAAAGTCTGGACTTTTTATTGATCGATGGCTAAGTTTACTTTCGGTATATGATGTGACATTTATTCCAATACATTTGAGAGCATTTTGAGTCACCCATTAATGCAGGTTTGAAGACTCATGTTTTGAGCTTTTCACTTGCTTTCGGTATCACACGACCACTGGATTTGACTACCGACAGCCCAACCACTCTAAAATGATGATCCATTCACGTGAGCAATGCTTGTATTTTAAGGATGCCGGCCGAAACGCCCCTTGCCGTACGTGATTCGTGTAACAGTGTAACAGTTTCTTTTCTTCCATTAATTGCATTTTTAATCAAAATTCTAGAAACCCATCACTTTGCCACTATATTTAACGACTCTCCCTTATACTTCTTTTTTAAAGGAGATATCCTTACAGTTAGTTGAGAGGTTGTTCTTGTAGGGATGAACCCATCACGTCCTACCATCACACTTTGGCTACCCATCTAGTATGTGTGAATGGATAAACGGCTTTCTCCATTGCGGTGTAGACCTCTACATGGACTCTATGGTGTTCAAAGTATCTAATGTTTGATTGATTTTTTAATTTTGGTATACAAAGTTCTACAAAACGTTTCTTATCTTAAGCATGTATTGAATCATTACATATCCTTTGTGTATTTCATACTTTTTAGCTGTGTTGACACTCCATTTGTCTTTGATTTTTTTGAATAATGATCCTATCTTTCCTATGGTTAGGATCAAACTTGTTAACTCAAATCACAAATTTCCACAACAAACCAAGACTGACATCCAATTGATAGATATTTTGTTGCACACTAACTTGTTTGAATGTCACTATTAGAAAACCGTTCGATCCTAACCTCTAATCCCAACACATCAATAATTTCTCTAAAGTTCACTTCAAATTGCTTACTAAAACACCCAAATTAATGTACACATATTCCACACATTTCTTATCTTCCCAAACTACCCATTAGGCACCACATGAACACCGAATTTTGGGATAAATAGAGACCATATTGAGTTTGAAATCCGACTCTCAAGGTGGGGCGCTAATGCATGATTTAGTCGCACAACAAATTCTCTTGGGATGAAATATCTAAATTCTATCTTAATCAAACAAATAACAGTAACATCTGCAAATGGATAGATCTTACCGTAGTGTAGTCCAGGACTGAACATAATTGTCAACACTTGTAAGGACTAAGTGATCAAAGTAACTAAACCAGAACAAATATTTATCGTAAAATTTGGTTGGTTTTTTTTATTAAACTAAGCTTAGATATAATAAAAGTGCTATTTTGAAATTTTGATTATGAAATGATGAACAGACTAGGGTAGATGGGTTTCTCCACAACTACATATCATTCACTCTCTTACTACAACATAATAGGTACAAACATCTATATGTTGAGGCTGGATGAATCCCCCTTTCAATGTTAGGATTAAAATCATATAGATATCACTTTAAATTCACAATAACATATCTAGAGATCATACATATATCACCTCAAGATAATATCTATTTGTAATTCTCGTCAAGGGTATAAAATGAAACAAATGATATCCTAGATCTTAGATTTGAAGATGTCTACATTAAAGATCTGGTAAACATACAAAATAGTCAGATAAACTAAATTTGCAAGAATAAAACATCTGATTCAAAACAAATCATTGTTCATACAAGAATAGATTTAGTAATAAAAATGAAAATTGGTAACATGGCTTCTCTACACACTTTAGCTAGATGATTACCAGCTCATGGAAACAATAACATAATTAATAGAATTATAAAAGAAGAGAGTCATCATCACAACAGAAGATAAAGGTAGATCTATGGTGTATGGATCCTTGTCTGAGCTTAATTGGTAAATTAGGGTTTACCTGGATGATTACATGCTTAATTAGATTGATCATTACTTAAATCTTGTTAATGATGATAATTAAATTATGATGCTTTAAACCTAATAAGAACTTTAAGTGTGCTTTTACTTTGAAAAATTAGGGTTTGAGAAATATAAACCCGAGTCGACTAAAATAAGGGTTTACTTGGATGATTGTATGCTTAACTAAGTTGATCATTTTTAAAGCTTGATTAGTATTGGTTGCTAAGTTTTGATGTTTTAAATATAATTAGAAGATTTAATCATACTTTGATTCACATAATTAGGGTTTAAGATTTGGGAACCCTAATCGGCTCAAATTAGTGTTTTGATGACATATGAATACAAAATTTGATAAATATAGTGTCTCACAAAATGATTTTTAGTATTTTATGTGTAACTTTGATTGGATTCCAATTTGGATATAATATGTACAACTCAATCGTGTATTTTAGTGAAAAATTTCAGAATATTTTGATGTTCATTGAAAGTCATTCTCGATCAAGATATACTTCAACCGACCATGCTAACATAACACTACAAAAAATACATGTGTTTTTCCACACTTTAAGGAATGGTTTTTCCACGCCTAAAAGCGTGGAAACTAACATTTTCCACGCTGAGTAAAAGCGTGGAAAAAGTGAGTGTAAAAAATAATCCACACTTCGTAATCCACGCTATTTTGGGTGGCATCAAAATATCCATGCTTTTTGGTGTGTTATCGTTTTCACATATATTTGTGTGGCATCTAAATATCCACTCTTTTGGGTGTGATATTTATTTCACAAATCTTTGTGTGGTATCTAATGTGTGCGCTTTCTAATGTGGAATATTTTTCACAGTTTTGTACGTGACATGAAAATATCCACGCTTTTGATTGTGTTGTTTTTTCAACACCTTTTTGTGCAATATCTTGTTAACAACACCTTTTTGTGTGGAGTTCTTCCTACAATTCCATTTATAGCATATGCTTATCCAGGCTTGTTAACGTGAATTCCTACATTTTCAGTTGTACAGGAGAAGGTCATCTACATTAAAAGGCATGGAAAAAGTACTAGATAGAGTGTGGAAAAACAAATAAAAACTTTTTACACAATATATAATATGTTATGCGTATACATACAAACACATGTGCGTACATGTTCCATTCCATTGAACAATACACAAAGTGTGACATCCATCAAACAATACGTACATCCATGCGTCCATGATTGAAAATAATATATATATATTAATGAAGCAAATGTTGTTTACATTGATAAATCCATATGGAGAGAAAAGTCATAAAAGATATGGAGCCATGTGTCTTGAGAATAAGAAGTCAAAATAAAATAAGTACAACACATGCCGCCTATGGCAATCATCTAGCCTAAACATGTAGAACGAGTAATATCCCACTATACTCAAGTGTGTGTCTTGCACCATTTAGAATGTTGCTCTACTCATCTTTGTCCAATTCCGGTGTCATTAGCAACCTACAAGAACCAATAACAAATTAAAAAAAGACATTAAGAGTAAAAGTACATGTAATAAATTTTTGGTACTTGTATGGCTGCCAACATTTCAAATATTGACATGTACACTACTTAGTCTAAGGGCTGCTTGGGCTACACAGTCACAAATTGTGGTATTTATATACAAACATATGGCAGCATAGATCAGTAGTTATACTCATTTCCTGTATTTGATTTGGAATCTGATCCATTGCATTTGTAAGATTTTTCAATCATGACATGAACGACGACAAAGACTCATACTTTCATTATGGTGTGTGTTGTTTTCCATACTCATCTGCTCTACAGAACTACTAAATTTCACTGTTGATAGCCCAATCTCTCTAGGATGGTAACTGTTCATGTGTACAAGTAGGACATTTTTTATAAGGGCGGCCAAACGGTCCCCTAAATAATTATGGCTAATGTTCAGAAAGAAGATCCAAATTTTGTATTCTATTGATTACGCTAATGGGTCAACAAGATTCTTTTAACGACTTTCTACTCGTTAATAAGTGGTGACCAAAGTAATCAACTTACGTTGGCCAAAAAGCCACGTATACTTTGGTGGACCTTTTGAGTTATAAAAAAGAGTTATATGTTATACAATATCGCAGTGAACAAAGAAGAGTTGGTTGCTTTGACTGGAAAACGGTGGAGTTCTAAGACGAGATTTCAAACAGCTAAACATGAATTCTTGTTCTATGAAACAAGGTCTTCAAGAACCCAATCAACTATAGTATGTATCAACTAAACCTGAGCCACCGTACATGGCCAAGTTCAGACCATAGAATCCAGAGTAAATTAATCTGGTTTTTCTATGTTAGGCGTCTGGGAAATCAGACCAGTCCCAGTTTATATTTTTCTAAGCACACATCCAAACCTCAGATAGAAATTTATGACATATTTGTTAGATTACAATATATTTTCCTAAAAATAAGACAAAGCTCCAGTTTGAGCCAAAGACAGAGCCTAGTTTCTTCTAATAACATAGGACTAAATAGCTTGTTTATGCGCAACTCCAATCTATATCTAACCTGCTGACAAACCCCGACATGTAATCCAAGGGGTGATCACAACAATAGCAAGTCTACGTAACTACTAAGAACTTGTAACTGACTAATGCTAACATGGACGCATACAACCATAAATTGAAACACATACTACAACTGCTTGTTAATAATAAGATAGCCACACATGAGAAGAGGCGACACATCTACTTGGTCTTGAACTTGGACTTGTTGATATGGATACCTTCCCTTGCTACACGTTCCCCACCAGACTCCTCCATGGTGCTCAGCCGAGATTTGCGGCCCATCTCCTAGTACCATTCAATCCCCATTTGCTCCTTCCTTGTCTGACCACATTTCTATCTTAACTCATGGGAACATTCCAACCCAAGCTGCTCCTTCCTTGTTTGTCCACCTTTTTGGCCTATCTCCTAGTAACCCTCAGTTCCGAGCAGCTCCTTCCTGGTTTGGACACCCTTCTGGCCCAACTCCTGATAGACTTATATTCCCAGGTGATCTGTCATGCTCTACCCACCCTAGCTGTAGCCTTGAGCAAGGTTGTCCTACGCTTCCAAGCTCTTACCACCCATCACCCCAAGAACTACAATCTATCCCCGCTTGACCCTCTCCTCAAATTCAGACCTCTGTTGTCCAAATGCCATGACTATTACTGTAGCGCTACTCAACGGCAAGCTGCTTCTCCTATCACACAAGTTTGAGTGCACTATTCAGTACTCAACTCAAAAGTAGTAAGTAAACATGTTCCTTCGAAATGCAAATGGTTCTTATAACTTATAATGTCACCAATTCCTTATAAATACTAATGTCACCAATTCACTAACATGTCTACTAAACTAGGATGCAACTTCACTCGAATGTTGCTGCATTGGCAGGTTCTTAAGCATCCTTTTTTCACTAGAAATTCTCAGGCACCACCAAAAGACAGATGGTTTCACCAATTAAAGTAATCAAGTAGAAGTGAGAATGAGTATCATCCTTTACTTCAGATCAGTAGTAGGAAAGAAAAGTGTAGGAGTGGCATATGGACTGAGTCAGCATAATATAGACTAAAAAAACACTCAAGGAAGAGACAACCCCAACTGTGAAGGCACAAAGTAGCAAAAAAGACATATGTTTTCCATAGTCAAACTTAGACATCCACAAAATTTATGCAAGAAGCCTGAACTAACAAGATTATAGCTTATTTTAGAAATCAAAGTTCAGCAGGAAATTCTCATAAGGAGAAGTCACATCTGAGAACAAACCAATGGAAAAACATGATGCCACCTCACTTTGGAACATAATCAAACAACCTTTCATGTGGGTAGACATTGCCCCAATAGCTAATGCTAGTTTGAAGAACAGTTCTCCCACCTGACCAATGGTATTAGTAATGAGAAAGTCTAATCAATTTGAAACAGTATGAAATGCACATATTACACAATCAAGTTCGCTACTAAAATTTGATATGAAGCCAATGGCCTTGACAAAATAGAGTCTACTGAAAAATGAAACCATATGATCTATTTTATTCATGTCATAAGAAGATCAGAGTATTATAAGTACCAAAAGGTAAATTGCTTATTCTATAATTTCATTCCTACATACACATGTAAGTTGTTACCTATTCTCTTATGATGATGCAATCATGACCTTGTCCTCCCTTCTATCAAGACCTGAAATGCACGGTTGTGCTGACCTCATATGCAAGGTCAGTGTCTCAAAATAAAGCATGAATGATATGAGTTGAAACTTGGAAGTTTGTGATATAATATTCCACCAAATCTATTTATTAGTTGAGGGAGATGGTTCATGAGAAACTGGTTTAGTGTGCCTCATTGGTTCTTAATGGGTATTTGTTTCTAAATAGAACCCTAAATATAGCACATGAATTATTAATCCAGTAATCAACTTGAACTCATAAGATCCATCATAAAGGGTATGGGCCAAGATGGGTCAACGTGGCTTCGGGTTAGCTAGGTTAGACTTCCATATCTAATATCTTGATTGACATATAATATTTAGTATATATTATGGACGAGGTTAATTCATATGCTACAAAGTAAAACCAACTACACCATATGGTACGAGACACCCTAGAAGATATGTTGCTTCTGAAATATGAGGCAGTTTGATTCCCATTAAGTGACCAGGTATGTTCCACATTGATTGTGTGATGAGTGAACCCTTCAACAGGCCTTGCCACATCTAGGTTTGGGCATGGTACTTCTTTGCACAAGGTGGTTGAGCCCTCTAGCTGCTCATCCCAACCCTCTTGCTCCACCCACAAACCCACAAAAGCATTCTAATACCTTCTTGCTCCCCTGCCTCTCTTGCTAAAATTGAATTATGTTTGGAACTGGTTGCATAAAATTGCACTTGTACAAACTAGTATATATTGCGCTTCTACTAACTGATGGCATCAAACACAGACCTTTTCCTTCAATTGCAGCTCATTCCAACACTCCTACTCCACCCACAAACCCACAAAAGCATGTTGTCCATCTCCCCTGCCTCTCTTATTATCATTTCTCCTTGCATCCTTGTGGGTAGATCCACCATTCATGCTGCCCGAAATAGTTATTAACATGGCATTTTTTGGAGTTTCAATTGAGATATAAGGGATGCTAAGATCTCTCTGATCTCTAATGTTGTCAACAACACAACATTTACTGCAATGCAGAAAATGTTGATTCTTTATGAATGTCATTATCTAACATAAGAATCTAAAAACTTTTTAGGGTCACCAATGGAAGATTATATTTCATAATTAACAATTAATTGTTGAATTTCTCTTAATAGGTCACAATATCCTCGCAGGTCATACCATGACTCATACTCCACCCACAAACCCACAAAAGCATGCCTATACCTTCCTGCTCCCTTGCCTCTTGTTGTAGTTGAATAATATTTGGAACTGGCTGCATAGAATTTGTACTTATAATAACTAGTATAAGTTGAGCTTGTACTAAGTGATGGCATCAAATAGAGGTTGTATGAAAATATTCATCTTCAATTTCATGTAAGGTAATAGCTAGATACTAACATTTTCAGTAATAGAATACTAAAAACAAAAGCAATCACAAAATGATATAACAACACTTACTTCTTCATTTTGGAAGTTTCTTCCACTATCATCCCTCCCAATAGGATCACAAAAAACAATTCCATTCCTAGCAAGTGTAGAAGCCATCTGATTAAATTGGGATTTCAAACTAGCACATTCATTCTTTAAGTGCTTGTTCTCTTTCTGTATGGATGCAAGTTGATTAGTAACATCCACAGAGTCACTTGTTGAAATTGACTTCCTCAAATCAGCCTTCAGCCCAAAGACTTTACTCCTAGATACTCCATGCCCATAACTAATGACACGTTGAGTAGGGTTTGCCTCATCGTACATGAGCTCATTAAATACCTCATCTTCTATTGTAGTTTTCGGCAGTTCAGGCTTCTCAACAAGGCGTTCATCTACCAATTTTTCAACAGTTTCCTGTATCAATTTTGTCAACATGTCTAATAGTTTAATAAACCAACTAAAATATAAGCACTCATATATTATTGTCTAGCTAAAATGAAAGATATTATCATACCACAAAGTCTTATATGTTTGTATTATCAACGTAACTTCCATCCTTCCTTACATGAGTCATCCTCCAGGATTCCAAGATGCTAGGTTCCCTGCTTTCTTTTACTTCCTATGAATAAGACAATATATGTTGAAGGTAACTCAAATAAATATCTTTAGATAATTACATAGTTCCATCCCATAATATGATATCTTACACACTCATATTTCTTTTGTGCAAAGCATTTTGACCCAGTTGTGTGACAATGAGCCTTTTGAGACTGAGATCTCTTTCCTATGGAGGCAAGTTTCTACACATCATATAAGTTTGTAAGTCAAATTATTGAAATCCATGTAGTGAATAATCATTTTCAATCAACAATTAACCCTGCCTTTCCTGTAGGAGAAAACCAATAGCTAACCAGGCGGATCCATTGTTCTTTAATAATATTCTACGGAAATTGCTTGCTATTTGTTTCTCTGTCTTACTTGGGTCAAAGTAAAGATTTTTTAACTTATGTCTGAACATTCTCCATTTTCCATTGATATGTGATAGAATCATTTGGTCAATTTCCATGTCAACAGGAATAAGAAACTTGCCCTGGGCAGAAAAAATCAAATAAAATTAAAAATAGTATCGGTGCACAAAATACCTACTTCGAATGAGACATTAGATAAATACATGATAAATATCTTGCATAAAAATGGAGTCTACTTACATACCCGAGTTAATTTCACAGCATCTACTTTATAACAGTCATGCACCATTTTCCAACTACTTTCCCCAATTGGAAATAGACCCCCCTGTTTTTTCACCTCTCCAAGAAACTTCACCAACACATGCCCTCCTTTCCCTATGGGTTGTTTAAATTTATTGAATTTGACAATAATTTTTAGACCTGCCTCAAACACCCATACTTGAGATATAGAATTTTTTCCTTTCTTTTTAACAATTTTTCCTTCAGAATCTGCAAAATAGAATTAAATGTTTTGTACACTTTTATAAGGAATATACTTTCTATGAAGGAACAAAAATTACATTAATGCTCACCAATTATTTCAATGACATCTTCTTTGTCAAAGTTAATATTGTCATTCCATTCCACACCCTTGGAGTGACTTGAAATTGGTTGAGAGTCTTCAGTTTCATCCAAACAAGTGTGCTCAGTATGTTGGGTTGGTTGAGTCATAGATTATCTAATTGGATCTCCACTCGGACCTGATGCAAAACTATTTTCATTCCCATTTGTACCTACATCTCTTGACATGAGGTTTGCTGTAGTTCTCTTTCTTCGCCACATCTTTCACCTTTTTCATAAGTAGAAGAATTTACATCATAAAAAAGATTATAGTATATCCTAAATAAATTGTATTATAGAATTGAAGAACAAATAAAATATAGAGATTAAAAGTAGTATCTTTTGAAGAACAAATATTGCTTAGGATTCTCACAAGTCCATAGTCATTCTGTAGCTAGGGAAATACAATAGCATTAGCAATCATCCAGAGGTAATCATGCAAAATCCTAAAAACTAAACAAGTTCAGATAGATATCAATCAAAACTAAATGAATCATCCTCCATATATCTTTGCAACTGATTAGAAAGATATTTCCATCTATGAATAAACAAGAGTACAACCACTTCATCAAATGTCCTGGTTAAATTTTAGGATCTTCAATGTGCACCATTAAGAGATATTACTACTTTAGGTAGCTCAAATTACCTTCATGAAGTATGCATACGTGGTGTTGATGTTTGTTTGCTGATTGATTCATGATCAATGGAATGGTCTCATTTTTCAATGTGTAGACAAAATCCACGTATGCACGAGGTGTTGTTGGTGTATGATGGGGCAGAAATATGGATTTATATCTCTTGTGTGGGATAAGTAGTCATTTATTTCCTTTTAGATCTGAAAGTTGGTCAATTTTCGTTTGCATAAGGTCAAATTAGTTTTTATTTAGAGCCATTTAAGCAAACTTAGGTCAAATCATGTCAGAATGAATCTACATCAATTAATACAGGTACATCAGGACAACTGTAAGGTTTCTTGGATCAATGTAACTAATTATGTAAGTATTTGACTATTTTAGGAATTTATTCACACAGTTACACAAGTTGTGGATGTGCAATAACAACTGAATAGAAAATATTTATTATCTATCTCTAAAGATACTTGTAAACAGAGTAAACCATACCTCAAAATTGGAAACTAAAAGACGGCTCGTGGATTGACAACCTTATCTTTTGAGTACACCCTCCTACTCAAGAGAGAAGTACTTTTTTTAACCAATTAACAAACAAGCATTGGTAGTAGATCATTGTAACTTGGAAAATTAATATTTATATAAATAGAATTGTAGTAGAACACAAGTGGTTACAACTTCTTGAAGCACATTAAAAATCTATGTGCCAATTTTATCATTGATCTATTCAGAGACCACCCCAACATCAAAAGAATCTCTTGTCTTGTATTTCACTCCATGCAACCATGATTTTTCCATCTCATCTTCTATATAAAATACTTGTTTAGTTTGAGATGAAAAAATGAATGGATCGTCTTTCAATGATCGTCCAGTGTGCATCAACTTTGAAAAATTCACACAAGGGTGGTTTTTTCCGTCAACCTTGAAGCCCCTCGGAGAAGTTATATCTACCCAATCACATCGAAAGAGAACTACTTTACAAGTTCCATAATAATCAAATTCATATATATCTTTGAGCTTTCCATAGTAAGGAATCCCATCAGCTTCAACCATCACTCCAGAATTTTGTGCCGTTCTATTTGTCTCACGTTCCATAGTGTGGAATTTGTATCCATTAACCATAAATCCCTTAAAACTCTTGACATACACATTCATTCCGCGAGCTAAAGCTTTTTTTAACTCTCCTTCTGTATTGCTCACATCAATGTTAGGTACCTATTATAGTGATAATATATTAGGCACATTAATTACATAAAAAATAGCCCCTATGATTTATGACCAATTCAATATTACCAGAGAATTAAGCCATCTTGCAAAGTCTTCTAGGATCCACTTATCTTCTAATGCTTGATCAACTCTTACTCCTTTCTGGCGACATTGTTCTCGCTTGATACCTAAGAATTCTCTACAATAACATTTTAAGTTAGCTCATTTTCTATTTATTTTAGACATGAATCGTGTCAGTTATTAATACACATCTTACATTTTTAGGTCCTTCATAATGTCCTCACAATGGATTAAAACATACCGATGTGCTTGAGACATACTTTTTTCATCGATGCAAATAGCTTTAACAGCCCCAACATGACGACCGCCGGAGTTGAACAAGTATATACCCTTATTAGGGGTAGTGTCATCATTTATTTTTATTTTGTTGAAGACCGTCTCAGTGCCTTCCATATATCTAGAACAGAAGGTAATGGTTTCTTCCAAAATATATCCCTCTGCAATGGAACCCTCAGGTTGAGCTCTATTTCTCACATAGCCTTTTAGATGACCTAGATATCTATCAAGAAAATTTATTTGGGGTTAAAAAAACTACATTTCCATTTTCATAACTGTATCTTTTTAAAAGAAAATCTGAATGATGATAAGTAAATTCTAACCTTTCAATGGGATACATCCATCCATTCTGAACAGGTCCACCATACTTCACCTGCTCTACCAAATGAACTAAGAGGTGAACCATAATGGTAAAGAGAGGAGGAAGGAATTCCATCTCCAGGTGACAAAGTGTTTCAACAATACTTGTTTGTAAGTCATCCAACTCATTTGGATCAATACTCTTAGAGCATAATGTCTTGATGAAATATGATAGATCAGATAACACATCAACAACTTTTGTTGCTCCAGATGCTCGTAAAGCAATAGGAAGTATATCTTGCATAAGGACATGATGGTCATGACTCTTAAGATTGATTAACTTACGTAGCTTTAAGTTGACACATCTAGAAATGTTGGAATCATACCCATCAGGAACTTTAAGCTTAGATAAGACATATAGAAAGCATTCCTTTTCTTTTGGAGACATGGAGTATGGAGCTGGAGGCATAAAAAAACTACCATCTTGCTGAGGTTGGAGCCAAAGAGACTTCCTTATATTTCTTTCCTCAATAAATCTTCTTGCATTCTCATCATCTTTACATTTTCCCTCAACATTTAGAAGTGTAACAAGAACATTTTCACACACGTTCTTCTCAATATGCATGACATCAAGATTATGACGGAGAGGATTATACTCCCAATATGGAAGATAAAAAAATATGCTTCTTTTCTTCCAAAATCCCATGCATTCATCATTATTGGCATCCACATCATTACAATTGGTCGTTGCATCTCCTTGTCTTCTTCCTCTCTTCTTAGTCTGCCGCTTTAGAGCCTTCCCATATATAAATTGAACCCGTTGTTGTACATATAGAACATCACTTCCAGATACAGGGGTTGGGGAATGTTCATACTCCTTATTTCCATCAAATAAAGTACCCTCAACACGAAAAGGATGATTATCTGGTAACCACCTGCGATGACCACCATAACAAATTTTTGAACCACATCGATATGAATGAGTGGATTCTGCATAATGGGGACACACATGATATCCTTTTGTGCTCCAACCTGATAGCATAGCATAAGCAGGAAAGTCACTTATAGTAGACATCAACGCTCCGCACATCTTAAAGGGTTCTCATGCATAAGCATCAAATGCATCAACACCTTCCCACAACAATTTCAACTCATGCAACAAGGGTTGCATGTATACATCAATATCATTTCCTGGACCACATTTTCCTGGAATTATCAAAGATAGAATTAAGGAATGTGATTTCATACATAACCAAGGTGGCATGTTACAGATACTGAGGATTACTAGCCATACACTGTAATTGGTGTTTTGAATCCCATAGGGATTGAATCCATCACTAGCAAGGGTAATCCTTACACTACGGGGGTCTGAAGAAAATTGTGGATACATCATATCAAATTGTTTCCACATCAATGCATCTGCTGGATGTCTTAGTTTTCCATCTTTCACATGACATTTCCCATGCCATATCATATCTTCTGCTATCTTGGAGGACATGTAAATCCTTTTTAGTCTAGGAATTAAAGGAAAATACTTTATAACTTTTGCTGGAGTCCCTTTCAAACCTGCATTATCATCTTCACCACCACCATCTAAATCACCTTTATGTCTTTCCCATCGAGAAGTTTGACACACATTGCACCATACTTTATTTGAATTTTCACCCCAATACAACATACAGTCTTTTGGACACGCATGTATGTTTTCATATCCAAGTCCTAAATCCTTAATCATTTTTTAGCTTCATAGTAGGATGATGGGAATGAGGTCAATTGTGGAAAGGCATCTAGCAGAAGCTCTAACAATTGAGTAAAAGAATGATTTGGCCAATGAAACATACATTTAAGATTGAAGAGTCGTAAAACAAAAGAGAGTGTTGAAAATGTTTTGCAACCAGGATATAGCTCTTTATTAGAAAGTTCCACCATCTTTATATATTTGACATCATCTTTGACACTATCTATATTATGAACATGTTGATCATTATAGTCATCAACATTAGGATCATCAAATGGCTTCCCTTCATTTTCTTCACCATTAGATGTATCCTCAACATGTGTAGCATTTACTCCCAATGCCTCCCTAAGTAGTGTTTCCATATCATCTTGGCCTACCATATTGGCTTCATGAATTGTAGGTGGTTCGACATTGTCTATTTGTCCATTCGCAGTGAGATTTTTAACAAGACTTCTAGGTCCAGGAAAGATCCAATTCTTGTAATCTTTAAAAAAACCGTTGTATAGAATATGATGTTCCACCTCATCAATAGGAAGTTTTTTCTTGATATGAACTTTACATTTCCTACATGGACAAATAATCTTCCCTCCCTCCACTCCACTCTTAGCATACTCAAGGAATTGACAGACACCATCAATATAAGCTTCAGAGCAAACTGGTTGTTCAATCCAGCTTTTATCCATCTTTAAAAGGCTTCAATATAAACTATAATGGCGAAAAAAATAACTTAAATTCTCTCATTATTTCTCATATAATATAAATATCAAAATAAAAATTGGTTGTACATAACGAAATGAAATTAACATATGCAAATATATCGGATACATACTTGGAAAATACAAGATGGACATATTCAAGATACATAGAATTTAACCAATGGTGTAGTAACTAAGTGATGCATTTGAGAAACTATTTTAAACAACTAGTTTTGAACTACATTGCTTAATGAAATACTTGAAGAACTATAAAATTTTCAATTATACTAATGGAACAACACATGCAAACAAATCGACGAGGGACGTTCCATTGCAAAAACATGTAAAATTCATAACTTAATATATGTTTTACTTTTGATGAAATATTCTTCCTATACACTATATTTTGAGAACACTTTATTGGGACCAAGATATTTAGATAGCTCAAAACTGTACATTTGTATGTTCCCAAGACCTTAATGTCAAAAGTAAGGGCTATATTGGACAATGTGTTTATTAGGTTTCATTTATTTATTACATCTAATAGGATATTCATATTTGTAAAACATCAAAAACTTCAGGAGCAACTAGATAAGGGAAAGGATCATTTATGACAATGTAGAGTTGAAGAATATACAAGAGATATGCATGTATGGCCTGACAACTCATCTATTACCAAGAATCACATGAATTTATGCAAATCAAGTCTACTATAGATATAAGTCAGAAATTTCTAAATTTCATATAGACCTTAGTTAGAACTGCAATATTATATGGAGGTATACATCTATATTTAATAAATGTTTGAGATAGAGGATTCTTAATGGGAAATATGTTAATTTTTGGTAGGATGGGAGGTTACTAGGAAAGGTAATTGTTCCAATACTCCTACTCCTCACAAGAAATGCATGCAACTCCTCATCATGCTACGAATCAAAAGACTCGACAATTCAACCTCAGGTTTATGAAGACCATGATGTATGTAAGGTGGATACGAGAACCAAACGAGCATTACATTTGAACTCTTCCCCCAAATAGATCTATCTATTCATAAAGAAAATTGGAAAAAACCCATATAGAAAGAAATTAAGAAGAGATTTAAAGCCCCTAACCACAATCACTACTCAAATATAATAGGCTTATATTATGAACCATCTCGAATGGTGTTAAATGTCCTAGTAATATTTTTTGATCTATAAACTTTAGGGAAATTTCAATGTTCTAGTGAGTCCTGAAATCTACCTCTAGAAGAAGAGAAGTTCAATAAAAAAAATTCCTTTTTAAAAAAGTTTCAAAATTTATGTCTCTTAATTTGCCTTACAATAATAGGCGGTCTTCATCTTTCTACACACATATGTAAAAAAATAAGTGTGCCGAGGAATAAATTACATCTTTTTATTAAATGATAGGTGGTTCACCTCTCTAACATATATATATATATATATATATATATATATATATATATAAATATAAAAGCAAATAAGCGGACACTTGAGTCTATGGTTGAAGTATTAAAATCGATAACAAAAAGTGAAGCAATTGTTAGTGCAAGCGTTGGTGGATAATATCTAAATATGGACTAATTAATTTTAATACATTGGATTAGGGATTTGAATCACAAGATGTTAATAATTTTTATTCTCTCTGATTAGAAAACTAGAAATTGTTTTCATAATTCGGTAGCTCTTTTTGTGTAGCGTTGTTTATATATCCCACTAGTAAATCCACGTACTAGACACGTGGAAATTTTTTATCTAGACACAACAATAATTTTAATTTAAGTAATATGAATATGGACTTGATTAGTTCTCAATTAAGAAGTAAAACTCTGAGGTTCTTTAACGAATTACCAATGTATAAATTTTGATGTGAGCATATTGGTAGCAACTACTTGCATATGCAAAATGCACACTTAAAATTATTTTCGTATTATATGCTAACATTACTTATTTGCCAATTTTTTTGCGTTTGACGTATTGGTGTTGCTTATGTTTTGAATGCTATGAAAAACAAAAGGATATCAATATATAGTTAATCATAAAGATTTTGTAAAAAGCATGTGCTAAACTTTTATTCTAACAAATTTTAGTTATATATACACATATATAAATATTTAGCGTTGTTCATATATTGATAATTTTTTTTGATAGATGCTTATTAGTAGATAAAAATAATTTGATAAAATGTGCTATTGGTGACAACTCAAAGTGTCTTTTTGAGTATAAGGTATCACAATAAACAAAATTTGCAACGAGTTTGTCGGCTTAAACAACTACACAAACTTGGAAAAAAACTGCATTACTTTTCATTATGAGTTAAATGGTGTGTAATTTTAAAACATTTGATGGTACATCAAATTTCTTGAACAAGAGTAAAATACCAGGGGTATTCAAACTCTAAAAGAAAATGAATAATTAAAACATTCATAATCAAGAGTGTAAAAGAAATTTTCTTGTTGGATCCTTAAATGTCAAACCATCTTTGTACATAATCACACTTTGGTTACATAATTGTATATCAGATATGATATTGTCAGCATGTTAAACTTTTTTGTACATCTTGCCTTCAAGACATACCTTTTACTGAGATTTTTCTGTTACAGAAATTACTTGTAAGACCATAAGGAAATGGAATATTGAATAAATATTTCCATCATATATATTAGTAAAAAAAATCGAGCTAATGTTATCTGTATGTGCCTAAATATGTATTGACATGTTACTTTGTGCAAATGTTATTACTCTACCAATATTCATTCACTTAACTTTTACTGGCTCAATTTAATAGAGCGTGCACACAAGGCGTTGGAATCTTGTGTATTTAGTAAATTAAGCGAGTTGGGGTGTATTGGTAAGCTTACCTATTTCAGTATATTAGTTGAGTATCTTTGATCATTTGTTTGTCTCAGTTAAATCTACTCTATCTGTTCACTTTGTTCTGCAGATACAAAAATTTTAGGCCCTCCAGGAAGTCCTCGTCAATGCTTCTATCAATGACCCATTTGATTAGCATTTTGGTTGAGCCAACTCCATGCCAGTAATAGTTACCGTATACCTCCAGCACAGGTAACACATTGGCAAACAAAATCCCAGGACCAATCAATAAAGGTAGCCCAATTACTTTGTACATGGTGCTTACCATTATAAAATCATGCTTGCTATACCTATTTTGTTGAAGTCTAGTACAATAATATAATATGCATAGTAAACGTTAGCCAATATTTATGGTATAGGGAATGTGTTAAATTCAATTAACTTGCCACGACTGTCACAAATAAGGGGAAGATCCAGTATTCCAACTAAAATTTTATAAGACAATGTAATAATAGTTTTGGGGAGAAGGAATATTTAATTGTGATTAGTTGTACAAGGCGGTGGTGTCAACTCCAATAGAGAGAGGAGATTGACCAATCGTACAATAAGACAAAGCAATGGATCTAAAGAAATCATGACTTAAAACTCCCATCTTATAAGAAACGTACGCTCTAAAATTGAGAACATAATTGCCTTTCGAGTTTCAACCTTACCTACTATTTGTGTAGATTACACCTTGGACAAAACAGAATACAGGGAAAAAATAGGGCTGGAAATTGCATCTTTTGGTAAACATGAGATGGTTTATCTGAAATTAGAGATTAAGTTCAACTAAGGTCGTCATTTGTTATACTAATTATCCAAGATTACCAAGAAGGCTAATTATTGTTAGTTGCCTTTTTTTATTTTGCCATGATCAGGTAAACTGCAACAAAGTTGCATTGTTCGTCTAATTTTTAAACTCAGGCTCTTCTTAATTACCTTTCTTCCTCTGGAGTTTTCTATGGACATGTAACTTGAAAGAGAACACTATTGTTTGTCTAGTTCGTAAAACCCAGAACAAGAAAGACAACACTAGGGTTTTTCTAATTTTTAAGACACAGAGCATGCATTGAACAAGACAGAAAAAAAACAAAGTTTACCTTATATTAGAGTGCCTCTGAAATTCTTCTCTTTCGGTCACCAAGCAGTCGCAAACAGACAAAGTACAAACCGATAGATGGCTAGTGTCTTGACTGATGTTAATGATGACGAAAATCTATAATTATAGTTTAACCTGGAGGGTTGGCAGATGCCATGATTAGTATGACAAGGAGATTTTGTAAAGAAAGTATGAAAAGTTCAAAAATATGATGACAGACATGAGAAACGATTCACAGGCAGAACGGCTGGGAGATTGGTAAACTACAATTAATTCAATTATGAAATGATTCCAAGCGCCGCTGTGGGTTACCCAGGGAAAACGCCGCACACCTTGCTGCTGCTTATAGATGTCGCCAACTTTGCCGATTTAGCAGATGTTCCTCTGGACGTCGTCGACTTCTGATGGCTGCCGTTGATCTGGCAGATGTTCCTCCGAACGCCACAGTGGAATCCGACCTCCTATTCTCCCAATGTCGTCGCTGCCATCTCTAAGTGCCTCATCATTTACAAACTACAGTTGTTGTTGGTCGTGACAAAAGAGGCAAAATGCAACAACAGAGCAAGAAATGGGGGCGCAAATGGCGGGGGAAGAAGAGGGGGGATTTGCAGTGTGTGGAGAGGGGGAGCGAGAAAAATGGAATGTGGAAGACTGGGTTTTGGCACGACTGGAGAATAATTTGGGAGAATTTCGTGGGACATGGGAAGCCGGAGCCTAACGGTGGGAGAAGGGCGAAGGTCATGTTCAATTGGAATACAACGAATTAGGAAAGTAAACCTCGCGTTCATAACGCGCCGGTTATGCGGAAGTGGGGGGAGGACGGAAGTCGGGCCTTATGCGTCTATTAGATGTTACGCTTTAGAAAACGTTAAAAAAAGTGTGGATTATTATGAGCTTTTCTAGTAGTGAATGTTATTCAATAGTATATTGTTTGATTTTTTTTATTTATAAGTAACTCCGAATAATCTGAAATTTTTACTGAAGATCTGAAACTCATGCATAAACGACATATAAAATTTTCATAATTTTTGGAGGATCTATTTGCTATTCAGTAGATGAATTACAGTAACAGTTTTATAACAGAAAATTCAGCTGAAATAAGAGAAAGTATAGTGAGGGGTCAATGTGCAATTGACCCAAGCAGCTCAATTGCTCTATATGGTCAACCTAACACACAAGGATATCTCATAATTCATGATTCAATCTAGAGAAATGAAATCCTAGAGAGAGAGGGAGAGTTAGGGTTTGAGAGGAGAAAGTGATGGAGATGCTGTTTTAGGTTTTCTCTATCTGAGATATGATGAAATCAAGTAAGTTTAGCTTCTTTGCATAGCCTTTCGAGGTAAACCTTCTCCCACATGTCAAGATTTTGTCCCTCCCCTGATTTGATTCGAAATCATATCAAATCAAGTCCTTTTCTCATTCTTTCTTCATAATCCCTCATTTTTAGGGTTTCCGAGTTGAAAAGAAGAAGAATTGGGTGAATTGCTAGGGATTTGATATGAGATTGAGATTTTCAACATGAGCTGTAATTTTAAGGTGTTTTCACACCTTAGGGTGAGTGAGAACTTCCTTTAAACTGTATATTGCACAAAATTTAAATAATTCATCCATAGCCTTTAATTGCTTAGTTTGCGACTACAAACCCTGAATTGTTTATTTGATCTAAGTTGTTGCAAAATGATATGAAATGGAATCTTCCTTTGTTTTAATGAGTTTAAGATGATTAAATCATATTAGAAATGTATACAATACATCCTAATGATATTTCCCATAGTATTCACAGATGTTATAAGAGTAAACTGAAATATATGGAATTTGTCTATGACTGAAATTGCTATATAATTAATAGAGAAATTTGTTTATCTGCTTTCCCTTGGTTATGAATGATTGTTTATCCAAATTCATAGTACATATATGTCAGATACTATCTTGGCTTTCATTTAAAGTGAGTAGTTTTTGTTTGGTATCTCAGTGAAGAGGGTGAAACCCTAGATGCGAGGAAAGTTGGATATTTGCGAATAGATATCGTGAAATCCATTGGAAGGGATTTTATTGACATTATAGACTTTATTTATTCAATGTTATTATTGATTCATGATATCCTAGTGAATGGCATGGAAACCCAAATTCAACTCAGTTCCAAGGATTTCATACATATATTGATTTATATGATTTGTTGATAGTAGTCTTTATTCAGTAAATGTTTATGTCGCATGAAATCTATATGGGAGCCATGGGAATAAGTTGTTTCCTAGTGAGAGGTGACAAGATGTGTGATGGCCTTGTGAGACATGAGAATACTTATACAACCAATGAAATGAATACCTTGGTCTAAGGACCGAGGTAATGGTTACCTGTTATAAAGGTAACAATGCTATGTGATGATCTAAGGGTTTGAATACCCAGATCCAGTAATTATGATAATGATGTGAAGGGATGAGAATTCCCAGTAATGTGATAAGGCAATGAGATCCCATGTATCATGTGTTGTAAACATTTGAAAGGTACATGATAGATGTATTACACCTTTCTTTATAGCATTTGTTGTGATTAAATGAAACCCTAAGTGTAGGGTGTTCAATGAATTAAGTATTGTGATATTAATGTTCTCAGTCATTATTAATAATTCTTGTCATGATAAGTAATTAACTCTTAATTGAGTTATGATATGTACAACTCAAGATTTGGGTTGATATGCATGTTCTTTGAGAAATTACAGTTAAGTTGCAGGTGCTATTGAATATTACTCATATGTCAAATAATTAACTCTTATCAGTGTAATAAGATGATAAATTGCAAGATTCTAGTGTGTATGTGCCAAGTGGACATGTAATCTGTTTACTTAAGAATTTAAGTCTTCCTACATGTATAGTATGTTGATTACTCAGTATATTATAATGTTTTGAATATACTACTCTGCCAAGTTTATAATGATATACATGTTGTATTATAACTTCAAATAAGTAGACGCGACACCATAGAGATACCAGAGTCAAGTATAAGTAAGAGAAGGGTACAATGTAGAAAAGAGCTTTCTAGGAATAATAAAATAATAGACTTAGAGGCCCTGAACACCGTAGAACTGCTATGTGAGGTCTGCGCCTTAGGGGTCAAATGACCTAACCCTGGAAGCATCCAATATGCGGGGGTCGGAACATGCTATCAGGTGGTACGGGGGACAAAAACCTAGTGGAAGTCTCCTTAAATTATAGTTTGTAGTGTCCAACATCAACAAGAAGTCCTAGTGCCACTAGAGTACAGAAAAGCATGTCCAACATCAACCAGAAGTCCTGGTGGCACTAGTGTACAGAAAAGCCAAGAGGTGACCTGACTCTCCGCCTGTGTGCTCAAGTTAGAGGAGGAGTCCAGTTTAGTCCAGAGAGCTATTTCCCTGTTGCTGACCAGGAGAGTAGTCCGACTTAGCATTTCCTGGGTGTGTCCGCTAAGTTTTGTACGGTGTGATCGTAGTGCACTGCGAGTCTCATATGTAGAGTACACTACATATGATCATGGCATAAGCTAAAATATGATCATATAGGTTTAAAGAGTTTCTTATAAATAAAAAGAGTTAAGAAAGATTTGGGTACAGTTTCGTAGTAGTTGTTCTTTAAATGAAATATTTACATTCTCTGTTATTTTAACTGTATTGCTTTAGATCTTCTCAGTGAAGTCATTACTATTGTTATAATTGATATCAGTGTTCAAAGGTATATCTTTAATTATATCAGTACTTTAGACTGTTTCTTTGAAGTACTCATTCACTGTGCGAGTAGGATCACCCCTCTACTCACATTTTTTAGGAAAACCACGTGGACTTCAAGAAGGTCAAAGCATCATAGTAGATCTACCTCATGAGTTAAGTATGAGATTAGTTAAGTTCAGTATGTCCCTGTCACTCTAGGTCCTTGTATAGATGTGAGAGAGTTATAAATGATGTTTTGTATCTTTGTTTCCTTGATAAGAGAGAATGTATCTGATTATCATGTTGTATGTACATGCAAGTGTGAGAAACAGAATGAATATATGAATGTGTATCATTAATGTAGAGATCATATTAGAGTAGTAATAGTTTAATTCTCTTGTAAATTTTATTTATGTGATTGAATGTGAGAAAATAAAGAGTTTGAAATAAAAAGGAAAAAGTCGGGAGTGAACTTTGTATTAAGTGTAATCCTCATAGTCGTGTCATAATCTCATGATCAGTGGAAATTGTGGGATGTGGGTGTGACAAGAGTAGTGCCACATGGATTAGTCAAGTAGGGGACCACCAAAAAATTTTCGGTCGAAGTTTTTGTCGACCGAACCCAAAGTTTAGTCCATGTAATGTAAAAAGACTGGGTGTGGTTGGTCGGAGAAAAAGTCAGACCAAAGGATTATCGGTCGAGAAATTCATCAACTGAGGGAGTTCTCATTGAGATTTTTGTATACTGTCTGGACTATAGTTTTGAGCCTGTTTTAAGGAATTTGTCATGGAAATTAAAGGTAAAGATGTATCAATTTATAATTATTAAGAGTTTGGAGCATATATATCAAAGAAGACATCCTCTAGGGGAGTAATAAGTAACTTCTTTCTAATATATTGAAATTGATCAAGTGGAAGCGGTTTTGTAAAAATATCAACCAATTGTTCTTCAGTGTCAACATGATGAAGAGATATGTGATTTTTAGAAATGTGATCCCGTAAGAAATTGTGTCAGATTTAAATATGTTTAGCACGACTATGTAAAATTGGACTGTGTGCCAAGTTTATATCACTTGTCTTATCACAGAAAATTGACATAGATGAAAACAAAGCCATAATCATTTTAAACTTGTTGCATGTAAATAACTTGATAACAACATGAACCAACCACCATATATTCAGCTTCAATAGTAAAAAGGGTGATTGTATTTTGTTTCTTACTAAACTACAATACTAAATCTCATCCTAGTGAGAAGCAACCACCACTTGTGCTTTTGTGATCAAGTCGACAACCAGCATAATCAGCATCGGTAAAAGCTTTTAAATCTCGTGATTGACCTTTAGGATACCATAATCCATAGTCGGTAGTACCAGCAAGATATCTTAAGATACGTTTAACCACTTGAAGAGAGATTTCATTAGTTTAGATTGAAATCTAGCACAAAGTTCGACGGAAAACATAATTTTCAGTCTAGAAGCAGTTAAGTATAACAAGCTACCAATCATAGCCCTAAATAAGGAATCATCAATGGGTTCTCCATTTTCATCCTTGTCAATTTTGGCAGAGGTGGTCATTGGTGCGGTAGCATGCTTGCAATTTTCCATTCCAAAATGTTTTAATAGTTCATTTGTGTACTTCTCTTGGCTTAAGAAAATTCCAGCAGGCGTTTGTTTTATTTGAAAACTAAGAAAGAATGTTAATTCTCCCATAATACTTTTCACTTTTTGCATTATGTCACAAAATTGTTTGCATAAGGAATCATTTGAGGAACCAAAAATGATATCATCAACATATATTTGTACAACAAGAAAATTTGATTCGTATGCTTTGAAGAATAATGTAGAGTCCAAATTTCCAATTGAGAAACTATTATCAAATAGATAATTTTAAGTCTTTCATACCAGTTTCAAGGTGCTTGTTTAAGCCCATACAGTACTCTCCTAAGTTTATATACATGATCACTTTTTCCAGGGATTTTGAATCCAGGTGGTTGGGCAACATATACTTCTTCTTGTATGATTTCATTTAAAAATGCACTTTTTACATCCATTTGGAATAGTTTGATGTCTTTGTGGGCTGCTATGGAAAATAGCATTATAATAGCTTCAGGTTTTGCCACAGGTGGATAAGTTTCATCAGAATCTATTCCTTCTTGTTGATTATACCCTTGAGCCACCAATCTAGCTTTGTTTCTTACTACCTCCCCGGATTCATTAAGTTTATTTCAAAAAACCCATTTAGTTCTAATGATGGTTTTGTCTTGTGGTTTAGGAACTAAGTCCCATACCTCATTTTTTTTAATTTGATTTAGTTCTTCTTGCATAGACATTATCCAATATTCATATTTTAGTGCTTCATTTACCTTTTTAGGTTCAAAGATTGATATCAATGCCATATTTGCAAAATCTCTAAATGATGATCGAGTTTTTACTTTATCATGAGCATTTCGAATGATTAATTCTTGGGGCTGATCATTGATTAATCTAGGAATATGTTGTTGTGACTCATTTTATTGATTATTTTCAGTATTTTTATCGTATTTTGTGGTTATAGTTAAGTTTTCAATCTGATGAGTAATGTCATTTATATCCTCATATTCATTTTTAACATTTTGATTTGTTATTTCATGAAAAGTGATTTGGATGGATTCTTCAACTTTTCTAGTAGGAGTATTGTAAATTCTAAAAGCTTTGTTCGAAGTTGAATATCCCAAAAAGAATGCTTTATGTGATTTAGAATCAAATTTGTATTTACCGTCTTTGGTATTTAATATATAACAAGTTGTACCAAAGGTATGAAAATAATCAACTCTTGGTTTTTTGTTGAACATGAGTTCATATGGAGTTTTCTTTAGATGAGAATGTATTGTTACTCTATTTAACACATAGCATCTTGTATTTACTGGTTCAGACCAAAACGTTTTTGGTGTATTATGTTCAAGTAACATTGTTCTAGCCATTTCTTGTGAGGATCTATTTTTCCTTTCTACTATGTCATTTTGTTGTGAAGTGCTTGGAGCTGAAAAATTATGAGTGTATCCTTGAGATGTACAAAATTCTCCAAAGATGTGATTTTCAAATTCCCCACCATGATCACTCCTAATTGTACATATTTTATTTTGTAATAGATTTTCAATCTTAGAACAAAATTTTATGAATGTTTGGATTGTATCATCTTTGTTTGCAAGAAAATGAACCCATGTGTATCTACTATAATCATCTAAAATGACAAAGAAATATCTTTTTCCACCAATAGATTGATTTCTCATAGGACCAAACAAATCCAAGTGAATAAGCTCTAATGATATAGTAGTGCTAAGCATAGTTTTGGATTTGAAAGAAGTTTTGTTTTGCTTTCCTAAGGTACATGGTTCACAATTTCGAAGTTTATCAAAGGATATTTTAGGTAACCCACGTACAAGATTGTATTTAATTAACTTTTTGATAACATGTGAACTTGCATGACCTAATTTTCTATGCCATACTTGTAAGGATTCATCTTTTGCAAGAAGGCATTTTCCAATAATGGATTGCAAAGAATTAGGCCTAAATATGTATAGATTTCCTATTCTCTTTCCTTCATGAATGATTTTATTAGTGTTTTCAATTAATAGTTTACAACAAGTTTTATTGAATAAGACACAATAGCCACTATCACATAGTTGACTAAGACTAATTAAATTATGATGTAGACCATAAACAAGTAAAACATTTTTGATTTGAAGATTTGTACCAATGTTACCTATTCCAACAATTTTTCCTTTTATATTGTCTCCAAATGTGACTGTTCCACTTTTCTTTTCTTCAAATGTTTGAAAGGCCTTTTTGTTGCCAGTCATATGCTAAGAACATCCACTATCAACCACCCAATCCTGCAAAAGAGATAGATTTTGGTACCCATGTGATGGTCCTTTTGGTTAGAAACATTTAATAAGAAACTAAATATAGTTACATTATTTAACAATTGAATGTTTTAAACTGAACAGAACAATATTCGGTCAACAAATATTCTGACCGAAGAGTGTCTCAGTCGAAGATTTTGTCGAATGAGAGTGTTGTTGTTTTATAGGTTGATATATGCGTGAAATAGTAACATTCTTGGTTGACTATTTGTTCGACCGACGATATCTCGGACGAAGACTTTCTTGACCGGGATTGTTACTATTTTTACAGTAAGTGCAGGTTTGAGATAGAAACTCCCTTGGTCCATTTTTCTCTCGACCGAGGATAGTCTCGGTCAAACTCTTTGTCGACCAAGATTGTTTCTGTTTGTTTTCAACAATTTTGTTTGTTCCAATTTGACCTTAAATTACTTCAATTATGCTAAGGTACCAGTATGTTTAGTTGAGATAAGACATTATGATTTTGAAAGTGAAGTTTTAGGTCAAATCTAAACTTAATCATATTCAAGTTTGGGGTCTTGGAACCGAAACTAATTCAACATCCTTTTTCTTGTATGGGCATGAGAAATAATAGCGTCCATGACGTAAGCAGTAGTGACAACAAATGGAATCAATTTCATTTCTCTTTTTAAGATTTTGAGTTGAATTGTTCTTGGGTACATATAGGATTTTGGTCTTGGGTGCTTGTGTTCTCCTAGGTTTAGGTTGATGAGATTTTTCTTTTAGAACATATCCTAAACCTCTCCTTCCAATTTGACCAGAAGAATCCTTTAGGATCTTATCAAGAACACCGTTATTTTTCAAGCTACTAATTTCCTTTTGTAACTTAGCAATTTCATCCATTTTCTTTTTTTATTTTGAATTCTCTTGGTCTAGATTCGATGATAAAACATCTCTTTCTTTGATAATAGCATTGTAATCTAAATGAGTACACAAGATAGGTTCAGTTTGAAGATCATTTAATTTTCGAAGCAATTCAACCTTTTCTTGACAAAGAAAATTATAGTTTATTTCTAGAGTAAGGAACTTTATATTGCAATCATTAAAAGATGATTTCAAGGTAGAATTTTCATAAATAATACTTTCCTTTTTAGAAGCAAGATCATTTAATTGAGCATATAATTCTTCATTAGTTTTTGTAACTCTTTTTAGTTTCTATTTACAATCAATATATTTGTCATGTAATTCTTCAATACTAGAAACTAATTCTTCTTTTGATAAATCAAGTAAACTTACCTCAATTAAGTCTTCATTTTCATCTTCTTGGCCATAAGACACTCTACATTTTCTTCTCCACTTTCACTACAACAGATATTGGATTCGACGACATATAAAAATGTCGGCTTTGAGCCTAAACTATGCCGTATTTTTTCTTTTCTGGCACTATTTAAAAAGCCGGAAATATGTCGTGGAAAAGCGTGCCACATAAAGATATTCTAGGCATTTATTAAAATGCCGGAACAGCATCAGAACCGGCATTATAGGACTGCCGTAGTGGATTCGATGTTGCGGCACAATATTATCAACCCCATATGTGGGTTTACAATTAATACCTCAACCTCCAATCACGCAGAAACAACATCCAAACATACTGATCAAATTCAAAATTTGCATATATATATATATAAATATATATATATATATATATATACATATATATATATATATATATATATATATATATATATATATATATATATATATATATACACGATCCGATACAAACCAAACTGCCAGAAATAATAATTCACTCATTTTTGAAAGATTTCAATACAACTATTTGCTCTTACATAGCATTGTTACACTTGGACATTAAAAAGTACATGCTTTTCAGTTCACAACATCATAAATTATCATA
Organism: Alisma plantago-aquatica; assembly: GCA_963693085.1. Taxonomy (NCBI): domain Eukaryota; kingdom Viridiplantae; phylum Streptophyta; class Magnoliopsida; order Alismatales; family Alismataceae; genus Alisma; species Alisma plantago-aquatica. Next base: position 797,116,828 of record OY856414.1, on the reverse strand, counting down.
TTATACTACAAAGAGGTGCTTTTGGACGCTGAGAATGAAGCGCACAAACAATTCACCCCTAGAGAACAAAAGCTAATAGCACGTTCTCCTGTACTCAGTTCTGGGTCGTCCACTTTCCAATTCCATTTACAATGCTACCAGTTACAAAGCTACGTACAGCGGTTGCCTCATCTTCTCCGACAGGGAGAGTTCTTTCTTTATTTGGCGGCATGGTCATCTTGGGCAAAGTGAAATTTACTACCAATTATATTGCAGATTTTTTTGTGCCTGAAGTTCGATTCATCATGGGCTTCTACATTTCTAATGTCGTTTTCCTTTCTATAAAAAATGGTCGGAGCTGATTGAGCAAGTTAATTTCGAAGGACTGATCAAACACTTGTAGCAGACCAGTCTTTCCTCCTCACACCCTGTGTAGCCATGTGTGAAGAAAGGTGAAGGACGTCCTGTAGCATCACAACACAGAACCGTCGACAATAACTGGAGGAGGCTTCATTGAGCTCTGCTTCTTTTCCATGCTGATCCTACTCCAACATCAAGCCTTTGTCCATGGAGCTGGTATTAGCACGTTGCTTAAGGCATTACTAAATGTGTGACAGACAGCGCCTGCCACCACCAGCTGCAGTAGATGGGGGCGCCTTGGCAGTGGTAGCAGCTGCAACATCAGTAGAGTCAGAAGTAGTACCGCGGTATCAATATAAGGTGACACGCAAATTTGCAGCACGCAAACTAATGAAGAATTTCTATCTTATTAATGAAAATGACAATGAAGGATGTAGACGACAACGTAGTAGCTATTAATAATAGTGAATAATTTACCTTGAGAATTTGTGTCCTGGTGTTCAGCAATTGGGTGAATCTCATACTCAACTTTTCTTGGGTGGATCTTTTGCTAATGTTGTTGCAGGGAGCCCCTGGATAGAGAAAATCACATTTGAAACAGATAGAAAATCCATGAATTATTTAGCACTAGAAACACGAATGTGATGAGGACATTGGAGGATCCTCATGCCTTTCTTTGCCAAATCAGCATGCACGAGGGGGTTTGGACTCTTGTCAGATGCCGCATTGCCAACTGATGCCAAAATTAACTTCGAAGGCTTTACGCAGAACATGGGAACCTGACGTCAACCCAATATGTACAACAACAGCAACAACTGGAGTCAATGAGAAAAAGCAAGGCATTGGCACTGCCACTGCTGGGAATCTCAGTCTCCGTGGTTGTGAGCATCTTGGCTTCCCTACTGCAAGGTGATTTCGTGCATTAAACTCGTATGGATAAGACATCAAAGTCTCGTGGCTGATGGTGGACATGTGTCGCTACTTGACGTCGATACAGAGATATTCTCGAAGCACCATCCCTGGCTTCCAGATAACACACGGCGGTGGTGACGGTGGGGCGTGGAGGGGCAGCTCGATGATCCAAAACCAGTCTTTGACAACTGCAGTAAGGCAGTGATCAAAACTCGACGGTAAGGCAAGAAGTACAACTATAGAAGAATGGGGGACCTTCACCATCAGTGCACCTGCCAGTTAATGGCCCTTCTAGTCTTGCTTGGACTTCTTCTCTTAGTGATACCGTAGTAGTTACTAATCTTTCATGGTGTTTCTGCATTACTCTGTTTAGCCGCCGCAACAGAATCGGAAGTAACAAGTCGAAAGATAGATCTGAAGTAGCACACAACCATCATGCACCCTCATGTCATCAAGATCAAGAGCTCAATCTTCTAAGCACCGTACCTCTACAATTCCAGAAGATGCTTGATCGGCACTGTGAGTAGAACAACAATCCACAATGGCATGTTGAAGAGTATGTTTAGTGTGAAAGCCACCCCGATTACTACAAATGAAGACATAATAGGACCAATCAATAAAAATGCCCAATTGTAAAAGAGCTAGTTGTTCATGATGTCATTACCTTCCGGGTTGTTGATTGCAATGACCCCTGCCTCCACCACAAGGAAGAGGTAGATCTTCACGTACTGGGGATACTCCTTGAGTAGCCGTGCCAGATTGTTCCCTGAAACCAGTGGTGTTATTAGATGTTTAACTAGCCTATTGAAGCCTTTTTTTGCTGTTCTCCAACAATAATTGAAATAGAAAAATAAGTAATGACCAATACTAACCATCAGTTCATTTTCTTGTACCTATTGCACCTCATAGGTTAGCCGCCAGTCCAACAAGCATAGCCAACGAGCAGATACCTTTAGGCCAACCTGATCACGAAGTGGTTTACAGCTTAGACATGATATTAGGGGATGAGCATTCCTATAGAAAATTGTATACTAGGTTGGACCAGAATCTAGATGTCAGCCATAATTCATTAATTTACCATTGCAATCATGTGGATATTTGTTTTCTTAAGAAAATCCATCCAAATAATCAAACCAATATAGAATATTAAGTATAGATAAAAAGAAGAAAGGTTTTATGTACAAATTTTCTCTATATAACTATAGTCAAAATTCTAATGATATCAAAGATACTAGAGTTGAAAGAAAAAACCCAAGTCAGAAATAGAAAACATACATTTGTGAAAAACAACATTTGAAGTACATGCCTTGATATACTCAATTAATGTTATGGTTCAAATGACATCCAAAACAAGACTACGAATCTGACATGATATCTATTCATTTCCAAGCAAATTGCTTCCTTCTAATTCTAAGATTTCTATAGTCCAAAAAGTCAGATGTGGATTTGTTGGAAGCTTCCCATCTTTTTGCAGCCTTTGCCTGTATTTTTCATGAGCAGACGACCAGACAAGAGATGAAGAGATCAACCTTTTTCCAACATATAACATTGTGTCATAACATTTGATATATATCGTAGTAATCCAAATTTGCAGTGTGGTAAATGTTGATAATTGCGAGAACAAGACGAGTTTCGGTGTATCTATCTACATAAACTACTAAAAAAGTATAGCAGACATAAATAAGCATTTAATTGGATGCTAATATGTACAATACATAGACTAAAATGACACACCGTTCTTGTCATAGTTCAAGTCAAACATCATGACTAAAGCTACTAGTTTGTCAATATTAGGCAGCATTCCTCGAGATAATTTATCATTAAGATGAGTAGTGCAGGCATAAACATATGTAAGATAATACTTAGTAAGACAAGTGGAACTTTTAATAGGATGAATGTGATAAACATATAAGAATGAGCTCCATCCACTACTTTAGTGAGATCACTCATTAACCCTATGATTGCATCTCAATCCCATGTAAATTAATCCAGGAAACTATAATCATGCTAAGACTAATACCAAGCACTAGATCCGAAAATGATTTTCTTTACTGCAAATAAAATCAAAGAATATAAGAAATTTATTATTTACGATCACAAAAAATCTACCTTCAGCAACTGCTTACTCAGTGTCGAAGTAGTCAATGTATATAAATGTAGAATAATGTTTACTCTTATACCTGATTAGATCAAATGAAATAAAATGAGAACACACAAACTGTGATGACTGACTCACGAAAACAAGATTAACTAATGCGGAAGCAAATTATTAGCAGCGGAATTACTGAAAATCACTAAAAAATTAAAACTTTTTTTAATGAGATCCACAAACTATAAAACTCTTTCATAAACAACCAAAGTAAGTTATTTACATTCTGATACATCAGTACATCTCTATATCATCTCATCTCGAGAGTCATAAACATTGACTGCCCTGTTAAACTGTACATGAGCAGTAAACAAAGTCTCGAGGCATCTAGCCAAAAATCTCAGATCTATATCAAACCATCTACTGACTCCTAGGACCTGAGAGTACAGAGACAACACATAGGACTCTCTCTATATACAAGACTTGACAAACAGTGTCTCCACCTGAGGATCACTGTTGTCCTTGTTGTTGCTGCTGCTGCTGTGGCTGCTATTGCTGCTCACCCGCTGAGATGTTTATTCTTCCTCGGTGTCTACCTAAAATGTTGAATCCCACGGGGGTGAGACAATTGAAAAATTGCCCCAGCGAGAGATATAACTCTCCACCAGAAACATTGTTATTGCAGATAAAAGAATAACACTGAGCAGTAGAATTATAAATATTCAACAGCAGGTAAATCATTGATTGACTATGTAGAGCAATATTCTCTATACAATTCATTTCAATTATAACTTGATTAAGCAGCAAGTCATTTATTCAATAAGGAATATGAAGAACATGTATATTATTTATCTTTCTAAGATATAATAAACAATGTATCAATAATCAGTGTTTCTCGTAGATCAACCTTAAGCAAATATGCTACACGGATGATTACATTTTACAAACAACTTATGCCCTGAGGAGATGAGGTATACCGCTCATACTCCAACCAACCATTGTGAAATCGAAATCGGTACCATACATAGGTCATCAGAAGAGCCGGATTTCTATGACCTCATCCTCCTCAGTCAGTGTGAGGAATAACATGCTGGACATCTTGTGTCTCTGCTAAAATAGCTTTCCAGGGTATTCTGGCAACTTCACTATTAGAGTTACAGTGGCATGCTATACTCTCTTCGCCATCGTGGGATTTCTTGTTTATCTCTCATCGATGCGACATTAACAACATCATCGGGAGATTAGTGATACATCATCCCGGCATATACATATAATGAAGGATTGAGAGATTTGATGTTTATCTCATATCAATTCCTCCATTAGGACGTAAGGATATTCGCGTCCATAACCCCCACATACTCAAAAGTATGCTCTCTAGGAGTTCCCTTAGGAAAACCTGTTTCACCATCACCTAACTTCTAACGATGATGGATCTATGGTCAGGCCTCTACATAATATCATTTCACTTGATTATTTAAGTACATTACAACATTCTTTTAGCAACAGGCATGTTTTCAAACATAAACCTTTATAACCATTATTACAAAGAATGAGTACCATTTCTGTAAAGTTCATTTCACAACTTTATTAACATTGGGAACTCAATCCCTTATCATCTCAACATCATGATTCAAGAATGTAGGTATTCAAACCCTTAGATCATCAATGTACTTGTTACCATTCTAATAGGTAACATAATGCCATCAAGTCAGTTGACAGTGTAAACATAATAATTGTAATGCAGGTATTTCACAAGGCTCATACAGCCTGTCAATCTCTTTCGTTACCTCTCACTAGGCAACATAGCATATCATTGCTTACAAAGCTCATTAAGTACTTTCAATAAACAAAGCATCATAGCTCATACCTGGCTATGTTCAATATCTCATAAAACCTGCATGATTTAGTACAGATAATAACATATACCTCAATCTCATATCAGCATAATGAAAAATAACTATATCATCTTTAATCAAGGAATACCCCACTATGCCCTAGCTAGGGTTAGGGTTTCCCTTTTCAATTAAATTAGGGTTAATCATACCCTTTAGCTCAATTAGGACTAATGACTTATCATTTCATTATCCAGCCTTAGAGCTTCATGATATAAAGTATAACCCAGAATTAGGGTTTACTATTCACATTACATCACCCTGAATTATAGTTTATTTCCAGCATCTCATAATTAGGGTTTACTATTCACCCTAAGTAAGAGTGATCATCAAAGTACCTTGAATTAAGGTTTATCATGTCATTATTATGAATGAATATCATACCATCATCATGTATTAGAATTTCACCTATCAATGCCCTCAATTAGGGTTATGTTTCATTAACCTTCATAATTAGGGTTTCATGATCTCACTATGAAGGATCATACCCTAATTAGATATTCATTCATATTGGAAGTCCACTACATGATTATCATTCATGTAGGAAGTCTCCTCTCTCATCTTCTATAAGATGATGTTTGCTTTAACCTTGATTAGGTTAAGTCAACTCAATCTTGAAGAGAATTGACATCATAAGATATCTCATTATACCAAGGTCATTAGAGCTCAATTTCCCTTGAATTACATCATGTGATTGATTACTTAAACCATTGAACCTCACCCACTTTGAGAGTTCATACAATTTGGTTGATTACCTTCCAAGTGATCTTGGAATCTTTGACCTCAAATGATCTTGAACAAACTAGTGATTCCATTTAGTAATGTAGCATTTGAAACTGTTTGAGCCTCAACCGGTTTGGGATCATTTGGTCCCAAATGGTCTTGAGACCGTTTGGTCCCAAACGGCCTTGAGACTATTTGGTCCAAACCACCTCAAAACCGCAAGGACCAAAAATGGTCTCCACCAATCACATTAAATTAGGGTTTTCAATGTTGATTCCTTCAATCATTGAATTCTTATAACAAGTCTTCAATTGGACCTATCACATACTTCAATTGAGTTAAATAGGTTAAGCTTCAACTAATTTTATCCTCAATTGACCCTCAATTGATCATCAATTAGGGTTTGAATCAATTGAATTAGGGTTTAGAATTGATGAACCTTCAATATTCATCAATGTGTAACTAGTCATTTCAAAACTATTGAACCACCAACCAAATTGGATATTACCTGACCCCAAACGGTATTGAGGTCTTTTGGATGACCTCCAAACGGTCTTGAGAGCGTTTGCCCATCATATGACTCAAAACCAAGCTATCCAATCAGGGTTTGGTTGATTGAAGTGCTCACCAATTCAGCAATTTACTGTAGATCAACTTGGTACCTTTAGACCTTCAAACACCTAACCATACTCATCCCTAGACCTCCAAACGGTCTTGGGTGACCACAAAACGGTCTTGAGACCGTTTGGCTCATCCAACCCTTGGACTTCATTGCAATATGATTGGTACCTTTGGACCTTCAATTGATCAACTATACTTGACCCCAGACCTCCAAACGGTCTTGGGGTGACCCCCAAACGGTCTTGAGACCGTTTGGGTGATCCCCAAACGGTCTTGAAACCGTTTGGTCTAATCAACCCAAAATCTAAAATTAACTCATTGGAATTTCAGCACTGATTTCAATTAGGGTTTGCCCAATTGAATAGCCTTCAACTCACGATTCCTTGGGACTTAATCCCTCAAAATCTGGTGAGTCATTATATCACATTAATAGGAACAGTAATCCCAACCGGTCAACCCTTTGTCAACGCACTCAAACGGTCTTGAGACCGTTTTCCAAAAAAGTTCAATTAACTCAGATTGATAATCAGCACTTAATCCAATTAGGTTTCCCTAATTGATTAGCCTTCAACTCACGATTCCTTGGGATTTAACCCCTAACATTTTAAGGGTCATCAACCAACATAATTGTGAACAGGAATCCCAAATGGTCAACGCTTAGTCAACCATCTCAAACCTTTTTGAAACCGTTTTCCCAAACAGGTCAAGTTAATCAAGTTGAAAATCAGCATTTAATTCAATTCTATTTGCCTAATTGATTTGCCTTCAACCTACGATTCCTTTGGATTTAACCCCTCAAATTTGGTGGGTCATTAGCCTACATAATTAGGAACAAAATGTCCAAACGGTCAACGCTTGGTCAACCAACTCAAACGGACTTGAAACCGTTTTCTCCCAAACGGTTTCAAACCATTTGCCCTTAAACGGTTTGCTAAAACCGCATAACCAATCAAATTAAAATGATTTGGAGTAGCTATCAAAACCATTTGGCTTGGTAATTTTCTTTGGATAAGCATATAGAATGATGTCATCATCCCCTTCCTTCGAACAACCAAGAACAGCAACCGTTCTTGATGGAAATTGCAGCAAAGAAACAAGAGTGTATCAAATTGAAGAAATCAATCAACAAAGCATAGAGGATTGATGCAATAGCAATGTTTAAGGGTTTAAGTTATAAAACCCGCCTGAAATCTGAGATCCAAGCTTCAAGCTTCACGGATATAATGGTTTATGGAGCTCCAGCAACTATCCAAGGTCCGTTCTTGTGCTATTGGATGAAATGGATGGCTAGAATTGGAAATCGGGTGAAGAAAACCAAGAATCAATCATTGTTTTAGGGTTTTCACCATGAATCCAAGGTAGAAGATGATCAAACCTTAGATACAGGTTGTGTTCGTCCTTCTCCTTCTCCTGGACTCCTCCTTGGTCGGCCAAAGAAAAAATGAAAGGGAAAAGACTAAGGAAACGTTCCCTATATGTTATTGGAAAAGATATACATATATGATATGTATATGGGTTTTCAAGGAAAGAGAAAATGAAATTATTTTCTATAATTTCCATAATTATTTCCCCCAAATCCTCCTCCATTTCTTGTCCACGAAACCACCTTCAAACTCTTGCAAAAGCTCTTTATTATCCAAGGATTAATGGAAAAGAAATTAAGCACCTTAACCTTTATAATAATAATATCCATAATTAGTGGATATTTATTTTTCTTATAATAAGGTGAGTGGATTTTTCACCTCCTTAGGATATTTTCGTTTCCTTTACAAGGAATAGGAGCGTCCACACATTCACAAATTCAACCATTTCAGTTTTGGTTGAAGGCCCTTCAATTATTTTTATTTATTTTTGCATTAAATTGAATTAGGGTTTCAATTATGCTTAAATCTTGATTATTTTAATGTCAAGATTCTCTCTCCTCCAAGATAATTCAAATGAGGTGCCCCTCTCATTTTATTTGCTCTAATTGATGAAAAGAAACATGAGGGACCCTCTAGAGGTGGTATTTTGCATATTGAACCCTAGGTTTTGGGTAAATTGCACTTTACACCAAAACTAGGTTTTAATGCATAAAGTTTACTCTACAAGCTCTATCTTGATGCCCAAGCTTGTGGAAACCATACCACTACATAATATTCATTATTATGATGTCTCAACATCAGAGGAACATCTTATCATGTGGAATTTGCAAGTTAACCCCTCAACTTGGGTAATTTGCACTTTAGTCCAAAATTAACAAAACAATGTTTCAACATTATTCAAAAAGGACTGAATTTGAAACATAAGTTGCTCAAGAGCCTTAATTACCTTTCAAAAGATGAGAGAAAACATCTAATCATCTTTATTACACAAAACACCTAGGGTTAGTACATAACCCAGGCCAGGGATGTTACACAAACTCATAAAAATCCAGTGAAATAGAAAGAAACACATTAATTTAATAGGTGATTCTGTATGAGATAGTAAAAGTATCAAACTACCAAAGGTTGTCCATAAATTCATCTTCTCTCTCAATCTTAGTTTGCAATTATTCCATCAGTATTGACAAAGAAACCATGCATCTGTTCTCCACATGCATTTATTCTCCAAAGAATACAAAAAGTAAAAAAAAATCAAAATAGATTATAATAGAAAACAAAAGAGATAAAGAATCACAAACAAAATCTCCTTGTTTGCCATAACTTTTGGGATAGCAAAAATACCAGTTTACTATCACAGTTGATACATTACCATCTTGGTATTTGAGATATAAAAACATTCACGACAAAGGATTCATGAAACTAGAAACCAGACAACTAGTTCAGGGAACGATTTTCACAAAAAATAATTGAAAATAGAATGTTTTGAACCAGTTTACTGTCACAGATAAAAAAGAAGAACAAAAACTAGATACAATTTGAAAAAAAAGACATACACCATGAAAAAACATAAAAACGTTAACAACAATGTCACTACGTATCAGTATCTTTGTATCCACATAAATAGTGAATCTACTGCTTTAACAATCTAAACTGAAAAATGTCCCTGCTTATCTGTGCTTTGCGTTAAAAGAATATAAAAATCATATATGGGGCTTCATGCATGCATTTTGAAATTCAAAGTTGAATCCATTCAATCCATGAGCTTTATGGACTCCCATCATACTCCAAACCCTGTAATTGTAAAATGTTGTTAATAAAATCTATGATTTGAAATTTTTAATACATTTATGTAGTACCTCATCATCAAGATCGTCCAGCTCCATAAGATCTTCATTCCTACTAGACTTAAGTGCGTTGAATATCTTTCTGATGTATGTGTGAGCCTTCTCAGCTTTCTGATTAGCAATTTCAGCTCTAGCTCTGGCATCAGCTGCAACTTTTTCTGCTTGCTCAGCTCTTACACGTGCATCATTTGTTTCTTGCTTATATTTCTCAATCTCTTTGGCATGAGTGATATTTATATACAGAATATTACCTACAACTGAACTTCCACGCATACGTATATGACCTGGTCTTTCAGGCCCAAAGACCCTCAAGCAAATCTCCTCATCATTCATGTCAATTGTTCCTTGTTCACGCTGAGACACTAACTCTGTGATTTGTGACTGAACAAAAAATTATGTTGTTAATAGAGTCCTATATAAAAGTCATTAATAATAGGCCGAGCGGTGTTCCTAGAAAAATCTAACAAACATGGTTACCATCTTTTCTTCAGCAACAACATCTACAAGTTTCTTATCTTTTCTTGTTCGAGTCAATTCAAACATCCTTAGTCGACTTGGCGCAACTCCATTGTTATTTTCAGTCTGTAGAATGATTAAAATTAATTAGTAAATCTATCTTATAACTTTAGACTATAAATAATAGGAACAACGATTCAAATTACATACCTCTTCATGTTCTATAACACTAAATCGAGTCCTCCCAGTACAGTGAAGCATTGATTGTTGAGAACGACTCGCCTTGTTACGAGCACTTGCAGCCTTTGGAACAAGCATAAAAGTGGATCAATGCATAGAATCACAAAAAAAGTTGAAATTTTATTACAAGAAACTCCCAATTATAAAAAGAGTCAAACAATGCATAGTATCACGAGTTTATTGTGTATATACCCAGAAGTAGTCACTTTTCCAATATCTTTTAATAAGAAACTCCCAATCGGATTTTGTTAGATTTGAAGGACAGTTTCTTAGAGCTTCCTCATCAGTGGCGTATGTGTCATAAAGATCAAATAATTCTTTTTTAAAATCACGCCATGCCTTTCCCATTGATTGGTATATTGAGCGTGTCCATAACTCATTTTCTTCGGGTAATAGATCCGCACTATGAATGATAAAATCATCCTACAAAATAATGTAAATATTAGAAATGAAGCTTATTTTATTCAAGAATACTAATACACAACAATTGGATAAACCTGAATCAATTTGAGCATCTTCTCCTTCTTTTCAATGGGCACGCGATTCCACCTTGAATAACTAAGAGGAGCATTTATGGAACTGCGAACAATAACTCCAATTCGACTAGCTAGAAGCCGATTTTGGATTCTACCAATCGCATTACCTTCAGAATTAAAATCTATCTTTATTTTATCCCCTCCTAGATTTCTAAAGGTCCTCAAGCTTAAATTTTTTTGTTTTACCTCTAACCCTTTTTCTCTTTGGTTGATCTAAGAAATGATAAAAAAATAATGAGTATTTTAGTTATAATAAAGATAGAATTCAAATTTTTTTACCATGATTGATATCTATCTCTTCTGTAACTTGAATATGATCATCAATTTGTTGCAAGCGACTTTTCATAGTATGACGTCTCAAAACCATATTACTAGTGTTAGCATGTTGCGTTGTAACATCATCATTACCATTAAAAGAACCTTCAGGATGTGTTTCTATAATGAAATCATTCTCTTCATGGTGATCTGTCAAATGTTAGAAATTATATCACTTAACTAAATATATAAGGACAATAAACACATATATGAAAATTTTAATTTAAATTCACCATGATCATTTCTAGCATGCACATTTGGATAAGGTTCATGCAACATATTATATAAATAAAAATATGAACTGCTTTGTTCCCCTCTTATTTCTTTTGCACCACTAGAATTTTCACCTTGATGTGGGTTACAAGCTTTGAAGCCAGGATTACCTACATTTCATAAAAATAATGCAAAAAAATAGATAAAAGGGACGTTCAATTACTTATGTATGACCAAGGACTCATCCTCACCATGATTTTTGCTTGTCTGATTTTGAATTGTTGCATCAACACACTCAGAGTAGTTATCGACATCTTGAGGTCACGGGTCCCTCTTCCTAGTGTTGCTAATTCTAACTACAAATCACACAAATTATGCTATAACCATGTGTACGATCATTTTGTATTATTCATGTGTGCCCTAGGTCTAAATCTCCCAAGGATTCTTGATAGTCAGGTCTTGTATCAATTTAGACACCTACTGAAAATAACTATTAATATCAGGGTGTAGTCCTCACCAGGGTCGTTGGTGCTCAGATTTTGAATCGGTTCAGAACAGTCACTAAAATATTCAGGTCTTGACATCCTTTTTGTGGCATTTTTCCTCGTTGCTAAAGCACCATCATAATCGTCAAGAACTTTATCTGCAGTCAACCCCACCACTTCATATTGAATCAGAACATGTTAGAAACTATATCTGTAGACACATACATACATATGTGTGTGTCTAAATGTATATATAAATTAATAGAGACACATGTAAAGAAGTAAAAAAAGTATTATTACCTTGATATTTTCTAGTTTGTGCATTGGGTGGAGCTTCAGGTTGATGAGAATTGGTAGGTTTGTTCCTAACCTCAACTAAAATCATAAAAACATTACCACATTATGTATGTATAATCTATTTTAGATTACTTATGTATAATCAAGGTCTAGTCCTCACCAGGGTCCTTGTTGCTCATATTTTGAATCGATTCAGCAACCTGCTCGGAACAATTATTAAAATTTTGAGGCCTCAACACCCTATTTCTGGCATTTCTCCTTCTTGCTAAAGCATCATCATAATCATCAAGAACTTTTCTGCAATCAACCCCCCCTCTTCATATTGAATCACAACATGTTAGAAACTATATCAGTAGACACACACATATATATGTGTGTGTCTAAATGTATATATAAATAAATAGACACATGTGAACAACTAAACTTTTTTAATATTACCTTGATTCTTTCTAGTGTGTGCATTAGGTGGAGCTTCACCTTGCTTGTCATGTAGAGAATTGGAACTGTTGTTTTGTTCCCGTCTTTTTTCTTTTACAACACCATAACTTTTAGGTTGATGATAATTGATGGATTTGTTGCTAACCTCAACTAAAATCATAAAAATAATGTTACCTCATTGATTATGTATTACCTATTTTAGGCTAATTATGCATAATCAAGGTCTAGTCCTCACTAGGGCCTTTGTTTCTCAGATTTAGAATCGATTCAGCAACCTGCTCTGAACAGTTATTAAAATTTTGAGGCCTCAATACCCTTTTTCTGACATTTGTCCTCCTTGCTAAAGTATCGTCATTATCATCAAGAACTTTATCTACAGTCAACCCCACCTCTTTATATTGAATCACAACATGTTAGAAACTATATTTATAGACACACACAAATATATATGTGTGTGTATAAATGTAAATATAAATAAGTAGAGACACATGTGAAAAACTAATTTTTTTTAATATTACCTTGATTCTTTCTAGTGTGTGTATTTTGTGGAACTTCACCTTTCTTGTCATTTAGAGAAATGCAACCATTGTTTTGTGCCACTCTATTTTCTTTCGCAGCAGCATAACGTTTAGGTGGTTTGTTGCTAACATCAACTGAAATCATAAAATAATGTTGCCACATTATGTATGTATAACATATTTTAGATTACTTATGTATAATCAAGGTCTAGTCCTCACCAGTGTCCTTGTTGCTCAGATTTAGAATCGGTTCAGCAACCTGCTATGAATAGTTATTAAAATTTTGAGGCCTCAACACCCTTTTTCTGACATTTGTCCTCTTTGCTAAAGCATCATCATTATCATCAAGAACTTTATCTGCATTCAACCCCACCTCTTCATATTGAATCACATGTTAGAAACTATATTTATAGACACACACAAATATATATGTGTGTGTGTATAAATGTAAATATAAATACGTAGAGACACATGTGAAAAACTATTTTTTTTTAATATTACCTTGATTCTTTCTAGTGTGTGTATTATGTGGAGCTTCACCTTGCTTGTCATTTAGAGAAATGCAATTGTTGTTTTGTGCCACTCTATTTTCTTTCGCAGCAGCATAACGTTTAGGTGGTTTGTTTCTAACCTCAACTGAAATCATAAAATAATGTTGCCGCATTATGTATGTATAACGTATTTTAGATTACTAATGTATAATCAAGGTATAGACCTCACCAGGGTCCTTGTTGCTCAGATTTAGAATCGGTACAACAACCTGCTCTGAACAGTTGTTAAAATTTTGAGGCCTCAACACCCTTTTTCTGACATTTGTCCTCCTTGCTAAAGCATCATCATTATCATCAAGAACTTTATCTGCAGTCAACCCCACCTCTTCATATTGAATCACAACATGTTAGAAACTATATTTATAGGCACACACAAATATATGTGTGTGTATAAATGTAAATGTAAATATAAATAAGTAGAGACACATGTGAAAAACTAAATTTTTTTAATATTATCTTGATTCTTTCTAGTGTGTGTATTATGTGGAGCTTCACCTTGCTTGTCATTTAGGGAAATGGAACCGTTGTTTTGTGGCACTCTATTTTCTTTCGCAACAACATAACATTCAGGTGGTTTGTTTCTAACCTCAACTGAAATCATAAAATAATGTTGCCCCATTATGTATGTATAACATAATTTAGATTACTTATGTATAATCAAGGTCTAGACCTCACCAGGGTCCTTATTTCTCAGATTTAGAATCGGTACAACAACCTACTCTGAACAGTTATTAAAATTTTGAGGCCTCAACACCCTTTTTCTGACATTTGTCCTCCTTGCTAAAGCATCATCATTATCGTCAAGAACTTTATCTGCAGTCAACCCCATCTCTTCATATTGAATCACAACATGTTAGAAACTATACTTATAGACATACAAATATATGTAGGTGTATAAATGTATATAAATATGTAGAGACACATGTGAACAACTATTTTTTTTTAATATTACCTTGATTTTTTCTAGTGTATGAATTAGGTGGAGCTTCACCTTGCTTATCATTTAGAGAAACACAACCATTGTTTTGTGCCTGTCTTTTTTCTTTCACAACACCATAACATTCAGGTTGATGAGGATTGGTGGGTTTGTTGCTAACCTCAACTGAAATCATAAAAATAATGTTGCCTCATTGTTTGTATACCCTATTTTAGGCTACTTATGTATAATCAAGGTCTAGTCCTCACCAGGGTCCTTATTGCTTAGATTTTGAATCGGTTCAGCAACCTGATCGGAACAGTTGTCAGTATTTTTAGGTTTCAACACCCTCTTTCCGGTGTTTGTTCGCCTCACTGAAACATCTTCACCATTCGTGTAGATTTCAGTAACATTATCTATGGTGAGCCCCCCCTCTGCATATTAAACATACATATATCAGACTATATCAACAAATACAACAATATAAATATACACATAACTGAGAAAATAAAATGTTAGTATTACCTTGATTGTTTTTAGATTTTGTCTTAGAAGGAGCTTCAGGTTGCTTGTCAAGTTGAGAAACACCCTCATCGTTTGGAGCACCACTTTTTTCATTCACAACACCAAAATTTTCAGGTTGATATGAATTACAAGCTGCGTTGCTAAGTTTCATTACAATTCAAGAATATAATGTTACAATATTATGTATATAAGATATTATGTAGTGCTTAATAAAAAATTATCACCTGGATTTTTCTTGGGTTGATTTTTTGGCCCAGCCATCAACATATGTGAATGCATCTGTACCATCTCATGGGTCGATCTTTCATTCATCTTTTGTTTCAAAAAGACCCCATAGTTTTGAATCTGTTGTAGAAATGCATCATCTGTGGCATTCACAATCTTATCATGAGGATTTTGACTAGACTTTTCCCCTATGTGTTGACGGGATAAAGCTACAAAATAGAGTTACAGGGATAAGTATATGGAAAAAAATATCTAAGCAAAGATTGATTTTGTGAATACAAATACCTATACCTAGATCTCGGTGTGATATATTTCTTCTCGATATATCCATCCTAATTGGACCTAGCACTTACAAAGATGTGTTTAGTTATTGACAGAATTTATCAAGCTTCACATGACATTAATTTGGAACATTTTTATCAACTTTGAATTATATGAGTTCAATACAAGATGTACCATTATGCTCCAGATCTCCAGGCTTGGTTAACTCTGCATATTAAGAGATTAGCAAGCTACGCATGTCACTCAATTGAAACATTTTTACAACACATCAGTAATTGCTTACTTTGTGTCTTGCTGTAGTGGTTAGCCATTAGCTTGTCATAGTTACCAGCAAATTGGTCGTGTGTACTAGATTGATCAACCATATTTCCTAGAGATATCTCATAAAATTATCCAAAAATTGTTAATCTGTGACATACAAGTGCACATCATAATGAGGAAAAAGAACGTGTAAAATTTTTTGCAATCAATTGCTAATAGAAAAAAAATCTGATGTGTAGATGCAAAAGAAGAAATGGCATCCACAAAGGATTACAAAATAATAAGTAACATGCATCAAAGTCTATGAAGAAAATACAAATGCATAAAAAAGAAAATCAATTGATTGTTTCCCATATATGATGTCCATCTTTGTCTATCCATCCATGTTTACTTGCAGCTTTCATGGACATGGTCTCCACTACAACACGCCTCTTCCAATGGTGAACATCAAATGCATATGACGGGAATGAGTCATCTGTATGTAAATTGGATGCATTTTCTTGAATTGCATTTTCATCATCAATAACATCCTCATCTCCTTCATGGAAATATGTCACATTGTACAAGTCATGTGGTGGAGATTCAATAATGACAACCCAGTTACTCCTAGAAAGATCTGTGACATAAAAGCATTGTTCGGCTTGAGATGCTAGCATAAATGGTTCATTAGTTTTCAACTTGCGTTTTGTATTTAAACTAACAAAACCATATTTGTCTCGCTCAAACCCTCTTCCTTGATTGTGCAGGTCCCACCACTCACACCTAAAAATGTGAGCCCGCCTTCCACCTGTGTATCTCAACTCTAAAATTTCATCCAAAACACCATAATAGGAAAATGGTCCATTAGTTGACTCTACTTTAACATGGACACCACTATTTTGTGTTGTCAACCTATTGTCACGATCTTGAGTATGAAATCTGAATCCATTAATGTCTATGCCCGTGAAAGATAGCACCTCTTTATCAGGACCACGAGCTAAACTTAGAAGTTCATCATCCACTGTTCCTTGTTTGTGTAAGTGAACCACCTATCATAATAGACATACATATTAAGCACAAAATCCCATCTTAGCTATAAATTTGTTAGAGTAATTTAAATACTCACCCAACTCTCCAACCACTCTAAAAAGAACTTGTCATGTACCACTTCGATATTGTGAACACCCATATTTTGAATTAGTTGTTTGTACTCACTAAAAATATTATTATAAAATTAGATACTTAGCATCAAGAAATGTAGTGTTGTTAAACAAAGATGGGTTACCTGATATATGGTAATATTGCATCTAAGTTTTCAAGAACATATTTATGCACCTACTGCCATTCTTTAACACTAAGACTAGTTGTGGTGCCTACTGATAATGTTTTCCCGATATATTTGAAAATTGGAAAATTTGAAGACATTGGTGTCTCACTAATGTCATGGTGTCTCCGATGATTACATCTAGTGTCATTCTCCTTCATATATCTTGAGCAAAACACCAAACACTCATTAGTGATATACATTTCAGCTATTGAACCTTCTGGTCGATTTTTATTCCGCACATATGACTTCAAAGTATGAAGAAACCTACACAAGAAATGTAAATTTAGAACATACAAACTCAATAAAAAATATAATAAAAAATATAATATAATAACCTTTCAATTGGATACATCCATCTATATTGCACGGGACCTCCAAGAATTGCTTTCCTTGCTAGGTGAATGGGTAAGTGCACCATTATATCGTAGAATGATGGTATAAATATCTGCTCCATTTTACATAATGTAATGGCCATATGATTTTCCAATCTCCGTAGATCTTCTACTCCTAGAACTTTTGAGCACAACTCTTTAAAAAATATGCTAAGCTCAGTCAATGTCTCAGATATAGCCTTTGGAAAAATTCCATGTGCTTCTACAGGAAGGAGTTTTTGTAGAAATACATGTATAATTTTTTTTTTCTTGTTGGTTAGGTATAAAATGAAGCGGCAATGTACAAGGATTTGGAAACTCTAGATTAAAGGAACCAAGTGAAACAATTTATTCATTTGGGTCCTTCATTCTTATGTTCATTTTTGTGCAGAACCAAGTGATCGTGCCTCCCCTCCTATATATATAGATCAGCAACATTGGAAACCAATGTAAGGAACTGGAATGAGCACTCATGATTCAGCTATCTTCCAACAGAAGAATGGGGGAACCGTTGATAGTCTTTAGAAAATCTTGAAAGGTTTGAACAAGACTTATATTGCATGTCTAAGTGTTAAAATGAAGCTCTTGCAGTAGTTTCTTCTATGAAAAGTCAAAAGATGAAGGTATATATTCATTGTGTTCTACTTTATTTTTTATTCAAGTAACAACTACTATGTACGTAGTTGAATAGTATTTTAACCTACACCTGATATATTTCCCTAGTGTGCTGAATCTAGATGCCTCAAAGCAAGAAATATGTAGGCATCATGTTCCAAAGATCTCAAAATGCAATCACATCTTTAGGGGGGCTTAATCTCACATTATAAGGGACACCTGATCCTCAAGATATGTCTAAAAAGTGTAGTACGACTGACATCAATTATATTAAGATGATATTTTTCCCACTTGTGCATCCTCTTCTAATGGTGTTCTATTCTGCAAAGTTGATTCTTTCTGTATAGCTCGTTTTTTCACACCCTTGGCTCTATTTTGTTGTTGTTCATTTTTAGGTTTATGAAGCATCTGGATTTAATTTTACTTAACCATCACAGGTAAGCACCCAATTACTTTCACGTCTACCACCATTAATAATAGAACTTGCATGTCTGCATTCAGCCACAACCCGATGCCATCAAGCCCAACTGAGGTAACTATGTTATCATAGTGACTACTCATTCTATTTATTTCTAAAGAGTTTATGATTTCGACGCTTCCACACACCTAAAATAGAGTACAAATTTGTAGCAGCAAGCACCTATCACTTTTGTTCTATTGCCAACCAAAAAGCAGCTGTAAAATCCACTGCCATTGGTTCTCAAACCATAGCAGTTTGGCATGTGGGCACTCAAGTAATATATGTAAATTTATTTTAGATTATTGTGTGCACACATCATAGTTATCAATCTTTCTAAATATGGATTTTGCATAAGTACACACTAATAGGGAGATAGATGGTACACCACATCAAAAGAAAATGTTTAATCATGGGGGTCATTAAGTACCTAGAGGAAAGCTTAATGTAGGTTCATCATACGTAGAAACCTCTTATACATAGAAACAATTTGATTCATCTTTGCAGAAAATTTTTTCTTTTGGAAGTAGGCCCTTCAAAACTTTAAACCATGTTTGCAACGCAGGAACTAATATAACAGGCTCGATTCTAAAATGACTCCATTATGTTGTCTTGCTTTGTTTAAATTAATACCCTTATTATTAGCATGAAGTTTTTTTTAGAATCTTGTCAAGCAATGCCTAAATAGCCAAGTCAACTTATGTATTGACTGCTGACTTAGTAGTTAGTTAACAAGTTATATGCACAAACATATATATTGGAAGATGACAATTCAGTGTTCTTTAGCTTTCTGAAGATTGTTAAAGTGAAGTTCCCCCAGTTGGTTATAGAGTATCTATTAATTTGTAGATGTTTTTCTGCTGCTGTTGCATTTGATTGTATTGGATTGTATTGTAGATCTAAGTTCATGTTTGGTTCGCCGGGTGGGAATACATATGTGAAAAATTACTATTCATTTGACAAACAAATTTTCCCTAGACAAATTGGCATGAATTTCACTGCTGAATGTTTAATGGTTCTTGGATTCTGCTTTGAAATATGGTTGCTATATTTTTGGTTTTTATTCTTAAATGGCTTATGGTTACTGAAGGGACTGATGTTAGTAAGTCACCAATGTGTTTCTTGAATTTTATGATCTAATTTTAATATTGTGTTTTGGTTTTTTGCAGCTATAGAAATTTCTCTTTGGTGTGATATACTGTGAACAAGTTGGCAGATGACAGTGATGATGAGTATTTTGTAACTTCTAGTTCGGAAATGGACTCTATCAAAGATCCTAATAGTCTTGCTTCCCTGAAGGCTTCATTTGATGCCATTTTTAGAGTTGAATCAAAGTCCGAACATGAGGGGAAATGAAGTACTTCTGTTCCTACTAAAGTACATATAAAAAAAGGTCTCGATCCACTGTACATTTTCCGTTATATGCAAGGCTACCATCTTTATCCCAACTTCATCTGTTTGACAATGCACATGAGGGAGAGAGACTTGTGGTAGTTGTGTGTGTTTGAGTCTTGCTTGTTGACGATACAAGTGGCGGAATTAATACAAAAGAAAAGTCAAGATAGAAGAAGATGCACATGATCATGTGGCATATAGAGTCTACAGTGGATAGATGTAGTCAGAAGAAGATATTGTATACATGTATCTTTTTTTTCATGCATATTGTAAAATAGGGGCCAGGTTAATGTCCTCCCCATGTGTACTCATTGTTCAAATATAAATAAAAGTATCATTGGTGACATTGTAAGCACAACTTGATCTTGATTAACATTCATTTGTTTTCTTATTGAAAACCACTCTATATTGGCAAGCGACTGACTGGTTACATAATGTCTCTCACTACATATGTATGTATAGTACATGGTGTCTTTCACTACACACTAGCTATAATTATATGTGTAGCAAGTGCTAATTTTTGCTATACATGAACTACAAATACAAATTGTAACCAATGTCATCTCTCCCTACATATCATAGGTACAAATTGAATTGTAGTCATACATTTGGCTACAATTGAAACTACATGTTTATGTGTAAGGAAATTTTTACCTACAATTAGGGTTACATATGAAATTGTAGCGAGAGGAATAACTAACTACAACTTTAAAAAATGTAGCCTAAACAATTAGCTACACAGGTATTAGCTATATATTATAAATGTAAGGATAAATGTAGCCAAAGCTTTTAGCTACAAATTTTGGGGTTTTCGCTACAATTTTTTTTTGTAGTTAAAGACCATATTTTTCGTAGTGAGTGTTTCCAACTGGGATTTTAAAGGCAATTTATTTTATTACCTCTTGAGGATGTTACACAAAATACAATTTCTTCCTATCTACATCCTTGAAGTAGCCTTCACCTGAAGTAGCCTCAACCTCCTTGAGGCAATCTTCTGAAGTAACTTCAATCCCACAGAGCAGCCTTCACCTCCCTGAAGTAGCTCCACCCCTTGTAGAAGCCTTCTCCACTGAGAAGTAGCTCTAAGAACCTCCTTTCAACAACCTCCAACCTAGGAGTAGTCAAGAGAACAAAATACAATAACAAAGGAACAAGATTGGAAGAAAGAAATAACTTTACCATTGAGTACATCGCTTTGATCCTATATTAAGTGTATAGATCTCCTATCCAATATCAATGAAAGTGATTATGTGGTGGCTAGGAGATACTTTGATGTAGGACACGAAATTAAAGCTCAAGAAAACAAGATTGCAAGTATGAGTTTTCTTGTTGCTCACTAAGATTTATTCTCAAGTAGTAATATGTTCTTTAGGTGTCCTAAGGCATGTCCTATTTATAGGAATGGCTTACTAGTGCTTAGACACGTTCTAGACACTTTATAGAGTGTTCTTAGTGCTCAACTAGCCGTTAGGTGTCCATAAATTGCATTGCAATGACTAGTTGTTTAGTGTTGAAAAGTGTAATCCATAACTTGTCTCGGTCGAGAAGTTTGTCGATCGAGATGTTCTCGGTCGACAAAATCTTCGACTAAAAGTTGATTTAGAGTAAAAGTATTCAATGACTATTGTGACTTTCCAACAACCAACTACTCTCAGTCTAACATCTATGGAACGTACTCGAAGGTCTATCTCAATCGAGAATGTTGTCGAATGAGGGTTATTCTAGGGTTACATGAGTAGGTTAAGAATCTATGTTTGTGAGTTAAACTGAGGTGGTTCTCGATCGATGAGGTTGTCAAATGAGAGTGTCTAGGTCGATAAGTTTGTCAACCAAGAATGTCCATGTTTCAATATGTTGAATCATTTACTAAGTGTGTGTGTCAATGTGTAATTGTGATTCTATCTTAGGGGATGATCTATCTAAGTGTTGTGAGTGGATAGGGAAGATCTAATCCTTGATTTACATGATATCTATGTACATGTACATTATACACTTGTACATGATATACTTGTACACATTTTTACATTGAGTACAATCATAAAAGTAATCTAAGCATGTTGATCTTCCAATTTGTATTGATCTTCAACTATCTACTTCCTTATTTTTTTATCCCAAAAATACTAAAATAACAAGTTAGACCCACAAGAATAAAATGTTTGTCATCATCAAAATAAAGGGTTTAATAATGTCCAATTTAGTCAGCAATTACAAGCAGTTGATGTTGCGGTTGGCATCTGGTGATCAATGAGGTGTTGAGTTCATGGTATTGGTGTATAGGGTGAGAAACTTTTGCAATGTGTGAAGGCAGGAGATGTGGCATTCATGAAAGGGTGGTTAGTGGAAACACGTGTGGATAATAAAAATGAAAAAATAAATGAAGAAAGATTGAAAATTTCAAAAAAAAAGAGAGAGTTAAGGAGGTTTCAGTATTTTGAAATGATCTAATATCATTGTCTAGGTCTTGATTTGACGAACAATATGGCCTCTATGTTTAATCTGATTTGATAAAATCTATTTCCCAAGAAGTTGAATGAATGAACATGAAATTAGTTGAAGGGGTATGTTGGAAAATGGTAATTTACTATACTTCAATCCATTCATTTTATACCTTGTTGCTTTTACAAATATATCAATTAGAGCATTGAGAATCTATGTAGTTCCTATTATCCATGTTCCTTGAGCACTAGAATTGAAGGGATGCACAATTTGAGTCTTAGAAGAAATAACATATTTTCAATTCGTGCATCTAAGACAATTGGTTGACGTAAGTGTAAGTAATTCATGATGATATACTGTGATAGAAAGATGATGTTGGATTAAGATATCAAACCCTTTCCAAAGATGATGTTGGATCAAACTATCAACTCCTACTGATCATATATCATTCTATATCAATTTCAAGAAGGAGCTTATAAACAATACATTGGTATTATATATCGGTCTATACATGTTATACAAAGGATCATGTTAGTGCATGGAAATGAAAGCATGGATAGACAACATGTTTAAGCGTTGTTACATTCTTTTTATGTCATTTAATGCATGTTGTCCTTTTTGCTTTAGACGAACACACCTCACATCTATTTGCTCGTTGGATTCTCTTTTCATCAGATCTTTAGATATGATATCTTGACCCATCTTGGATGATCCCTCCATTGAGGATGGTTCCTGCAAATCCATTCACCTCTAGGATGTATGCATGCAAACAACAAATGGCCTTCCCAACACACTGACACGATGACACTTTCTTCCATCTTATAGAAGTTTATTTGTCTTCCATCAATGAAACTCATTGCACCATATATTGCTTATGTCCTGTACAATTGACTAGTTTCTATGGCTAACTCCTCTTCAAAGATGAAGTACAATAGAAGATACTGGTGTGGTGTTGTTGTCTCTTCTTCAAAGTAGTTGTACTTGCAATTGGTGTGTGATGATCAATGAGGCATGGGGGTCATGATATTAGTATATTGGGTGAAATTTTTTTGCGACATGTGGATCTAAGAGATGTGGGAGTTTTAAAAGTGTGGTTACCTATGGCACAAGGATAACAAAGAGGAACAAATAAATCAGAAAAAAAAACTTGAAAAATTCTCAAAAGAGAGAGAGTGAGGGAGGTTTCGACATTTTGAAATGTTGCAATCTCATTGTCTAGGTTTCTTAAAGAGCAATTTAGCCTCCTAGGTTTAATATGGTTTGACTAAATCTACCTTCTAAAGTTGAATGAACGGACACTAAATCAGTTGAAGGATTTAGTTCACAAATGGAAATTTACTGTATATAATCATGTATGTATATTTAACATTTCAATCCATTCATTTATACCTTGTCATTGTTGCGGTCAATTAGCCCATTGAAAATCTATGCATTTCCAGTTATCCATGTTCGTAAATCACTAAAATTGAAGGGGTGTATAATCTCAGTCTTATAAAGAAACAATATATTTTCAACGGATGCATCTCGTAAGAAAAATTGTTGATGTAAGTGTAAGCAATTCATGAAGTTATACTATTAGAGAAAGGAGATGACGGATCAAACTATCAATCACTTTACAAAGAATTCTTAGTTTTGCATAAAGACCAATAGTGCGTTGCTACTGGAGATGAGTTTAGTGATCATATATCAGTCTATATATGTTACCAGAAAGAACCATGTAATTAATAAATCATGGACCATATATCAGTCTATACCTTGTACGCAAAGGAGCATGTAAGCAGTAATGCATGGAAAAGATAGAATGGATAGACGACATGTCTAAGCATGCATGTAGTCCTTTTTGCTTTTGTCAAGGACTCTTCAGATATGTCTGATTGTTGGTTTCTCACTTCGTCAGGTCTTCAGGTTTGTTCCTGAGATCTTGACCACTTTTATATGATTTCTACACTGGGGACAGTTCTTGGAACTCCTTCCACATCCAGGATGTTTGCATATCTCCTGCCCAACGCATTAACATAACAACATTTGGTTCCATCCTAGAAAAGTTGACTCGTCTGTCATTGATGCAAATCGCGACACCGTTGATTACTTATGTCCCTTGCGGTTGGCTATTTCCTATGGTTGACTCCTTTAAAAAGACGAAGTATATAGGATAGCTCGTAAGATAATATAGTTATAGAAATTAGCTACGGAGGTAACTGACTGAATTCTTGCCTTTGTCTTGCGGTGATTTGCAAACCTATTTTAGTGGAGCTTCCGTTAATAATACCTTCTCAAACTCACTCCATGTTAATTTGTAATCAAGAGCTCAATATCATGTAATCAAACATCAACACATGGTTTCACAATTGTTTCAATTAGAAAACATTGCATAGCTATTTTTCCTTTAAATATCGCGTAGGAACTATTCATGTAACTACTAAAGAATAATACAATGGATAGCTCCTTAAACCAGCTAATACTTTAGCTGCCTACGACAAAATGTTTATTAAGTAACATCATATCTTATGCTAGCTCATTGTTATTTTAAATCTCTTCTGACATTTTTTGTGGAAAATTTATGTACAACTAAAAACAAAACTAGAATATCATTTGGTTGTTGACTAATTTTGAATTTTAAATATATTGGACTTTAGAACAGTACACCTGACCCATGTGTGATATTGTCCTACAGTTACAACTCTAATTTATTACTCATGGATTATGACTGCTGATTCAATTGTGCCTGAAAATTCCTAGATAGCTCCTAACAAGAAAAAGTTGTGTGAAAGTTGACCACTATTTACATTCCTTCATTTTGACTACTATTTATGGTCTTTATTATCAATGTATGGAATTTGCGGATGATGCTTCAGCAAATTAAAGCTTTCAGGCGTGATTATGTTTTTCCTTCTATTATTGAGGACCTCTCTCTTATCGCCACTTAGATTTCTAATCACTTATAGATGGGTGGCTTAGGTGATCTCATTGAAGTGGAACAATGCAGACATGAATATGTAGGTTTTGTAATATTTGGTGCTAGAATTTGTGAAGTACTATATTATCGATGATTTATTTAAAGTAAAAACTTAGAACTGATACTTAATATCATCGGTACGGAAAATAAAAACAATCAGTAGCAGCCATATACAAATCTACACAATTACTTTGTATGTGTTAGATCGAAGAATGAGCTTAGATTGACTTTGATTAATAAAACATGCAAATCGGTTTCCGTGAATATATATCAACCAAATCACATCATGTTTCTAAGTTTAAAAGAGAAAATAATAAATGATTCTTTCTATAGAATTCGTTACTAAAAAGACGAGACAGTTCATTAACTTTACATATTCATTAGAAGCCTTGTCCGATGTAACGTCCAGGCAATTTATAATGTGTTTTTACCATGAAATTTATATCATCAGTAAGACTTGAATAATTAATTGATAAGAATGCTTAGATGTTAAAATCTCATCATTTGAAATGGCAGTTGTCTCCTGTTCAGAAATTGAGTTTATACATTTGTCTCAGTTAATTTCTACATTGATAATTATCACTTGTGTTTATTTATCTATACTCCTACAGAATGAACTTTTCCAAATAATTACTATTGAGCTATCTTCTCTTCATATGAAAAAACCTATCCTTCATAACTCTCTCTCTAGAGAGAATTTTTCAATCATTTTATTCATTTATTTGTTCCTCTTTATTATCCATGTCCCGTCGGTAACCACCCTTTCACAACAACCTCCACATGTTACAAATGCTTCTTACCCCTATACACTGATGTCATGCTCCCCACACCTCATCGATTGTCGCATGCCAACCACAAGCACAACCGCTTTGAAGAGGAGTTGATTACATCACACTAGTGGATATGGTATGATGACGGTCTAGTGATTTTTTATGTTTTTATTACTAAAAATCAATGGTTTCGTTGGATGACATAGGGTTTCAATTGATACAGGAGTTATATAAGTAAACGAATGAAGTATTGAGATGAGATCACAGACAAACCAGAGGGGGGTTCTGTCATGTATCAACCATTCTATTCTATAAATTGATCTAAACGTCAGAACTCGTTTCCGTCCGCTGTTAATTGACATGTAGAGATGAGTCTATTTCCGTCCTATATGGTTGTGTATCGCATACGTTTCCGTTCTATCATGTATCGTATACAACTCCCCTTTCTACTTTCTGTACCATCACGTCGCCTATAGGAGTTGCATAAGCAAAGAAACCTGATAAAATATCCTTAGCGCCAACATTCACTCAGCGGAAGTAACCTGAACATGGTGAATTGCTTCTGTCCTTCTTTGATCCTTCCGCCGATTCCTACTAGGTTTCAAGACTTTTTGCTGAGTGAGCGACCTACACTCAGTACGTTTTCAGGATCTAATGATATCGGTCCGTCGTAGGTGGTGTCTACAGTAAAGTAAAATGTCGTCCACGCATGGGAGCAATCACAAGAGCAGTTTAGTTCATAGCAATCACTAAAAGAAGCCAGGACACACAAAGATGTTCCTCAGACGTTGTATGTCTATCAAGTGTCAAGTATTCTGCAGATGCACAGTTCCCAAATCCTCAATGATAAGCATTGCAGGTTTAAAGTTGAATCAACATTACACCGTTGCCAAAAAAAGAAAAACATTACACCGTTGCCCGTCGAAGCGGATTCCTCGCATCTGTATGTCTATTACTCATTGACGTTACACCCCTTGTACGAGTTCTCTAGGATGAACGGTGTAATCCTCACAAAAGTCTTCCGTCTTACTTCCTACTCCAACCAACGCAATGGACTCCTGTTTATGCTGCTCTTTGTTCGTCATTGGTCTATCTGGTCTACCCGAATACTCTAACCGATAAACAGTTATTAAATTATCAATTTAAAGTATATTGTAACAAGTATATACACTTCAAATGTTGTCTTTCCTTCTTTTAGTGAACCCAGTTATGTCATTCAATAAAAATTCACTTTTAAAAATTAATAAGGTGTATGTTCAGTAGAGTATAAAAGGAACACGTGTGAGATACTAATTCTGGGACAACAATTTGGATCTATTCGTAGTACTTGCAAATCTATTGTATCAGATTTGTTTTTCAGTAGTATCCAGTGGCGGATCTAGAAATCTACCACAGGGGGTTGAATTACTATGAGTAGTGACGATGAGGAAAATAATATTTATTTAGAAAAAATGAAGAAAAATACACCTAACAAGTGTCTCGGTGTCTCCAACATATAAAATAAGCTATTTGTAAAAAAACCTAACATAAATGAAATGATAAATTCACTATTCAAAATAATGAATTTGTTTAAATGTCTAAGGTCATAACTAACACATTATTTGACATATCTTTTAGATTAAACAACTAGAATATCAACAATATAATCTTAATTCATGATCACTTGATCCGTACAATGTGCATACAATTGGCAATGCATAAGAAAAATAATAGTTATATTAAAAATGAAAACAAAATCATCTTTTAAGTGAAGAACAAGTATTAAAATATAATATGACATCATTTAGTGGATGGTGTCATACTGGAAGAACTAAAAAATTAGAGCAGTCAAATCTTTTACTATAAAGGGTTTAAGTATGATGTACTTGGTATATTATAAGATCTTGACACAATGATCAGTTGAAAGAAACTTCAGAGAAAAAAATATATTTAATGTGGTTGTATGAACAACATATGATGGAGAAGAACATTGGGAAATAAAAAGTGAAGAGAATGAAGAGGAAAGATCCATGCGTATTTTTTGTTTAAAAGTTGAAGAAGAGAGGATATGAAAGAAATATTATATATGTTTATTGACTTTCATTTTACATGTGATCCTTATTTTTCTCTCTTTATTTGATTAAAATTATATATATTATATGGATTTTCTCACATTTTCTTCTCCTTCTTACCCCACATTTTATATATTTTCTCTACTTTTTTTTACCTTATGCCAATTCAACTGTCTTATTTTCTTTTATAGATAGAAATATTGTCATTATCTTCTCAAGTTATTGTAAATTTGTAATAATTATTATTTGTCTTAAAACTTATAATATCTAAATATTATATAACTAAAAAAGTTTATGAAGTACCATGTAATAGTAAATATTATTTGGATCTATTTCTATATAGTAATATAGATATTTTCTTATTTGAGAGTGATTGACTAATAAAAGTTTGAAAGAAAAATATATAAATGGAAGGTGATAGTTGTGCATGTATGGTTATCATTTTTCCCAATGGTGTATAATTATAATTGAGTGAACTTACTCAATTTATAATTAATAATATATGTTAATTAATAAGTCAACTATATTACATCAAATTTTAGTTAATAGGTCAACATGATGCATGATATATTTTTATACACTTCATTTTGTATAATTATTTTCATCTTTTATGTGTACATAACCCTAGTCTTATAGAGATTGACATTCAAATAGGGGAGACAATTTGTATAACTCTTAACACAATTAATATGAAACTATTAAAAAAATTAGTAGGAAAGAAATGAAATATATGATTTCTTAAGTTCATAACTGATGACATACATATTAGGACGGTAAATTTTATAATTTGTGAGTACAACACCGTATAGAAGAGATGGGCGCAATACCAGTGAAGGCAGCCATCTTAGCGGTGGTGTGGCCGCAACAAGGGGAGCTGGACGTCGACATGGTTGCTGCCCTTTGGGCCATTTGGAGTAGGCGAAACGACATTGTGTTTGGGAACAAGGTGCGGCACCCCCACATTATGAAGAGCGCTCTGTTACCTTGGGTAAGGAGCAGCCCGGCGCCGAGCAGCAGTGCTTGTAGCTCGAGCACGGCGGGTGCAAGTGCACCATGGAGTAAACCACCGGAGGGTGTCATCAAATTGAATTGTGATGCAGCGGTTAATGTCCAAGGAAAAGATGGCTTGGGGATGGTGTGGCGGACAGCTACGGGTGCAGCAACAAAGCTGGAAGGGAAACAACAGCCGACACTCAAGGATCCCATGTGCGCCGAGGCTCTTGCTATCCGAGATGGACTCCTCCTTTCCAAAGAAATGAACCTTCCACAGCTAATGGTGGAATCGGATGCCGAAGCGGTGATCAAGCTAATTGTGAATGGGTCTAAGAGAGCGGACCTCCTGGGTTCTATTCTTGAGGACATAGGCTTTCTCAAAAGTTTCTTTGCTAGTATTTCCTTTGTTTATTGTCGTAGAGTAGCGAATGGAGTAGCACATCAGCTAGCCCGTTTGGCTGCTAGTAGTAGCTTTTCTTTCCCTAATTCTAGCTCTTTACCGCTGGTTGTAAGAAACTGCATTCAAGCAGATTTGCTCTTATAATAAAGTAGATCCGTTGATTTCAAAAAAAAAAGACACAATCCACAAATATATTAAGTTTAACCATTAAGAAGTTCATATAATAGGATTGACTGAAATCATAAGTTTAGAAGTCGCATTTTGTGCGATGTAATGATTTTTTTACAAAATACAAATCTGTACATGGTATCATAATAACAATAAACATATTTTTTGGAGGGGGTGCTTCAGCCCCGGCAGCCCCCCCTCTGGCTACGCCCCTGGTAGTATATGAGAAAATCCTTGCCATACATTCGTCCTAAAACCCACTAAACACACTCTAAAAATATAATGATGATGTATATATGAAAGAAACCAAAAGTGACACAATTGGACTGAAAGTCTTGGGCAACATATTTAGTGCCTCAAAATATGTTGTTTCATATTTATTGTTTCGACTATATCACAAAAACTCTTTGTCATATATTTACCCAAAAATGCACCCATATAATGAAGTCTTATGTATAATAATGATTAAAATGGACATGTCGGGATAGTAAGACGGAGAGAAAAGTTTTGAATCCCTCTTGAATGTTTTGTATGTAATTGTGATTGTGTATGTTTATCTGATCTTGGAAAACACACTTGTTCGAGCTTAAGCCTAAGCTTAAGTTGTTTCCTGTCTGTCATAGGTCTTTTATCTTGATTATCTTCACTATACGAAATGGAAAATAAATTTCAAAAGAACATATACGGATTGAACCTGTAACAGAAAGTTACTTTACCCACAATCTAAACACTAAAAAATTAAGAGTTTGACTTATGGGACTCGTGGGGAGGGGGTGTAGACACACTGGAGACGCACTGCAAAACTGCCCCTTCCAGCGCAGGTCCCAATTTTAATTTTATTTTTAACTTGTTTCTTTTGATTTTTTTTGGGGAAAACTAAAAGAGGAGAATCCATTGTTTTGTTTATAACTTTTACTCTGTAATGAATTTTTTGACGGAACAAAATCCATCGGATTTATTAAAAAAATACATTCCAACTTGGTTAATATTGTCATAGTTTTGAAAAGATTAATATCAAATAATAAAGAAGTCTTATTTGCACATTTTTTAAAAGAAAAAAGTTAAAGGTTGATCATCCGCATATATAGAAAATTAGCACAAATTTTAACATAATGTGCTATTTGTAGAAAATACCTAATTATGGTACTAATACGCTCGATTATGGTGTGAATGATGCCTACTTCTAAAGTATGTGCATGGATAGTAAATTAGCACAAATCCTAACATAATACGTCCAATATTTGTAGGAAAAATGCCCAAATATGGTTTGAATGCACGTACTTCTTAAAGAATGTGCATAAATAGAAAATTAGTACAAATCTTAACATAATATGCATAATATATATATAGAGAGAAAAGAATTCAATTATGGTATGAATGTTCATATTTCTTAGAGTATGTGTATAAATAGCAAATGAGCACGAATTTTAACATAATGTGAATGTTAATGCCCTCAATGCACCCACTTTTACTTGAATACACCTACTAGTACACTTTATGCACTCAGTATTAATTGAATGTATATACTATGACCCTGAATGTGCCCACTTTTGATTGATTTCGCCCACTTTTGATTGAATGTGCCTAGTAATGCCCTCAATGCACCCACTTTTCATTGAATACACCCACTAATACCTAAATACGCCCAATATTAATTGAATACACACACCAACATCTTGAATGCGCCCACCTTTGATTGAATGTGCATAGTAATGCCCTCAATGCGCCCACATTTGATTGAATGCACCTACTAGTTCCCTAATGCCCTCAATGCACTTAATATTAATTGAATGTGCACGATATCGCCTCGAATGTACACACTTTTGATTTAATGTGCCTATTAATGTCCTCTATGTATCCAATTTGTTTTTAATGTTCCTACTAGTGCCCCAAATGCACCCAATACTAATTAAATGTGCACACTATCGCCATGAATGCACCCACATTTGATTGAATATGCATAGTAATACCCTCAATGAGCCCACTTTTGATTGAATGTGCTTACTAGTGCCCTCAATGTGCCCAATATGAATTGAATGTACACATTATCATCCTAATTGTACCCAATTTTGATTGAATGCACCCACTAGTGCCTTAATGTGGCCAAATTAATTGAATGTGCACACTATCGCCTTGAATGTGCCCCTATTTGATTGAATGTGCCTAGTAATGCCCTCAATGTGCCCACTTTTGATTGAATATGCCCACTAGTACCTCAATGCGCCAAATATTAATTGAATGTGCACACTATCGTCATGAATGTGCCCACTTTTGATTGAATGTGCCTAGTAATTCACTCAATGCACCCACTTATGATTGAATGCACCTACTAGTGCCCTCAATGCACCTAATATTAATTGAATGTGCACTCCATCACCCTGAATGTGCACACTTTTGATTGAATGTGTCGAGTAATGCCTTAATACACCCTATTTTTATTGAATGCGACAACTAGTGCCCCCAATGCACGCAATATTAATTGAATGTGCACACTATCACCCTAAATGCGCCCACATTTGATTGAATATGCCTAGTAATGTCCTTAATGCGCCCACTTTAAATTGAATGTAACTATTAATGCTGTCAATGCGCCCATTATGAATTGCATGTACACACTATTTGTTATGACCGCAGCTGAGCTTAATTGGTAAACTAGGATTTACCTGGATGATTACATGCTTAATTAGATTGATCATTGCTTAAATCTAATTAATGATGATAATTAAATTATGATTTTTTAAACCTAATAAGAACTTTAAGTGGGCTTTTACTTTGAAAATTAGGGTTTGAGAAATACAACCCTAGTCGGCTGAAATTAGGGTTTTTACCCAACAAGTCAATGTTGGAGAGGAATGAATGAGGTAAAAAAAGGAAAATAAAAATGGTATATAGTCTTGGAAAGCATAGTTGTCGTGGGTAGCACGGCCATGCTTGGTCATTGGTGGCACGGCATGCTAGGCCACACGTCTGTTTTGAAAGAATTAAACTATTAACCAACTTTTATACTCAAATTTGATGAAACCAATGCACCACAACCGTGGTATGCAGCACGGTTGTGTTATGTCCATCTTGGTACATCCGTGGCACCTTGCACGGGTGTTCGGGGGCATTTTTGCTTCAATTGACATTTCTGTAGAATTATGGATAGCAGTGAGCGGGAGGACCAAAAAAAATGTAACTCCAAATGATCTAAAATTTTTACTGGAGATCTAAAACTCAATCATAAACAACATATAAAATTTTCATAATTTTTGGAGGATTTGTTAGCTATTCAATAGATGAATTACTGTAACATTTCTATGATAGAAAATTCAGCTGAAATAAGAGAAAGTATACTGAGGGGTCAATGTGCAATTGACCCAAGCAACTCAATTTCTCTATATGGTAAAATTAACACACAAGAAGCTCTCATAATTCATGATTCACTCTAGAGAAATGAAATCCTAGAGAGTGAGGGAGAGTTAGTGTTTGAGAGGAGAAAGTGATGGAGATGCTGATCTAGGGTTTTGAGGTCCGAGGAATGATGAAATCATGTAAGTGTAGCTTCTTTGCATAACCTTTCATGGTGAATATTCTCTCACATATCAAGATTCCGTACCTCCTCTGATTTGATCCAAAATGGTATCAAAGCTTCCCCTTTTCTCATTCTTTTTTTATAATCCCTCATTTTTAAGGTTTTTGAGTTGAAAGGAAGAAGAATTGGGTGAATTGCTAGGGATTTGATATGAGATCGAGATTTTCAGGGATGAGCTGTGATTTTAAGGTGTTTTCACACCTTAGGGTGAGTGGGAACTTCCTTTTAATAGTATATTGCATGAAAATTGGTTAAATCATCCATAATCTTCAATTGCTCAGTATGTGATTACAAACCTTAAATTGTCTGTTTGATCTAAGTTGTTGCAAAATGATATGAAATTGAATCTTCCTATATTTGAATGAATTTCAGATGATAAAATAATATTATAAATATATACAGTACATCCTAATGAGAATTCCCGAGGTATTCACAGCGGTTATAAGAGTAAACTGAAAAATAGGGAATTTGTTTATGCCTGAAATTGCTGTATAATTAAAGAAAGAATTTTTTTAGCTGGATCCCCTTGGTTATGAATGATTATTTATTTGAATTCATAGTACATATATATTAGATACTATCTTGGATTTCATTTAAGGTGAATAGTGTTTGTTTGATATCTCAGTAAAGAGGGTGAAACCCTAGATGTGAGGAAAGTTGGATATTTGCGAATAGATATCATGAAATCCATTTGAAGGGATTTTCTAGACATGATAGACTTTATTTATTCAATCTTATTCTTGATTCATGATATCTCAGTGAATAGCATGGAAACCTAAATTCAGCTCAGTTCTAAGGTTTCATACATATATTAATTGTATATGATTTAAGTAGTCTTTATTCAGTGAATGTTTATGTCGTATGAAATCCTTATGAGAGCCATGTGATAAGTGAATGAGGTAAATGAAACCCTAAGGATAGGGCGTTCAATGAATCAAGTATTGTGATATCAATGTTCTCAGTATACGATGTGGTGATGCTTAACAGTCGAATTGCATGATTCTAGTGTATAAAGTGCCAAGTTGACATGTATTCTATTTTTTTAAGAATTTTAGTATGCCTATATGTATAGTATGATGATTACACAGAACATTACAGTGTTTTGAACATACTACTCTGTCAAGTTTAGAATGATATACATGTTATATTATAAACTTCAAATAAATATTTGTGGTACCATAGAGATACTAGAGTTAAGTATAAGAAAGGAAAAGATACAATATAGTAAGAGCTTTTCAAGAATAATAAAATAATAGATTTAGGGGCCCTGAACACCGTAGAACCCCTTTGAGAGGTCTGTTCCTTAGGGGTGAAACGACCTAACCCTGGCAGTGTCCACTATACGGGGGGGGGGGGGGCAGAATGTACTAACAGGTGGTACGGGGGACGAAGCCCTAGTGGAAGTCTCCATAAATTATAGAATGTAGTGTACAACATCAACCAGAGGGCATGGTGGCACTAGAGTACAGAAAAGTCAATAGCTGGCTTGGCTCTCCACCTGTATGCTCAGGTTAGAGGAGGAGTCTAGTTTTACAACATAATAGGTGTGCCGAGGCCAGAGATCCATTTTTCCTATTGCAGACCAGAGAGTAGTCAGACTTAGCTATCTCGGGGTGTCAGCTAAGTCTTGTACGGTGAGATTGTAGCTCGCTATGAGTCTTCATATGTAGAGTACACTGCATAAGATCAGGGCATAAGCTAAAATATGATCATATTGGTTTAAAGAGTTTCTTATAAGTAAAAAGAGTTAAGAAAGATTTGAGTATAGTTTCGTAGTAGTTGTTCTTTAAATGTAATATTTACATTCCATGTTATTTTAGCTGTATGATTTTAGATCTGCCCAGTGTAGTAATTTCTATATTTTATTCCAATTTAATAATTATCTAGAGTATCCTTCCATATTTATTATTGTGAATGATTAGTTTCTTTAAAGCTTACTGCTGTTATAATTGATATCAGTTGTTGAAAAGTATATCTATAATTATATCAGTGCTTTAAACTATTTCTTTGAAGTACTAATTCACTGAGAGAGTAGGCTCACCCCTCTAATCAAAGTTTTTAGGGAAACCATGGGGATTGAAGATATCATTGTATCAGAGTAGATCTGCCACAAGAGTTAAGTCTTAGTATAGTTAGGTTCAGTCGGTTCTTGTCACTCTAGGTCCTTGTAAAGAAATAAGTGAGAGTTGTAAATGATGATGTATAACATTATTCCTCTTTTAGCAATATATGTGAATCAGCAAGTCTTATGTGTTTAAAAGTATGAGAAACATAATGAATTTTTAGACATGCATTTTTACTGTTGAAATCAGATTAGAGAAATCAATGTTTAGATTCTCTTATAAAGTTAGTTTATGTGATTGCATGTGAGAAGCAAAATGAAGAAATAAAAAAAAATTAAGGGTGATCTTAGTATTACGTTAAATCCTCAATTTATGCCCTAATCTCATGATTAGTGGTAATTGTGAGATCGGGGTGTAACAATTTGGTATCAGAGCTTAGGCTGAGTTGTCAAGGACCATTAAGTTAGTAAGTTAGAGTCATAAGTGTGGCAGATAGGAGATGTTATGATGTTAGCTTTGGGGATTTGAGTATTTGGATATCCTGGCCCGGTATTCGAGTACTTGGATCAACCAGTATCGAGCTACTATGTCTATTCTTTCATGTATACCCTGGCCAAGTATACAGTGGAAGGATGGGCTAGAGAGGAACCCTAGAAATATTAGGGTTAGAAATAAGATAAGTAACATGAATTAAGAGCATAAATATAAAATGAGATAGAACTTTCATTTCATATTGTTGTTTTATTGGAGATGAATGCAAATGCTCTTATATGTTTGAATTCAGATATTCAGTATTTTGAAATATATATGGGTCTTTAAGATTTGTTGTACAATATGCAGTTGTAGCATTTATTGATTACATTCTTTGTATCAAGTAGACTAGAAATGATTTTTGAATGAACTTTCCTAAGTGGATATGTTTTCTTCAACACATTTGAGATGAATAGGATTTGAGTAATCCTGAGTAGCTCTTGGCTTCAGGAGTGCAGGTTCGGCCTGGTCTGGCTGGCAGGATACATTATTGGGATCTAATGACTCC
The DNA here is from genome assembly GCA_963693085.1 of Alisma plantago-aquatica. Classification (NCBI taxonomy): domain Eukaryota; kingdom Viridiplantae; phylum Streptophyta; class Magnoliopsida; order Alismatales; family Alismataceae; genus Alisma; species Alisma plantago-aquatica. The sequence goes on along the minus strand of OY856414.1, from coordinate 797,080,192 downwards.
TATTAGTAACATAGCAAGAGTAAATTCTGGATAGATTAGATCTAAATTCTAGTATGAACGTATATACTCTAAGATTTTGAAGTATAAGGGATAGACTGGGATAACTAAGAATCAGTTGGAACGGATATGTAAGATCCAACTTTGGGGCCTCATGTGAGAAACTCTTGATTGGGAATAAAGGAACATGACATAAGGTTCAGATTAAGTTTAATGATTAGTATTATATGAACTTTGAATATGAAATATGAAAACAAAAAAGAATGTATGTAAGGGCCAAGATAGTAAGAATCAATCATGAGGAATGGACTATATAATCGAGTACAATGTTTTTATGTACTCCAAAGCAAAGGGAAAATAAAAGCAAAGAGTAAGTAGACAATAAGTAAATATAAGTGAAGAGTCTTCAGAAGAGTTAAAGTAAAGAGAATTAGATGAACAAGTAAATCATAAGACTAGGATAAGAAACTAAGTTAAAACAAAGATAAATGTTGAAAATGATGAGCTTGATTAAGGAATGAGGGTTGTGATATAATTGAGAACATGGAATGTATACCTTTATTGTGAATTTAATACATTCATCTTTACTACCTTTGGATTCCTAGTCTCTATAGAACAACAAACTAGTTTCTAAAATAAGAAAAACAAAAGTGTAGTTTAACAAATGAATAAGTCATACAAAGGTAGACTACATTCAAGAAGGAAAAACTTGATTGAAAGAGAAACTAAGTTTGATCCATGCATGAGCTGTTTGATTTAAAATGAAGGATAAGTAATGTATTAAACATGAGGTGAAACTAGTAGAGAGGTTATTGATTTAGAATTTCAACTTCACATTAGTAGAAGGATAAAAAGAAATATGTGCAACATGGTATACATGATCATACACATGAATAAGCAACATGACCATAAGAAGAAAATTAGAAGTTAAAGAAGACAGGTGGAAGAGTAGTATATGGTAAGAGGATTATGGAAAGTAAGGAAGGGTTTAAAACATGATGGTGTAATATATATTATAAAAGAAAGAGGTTAGGAGATTCAATCAAGTGCTAGTTAGTCATGTATCCTTGTTGATAACTAATTAAACCTACATACGACAAATGTATTAAGGGAATGATTGAAGATAAGAATTTTAAGTCTCAGAATCATCTTCTCTTTCATATCTTATTTAATGAGAGCAATGTGGGAAGAAGTGATAAGAAAATGAATCATATATGATGTATAGACACCATGGTAGAGACATCTAGTGAATTTAATAATGACACACAATATGATGATGAAACCCAAGTAGGGCAAATTGAGAATGTAATCTATTTGAATGGCTAAGTAAGAGAAAGGAAATTCAATTGATAAGATAAGGAAGAGTTTAGTAAAACTTGTGAGATTCAAAGTTTGAATTTCAAATTAAGGGAATAAAGTCACATCACAATAACGTCATGCTACTGAGAAGGACCAAACCCTAGAATGTTTAGACTTGTAGTAGTTTAAGGGACGTCACTAGTGATTTGACCTTGAATACTAGCATCTCTATAAAACAAGATCATGAAATTTGCACTATGAGAAGTAAACTAGCATTGATAGTAATCCAAGTTTTAAAGGTAGCTAATCTGAAAGGTAGATAAACAATATGGAAATGATTCAGAGTAAAGGATAAGAAATAGATTTGAAATATAAGAGGCGAGTTTTGAACAAAAGGAGAGATATACTATGAGTGAAGTGAGATATGAAATAAATTCTTACAGTGATAGCAAGAATGAGGAATAATCTATTCGTACCTTGTATGTTTCAATTTTAAGGATGTTTAATATACATGGTTAAAATGAGAAGGATAAGTAGTAAAAAGTAAGTAGTAATGAATGAAGGGAGAGATGAGAGAAAACAATGGCTTTTAGTAATATGTGAATTTATTTTTAGAAGTAAATTTGTGGAAGGTATATTAAGGGATGTAAATTGGTTCTATGCATGATTTCAATGTACATGTGCAAGCAATATGTTAATTAAAGGTTTTTGATAGTTGTAGTCATTCATACCAGTAATCCATCTTAGTATTGTACAATTGTGGTATGGTGATATGGGTTGAATGATGATGGAACAAATGGAGGGTTACCCTGAATAAGGTAGTCTTACCGATTGACTCATATGAATAGAAGGGATGATAACCATATCGTATTGATATGTAACCCTAATGAGGTATAGCTTATTATACCCCGCTTTAATATAACTAAGTGATGGTAATTGGGTATGAATAGTCCTTGAATGACTAATACAATCATGGAGTACTCGGTTACTGTTGTTGATACCCTAGTATGGTATAACCCGATGGTTACACCTTGAATTATGTTTGGGTTCCTACTTGAGAATAGTATGGAATGTGAGGGTAATGCTTCACCTTATGCATCCATGATGCAATGGGGATGCCGTGAGTAGTATTGTACAATTGTTGTCGAATCTAGTCTTCCAAGTCAAGGCTTTTATGCTATTTGAGTAGCACAACAGTAAAATTCAAAACAACATGGTGAACTCTCTTTTGTGACTTAGAGGTAACACATAACAATAGTACATATTTAGCCATATGAATTGAGATAGTTGGACCAAATTATCAATGTTGTGGTAACACCTCAAGAGTATAAAAATATTGAAATGATTGTTTCTCTCTCTATCTTATGATTGATTGTGGCATAGAGAATTTGTTTGTTATCATTGAGAACTATTTCAAACATGTTGTGATTAGAAAAGAAATGAAGGACTTAATGTTGAAAACTGCATTCAAGTATGAAATACAAGAATATAATGACATGTAAGATTTCAGAAGCTTAAAATAAACCTGGAAAGTACTTTGCTTGCATATTTATGTTTTGGGGATGACACCTTTTTAAGGGGGGAAGAATTGTTATGACCGCATCTGAGCTTAATTGGTAAACTAGGGTTTACCTAGATGATTACATGCTTAATTGGATTGATCATTTCTTAAATCTAGTTAATGATGATAATTCAATTATGATATTTTAAACATAATAAGAACTTCAAATGTGCTTTTACTTTGAAAAATTAGGGTTTGACAAATATAACCCTAGTCGACTGAAATTAGGGTTTTTACCCAACAAGCCAATGTTGGAGAGGAATGAAAGAGGTAAATAAAGGAAAATGATAATGGTATATAGTCTTGGATAGCATGGTTGTCATGGGTAGCATGACCGTGCTAGGTCATTGGTAGCACAGGCATGCTAGGCCACACGACCGTTTTGAAAGAATTGAACTATTAACCAACTTTTGTACTTGAATATGATGAAACCAATGTACCACAGTTGTGGTACGTAGAACGACCATGTTGTGTCCATATTGGCACGGCCATGGCACCTTGTACGGGCATTTTGGGGCATTTTTGCTTCAACTGACATTTCTACATAATTCTAGATAGTAGTGTGCTATTTGATTTTTAATTATTTATTGGTAATTCCAAATGATCTGAAATTTTTATTGATGATCTGAAACTCAATTTATAAATAATATATAAAATTTTCATAATTTTTGGAGGATATGTTATCTATTCATTAGATGAATTACAGTAACATTTCTATGACCGAAAATTCAGCTGAAATAAGAGAAAGTATAGTGAGGGTCAATGTGCAATTGACCCAAGCAGCTCAATTGCTCTATATTGTCAACCTAACACACAAGGAGCTCTCATAATTCTTGATTCAATCTAGAGAAATGAAATCCTAGAGAGAGAGGGAGAGTTAGGGTTTGAGAGGAGAAAGTGATGGAGATGCTGATCCAGGGTTTTGCGGTCTGAGGAATGATAAAATCATGTAAGTTTAGCTTCTTTGGATAGCCTTTCATGGTGAATCTTCTCTCACATGGCAAGATTCCGTCCCTCCTCTGATGTGATCCAAAATGGTATCAAAACTTCCCCTTTTCTCACTCTTTCTTCATAATCCCTCATTTTTAGGGTTTCTGAGTTGAAAGGAAGAAGAATTGGGTGAATTGCTAGGGATTTGATATGAGATCGAGATTTTCAGGGATGAGCTATGATTTTAAGGTGTTTTCACACCTTAGGATGAGTGGGAACTTCATTTAAATGGTATATTGCATGAAAATTGATTAAATCATCCATAATCTTCAATTGCTCAGTATGCGATTACAAACCCTAAATTGTCTGTTTGATCTAAGTTGTTGCAAAATGATGTGAAATGGAATCTTCCTCTATTTGAATGAATTTAAGACGATAAAATAATATTAGAAATGTATACAATACATCCTAATAAGAATTCACTAAGTATTCACAGCGGTTATAAGAGTAAATTGGAATATAGGGAATTTGTCTATGACTGAAATTGCTGTGTAATTAAATAGAGAAATTTGTTTATCTAGATCCCCTTGGTCATGAATGATAATTTATTTGAATTCATAGTACATATATGTCAGATACTATCTTGGATTTCATTTAAGGTGAATTGTGTTTGTTTGATATCTCAGTAAAGAGGGTGAAACCCTAGATGCGAGGAAAGTTGGATATTTGCGAATAGATATCGTGAAATCCATTTGAAGGGATTTTCTTGACAAGATAGACTTTATTTATTCAATCTTATTCTTTATTCATGATATCTCAGTGAATAGCATTGAAACCTAAATTTAGCTCAGTTCCAAGGTTTCATACATATATTGATTGTATATGATTTAGCAGTCTTTATTCAGTGAATGTTTATGTCGTATGAAATCCTTATGAGAGCCATGTGATAAGTGAATGATGTAAATGAAACCCTAAGGATAGGGTGCTCAATGAATCAAGTATTGTGATATCAATGTTCTCAGTATGCGATGTGGTGATGCTTAACAGTCCAATTGCATGATTCTAGAGTATAAAGTGCCAAGTTGACATGTATTCTATTTATTTAAGAATTTTAGTCTGCCTGTATGTATAGTATGATGATTACTCAGAACATTACAGTGTTTTGAATATACTGCTCTGCCAAGTTTAGAATGATATACATGTTGTATTATAAACTTCAAATAAATAGACGTGGTCCATAGAGATACTAGAGTCAAGTATAAGTAAGGAAAAGATACAATATAGTAAGAGCTTTCCAAGAATAATAAAATAATAGATTTAGGGGCCCTGAACACCATAGAACCCCTATGAGAGGTCTGAGCCTGGGGGTTGAAACGAACTAACCCTGGCAGTGTCCAGTATAAGGGGTTCGGAACGTACTAACAGGTGGTACGGGGGACAAAGCCCTAGTGGAAGTCTCCTTAAATTACAGAATGTAGTATCCAACATCAACCAGAGGGCCTGGTGGCAGTAGAGTACAGAAAAGCCAATAGGTTCTTGACTCTCCACCTGTGTGCTCAGGTTAGACGAGAAGTCCAGTTTTACAGCATAATAGGTGTGACGAGGCTAGAGAGCCATTTTTCCTGTTGTAGACCAGAGAGTAGTCAGACTTAGCTATCTCGGGGTGTCAGCTAAGTCTTGTAGGGTGAGATCGTAGCTCGCTTCGAGTCTTCATATGTAGAATACACTGCATATGATTAGGGCATAAGCTAAAATATGATCATATAGGTTTAAAGAGTTTCTTATAAGTAAAAAGAGTTAAGAAAGATTTGAGTACAATTTCGTTGTAGTTGTCCTTTAAATGTAATATTTACATTCCCTATTATTTTAACAGTATTGTTTTAGATCTGCCCAGTGTAGTAATTTCTGTATTTTATTCCAGTTTAATAAATTATCTAGAGTATCCTGCCATATTTATTATTGTGAATGATTAGTTTCTTTAAAGCTTACTACTGTTATAATTGATATCAGTTACTCAAAAGTATATCTGTAATTATATATCAGTGATTTAAACTATTTCTTTGAAGTACTCATTCACTGAGCGAGTAGGCTCACCCCTCTACTCAAAATTTCTAGGGAAAGCGTGGGGATTGAAGATATCATTGTATCAGAGTAGATCTGCCACAAGAGTTAAGTCTAAGTATAGTTAATTTTAGTCGGTCCTTGTCACTCTAGGTCCTTGTAAAGAAATAAGAGAGGGTTGTAAATGATGATGTATAACATTATTCCTCTTTTAGCAATATATGTGAATCAGCAAGTCTTGTGTGTTTTAAAGTATGAGAAACATAATGAATGTTTATACATGTATTTTACTGTTGAAATCAGATTAGAGAAATCAATGTTTATATTTTCTTGTAAAGTTAGTTTATGTGATTGCATGTGAGAAGCAAGATGAAGAAAGAAAAAAAAGTTAAGGGTGGTCTTAGTATTACGTTAAATCCTCAATTTATGACCTAATCTCATGATTAGTGGTAATTGTGAGATCAAGGTGTAACACTATCATCTTGAATGCGCTCACTTTTGATTGAATGCGCACACTAGTGCCTCAATGCACCAAAATTAATTGAATGTGCACACTATCACCCTGAATGCACCCACATTCGATTGAATGCGCCTAGTAATGCCTTGAATGTGTCCACTTTTGATTGAATGTGCCCACTAGTACCTCAATGTGCCCAATATTAATTGAATGTGCACACTATCGCCCTAAAGTGCCCACTTTTGATTGAATGCACCTAGTAATGCCCTCAATGTGACCACATTTTTTTTAAATTGGCCATTCTATTCATCTCGTGGCCTGGGCTTGATCCTAGGAAATCTCACTAACAAATCGAGTGTCTAACCATCTTGGTGTCTTCTATTAGACGATGCGACCACATTTGATTAAATGTATCTACTAGTGTCCCTAATGCACCAAATTAATTGAATGTGTGCATCATCGCTCTAAATGTGCTGACTTTTGATTGAATGTGCCGACTAATGCCCTCAATGCACCCACTTTTGATTGAATGCTCTTACTAGTGCCCTCAATATGCCTAATATTAATTAAATGTGCACAATATCACCTTGAATGCTCCCACTTTCGATTTAATCCGCCTACTAGTACCTCAATGCACCCAAATTAATTGAATGTGCATACTATCACCCTGAATGCACCCACTTTTGATAGAATGCACCTAGTAATTCCCAGAATGTGCCCACTTTTGATTGAATATGGCCACTAGTTCCTGAATGTGCCAAATATTAGTTGAATGTGCACAATATCATCTTGAATGCACCCATTTTTTATTGAATGCTCCCATTTATTTACTGAATATGCCTAGTAATGCCCGCAATGCGCCCACGTTTGATTGAATGCACCTACTAATCCTCTCAATGCCCCAAATATTAATTGAATGCACATGTTATCGCTCTAAATGTGCCCACTTTTGATTGAATGTGCCAAGTAATGCCCTCAATGCACCCAATTTTGATTCAGTGTGCCCACTAGTGCTTATATGCGATTAATATTAATTGAATGCGCACACTATCATCCTGAATACACCCACTTTTGATTGAATGTGCCTATTTGTGATCGAATGTGGCTATTAATACCCTCAATGCACCTATTTTTAATTGAATGTGCCAACTTATGTCCTCAATGTGCCCATTTTAATTGAATGCACACTCTATCACCCTGATTTCGCCCACTTTGATTGAATGTGCCTAATAATGCCCTCAATGTGCTCAATTATGATTAAATGTGCGCAATTTTGACAAATTTTAAGAATTAAAATGTGGGTGTGTTGCTCGTAAATGTGCAAATTTAACTAAAAAGTAAATAAAATCCCCTAAATATAGAATTAAAAGTTATAGACAACTCTTCCATTTTTTTTCTTCTCCTTTACTTTCCTCTTCACACTCATCACTGGTGATAATGTATACAAATATTTTTTTTAAACACATAAAGATTAGGCTTGTTGGATTGTATTTTTTATACAGAATCCAACGATATTTATTTTGTAAAAAAATCATCCTAAACTAAAAGTTATGCGCAAAATACTTTCTTCTCTATCTTTTTTTCTTTTTCTTTCTTTTCCTTTCCCCACCTGCCACCTCATCCCCAAACTACCTACCCCCTCTCAAAAACCACAACAGCCCACCTAAAACCACCCCCACCCACGTGTCAAAGACGCATTACCTGACCAACACGTCCAGATAGCATTTTTGAAAAGTTAAAAGTATCTAATAAAAAGTAGAAAATATAGTAAAAAAAGGTCACATAGTATAGAATTTTCAAAATTAACATACAAGTTGAATCATCACAGTATGTAGTGTGCCAAATTTTACTATTATTATTTGTATGCATTGCCAATTGTTGTGGTGCCTATTCTCCGTATGTTAGAAAACATCATTTTGAAGTAGTGTTTCTAGACTAAGTGTGGTAATTTTGAGAAAAAATGTTGAAGTGGTGCTATGAAGTGAATGATTTCCTTTAAGTGTGTCAAATTAGTAATATTTCTTTAATATATTTACAACTAATTTTGAAATAAGATTTGAATGGTTCAACAGTCTTGTTCCAATCACAATCAAATAGTTGTAACCACACATCAAAAGACATTGTTTGACTTTCTAAAATGATATTTTTCACCGTAGGAGCATGGTGCATGTTCCATTAAATGACTAAGCTCTCCGATATATATGAAGGTTATTATAAAGATATAATGTGTCATTCAGTATCATGTGAGTTATTCAATACCTTCATTGCATGTAAGCCAATTTAATATAAAAATAATTTGAAAAATTATTTAAAAGATAACAATGTCTTTGGACTTCAGTGCATGTATGTGAATTTGCATAAATGAACTTTTACTATCATCTTGAGAACATGTATTAACAAAATGTAATTGTAATATTGCATCGCGCCTCTATAGATTGAATCTTGTGTTTGTCTAAAATTTTATAAATTATTATTTACCATCAAACCATCCATATGCCTGAGGGTACATAGTTACATGTTAGGGCATAGATTTTGACAAAGTGGGTATGGATATGTACCCAATATCACTACTTAAATTGATAAAATTATGGGTATGACCATACATGTGCATTACGATGTCCATTTACATTAAGATTGTGTCTCAAGATGTAGATAATGTGCTCTTGGGAATTTTAAAAGGTCATGAACTTCATTTCTTAGGGTAACGTGAAAAAGTGAAAAAGTAAAGTGTAAGTATGTCTCCTAAAAATTGATTTTATCAACCAAAAACACTGTGTTGATCATCCTATTTTGAACATATGAGATTACATACACTTCATTAGAAATTGTTTTTGTTCAACAGATGCTTTTGAAATCAAGTGTGGAAATAAACTCTTCTACGTTTCTCACATCATGAACCAATTCACAAATGCTTTCTCTATAAGTTTTTAAATCTACCGTCCTTTTAGTGACTATTAATTTCTTCCCATAATCCTAATGCCCAATGATAATTCTTGCCTTTATCTATTCAAAGTGAGAAGTCAACTATAAATTAAGTCTTGACATTTAGCCCAAGTTGTCAACATAATGAATTTTATTCTAGATAACACTTTTAAATAAATTTTATTAATTTAAAGTGATGGCTATATAGATATTTAGATATTTCTATTTCATAGAAAACTTGAAGTTCTTATGAATCATCAAAAGTGTTAAGGATGATTGATCATGAGATTTATGTTCCACCAAAGACACACAACACAACCTTATCAATTAACGTATCATCCCGACCCCATTGATATATCAATAAATTACGACATTGATGCAGACAAGGTGTAAAAATCATGATATGCTTGAGTCACTAACTCTTTCTGAAACCAAAAAGCCTTTCACATATCTATAGTGAAATATTTCTCTCTAGACAAGTATGCTATGCAGAATCTCATTTTAGACATATTTACTATTACATAGATTAAATAATTAAATTATTGTATCATAAATGGATATATTCATCAGTTTCCCTCTAAATATAAGAAACATGAGGCCTTTATGAGTATTTACCCAAGTTAGGTTTAAAAGTATTTAAGATAATTATCCAACATTTTTTGATCCAAAAAATTGTGAACATTGATATCCCAAGAATATTAATTACTCATACAAATAATATATCTCTACTAGAATGGGTTAGTAAACTCCATATAATAGATAACGACCACCAAAAGATATAGTTCTAAAATGTACTTCACTTTTATAAATAATGGGACAATACTTTATCCATTAAAAACATTACTAAGGAATAGTAAGAATACATATAAAACATTAAGGAAACAATGAAGTATGTTATAAATGACTGAGACATACTCACTTACGGCATACATCTATCATTTATGGAATACATATTGTTGAGAATTCTATTAAGAATTAACCTTTAATTTGTATATGTTTGCCTATTACTATCTACATCAACTTAATAGCACAAATATATATATATATATATATATAGTATACATTTAACATCCATATATAGTATTTTTTATAGTTTTATAACAATTTGTTTTCTTGTTGATACATTAGGAAAAAAATCAAAGACCTTTTTGTCTCCTGTTCATGTTCTCCTATATTATTCTGAAGATTTTTAGAAGATAATTTCTCTAGAATACATGTGTAAAATTACATATATAATATGTTATCTTAATTTTCTAACATCATTTTCTAAAGTGTGCGTAAGTTTACAAATATCATATACTTTTAATGTGACTCAACTATGAATATATAAAAACTAAATATTATATACATTATCTACTAATGAGCAAGATAACAATTTCGACTTCTACAACTTGAACACAATAATCTCCCATGCACACTATTATGCCAACCAAGTAAATAACTCAAAGTGGCATTTTAATATATTGATTTTTACAAAAATATTAATTTCAAGAAAATGCTTATTGTATAAACATTATAGGCATCTATGTTTTTATCATAAATTGATAATGGATTATTGCCTCCCTATACTACTAAATGGGTTAGGTAAAAGGTAATGAGTACTTATCTTATTTTCTACTCTACATATTATATAACCAAAGTACATTATAATGAGGTAAAAAATGACCATAATAACTTAACTAAAAATAAAAATAATATAGTAGGTGTAGATAATTACCCAAGATTAAAATATATTGCATCAAACTCATATTTATTGGGTGGAAAAGTAATATTGTTGTACAATGATTTAAGTGTATAAACACTTAAATCATTGTTCACCAATAGTACTCCCCCCAATAAATATGACTTTGACACAATACATTTTAATCTTGGGTTATTATACCAACATCAAAAAAAAATTAAGTGTTTATACTATTGGTATACAATGATTCAAGTGTTCTCTTATGATAAGTTGTACCTAAATAATAGATTCATTTTATAGAAAAAAATTAGATGACAAAGAATAAGAGCTTCATGTAGAAGAAAATAATAATTCCAAAATAAAAATATATATACAAGAGTTCATAAGGAATTATAGACAAGTAAAAAAAACTAAAAAAGTATACAAACTAAAAATTTGGTTAATATTATAAGATAAATGATGTAAACAAGATTAGATGCAATTTAAATGTAAAATACACAAGTTTCATCTTATAATAATGACTTATTTCTTCTCAATACAATAGACTTTAAAGCTTTCCATATTTGTGCCCCTCTATTTTGTTTGTATGATAATCTTGACTTGTAACATTTCTTAGTAACTAATGTGCAGCACACGTGCATTAACTAGTAAAGATATAGAAGGTGAAGGAACATAATAGTTAAGCTCAGCTGCATGAATGCCTTCTGAAGACAAGTTCTTAAAACTAAAGAATACAAACTCAACTCTTCCAATGAAGAGAATCTGATTGAATAACAAAGGTCATGTCCTTTATTTATGTCATTTATTAATAAACCAAACCCACTATACTACTATTACTACTAACTCTAGTGAAAATAATCATAGCTCATTACTGATTGGTGTTGCTACATGACGACTAGAACATTATGTGCAGTGAGTTCTTGACAATGCTAGGTGTAGTACTTTGTGTCCCACTTCTCTTCACTGGTGAACATCTTTGAGGATAGGATTAAGGGTGGAAACCATGACGGCCTCATCGAAGGCCTCATTAATCCAACAATTCACCTATATGTCAAGTTCTTCCATTTTCCCTCCCCTTTGGACCATGGAACATTCAACGAAAGTGTGACATAGAAAATAAGTTGCATAAGTCACATAAGTACATGCCTTGTAAGAAAACTAAACCAATGAACAAAAATGGATGAAGATATTTTTGTCGTTACATATTTGGAATAAGGGTGTTTAGTCACTTCTTCCTCAAGTTAGCTACTAGATTGCAGCCAGTGAGATTTTGGATAGAATTGGACTATTAAAACGAGCATGTTAGTTATAGGAGATGCAAAATTCATGTTAGTGGCAGACCCAGAAATATGAACCGGGTGAGGTCAAAAAATAATGGACAATTTTTGTTTGCAATATCATTTTTTGACAGTGTGTTTCTAATTTCATTATTACAATAAATAAAGAAAATTAGAACAGAACCACTATAATACTTAAATTAGAATTTACATTTTTCATTGAAATTAAAAATGTCTAGACTATTTGATTTCTTACAGATGTTATTGAAAATTCAAATAGGCATTTCTTGATGATTCATGTTCTATGAAAATTGCATAATCTCCCCTACATCCATATTTTTCAATACCCCATGTTTTGATATGTTGTCATTCAATCATTTATGTAAAAAAATATTTGTGATTTTAATCATAGAAAGAACCCTACCTTGGTAGAGGTTGTAGATGATGATATCATTACTTACTTATAAGTTGGTAGATAAAATTCTTTGTCAAGGCCAACTTCTTAGAAAAGAGCATTGAGTTTGTTATTCTCTCTCAAAGGAGTTTGATACATATGATAAATATAAGTACATGGTAATTAAATTTTTTGTGTCAATACTACTTCCTAAGGTAACTGAAGAGCATCTATCACTTGGAATTTTTCCTAAAATAGGTGGATGAAAGTCTTTTATGTGTAAGTATCCACTATACTTTGCTTCTTTTTAGTGGCACCATTGACCAAATAATGTAATTGGAAAATGTTGACGAGGAGTATCTTAGGTAGTGTGATTTGGTAAAATTCAAATGAATGCTCGTGGATTTAACTTGGGATAAGAACACTTTTTTCAAAATTATTTTTTGTTGAGCAAGCCATTTAACTGTACACTTTAACTACATTTTAATAATACCTAGGTAAGCAAGAAGACTGAAGGTCTATGCTTCTAGGTGGGACACTAAGTGGCCTTACATGATGGTACTTACTTCACTACAAAAATATATTTGGAGGAAAGGCCTACAATTTTTATGTGATTACAATACAATATTTTGTTTTGTACAAATTCATGAACAAAATCAAACAAATGCCTTTGTAGAGGCATGAGCTCAAATTGGGTTGTCATTTTTTTGTATAGTAAAGTCCAATGATCTAATGTCTAAATCATTTAATTTCATGTATAACTCTGGAAGTTGTGGATCTTCTCAAGAAGATCCAGAAAATTATGTACTCTAATATCTTGACTCCCATGTTTATAGATGTAGTGTTTTAGAAAATTGAATTTGTCATATAAAAAGGATTGATGATGCAACTTAATGCACATCTGCCTTATCCATTGATGTAAATCATTATTCAATTATTTTAACATCAAGATATATATTTTATATTAAAGTTGAATTATCTTACCCTTACGAAGGGGCTAACAATGAAAAACGTTACAACCCATATTGAAAGCATTTTGCATGCATATATATATCTTCATGAGATGACGTCTAGCTAAAATCAAAGTTCTCCTCTTACTTTCCTTTGCGTATGTTTACTTCCAATCAAATAGATCCTTCTTGTATAACATTATTAGAATTCTATTAAATATGTAACTTTCAATCAAATAATTATACTTCTATTAGCTAGACCTCGTATGCATGCATCCATTTACAGTTTCTGATACGTGAGTGAAGAACCTAACATAAACTGATCATTTATTAGAAGAGAAAAAAATCAATAGTTGGTGCCATTTTTTGAACAAAATATGATTGTAAATGGAATTATTGGAATAGTTGGTGGTCCACCATCTCTCTCATACCTGAACTATCTTCATGATTATAATCCTTTCCTTTATAAAACATAGTCAAAAAGAATTTCTCTCTGGTTCTCAAATATGTCCGACTAGCCCACTCTCTATAACCTCTCTGAATATCTCGATGTTTCTTTCACGTATCAATAGCTTTCTCGCAATAATAGGAGACCGGGAAACCATTTTACTAAATATTAATTGCATTGGTTGGGTGAGGCCAGTAGTTTATATAGAAATTGAATGGAGGAATGTCATACAAAATGGGTAAGGCCATGGCCCCAGGTGGCCTAATTGTATGTCCCCAAAGGATCTCAAGTACTTAAAGGAAGTATGTTGAATGGATCTTTAACCTGGCTATTTCTACTTCCCACATAACAAATAAGACACGTGTTAACCCCAGAAACGTATTGTTCAGAAAATAGTCCTCACTACAACAATTATGTATATTTGAATTTATTTCAGTGGTTTAACTTATTGATATATATATTTATCTATAATTATTTTATTCTTTATTTTCATTTAACTCTTTGTACTTAAGTCTTATGTAATGTGGGCCTATGTATAATAGGCCCATTAGGGTTAGCTATGCTCTTACTTGTTGTTTCCCCTCGTATTTATATAAAAGGGTTGTACTCTTTTTTAATATAGAAAAATACTATAATCAAAATGGTATTAGAGAAAGAAAGATGGCCACCTCAAGACTTCTCCTTTCCAAGTCAACACTACCGTGATCTCTCCCCCCATCCCCCTCATCATCTTCTTCCTTCTCAACCACTTCTGATCACACAAAGGGAGATCTAGTCTCTTCTCTTGACCTATCCTCTTTCCTACAAGAGGATCTAATAAGATTACGTACAGTCTTTCCTTCGGTCTTATACCCTAATGGCTGATTGTTCAAAAAATCATATGAAATCATTTTGCGGTCATCTATGATCACTTTCTATAGGGCTTTGTTCATATATTATCAGATATGATTGAATCTTTCCAACATATCTCTATTTTCCTTAGTTATCCATAGGGTTCACCATCTTTTCTGGATCTTGTTCTAGGAAAAATTTACTATTTCATCATCGCACATGACGCCTGTCTTACCGACACGACGTGTTGCTACAAGTTGCTATGAAAAATTGATTACGGTTGAAATCTGTTGAAAGTGACATGCCATGTTGACTTTTGACATTTTATGTCTGATATTTCATGTTCTATTCTGCTACAAGTGATAGCATGTCTACTTCCTGACATGGCATCTCAGAGAGACTGCCTGCCCATGTTTCTATACTTCATTTCTTTCTCCATTATGGGGTCATCTTCTTCGGCTATTGGGATATCTGAAACACACCCAAGTGTGTAACTTCTATCAGATTTAATGGTAGAAACTATGTCCTATGGGCATGCTCGTTTCATATCTATGCTCACTCCTTAGGAAATCTGGAATATCTGACAGATCTGCCTCCACCAAAGGAAGACACATCTAACAAGAAAAAAGCTACTGAAGAAGATTATGAGAAATTAAAGACGGGTTTCAAAAAGTGGGTTGAACACAATTCTCTTGTTCTCACTTGGATCTTAAATAGTTGTAAATCACATAAGTCTATTGATCTTCTCTTCACCAACACTGTCAAGGAGACATGGGATCACCTTGCCCAGATTTATTCTAGAAAAGGAAATGCATCCTAAGTTTTTGATCTATACAAACATTTGGATTCTCTTAAACTTGAAGATAACTCACCCTTTGCTCCACACTTTGACACCTTTAAAGGGATTTGGGGTGAACTTGTCATGTTGCAAAAAGTAGCTAGAGGAAGTACAACTTCGTCAATTGGTGGCATCTCTACCTCCTCGATATGAAATTCATCCTCAGCAATTTCTTATCTCTTAACCCCTACCGACATTAGATGATGTCTATCTGCATCTATCTCGCTAAGTATATCCTACTCCTACTTCTTATGTGCCTGCAACCCTTATTGTTTTCAGATGAGGCAATCTTGGTCGTGGTCGAGGAAAAAGTCTCAACAATAGTAGGAGAGGATCCTCTTCTACTTCATCTCAACCTAGATTTTGTAATTTCTGTAAGCACATCAATCACAATGAGGACAAATACTAGAAAAAGCATGGGAAACCCAAATGGACAAATAAAGTGTCAAGTTCTGATGCTAATATAGATTCTACCTCTATTTCTCATGTCATTACTCAGTAGATGGTGACACTGAATTCTTCTGACCTTGATAAATTAATCAAGTCCTCTTCTACTGCTACTATTACTCCTCAAGAAAACATTAGTCGACCTCAGTTGACCCTTCATGTGTTCTAGCTTATACCCATTCATCAAAAGATTATTGATTCAGGTGCTATATCTCGCATGACTGGTAATAAGAAACTGTTTACTTATCTGAAGAAATTTTGTTGGCATCCTCCTATGCGACTAGAAGATGGACCACCTCTCCAATTATTGAGATAGGGGATGTGAAAAGTCACTATAACACCCAGATTTTTATATCACATGAGCGGAAGCAAAAAAAAAAATTCTTTCTGGGAGTGTCACAAACATGATAACCATTGCAATAATAGTAAATGGAACACTTTGCAAAACTATAAAACTGATTCATACATAGCTTTTTGTCAACATAAAACTACATCATGTTTATGCATAAGTTCATAATAAAAAGATGTCAATACTCAGGATCATCTAGGTAGATGGCACCCCACTAGGCAAGCTTGAAAGTCTCTTAGGCCTTTGTTGGTCCCTTTGTTCTTCAATCACCCCAAAAACCTGTGGACATCGCGTCCCCAGCCATGCATTGGGCAAAATAGACATTAGAGTAAGTGGCATGCGTATTCTAAAATATACATTACTATAGAACTGAAATATTACAAAAGATTCTTGAACATCATAAATATGAAACGAACATTTAACTCTGGTTAAATCTAGAAACACATTACCTCTCATTTCTTAAACTCTTATTTTCTATTCTATCTTTTCTGGAGACCTATAATCTAGGTCTCATGGCCTACACCAAAGTGTCTGGATCATAAATATCTTATCTGAATTCCGCTCATCACACTTGTGGATGAGGTTACAGACATGTTCTAATCTTAAATATCTTTTACTTATGATTTTTATCTGTTTGTGGCCACCATTATACAATAGGTCCTCCTCTGTTGACACCGAAGTGTCCTCTATGGTGCAGCACACCCTCTGTTGGCACAACGTGCCCTCTGTTGACACCGAAGTGTCCTCTATGGTGCATTGCACCCTCTGTTGGCATAAATGCCCTCTGTGACACCCACAGTGTCTGGCGCAGTGCGCCCTCTGAATCGTCCCGGGACTCTCTGGTGAGGACTTATTGTATAATGTATTATGTGAAGGTTTTGAATTAATTATCTTAAGTCTAGTCTTACTAAACTTTGAATATGAATTTATCTGAAACTGAGTACTGAACATGTACTAAATCTTGAATCTGAAGCTCTGCTCTTAAATTCTGAACTAAATCTATTACTGGATTTGAATATGTATCTCAAATTACAATATAATATAGTTTGGGTCGATAACCCTTAGCATGTATCTTAATCAAATATCTAGTTACCCACATATTGGGTAATCTAAATCTGAATTCGAATTTGATATTCTTAACATTTGGATAAATCTTAATTTGAAACTCTTGTTTGATCGAATGACTTAGTTAAATTCTGATATTAGATTTTATGACATGTGAGTCTAAAGGCTTAGGAAAATAATCTAAACTGAATATAGGAATACTAAGTATATAAAAGTAACTTAAGTAGTAAATATCTAAAATATGATTTTTGACATGATAACTCAACCTCGTGAAAGTATCATGAAGTATTATCATAACATGAATCTTAATGCATTTATGTGATCTTGACTCTTAAATCGTAAAAAAAATATAAATGTTATAAAATCTTATCTTGCACTCTTAATCATAACTTAATGCATTCTACTCTTATAATCTTATCACATACTTAATTCTTAGATCTTAATCATTCTAAGAAATATAAATAATACTTTGTTCTTATATATTAATCTATCTAAGAAATCTTAACAACATATTTCTACTTGAAACCTTAATACATTCGTATCCCACATTATATCATGTATGACTATCTTGGTTGCATATCGTATCTTGTAGTCTTATTCATCAATATGAATCATTACCTAATAGTTCTTATAGAAACATGATCATTTAGTTTTATCATGAACCTAGTTCATGAGTATCTATTATTCTTATAAATCTTAATAACATATCTCTTCTCGAGATATTAGGCACATGTAAGGATATACTAATGAATGTATAAAAATATTACTTGCATATCTTAACATAAAATCTTAGAACATTGGATCACATAAAGTATGAAGTCTTATGAAAATATGTTGAGTTCAATAAGTATGAATACTCATGGGCATGAACCACTTACCTAAGTCAGTAGGAATAATGCTCCAAAGATCATTGATCTTATCTCTTAAGCAACATGTGATACATATCCAAAATTCTTAATTAGGTTTCTAAACCCCAATTGCACCAGGTATGATACTTCATGAAAAACAAACCAAAACAGGTCCTTAAACCTATGCCATTAGTTAGCCCTTGAAAAATTAATCAAAATTCATGTAAGGTTCAATCCCAACGGTTGTCCAGATTAAATTCTAGAATCTATTGAATATTTGACCTCATTGGCCAATCAACATCTAGACAAATCATCGAGACGATCAATAACCCATATACTGAAAATTCGACAAACAGCGGTAGAAAGACTGACATTCCTTTTAATTTATATATTAATTTTAGACATGATAGAGAACAATTCAGACATAACTTCTTCATAAACTAATGTGTTACTACTGACTTAATAAACTAACTTTGAAAATCGAATAACACCCATGGAAACTCGGGCACATAAATAATATGAGTTAGAAGATGTGGAAATTTAGTGCCATCATCAGTTCAAGGTATGATTGTCTTCCTCACGTAGGTGAACTGGCATGACCTCAAAATATTAATCGGATATGTCGAGAGAAAAAGAATACAGAAGCACCTAAGTATCGGGAACACGTATCTCGGAATTCCTTTGTATTAGCGATGTAATGGTTAGAAGTGCATTATATGCCATGGTGGGCAACCGGATAAAGTTAAAGCATCACATTTACAATAAAAGTGAAATTAATACAATGGTCAATGGGCAACTTGATGTTGACCCAACGAAGTTAACATACCACCGGTGATTGCAATACAAAACACAGAACTGGTAACTCGTCCACTACAGAACCAAGGCAAAAGAGGATTTGAGTTAAAGTACGATTTCTAGCATAGAAGATTACAAAATTAGTATTTCTATATGACTCATGGCATGCGGGAGAGTAGCAAATCGTTATAGCTATTGTGAGCAGTCGATGGCCAAGGTGCGTTGGCATGAGATCGGGAATGGATAAAATGTGCAGCAGATGCAGAAACATACTTGGAGTTAAAAGAATAGTGAGGTTACGGAAAATTACCAAACCTTTGATTAAATGAAAAAAACTCCAGGTGTTGCTTCAAGTTCTCTATTTCTGAAGAAGAACATGGACTGCACGGTAATAGCCCAAATGGTCTCGGTTGCAATTAAAGGCATTAGAAGCTTGGACGGAGCCAGGTGTAATTTTCTGGATCTATAGGATTAAGAACAACCAAACGCAGCCGCATGGGATGTCGGCTACGGAAATCGGTGGAGGAAGAAGGTGGATGGTAAACATATGCTTTTCCCAAGGGGCGCTCTAGGGTTTGTGGCACAACTTTAAATACTCGAAGAGTATTCTAGAACGAACGGATGTCTTAGCCCATATTTGGTTCAAGATTGAGATATGAAATCTGGATTGGGTTAGTAGACAGATCTGGATTACTTTATCTGGATTCTGTCCTATTTGTATTTGATAATTTATCCCATTACAAGCATTCATTTAATTACACTGACCGCATAACTTGTATTTTTCAATCTGACATATAAAACAAAATAACAAAAAGGACAGAATTAAATCCGGACTGGGTTTTAAAATTTTACTAAGAGCAGGACTGACTCGATCTGAATTAGAGGATTACATAACTCGAAACATACCCCGTCAATCTGATTTCTACCAAACAAAAATAAGACCAGAACTGGACTAGATTAGTCGAGATTAGTGCCTACGTGGTACAAAAAGACAGCGCCTAATCGTGATTAGGTCTCGAACCAAACAACACTTTAGTTTCCAAAACAATCAACCGAGGTGCGAGGAATCTAAATGGAGTCAGAGAAGGATATTATAACCAAAAACAAAACATCAGAGGTAGGAGGCGATTTACCTAGATAGATGCAATTTAAACCCTCGAGACAATATCCTATCTAACGACCCATAAAGTCCCATTGAGAACAAAAGACCTATTTTTTCCTTATTCATCCTTATTTCCTTAATTACCTTTCCATTATCTTCTCTATTTTTTTATGCAATCAAATTATCTCCGAATGTGAACTAATTTAAACATATGTTTGTTTTCTCATCTAGAAAATTATTATGGTGTTAGGTTCTCGATTTGGACATCAACAATCCAAATTTAAAGTTATAGTCTTTAAGTTTCCATAATTCATATTTAATCATCGAATAATCATTTATGCGTCAAATATAGTAATTATGCTTAAATTCTTATCAATTGCGACCCTTCCAAGTTTTTATCTCAAATGGGATTCTAGATTGTAAGATATCATCAAATTGAGGCATATTTATTTATCTTTATATCTTAAATCCACTATTGTATTTAATGGTAAAATTGATCTAAAATCTATTCATTGTATCAGGCTATCATACTAGGATTAAGATATCTTTTGGGTTCATATTTTTAATAATAAAAAATAAAACTCTATGGAAGTTTTGCATAAATGACCTTCATGTTCTTAACTCTTCATTAATGTACATTATCAAAAAAATCTCATCTAACCCCCTTTTTAAAATGAAAATTTTGGGATGTTACAGTCACCTTCTTAAGTCTATCATGTTTCTGCCTAAATTCCCATTAAACTTGATGTTTGTTACTAAATTATGAAAAACTAGAATGTAGTGTAAAATTCTTTCCTTACACTCTTTCTATGCAGGATCTCAGGACGAAGCAGATGATTGGTGGGGGATATGAAGGTTGAAATGGCATGTATTACTTGTATACCTCATCAAACCCAGATACTATTGCTCTTGCGGCCCAATCTAGCTTTCTTAATTAGTGGAATTTGCGACTAGTCACTCTTCTATTTCCAAATTTAAGTCTTTATTTCCATCTTTGTCTACTTAGAACTTCTCATGTTAGTCTTGTCAGCATGGAAAACATTATTGAGAAATGTTTCGCTGTCGTCATAACGATAGAAGTATAAGTTTATTTTACTTAGTTCATTCAGATGTTTGGGGACAGTATCATATTTTTAACCATAATGGTGTATGGTATTTTGTTACTTTTATGGATGAGTTGTCTCCTTCCACTTAGATATATTTGTTAAAAGACCGTTCTGAAGTTTTAGATGTTTTCTAAAAATGTCTTAATGAGATAAAAACTCAATTTTCTGATACTTCTGAATATGTGCAACATGATTTTCAAAAGATTTGTATTACTAAAGAAATCATTCACCAAAATTCTTGTTCATATAGTCTATAGGAAAATGTAGTTGCCTAAAGGAAGAATAAACATGTTATTGATGTGGCTAGCACTCTCCTAATTGAAATGAAAGTACCTAAATATTATTGTGATAATGTAATTATTTTAGTAAATTATCTCATCAATTGGATGCCTTCTTCTATGCTTCAAAATAAGATCCCTTATAATCTTCTTTATCCCCAAAAACCTATCTTTAAATTACCACCAAAAGTTTTTGGTTTCCCACATTTTGTTCACAATGACCAATTTGGGAATGATAAGCTATCAGATCGTGCTTTCCGTTGTTGTTTTATTGGTTACTCTTGTATGTAAAAGGGTATAAATGTTTTGATCTTGTTGCACATCATTTCCATGCCAGTGCGGACATCACCTTTTTTTAAGACACATCTTTCTTTTTAGAACCAAGTAACCAGGTGCCACTTCCAACTATGCTCATTCCTATACCTAATTTTTCTGGCACTTTACTTGAAGTATCCCCTACTTTGAAATCTTCTTAGACTGATGATCAACCACAGTACAATGGTAATGTTACTGACTCCATACAATTTCTGATTCTGACATGCCCATTGCATTACAGAAAGGGAGACAATTTGGTGCTGGATATTGCAAATCTCAACATGTGTCCACAGTTCATTTAAAAGCTTTCATGGCTAAATTTACTACTGCTTTGTTGGAAATTTCTATTCCTAAGAATATTCAAGAGGCACTACAAGACTCTGGATGGAACAACCCATGTATGATGAGATGGATGTGTTGGTATGTATGCCCATAGAGCAAGTCATACGATGATTATAATGGGATACTTTGTAAATGATTTGAATAATAATAAAGGTAATTTCCATCTATATGTTTTAACTATTTTGAGATAATGGTATAACCTGATAGATGTCTAAATAATTGTTTTACTCAATGATGTATGCCTTTGAGTTGAGGATTTGAATGATAAGATCATACGGATGTTAATAATATACACTGTTGTTTTGTCCCTAGTCGGTTGTTATGTGGAAATAACCATAGACATCAATAACACATAAGACTAGAGTGTGTGTTGGTTGATGACAAAATCTCATTAGTCATGATATATTATATCAAACCAAGCACATAGATACATGTTAGAGAACATTGTATTGGGCAGACCCACCATAAGAGTGATGCATGGAAACCATGCATGGTTAGTCAGGATCAACTCTTATAGTATTGTTTGTGACTGCAGTTCTTAAACCTAAAACCATTGCACTCATCACATGTCATTGGGTATACTTTGGCATCATCAAATGCAGTCCTGAAATATGGATTGTTATAAAGGTGATGATTGGATGACTTTGACACATGGGGTTTTGGTTGTGAGTGATAGATATAGGATTTGTCCCTCCTGAGGGAGTATGATATCCTGGCCACTTAATGAGTGAGACTGAGAAAAGCATGGCCATGCACATGTGAGTCAATGTGTGACACTGAGCTTACATATATCTTAGATAGTCTACTCTCGATCAAGAAAAATGGATTGAACGTTTGTAGAGGATGTCAAGTCCATGCCTCAAGTTCAATCCAGATGTCAATGAAAAAGGAACTATACATTCACTATAACAGCAATTATAGATTTTAGGGTTGAATGTTGTTCTCCAACTTTCCTTTTCACATAGGTAGAATTGATGTGTGACTAGGCACCTCTCTTTGCTTGTGAAGTCATAAGTGGTTATGGACATTCACTGCCAACGTGAAATGGGACCTATAGGGTCACACACATAGGATTAACTTGGAAGAGGATTTTATCCATGAATGATGTTTGAATTGATTACTAGAATATCATTTGGTTGTTGACTAATTTTGAATTTTAAACATATTAGACTTTAGAACAGTACACCTGACCCATGTGTGACATTGTCCTACAGTTACAACTCCAATTCATTACGCACGGATTATGACTACTGATTCAATTGTGCCTGAAAATTCCTAGATAGCTCCTAACAAGAAAAAGTTGTTTGAAAGTTGACCACTATTTACTTTCCTTCATTTTGACAACTATTGATGGTCTTTATTATCAATGTATGGAATTTGCAGATGATGCTTCAGCAAAATATTTCTGGCATGATTATGTTTTTCCTTCTATTATTGAGGACCTCTCTCTTATTGCCACTTAGATTTCTAATCACTTATAGATGGGTGGCTTAGGTGATCTCATTGAAGTGGAACAATGCAGACATGAATATGTAGGTTTTGTAATATTTGGTGCTAGATTATGTGAAGTACTATATTATTGATGATTTATTTAAAGTATAAACGTAGAATCGATACTAAATATCATTGGTACGGAAAATAAAAACAATCAGTAGCATTCAAATACAAATCTACACAATTACTTTGTATGTTTTAGATCGAAGAATGAGCTTAGATTGACTTCGATTAATAAAACATGCAAATCAATTTCTGTGAATGTATATCAATCAAATCACATCATGTTTCTAAGTTTAAAAGAGAAAATAAGAAATGACTCTTTCTATAGAATTCGTTAATAAAAAGACGAGACAGTTCATTAACTTTACATATTCATTTGAAGCCTTGTCCGATAAAACATCCCAGCAATTTATAATGTGTTTTTACAATGAAATTTATATCATCAGTAAGACTTGAACAATTAATTGATAAGAATGCTTAGATGTTAAAATCTTATCATTTGAAATGACAATTGTCTCCTGTTCAGAAATTTAGTTTATACATTTGTCTCAGTTAATTTCTACATTGATAATAATCACTTGTGTTTATTTATCTATACTCCTACAAAATGAATTTTTCCAAATAATTACTATTGAGCTATCTTTTCTTCATATGAAAAAATCTATCCTTCATAACTCTCTCTCTAGAGAGAATTTTTCCATCATTTTATTCATTTAATTGTTCCTCTTTATTATCCATATCCCGTCGGTAACCACCCTTTCACGGCAACCTCCACATGTTGCAAAATGCTTCTTACCCCTATACACTGATGTCATGCTCCCCACACCTTATCGATTGTCACATGCCAACCACAAGCACAACTGCTTTGAAGAGGAGATGATTACATCACACTAGTGGATATGGTAGGATGACGGTCTAGTGATTTTTTATGTTTTTATTACTAAAAATCAATGGTTTTGCTGGATGATATAGACCCTGTTTGGCAACGGACTGGGATTCTGTAGTCTGGACTAGATTAGACGGGGTTAGTCAGTATCCGGTCTGATTCTGTTTGGCAACTCAGTCTGATTCTGGTCAGCTGGTCTGATTTGAGCCTAGATTCTATCTGATTCTGTTTGGCTGCCAATCTGGATTCAGTCTGATTTTGTTTGGCAACCTAGTCAGAATCTGCTTGTTTTGTCATGTTCTTGCAGAACTGTTTAACAAGTACAAGGAATGTGTATAGTGATGGTGCCTCAATATAAGTACAAAATGTACAAAAAATATTTATTTGTATTTTGTGGATGTTATTTTTTTATTTAGTAAAGTGAAAATAATATATGAGTATGCTAATCTGTACGTGATGATTTAAAATAAATCAAACTGTATTGTTGTCTTGTATTGCATTTTTATGTTGTAAATATGTATTGTTGTACATATTTGATCCAGGAACTGCAAACTGACAAGATAATTGAAATTGTCATAAAATAACATAAATTGCGCACAAGTACAAATGCAAAGATAATAGCACGTTTTCATCCGAACTTAAACAAACAAAAAATTGATAATAAGTTATTAGTTTTCGGGCAAATACATCGTTAACATACTAGGGAGAGGGACAAAAAAGGAGATGCATGCCCTGGACCTAGACATAGACATCCACACACATGCTAAGATGGTGACCAGTCACTATGGTGGACAATCTTTGATGTGGAGGATGATTTATTTTGATCCCAAGTAGGACTGTCCTAGTTGGCCCACTTTAGGGTGTCATCATACTCGTCCCATGATACATGACAGGCTTCCTGCAACGACTGATTGGGTTATTATTTGATGTCATCTTTTGGTCAATCAATCAACAACGGTAGATGATGAACAGGATGACTGATCCCAATCATGCCTTGTTCCTGGCTCCCATTTTTGCGCTGCTCCTGTGTAACCTCGCAACATTTTTTCTTGCAGACAAGGTTTTCTTCAACATATTTTAGTATCTTTGGCAGAGACATCAATAATTTTTCAAACTTTTCCCTTGCCTTTGAACGTGATTGCAACATCTAAATTAAATAAATAAATTGAAGTATGAGAAAATATCATTAACAGTAAACTAAATGTGACAATAATGTATACAAATAAATGTTGTAAGCAAACTTAGCTAAAAATAAGTTTGAAGGTGATGTAAGTCTTCTAAAAATAATAGTAAAGTTGAAGTTTGTCAAATGATGTTACCAACAAACTAATGTAACACAAAAGTTTTGCAACTAAATGTTGCGAATCAAACACAAAAAAATACAATGTCGACCAAATGTCGAGCAAATATGTTGCAAGTTCATGTGTTTGTTTCCCTGTCTGATGTTGTTGTTTGTTTAATTCGTCAATGTTAAGGTATTCAACAATTCCAGGTTGCTAAGTACGACGAGTCGTCACAAAGTTGCGTTGAACGGCCAATGGCAGGGGAGGCAATAGATCTCCCAAAATGAAAAGATTATCTCTTACGAACTCTCTCCTTATGTATTACTATCTCATTTGCAACTCACTCAAAGATATGTAAGGTCCCTCTGTTATGTTTCGGAAGTCACGCCATGCCTCCCTCCAAGTCTGTACAGTATATACTCCATTCACACATCTCCCTAGTTCATATTGGTTTCTCATCATACCTCTAAAAACCATATCAAGCTCTGTAGACTACATAAAATACGGTGTAGTTGGTTGCCCAGCCATATTACAGATTCTTTAAGTAATATATTTCAGTAGTAAGGGTGTATGTCACAATTAAGAGGATATAATATGATTATTTGACTTTAAATAACATTCAGAAACATTATGATAAATAACATACACCGTCCATAAAACATTCAAGAACATTACAAAAAAAAACAGCAACCTCACAATGTAATACAACGTTTATATCAGTTTATGAATTAAGAAATATTATAATGTTTATAACATCTGATGGTAAACAATCTAAATTGAGAAGACAATCTTAATGAAGCTCTGTCATTCAACGTTATGGCGTCATCGGAGGTGAAGGAATGTCCAAAAGAAGACGACAATCTTCCTCTAGATTGGCAACGTAGCTTTGTAGAACCCCATACTCATACTTTTTGTTTGTGTATATATCATTGTTGTTGTGATGAATTTCTACAACGTCCTTCATGTTCATTACCTGGCCCCACAATGACTTGCACTCGACAGTTAGTAACATAATCTCAGCTTTCAAAGAATCAATTGTTGGGGGGAGATCGACTGCCCAATGGAAGTATCTGCATCGATCTTTTCCCTAAAAGGTATTATCAAGTTCAAGTGAATGCCAACGAATGTGCAGCGTAAACAAGGGCAACCTATTATTTATGTATTTAGTAGAACACATCACGAGAAGGACATATGTAATACATTTCACCCGACCTTTCACTAAGAATGCCAAAGTCATGTAACACTGCATCCTTTGTGTTAAGCCGCAAGGCTGCATCTAACCCACAATCACACCTTGGAACTTCAGACGGATTCATCAAAATCTAAGACATGATTGATGATTAGTATAATAATGTCAGGTTCTGAACATAGATTTCAAATATAAATTTCCGAACATAAAATAGGCCTAAAATGCTTGTTCAAACATAAAAGCAAAGTGTATTTCAAAAGGTTGTTATACATCTATGATGTATTGTATCCGTCTTCCTCAGTTGAAGAGTCCTTATCGCTCGTGATGTGAAGTCGTTGGCAAAGATATTGGAACCTCTCCCGAAGAGTTGAAATATCTTGTTGTAGCCTATCAGTGTCTGCTCTTGTCGAACAGACAAAGTCACATTATTCTGACCATAGCTTGTGTTCGTTGCATGCATATGTAAGTTGTGATAGCATTGCATCCCTAATTGCAGTAAGAGTGGCCATTGTGGGTTGAACACACTGCGTGGGCAACCTCATTTGACATCTATTCAACACAAGACCCCTACCACATGTAAAATATGGTTTGTGGGGGTTGTTGTCTTCAAAACATCAATTTTCCGCATCTGTGGAGAAGGTAGGATGGGAAGAGCAAGAAGGAAGCGGTAGCGAGTGAACCTCAAGTGAGGGACACGAGTAAGCCCGGTGAGCGACCCCCCACCCCCCTTATATCCCCCTCCCCTCTTATGCGCGTGTATATAGTATCGCGCATACATACGTGCATTATGCACACGCATGCATAACGCACACACACCCGTGCATACATGAAACGCACATGCACGGGAAGCTAAACCTGCCTTAAAACATGAGCAAACATCCCAAGATGATTGATCCATCAACTCACATATAAAAAGCGTGTTAAATCAAGCTTTTGAGGCCTTTGAGCGGTTTTTCCTCATAACCTCATACCCCAAATGGAGCTCATAACTCAACTCCCTAACTCATAACTCGAAAGCCCTAAGACCTGATACACGCATACATTGCATTAAAGTCCACATGTACAATAAGGAATTCCATTCTCCATTTCAAGACAACCTAATGAAACACAATTTGACGTTTATGATTAGGATCCATAAAATAGTTCATGAAACAAACAATTTAGGGCTCCAGAGTCACGTGGTCGATGAGTTCAAGATAAAATAATATGACAAGTACAATGCTAGGTCAATGAGTTTCCCAAAGGAGATTCGAAATGGTTTCACGTAAAAGATTGCCCTCCCTTGAATCGACCAGAGTTCTTTGTTGGAGGGAACTCAGGTCAACCCCAGAAGGGGGAACGACAGACATTGAACTATCATCTAGGAGTTCATCCATGATAGTGTCGCCATCATGTTGGCATCAGATATAAATGTGGAGGATACAACAAGCCATTACGGGGCGACACTGTGAATGAATCGGATATGTCGCCCCCTTTTAAGGTAGGCAAACCGCCTCTTCAGCACCCCGAATGCTCTTTCAACAACATTGCATAGTTGAGCGTGGTGGTGGTTGAACATCTCCTACTTGCTGTTGTAGGGATGTCTATTTCCTCGGTACTCAGAAATATGGTAAGCTGTGTTGTGATAGGGTGCTAGAAATTGACGAGTGTTGGCATACCCTGCATCAACTAGGTAAAACTTTCCTGGGGGAACTTTAAACCCACAAGTGGTCATTGTTGATTGTAGGACCTGTTGGTCAGCAACTGACCCCTTCCACCTAGTTAGGACAAATGTAAACTCCATCGAGAAGTCTACTACAACCATGACATTCAGAGAGACATTCCCTTTTCTATCCCGGTAGCGATTTTGCTTGTCTCGTTTGACCAAGACTGGGATGTGTGTTCTGTCAATTGCCTCGATGGCATTCTATAACACCAAAATAGGTTGTAAACATACATAATATTTGAAAATTATTATAAATTTGTAGGGGCTAACTATTACCTTGAAGTAAGGGTAGAACCTTGCGGTCTCCAATATACGAGAATGTGTTGTTGTGCATGTCGATGCGGTTTGCATGACAATATAGTCATGGGTCAACGCACATATAGCGTCCAACACTTCATTGAACTTTCTACTTATGGTCTCACCAGAGTGAATGTAGTCCTCTGCCAAATCACGATTTGTATGTCCATGGCCAACCATCTGTAGGAAGTAGCTTACATCCTCAACTGAAGTGACGCCTCTAGTACTTTGTAATAAGCCACGACTCTCAAGCTTGTCCACAAGGGCCATTATAGTATGTGGCCGCATTCGGTATAGGTCATAGGCCCTTTTCTCATGATCGGTTAATATTTCTAAGACCTTTATGTGGCCACTCCTTATGCTAACTGACCTAGGTATTGTGGGTGGTATGTTGGCATCAACAGAAATGTCATCTATGATGGAGTTCACAATTGACTCAGCAATTGCATCGACAATGTGATTTGCTAGACCAGACAAGGTATCTAAAATGTGTGTGAGGAGGTAAGGTGATTGTGTTTGGTCACTAGTAGACATGATGCCTACAAGTAAAATGATATCAACAAGATAATAACTACCTAAACATAATATAAACCAATTGACATGTGAAACAACGTCATGAAGGCTATAAACAAATTAGATTGTACGGAAAATAAACTTCTGTACGGTAAAGCAATTATTACAACAATGAAGCAAATTGAAATGACTGTATGGGAAAGCAATTATTACAACATTTAAGCAAATATAAATTGATGGTCTGAAACATAGCAAACATAATGGAAAAAGGCAGTTCCCACTTATGATCCCGAAGGGCCAGCATCATTGGATGGAGTATACCACATGAAAGGTATGCTTGATGAGCTATTGAAGTTGGGTGGTGGGGTGTGCGACACAAATGGTTGCTGAGATGGCACAAAATAGGATGGAATTCAAGGTATTGTTGCATTGTCGACTTGTGACCTTTCCCAATGATCTTGTAACCATATTGTTATCTTTTGAGGGGTGTGTTGAAGGTTGAGGTAGATGTTGTGGTTTGTTGAGTCCTTTATGGCGTTTACAAGAGTTGTAAAAATAGAAGTGGAGGAATCAGGGAAAGTGTCATTGAAATGTTGTAAAATGGTTGCAAACTCTTCTTTTTCAAAGGCTCTGGTTGCCACACATGTGCCTAACTCGTGAACCTTTGCGTACACCTGTGTGAATTCAGATAACACTTCATTAGAAATCACACATCTCTCCGGCGCCATTGATGGTCGCTTCCTACTCCTATGGGTAGGAGGAGTCCTCCCCCAACACTTGGGGTATCCGTTCTGCCTCCCCTGGTGTCACCCTCTCTTTGAATACCAGATGCGCGTATGTTCAGTTCCCCTGATGCGTTTTGTGTGTTCATGGGTGTATCAGACGCATCTAAGTCGATAGTAACATCATCCTCGGAGGCAACGTAGGAAGGAATTTGTGTGTCCGTGGAAGACATTGCATGGTGTCCTCTAGCAATGTTCCTCCACGCCATCATCTTGATGTCGCAGTAGTGGGGAAAGGGCCGCCTAAGCAACCTAGCAAGGTCCTTGTTTTCCTGAGTATTTAAAAAAATTGTATTAGGAAATGTAAGTGTAGATGTAGGACATTACTTTGTTGGGGTTAAGGGTGTGATTACTGTACATACCACAATGCTCTGCCTCCACTCAGGGGTGTCAGGAAGTGTGGGCATGTGCCTTGTGTCATCCCATCCAACACCACTCTTGTTGGTCACAAGCTTCAAAGCGGCATAGTCCTTCCTCAGGTTCTTCCACTGAGTTTTAAACTGCTCTAACTTACCCGCGTCCTTCGCCATCCTATTTTGAACATCAGAAGTTACCTCCCTCGAAGAGTTCTTAGTAAAATGTCTGTCAATACACCTGCCTAAGTCATATTTTCTCTGCAATGATGTTACTAGAGCGGCATCAGACTCTCTTGACCAAACAATACGATGCTTCGGGTCTGTGTAAGACATACTCACGTAGGTGCTACAGTATATAATGACAATGAGCGGGGTTAACAATGATAATTACTATATAACATGTATGGTTTTCAAGAGGCACATTGAAATCATTATGGTAAGAATAAATTAGTATCTGACATGTGTTACTTCTACCCTAGCACAAAGCAGAGCATGGCCTTAAATACATGCCCTTAAATACAATCTTTCCAAACTATAGATAGTTAAATTTTGTTGGATAGACAATAAACACACAATCAGACTGTAGAGACACAAACACATATTTGAGAAATCACCACATATGGGTCATATGACATGTGTCTTGATGGACAAATGTGCATACAGTTAAGTTGATGTAACACACATAGACCTAGAATATTGTAATACTCAACACGAAATGCAACATTTAAAAATAGCAGTTCGAATGACAACAAGATGACTTTTTCTTAAATTAAAGACACATAAAAATGAACTGATTATCCCATAACAAACTATTCAAACGTGTAAATTGATTGGACAAATGTGCATACAATTGCGTGTTGTAATTCATAGACCAGTCACGAAATAACAACCAAGCAAGCATATATAGGGAGATCAATCAGCAACCGAGCAAGATCATAGATGAACCAGAAACACAAGCAAACAACTGAAAAACTAAAATAAGAAGTAAACAGGTGTAGAATCTCGAAAAGCTAGCACCGCAGGTGGTATGTTGTATAGGGTTACTAGCAAAAGATACGTGCTAAGCATTTTTATAGATAAATTGTGACGATACCCGCTATCATTAAGATAACAAGTGCGCACTAAAAACATACGGAAGCGATCATTAACAGCGGATTATTGAAAAATCACTAAAAATTAAAACCATTTACAAAGAGGTCCTATCACAGGAAAACTCTTTCATTAAGAACCAATGTATTACTTTCACATTCTGGTTCATAAGTACATACTTTGTATCATTCCTTCTCGAGGATTAGAAGCATCTAATGCCTTGTTTGAAACATACATAGTCAGTATAAAAACCTCGAGGCATCATGCCAAAATCTCAGATCGATTATAAAAATACTATCCACTAACTCCTAGGACCTGAGAGTACAGAGGCGACACATAGGACTCTTTATACAAAAACTATGACAGCCAGTGCCTCCACCTGGAATATAACTACTGTCCTTGTTGCTGCTGCTTTTCTTCCCCTGCTGTAGGGTTTCTGCCTCTTCTTCCGCGTCTACCTAAAAATGTTGGATCCCACGGGGGTGAGACAATTATAAATTGCCCCAGCAAGAGATATAACTCTCCGCCAGAAATATCATTATTGCAAGTAAAGCAATTACAAACTGAGCAGAAGATTTAATCATTGATTATGCAGGATAGAATAATATCATATTATTCAATGAGGAATATGAAGAACATGTATACCATATATTCATTTAGATTTATAAAATAATTGTAACATCAACTGATGATTGTCGTACTCAATCCTTAAGAAAATATGCTACATGGATGATTACATTTTACAATCATATTTATGCCCTGAGGAGATGAGGTATACCGCTCGTACTCCAACTGATCACTGCGAAGTCGAAATCAGTACCATACAAGGTCAAAGGAAGAATCCGAAATTCCATGACCTCCCACATCTCGGTCAGTACGAGACTACAAGCACGACTATGTCAACTGCTCAACGTAGCTTTCTAGGGTATACTGGAAACTTTGCTACCGAGTTACAGCAGCAACTGCACTCTCATCGACAATCGAGAGATTTAATGTTTTTCTCACATCGATCCGACATTCATCATCATCGGGAGATTTGTGATACATCCATCCCGACACATATAATGAAGGATTGAGAGATCTAATGTATACCTCACATCAAATCCTTCATCAGAGCGGAAGGTACTCGCGCTCATTACCCCCACATATTAAAAAAACATGTGATCATCAGGAGATCCCGTAGGAAAACTTGTTTCACCATCACCAATTACTGACGATGATGGATCTATGGTCAGGTCTCTACATGATAAGATTTCACTTGTTTAATTAAGTGCATTATCATATTCTTTTTAGCATCAGTCAAGTTTTCAAACATAAATTGTTATGACAAATGTTGTAAAGAAAAGTATAACACATCTTTCAAGTACCTTTCAAATCTTTATAGAACATTGGGATCTCAGTCCCTCTTCTGATACTGGGATTCCACATCCCTCAATAACCTCATCATCATTTTTGATGATTATGGGTATTCAAACCCTTAACTCATCACTAAGCATTGTCACTACTTTATCAGGTAACTATCACCTTCAGGTCATCTGACCAAGGTAAACATGATACTTTCTACACAAGCATTTCTCATTGCACTTAAGGCCCGTTAACTCTCTTGTTACCTCTTACTAGGAAACAAGGCATATTATGGCACACAAGGCCCAATAAACAATTTCAAATAAGTAACACATCATAGCTCATACCTGGCTATGTTCATCATCTCATGATACCTGCATGGTTAGTACACATGATAATAGATATATCACTTACATTTCAGTATCATGCTATTTAAGGGTAACACCACTATTCTCTTACTAGGGTTATTTTTTCCCATTTTATTCCAATTAGGAATACTCATCCCATTACCCAACATTAGGGTTATGGATTATCGTCATATTGCTCAAGATTAGGGTTTCATGCACTTTACCCCGGAATTAGGGTTTCATATAGGCTTGCATAACATCACCCTGGATTAGAGTCTCACATCACATCATTGGATCATTGTTTCACATTTCATTACCCATAATTAGGGTTTACTATTCATCCCAATTAGGGTTTCACATTTCATTACCCATAATTAGGGTTTACTATTCATCCCAATTAGGGTTTCACATTTCATTACCCATAATTAGGGTTTACTATTCATCCCAATTAGGGTTTCACATTTCATTTCACATAATTAGGGTTTATCATATCATCACCCTTAATTAGGGTTACATTATTACCCAAGATTAGAGTTTCACTCAAAATTGCCCTAAATTAGGGTTATGGCTCATTAACCCATTCGATTAGGGTTTCATGATCTCTTTACTAAGGATCTGTTACGACCCCACCTTTCAGTAACCCCCAATTAAGGGAGACTGAGAGGTCGAAGCCATATCCATAAATTTTGGATCAAAGGTTCGACATATAACCAAGAACAATTATCAAAATTTAACAGACTATACTGAAAAATGGTAATAAATTTTTGCATACCTTTGAAAAGTTTGGAAATTACTAAACTTCTAACCACAGTCGAACTACTCTTACTAGTTCCTCCTAGTTCTTTAATTCTTGAATTCACAAGGTATCGCTTTTCTATTTGTACTTTGGGATTTGTACCTAAATCATCGACAAACAAAACGACGGTCAGCCAAAGCTGGTATATGGGGAAAACCAATAATGTGCAACTATGTTAACAATGTACTCAAGCAATTAATCATTTAACAATCAAGATTACATTTTAAACCATACAACTCAATCCATTCATATCCCCAACTCTGTGTTGTCCCTGCAGTGGACTTATATAATACCTCTATAAAGGTAGAGTCGCATGGCACTACTCGAGGTAGCCCAATATCTAACTCAATGAGACTTGATGGTCCTATCTCAAGGGTATCCATGTACTAAGTCATCCATAGACCTGATGGACCTACCCAATGGGTAACCATGTACTAGGTCTTCCTCTGACCTGATGGACCTACCCATAGGTAGCCATGTACTAGGTCAACTATGATGCCACAGAGAGAACCATGATCTGAGCTTGTAGGCATGTATCCTTTGTGATAGTCATAGTCACATTATAGTTTGCATGAACTAAATTCATCCAACAGTTTAGTTAAAGCAACCGGTAAAACATTCGGGAACTGCCGTGAAACTAGAACGGTTATTCATAAGCGTAACCGCATACCTGTCAGGCTGATGTGAGACAAAAATAATCTAATCAACAATAAGCAAGCAAGCATTCAATAAGATCCTAAAACAATTACACAATTTCCTTTTATTACTCATGTCATCAAGATCTATTAAATCTAGCTCGCTTCCTAGGGTTTCTATTCATCTTTTAGGGTTTCTATTGCAATTAGGGTTTCACTTCATCTTTTACTATTTTAAACCCTAATTTAACGCAATTGATCACAAACCCTAATCATCTCAACATATAAACCTCATCTTCGGATTAAGGGTATAAATAACCATTAAATAAGTCTATTACGCCTACATTAAAGCTATCATTTTTATCCTTTTAATCCATGACAAGATCATTATACGCATTTATCATCAATTCATCGTTCATTATAGTCTAATACACAAATGAACTCTATTTGTCATCAATTTCACTTTTAACCATTAGAAAAACCCTAATTTCCATATTAAGGGTGTTTATCCACGATTATGAACTTTTATGCATGAAATAGCTTAGAATCATCTTATTTCAATTTTAATCATGAAATTGATCAATAAAAGCCATTAATAGTCACATTCACTAATATTAGGGTTTCAAGGCCCATTATATGCATATCTATGCACTTAAAACTCTAAATTAATCAATTGTGAGCAAAATGCATCCTTTTCGATCTTAACGCTCCTTTTTATCATTAACAGGTTAATACCAACTTTAATTATCTATTAAACCTGATTAATTACATTAATCATCTCCAAAAAGGATTTCTTAATCTTTAATTCATAAAAGTTGACAAATTACACTACTTTTCAAATTTCAAGAGGAATTAGCCTTCAAATATATTTTTATTGGATTCCTCTCATTTTTCTGATCAAAATTCATGATAATGCGCATCCATCCGAGCTACGGTTAACGAGATATGAATTTCGCAAAGTCCACTTACTTTGGGCCAATCCGGATCTGCCACGTCACCGTATGCATACACACAACTTGCCTTTGAGTTTATAATCAGATTACGATAATACCCCTGGTTAAGTGATTGACTTCTATAGAACGTGAAGGGCAGATTCATCCAAACATCGAAGGTTGTCTTCAACCTCCAGAGGGCGCGATCCAGCCGCCCTAGCCGTGCTTTGCGCGGCTATTCTCTTGCTCTTCGGACCTCGATCGCCCTCAGCAACTGCCCCATCGACTCCACCATGCTCCCACACACCTGGGGCATGACTAAGATCGCGGCCTAGGTGGCTCATTCAAGAGCTTCTGGCCTGCAACATGTGGACGCCATTGCAGCCATGCGGCTGTAGCTGCACGTCGATCAGGGCAGAAGGATGGCCACCAATCAACTCTTTGATGTCGTGGGACCCTATAGCCTTCAATAGGACCACCAAACCAACCCTTGATGCTCCAGAGATAGGTCCACACCCTCATTAGGGTTTACATGTAAGAAATAAGAAGAGGAAGAAGGGATACGTGTGAGATCTTTTGGAACTCGAACTAGAAGGCCAACCCCTATATATAGGGGAGGTTTTTCGTATTCCAAGAAGCACACCCGCCAAGATGCAAAATTGTGTCCCAATAGGAATCTAATTCCATCATAAGAAAACAAGCTTTCCATTTTTCCTTTGAATATTCCCTATTATAGGGATATTAGGAATTCGAAATTCCTCTTCCATCTTCTTTATACTTGCCCTTTTTAATCCCTAGGAACGAAATCCTATTTCCCTTTGAGAGCAATTACTTTCTTTTTAGCAATATCTCATAATACATTAATTGTATACTCTCATTATCCCCTTATTTTGCAATTTTTTTATTTTCTCTTTCTTTCCTCTTTATTTCTCTTTTATTTTCCTCATTGGTATTCCTTTCATCATTAGTAATCCTTGGAATACGAAATTCCACCAAGGATTACTCAAATATACTTCTTTTCACTTGTTTCCCATATTTTAACATTGGTTTCTAATTTCTTTCTTAATAAAGAAATACTTATTTGATCTTTTCTTTTCTTATTGCCTTTTCTTTGCAATCTTGGACTCCTTGACACCCAAGGAACCTAGGAGGCACGAAATCCATCATTGGATTACATTATTTTTCCTTCTAGAGGTTTCCACATTTTTCTTTTCTCAAATTCTCAATTATTTGAAATTCCTCTTTATTGGGCCCAATAGCCAATAAAGCCCACAAAGCAAACAATCAAGGCTATTGTAAATGGAATCCATTTATTCAATACAAGTTATATCATTATTTGTCCAATTATCTTTAATATGAGAAATTACATTTCTCACATATTGAGCCCCAAAATGGGGGTTATAACATCCTTCCCCTCTTATAGGAATTTTTTCCTCAAAATTCAATCAAGCAAACAATTCAGGATAAGACATTTCCATGCCCATCTTTGGTCCCTATGTGGCTTTACCGTACTCATGGCTCTTCCAATGAACCTTTATCATCACACATTCTTTGCTCTGAGTTTTTTTTTCATCTGTCGTCTATAAACTGCACAGCTAACTCATGCCATTTTAGCCTCCCTTGGGCTCACTAGGTTTATTGCTCAGCACATGAACTGGTTACCTCACATAGAACTCTAAATTGGACACTTAGAACTTATCACAATTACTTAATCCTGAGGGGTAAGATTAAACCTATCCTTCTCCACCAAACCATGTAAAAATAACCCATGCATCGGGAACTCATCTCTCTTAACTGTAACTTAGAGGGGTCGGATTTTCATATCACATATTCTCCCATAGTGAACTGTATGTCAGTCTACTTTTCATCTGCTCACGACTCTCGTCATCTCTAGGCTCCTTTTAGCCATTGCATTATTAAAGAAACTTCATCTACACACACTGTGGTTTTTTTTTTTAACCATCACGTGGTCCTATCACCTTACTGAAGTGGTGACCGACACAACCTCCCTTACAAAGCTTCTTTAAATCCCGATACTGGCTGTGGTGGTCATCATTACATCTTTCATAGGTCAAAAATTGTCTCTATCAATCACCCTAAATGAGCACATATGCTCTCATTAGACCCTTTAGTCTGGATCATACTAATCATTAGTTAGGGGTGATAAACTGTGCTAATATAGAGATCTTCATATTTCTATTTCCACCTCATGGAAGGGAGCCTTTAGGTCAAACCTTTGAACTCGCATCATGGTGTAGCTAAACCATCTCTCTCATGGGTAGTTCAACTAGATCTGTCCCTTGACAGAACTCTTCTTTCTCATGTCATCTAGGAAAGGTGATCTACCATAACCCATATTGCATCTCGACCTTCCTTGGTCTTGGGGAGAGTTAAAACATCCATAATGATGAACTCCCGTTCCCTCTATAAACTCTTCATCCTGTATATCCATGCACTGGTTTATTGGTGTTCGTCCTTCACCTTCGACTTGCATGGCCAAATACCACCTGCAACTTCACCTTAAGCATCCAAAGTGCTATTGTCACTTATTATCTTGGTGGTACAGTGTATGGTGATCATGGTTTCTTGTATGTCATGCTTCCTCAAGATCAATTCCTTGGAAACTGTAAACCCTCCTCATCATAGTTTTATTACCTTCCTATCCAAGAAATGCATCTGAGGTTCTATCACCACCTTTTATTGTATCAAGAGCCAAGGCCGGCTAACCAAACAACCATTAACTTGATCAAAAGATCTCATTTCATCTAAGTGTAAACCAAACACATCTCTTTTCCAAACTTAGGGTTAACCTCTTCTAGCCAAACTAGGAAGATATATTTCAACCAGAGCATCCATTACCACTTCACCTTCTTAGGTATTATGTAATGTTATTGATGTACACCTCCATGTATACCACTTATTATCTTACGTCAGCTCTAAATATATCTTCACTGAGACACTACTACAGAAATACCTTTTAGCGTCGGTTGTTTAACCCCCTTTGGCATCAGTTTCCGACCGACGCCTATGTGGGCGCCGCTAAAGGTCGAACACTTCGGCGTCGGTTTTTTAACCGACGCCTATTTAACGTATAGGCGTCGGTCTTTTAGTAGATAACCGACGCCGAAAGGGTTCGCGCCACAGAAAACAGCGTCATCTAGGACACATTCTGCGTCGGTGATATACTGAAAGACCGACGCCTATATGGAATATAGCGTCAGTGTTTAATTGGTAACCGACGCAGAAAGTGTCCTAGATGACGCTGTTTTCTGTGGCGTG
Organism: Alisma plantago-aquatica; assembly: GCA_963693085.1. NCBI lineage: Eukaryota > Viridiplantae > Streptophyta > Magnoliopsida > Alismatales > Alismataceae > Alisma > Alisma plantago-aquatica. Next base: position 797,040,969 of record OY856414.1, on the reverse strand, counting down.
AACCCTTTCGGCGTCGGTTATCTACTAAAAGACCGATGCCTATACGTATTAGAGGCGTCAGTTTGAGATGAACAACCGACGCCATTTCCAGTACGGCCGTGGCCACATTAGGCGTCAGTTTCGTTCAAAAACCCGACGCTGTATGTCTTTGCTGACGGTTTTCTGTAAATAACCGACGCCTATAGCTATTTTTTTTTTCATATCAGTTTGCAGGCCTGCTGTGGCTGGTCAGCAGGATGAGAACCTACAGTTCAGTTTTCTGAACTGCAGGTTTACGACATCCATTGATATCAGCCTACAAACAGGCCACAAACCTGCAAAAGTCCCAAGGAAAATTTCACACAAGTAGATACATTCAGACATCAATTCAATTCTCACATTAACACATATAGAAACATTCAAATACATGTATTAACATTCAGAAATATTCATTTACAAAGTATCATTCATTATCGCTATCAACATCCCAATTATATCTTACAATTGCCACTGCTTGTATGGCTTTTGCCCATTCTTCTCTTATTTCATCTAATGCTTCCATCGTATATGGAGCATGTATATTTTTTAAGCGTGTACCTATAGTGTGGTCAGTTTGAAACACCTGCAAAGAGAATGATGTATATATATAAGTAATAATATAAAAATAAGATTGATATATTTCATACTAACGAATGAGACTATATATAATACCTCATGTATGGTATCGATGTCCAATGCGACATGTTTGATAATCATCTGCATAAATTGCATCACATAGTATGCACATGCCCAGCCATTGTCTTGTGTAGCGCACTATAAATTCAAACATACAAAATAATACAACTAAGCACAATTCACATCAATAATATATACATTGGAGTCGGGAACTTACTTGTACGTTCTGCCAATTTATTGGCTGGTTCTTTTTTCCTTGGGATCGTTCCTCCAGCCTTTTTGAATGCATCTAAACCCCTACATGTTAATATAACACAGTAAATTGCATAAGTAAATAGTAATGTAATAACAGATGTTAACAGATACAAAAATGAAATATTTCTCACCAAAATAATGGCATTCTCATTACGTGTCCAATTTTAGTGTTTAATGTACTTCCCGCGGGATCTAGATAATAAACAGTGAACATCCCCGGGACAATAACTAGTAACTCCCAATGTCTACCCCTAGAGGTAAAAAGTTAACAATTAATAACTCAAAATGCAAAATAAAAATGGAATTTTCTTAAGTCCAAATTATAAATAAAGTAAACTTACTTGACATTGAATGGAGCTATTATTATCGTCTTCTTTTGCTGACCAAAAATTGTAAAAGCATCTATACATTATTGTTGAACACTATCAGGGTCTTTAGCTACCATACTAATCAATGATGGAATCAAAAATCCCACATGATCAAATGCAAATTGTTTTCAATAATCTTCGACTAAGTAGATGCAAAACATATAGGCGTATGCATTAATATATAAGAAACCAGATCACCGGATCTTACACAAGGTATATGGATGTATAAACAAGACCTCACCTTATCCATGTCTCTATCATTGATGTGTTCAGCCAATCATACATAAACAACTCAATAATATCTTGTATAAATAAAGAGCTATCGTATGATTGACCTGCATAATCTGCATCTAAAGAAACAATTATAGGGCAATGTATGTTATGTGCTCGTAGCCAACATGCCATTCCCCTACAAGCAGGACCTAACGGGTATGTTAGGTCAGTTGGAACCCAAGTTGGTAATGCGGGAAGTGGAGGTGGAGGCCTAGGTGCTCCTGGTGTCTTCTTTCTAACCTGTATATATAATTTCAGATCAGTTGACATCATATATACACATTAACAGTCTAAATCAATGTAAATTTATCTTACAATTTCAGTCGTGTAGACGACATCTGCTTTGGGCCACAATATGACCCCGCCTTCTGCCTCACCAAGTGTATCAATATATGGGTGGGCATATGGCAATGCAACTTCCCTCCAATCGGGTAATACATGTATCGGGCTCACACGAATGTAGCCCTACGGCATTGGAGTCCCATGAAACGTTGCCCCAGGAAGGGACTGGTAAGCTTGCGCCTCTGCAACAACATAGTCTTGCATTCTTAAGCGGCATGGCTTCAATGCCTACAAATTTACGTAAAGAATGTTATACATATATACATATCATCTTGAAAACATATCATCTTGGAAAGACTATCTACAATGTCATAAACAATACTTACAGCAGACGTGCTAGGCGATGGGTCTCCAGGATTACTCGCAGTCTGTGCATCAGGAGAAGAGTGGGTCGCCATAGGCTGATTGGAAGCCTGAGATGCCTGCCACCGCAGCAATTCTTCCATGACCTTCTCAGCAACTACATCGTTGACCTTCTTAGCAACTATATCCTCGACTCTCTTATTCTCCTATACATGGATAAAAGAAACATTAGCTTCTTATTAATGAATTTCCTTTTGCAGTAACATTCTAAAAAAAGAATAGGTTACCTCTTCTTGAGAAAGTCCCACTCTGTGTTTGCGCTGGGATGGCCCAAAGAATGCTTTGATGCCCACACCAGCGCCGGCACCTCTAACACGTCCAGGATGCTCTGGGTTACCCAGAGAAACTATCAATTCATCCCTTGTGCCCTGAGGGATGAACGTGCCTTGTTTTCTCTGCTCGTGCAGCTCCCGCTAATCACCATAAACAGAAATTGGTAAGTTAACACCACAAATAATCAATATTCAAACGATTACTCTAAGAGTTGTATTTTACCATTTTTGTAGCCGCCTCAGCAGTTACGAGCTTCTTTATTTCACCCTTCTTCTTTTGCCTGCCAGCTATCCAGATATCATGGCGAGGCATGGGTGTGGCAGACTCCTGAGTAGGAGCAGACTCCTGAGTAGGAGAAGACTCCTGAGTAGCCGTAGACTCCGCCTGTAGTCTTTGGCGAATGCTTGCATAGCCTTTTGGACCCATAGTGTGGTCATGCACATTCAATGCACGCCTTGCTTTTTGTGCGTCACTGTGGCCTAGTTAGTATGCACATTAATAATTTGGTTAGTAGCACTAAATGTTAATCTTGAATAGGTGAATACAATGTATATTAATTAAAATGGGAGTGATGCCTAATACCTTGAATTCTTCAGATTTTCTTGAAGCAACAAAATTGTCCCAATCTTCTTTGTCCAAGAAGTTCCATTGTTCAAGGGCTGACTTCTTCTTCTTATCACCCTCTTTTATGTATTCTCTGTTCAGTTTTGTCCTATAATTCCTAAGCATCTTTCCAGCGCGTTGCATCACACTTTTACGATGCAACTTCTCATCCAATGCAAACAGATTCTGTAAAATAGAAATGTTATTAACTAGTATCCAAAAATAGAATTGCAAATAATAGAATTTGTAATCTACAAAATAGAATTGCAAATAATAATAACTCACACATAAATCTTTCCATATCAAGTCTTTCTTCGCATGAGGAACTTTATGCCAATTATCATACTTAACACCACAATGGCTTCGAGTGACAACCCCAAGATAGTTTATAAAATTATTGCGGTTCACTCCAATTGCATTCCCTCCATTATCAAACTCCACAGCCAATTTGGATCCACTGCTACTCAGCGCAATTAACTTTTTCAACAGAGTGATACCCCTTTTCTTGTTAAGTTTTTGTTGCTGCGCATCAAGTTGCTCCAGTGCTTCAGTGGGTACATGTGCATCATCAACCTAAAATTTGACAAAAATAAACACACTGAATTAGCCCAATATAGAAATATAGGATATATGACATAACTAGAAGATAATGAATTTTATAGAAATATAGGATATGTTTTTAGAACTTACATTGGTATCCTCGCCATGCTCATCATGGACAACATGCTCATCATGGACATCATTCTCATCATGGTCAACCATATGAAAATGTCATTAAAAAGGCAAACATTTAGCATTTGTATTAACTAGAAAAAGGCAAACATTTAGCATTTGTATAAACTAAAAGGCAAACATTTAGCATTTGTATAAACATACATGTCTCTAAAATTGTGATCTTTTATCAATTAACAATCCTTCATTGTGATCTCCTCGCACATATAAGTCATCATTAGCTTCAATATTTTGTGGAGTTGGCAACCCAACTGAGAATGGACTAGAGTCATCATACTTATCATAGTACTCTTCTTCATCTATAGGATCTTCAATGAACTATCTTTTACCATGAAGAACAACCGACCATTTATCATTTGCAGGATCATCGATATAGAATATTTGTTTAGCCTGTGATGCCAATATGAATGGTTCACCCTTCTCGCCAATCTTTTCAAAGTTCACCAAAGTGAAACCCAATTCATCCACTATAACTCCTTTGGTGTTATCAACTCAATTACATTTAAAGAGCGGAATTTTGAAATCTATGTAGTCAAACTCCCAAATGTCTTCAATGACACCATAATATGACATTTTAGCTTCACGTGGACTCTTATCCTTTGCACTTGCAAAGTACATAGTCGACGCTTGAAGAGTGACCCCACTATTTTGGACAACACTCTTATCATCTTGGCGCTTTGTGTAATATGTGAATCTTTTAATGCCAAACCCTTCATAAGACATAACATTCAGTTTTGGTTTAAAGGCGAGGCATTTGATAGTTTCTGTAATATCATTTGGTGTTTGAGATAGTTGATGTAAGACTTTATCTTCAAACCACTTAGTAAAAGTCTTATTATGCTCTCTAGCAAGCCACATTAAACTTGCTCGAGGATGTTGTCTCTTTATGAAATTGGTATGTTCCTTGATATAAACACTCACTTCGTCCATATTGTGTAAAATATACAAGTGAGCTTGTTCCAACTGCTCATGGGTGATTACTTTCACCCGTGATCCCAAAATTCCTTTGCCCTCCTCAATATTCTTGTCATTATTAGGAGTGTCATTACCACTGAGAAAGTCATTGCAAAAATCCATAACCTCTCTTGCCACATAACCTTCAATAATACTCCCTTCAAGCCGATAACAGTTTTGAACATCACCTTTAAAAACGCTCATGTATCGTTCAAAGGGATACATCCAATGTAAGAAAACTGGTCCCAACATTTTCACTTCCCTAGTCAAGTGGACAACAAGATGTACCATGATATCAAAGAACGAAGGAGGGAAATACATCTCAAGCTGACATAGGGCAACAACCACTTCTCTTTGCAAATTATCGAGAGTATCAGGGTCAATAACTTTGCTACATAGACTGTTGAAAAAGAAACAAAGTCTGGTAATTGCAAACCTTACATGCTTCGGCAATATAGATCGAATTGCCACGAGCAATATTTGTTGCATTAGAGTGTGACAATCATGAGATTTAAGACCTATCAACTTCAGATCTTTCATTGATACCAATCTACGGATGTTGGATTAGTAACCATGTGGCACCTTAACATTTACCAAGCATTCACAAAAAGTTTTCTTGTCCTTTCTAGACAACATGTAACAAGCGGGAGGTAAGTATGTTCTTTTATTACCCATTTCACGTAATTCTGTTAATTCTGACCTTATTCCCATTTCACGTAGGTCCAGTCTAGATTTTATCCCATCTTTAGTCTTACCTGGTATATTTAATAAAGTACCAATGATGTTATCACAGACATTTTTCTCAACGTGCATTACATCGATACAATGCCTGACTGTCAAAGAACTCCAATAAGGAAGATCCCAAAATATTGACTTTTTCTTGAATGAAGAATTGTCACTCCGTGTGGCCATACTACATTGTGATTTCTTACCAAATTCATTGACAATGTCTTTTACTCTTGCATAAACAACATCCCCTAGTATAGGTTTAGGTGCACTGCGTTCATCATTCCATCCATTGAATGCTTTGCGCTTCCTACGATACGGATGGAATTTTGAAAGAAACCTTCGATGACCAAGATATACAGTCTTGCCGCCATGTTTTAGTCTTATTGAATCAGTGTTTTCTTCACAAATAGGACACGCTTTAGCTCCTTTGACACTATATCCAGACAAATTCACATATGCTGGAAAGTCATTAACAGTGCAAAACAACATAGCGTGCAAACGAAATGTCTCTCTTGATGAAGCATCATAGGTCATCACACCTTCAGCCCAAAGTTTCTTTAAGTCATCAATCAAAGGTTCAAGATAAACATCGATATCATTTCCGGGTTGTTTAGGGCCCGATATCAACAACGACAACATAACGTACTTATTTTTCATACACATCCAGGGAGGAAGATTGTATATAACAAGCATGACTGGCCAAGTGCTATGTTGGCTGCTCAATGTCCTGTACGGATTCATCCCATCTGTACAAAGCCCAAGTCTTAGATTCCTATCTTCTTCACCAAATTTGGGGTACAATAGATCAATCTTCTTCCACTGTGGGGAATCAGACGCATGTCGTAGGATCCCATCATTATTTTTCTTAACATCTGCATGCCACCTCAAATTCTTCACATCTTTCAGATTTGCAAACAAGCGTTGAAACCGTGATATTATAGGTAGATACCACAGCACCTTGGCAGGAGAACCAGTTTTGGACTCCCCCGAAGTCGTCAATATATACCTTGACGCACCACATTTTGGACAATCTTTCAAATCTACATAGTTCTTTTGAAATAATACACAATCATTCGGGCATGCGTGTATCTTCTTGGCCTCCATTCCCATTGGGCACAACATTTTATTTACCTGGTATGTTGAGATTGGCAGCTCGTTTCCTTCAGGAAGCATTTCTTTCAACAAAGTCAACAATGAAGTGAAGCTTTTGTCGCTCCATCTATTGTTAGCTTTCAACTTATAGAATCTCAACACAGCGCTAAGCTTTGTAAACTTAGCACAGCCTGCGTATAACGGTATCTCAGCATCATGCACAATGTTTCTAAAGATAGGAGGTGGATCGGTGTGCTCTACCCTACAACTATCCAGCATCGGATCAACGATGTCTACTGGAACTGGTTCATTCACATTTACGTCATCGGAGGCAATTTCTTCTTCCACCCAAGCACTGCTATCGGCATCTACTGGTTTCGAGTTTGAAATCTCTCCATGCCAGTGCCATTCTGTATAGCCTTGTAAATCCCGTTGCACATGACATGACTTTTGATTTCCTCACCAGTGTTGACTTTCAAGTTGTTACCACAATGCCTACATGGACAGTAGAACCTATCTGTAGGTTTTTTCCTATGTTCCTCGGAAAATCTAATAAACTGATCAAGTCCAGATATAAACTCTGGGGTGCAACGATTACGAATGGACATCCATGATCTATCCATTCTATGATCAAAGAGAAAACAAGTATATATTAGGAAACAAGTATATATTAGGACAAGATTAGGGTATACACTTACATCCTAAGTGTATAATGTGATGTCATTCTTATATATAATAAATGAGTCAATCTTGGACGGGTTTCTAGGCCAACAAACACATTTGATGTCATTCTTATATATAATAAATGTGTACCACCTATCCCATCCTTGAACACCTAATCTCACTAGTAAGTGTATAATGTGTATTGGGTTTTCAAGAAAATTTTGGCAGCATTTCCCCACTGTTCTCTAAGTACATATATACTTAGAGAACAAACGGGGAAATGCTACCGAAATTTTCTCGAAAACCCAATACACATTATACACTTACATCCTAAGTGAGATTAGGTGTTCAAGAACAGTCCCAAACCGGAGACTATCCAAGATTTACTCCTAGTGAGTAAATCTTGGACGGGTTTCTAGGCCAACAAATACATGTGTTGTCATTCTTATATATAATAAATGTCTATAAACTACAGGCAACATGGTTAATCCTAATCAACAAAGCATTATTAAATAATAAATCAAGAAATCAATAGTTTCAAACAAAAGGTCTAGGAATCTTTACTAGACATTATATGTATCCCTAATCATCATATTTAACATACTACATTATTATGAACATCCAGATCAGATTAAGATCATACTATGTTATAACCATTGGTTTAATAACCCTATTTCCGCATGTACATGTTTATCAACTTTAAAACCCTATAATTCATGAAATCATTCTAATTCAATTTAATATGTTGGGATCACATAATTATATAATGACATCAGAATATATAGAAGAATCATAATATCGAGAAAATTTTATTCACAATCTATGCATTTTTCTGATCAAAACCATATACAATATGTCTATAATTGGAGCTAGCATTTATTTCCTATATTATTGGCAATATGAATGTGTGAATCTGACCTGGAGAGGAGCTGTGGTCAAACCTGGAAGGTAGGGCTAGGGCTAGATGAGTTACGGCCGGTCTGGAGAGGAGCTGTGGTCGAACCAGACGGCGGCGCAGAGTGGGCGACGACGATGGCACGTGGCGGCAGTGCGCGACGATCGATGAGCAGGCGGAGAAGATGGTTGTCGCAGCACGACGGCGGTGGAGAAGCAGCTAGCTGTCGGCCTAGCGACGGCGGCGTGGAGGCACTGGCGGCGGCGTGGAGGCACCGGAGGTGAAGGCGGCGTTCACAAATCAGCACTGGCGGCGGAGAAGGCGGTGCGGCGGCACTGTCATGGAGGAAGATGGTGGTGGTTGCGGCAGAGTGGAGGGTCGGGCGACAGCAGAGAAGAAAGGGCCGGGGAATAGTTTAGGCGATGAAACAGAAGAAAGGGGAAGAGTCGGGTGATCGTGGGATATTAAGTTCACCAATAGCGTCGGTTGTTTCAAACAACTGACGCCTAAGCCTCTTTAGCATCGGTTGTTTGAAACAACCGACGTTCAATTGGACAATATTTGCACGAAATTGTTTGGCGGGAACCACTTTCGGCGTTGGTTATCAACGGATGACCGACGTTGAAAGTGACACTTTTCACGCAAAGTTTCATCACACATATGCGTCGGTGGCTATTTAAATAACCGACGTTGTATGTGACACTTTTTCTTTTCGCTCAAAAATTGGATTTCGCGGGAGCTTTTGGGCGTCAGTTTGTTATAGTCAACCGATGCTGAATACAAAGCGGTACCCGTGTCTGGTTGGTCTTCGAATATAGACGTCGGTTTGCCTAAACAACCGATGCCTTATATTATAGGCGTCAATTTTCCTTAATAACCGACGCCCATAAAAGCGACACTGAATGTTATTTCTGTAGTAGTGAGAACACTTTGAGCTCATCTTCTTGGTGATCAAACTCAACCTTGTAAGACTCATATCTCATGATAAAAACATCCTTATAAGGTGACTACCTCATTCCTCTTAGCGTTTACAAACCATCCATGTATCATTCACTCCACCAGGGTATGTTATCATCTCTAACCTCATACCTCGTAGCAACGTTCCAACTCACATTATCTTTTATCCTTAGTGTATGGAATGTGTACCGTCCTATCTCTCACTCTCATAACAAGAGTAAATAAGCATTTGGCTGCAATCCAAACACAGATTTCTTCCTATTCCAAGAGTAGAGATAATACATCCCACCTTGCCAGTGCACCTTTAAATTAAAGTCGTAACGTGCCACCTATGTCTTCAAACATCATGATATCAAAAAAAAAAATTACTTCCATGAGAACTGGTCTCAAACTTATTTGGTCCAAGAACAATCCTTGGTCATCTCCTCTAGGTCTTTAGGGTGCCAACACTTTTGGGGTCATCCCCCTTCCCTTATGCATACAGAGAGTGCCCTACTCATCCGCCCTTTGGGTCGCATGATTTCATGAAGGTGATCAATCTCCTAACCCATGGCCCTCAGATAATGATAGTTGTTACCTCCCGACCATATGGTTATGGGCAACTAGGAAATTAGGCAACTCCTACTTTCATCGGTCTTATCCCTACCTGACCCTAGGATAGACTTAGGGTTTTGTTTATAGTACATGTCCAACTTAGAACCTTACCCAAGCCTTTATCATCTCTCTTTGTATACATGGGCTGACATTCATCCTCTCATAGGGGTCATGGCAACATGCCTACCTTAGTCAAGCCCCATACCGGTTACCTCCATGGTAACACATTCACATGCACATAGAGATGGTTATTGATGGGTCTACATGCTCATTCTCTTACCATGTACTTTCCACTTCTTTAGGTATCCTCAAAACCAACAGAAATCGGTGTACACCCTTCAAAAGGGTCCTTCTCCCAGGATGGAAGAGTGCTATCTCTTGACAAAAAGGTCACAAATGCCTTTAGGTCTAGGGTTAATATCCATATTCTTAACCTTAATTAAGGCACAAGAAGACCCCTTACTAAACCATACTAGGTCATCTGGGTTCTTATTCTTCAATATTAGATCAAGGTCATACCTTCCCGTGTCATCAACTTAGCTGGGAGGGGTTTTCCAACCATACCTTAAACGTAATGGTTCTCCTTTCCACTGAACATAAGGAGTCCCATGCTCGCATCTCAAGAAACTCAACTCTTATCAGGTGCATTTGGTACACCACTTCCCCTCTTAGGCCTAGGAACCCTAGGTCCTCTTTTTGGGTGTCCAACTACATGCTCAACCTCTTAACCACTAACCAAACATGTATCGGGTCATCCTTTTTCCTCAATCTACACTTTAATGTTGAGTCTTCCTCGAGGACAACAACAAGGTACAAGGCCTCATAACCTGTTACTAAACCCCTCCAGGGTATACAAAACTTCTTCTTCCTTTCTTAGAAGGTAAACACTTATACCATAGGCACATAGATGCCAAAGCCTCATCCTCTCTCTAGGGTTTGATTCCTCCATAGGCAATCAAAATATCCTCAACCTCCAGGGATCATGCATGAGACAACCACTATCATCCACTTAGGTTGCATCATCCTCAACTCCTCATTATTCCTCATATCTCGGGGTCTAGGCTTCCATGAGTCCTATTCTCTCTCTCCAGAGCCAACCCAACAACCAACCTTACTATCAGAGGTCCCCTTTTCCTGAGGGATCAAACTCACACGCATACCTCTACCTGATGAAGCTTATGTTTGATCAAGGCTATCCATAGCTCCTTTATGTTTATCTCACAAGCCATCCATCATACTCTCGTGGCCAGGGTTTTGGCATATTGTCAGCACTGCTGACACACTATAGGTGTCTACTATGCCATGCTACTATAAGCTCATGGGGTTTCCATAGGTTCTTCACTAACCTCATCATTGAAGGATCTATTCTTCATTCTAACATGCACGACCCTTACCAAGATTGGGTCGCTAGAGGTACTGTTCATCCAACCTCTCATGGAATCCATGGCATGTCTATCCAAACACCTGGTCTATCATGAAATCTAACTCATCATGTTGTCTCTCTCTCTAACTTCCACTTAAGGTTAGGGTTAACATCATCCTCATAGGATGTGCTAGGTCTCTACCGGCAATGGAGATCCCTACCTCCAAAACTAACTCTCTCTTGAATTATCCTCTTGACAAGAAGGTCTATCCTCAGGTCTCAACTGAGGACAATGACAACTCATGTCATACGACCTAAGCATGTATCTATTCTTTAATTTACGCTTAATCTATTAATCTTATGTCCATGACATCTGATTTACATGCCTTTCATTTAATTTGATGGAGGATTCCTTAGACCTTATTAATCTTACCCATACCTCAAGAGGGTGAAAAGAAGAGAGAAAACCCTAATCCTTAAGGTCCTTAATAGAATTTATGATGAGAAGGGATGAATAAGATGAGAAAGTCCTAAATGTATTTTATTTCGATTCTTACCCTAAGACTTTGGCCAGGCAGTCACACGGATCCGCGAGTCCTCGTATTCTAACTAGTGGTGCGGAGGAAAATATTGCCAGCCCCCGGTCGTGATCCTTTTCTAGAAACCTCCGTCTTTCGGATAATCCTCTAATAACTCCCTTGGTTCTATGGAATTTGTAAAATTTAATAATTATTAATGGTTAAATGAGGAACCTAAGATCTGATACCAAATGTTACGACCCCACATTTCAGTAACCCCCAATTAACGGAGACCGAGAGGTCGAAGTCGCACCCATAAATTCCGGATCAAATGTTCGACATATAACCAAGAACAATTATCAAAATTTAACAGACTATACTGAAAAATGGTAATAAAATTTTTGCATACCTTTGAAAAGTTTGGAATATACTAAACTTCTAACCACAGTTGAACTACTCTAACTAGTTCCTCCTTGTTCTTTAATTCTTGAATTCACAAGGTATCGCTTTATTATTTTTACTTTGGGATTTGTACCTAAATCGCCGAAAAACAAAACGACGGTCAGCCAAAGTTGGTATATGGGGAAAACTAATAATTTGCAACTATGTTAACAATGTAATCAAGCAATTAATCATTTAACAATCAAGATTACATTTTAAGGCATACAACTCAATCCATTATAATACCTCTATAAAGGTAGAGTCGCATGGCACTACTCGAGGTAGCCCAATATCTAACTCAATGTGACTTGATGGTCCTACCTCAAGGGTAACCATGTACTAATTCATCCATAGACCTGATGGACCTACCCAATGGGTAGCCATGTACTAGGTCTTCCTCTGACCTGATGGACCTACCCATAGGTAGCCATGTACTAGGTCAACTATGATGCCATAGAGAGAACCAAGATCTGAGCTTATAGGCATATATCCTTTGTGATAGTCATAGTCACATTATAGTTTGCATGAACTAAATTCATCCAACAGTTTATTTAAAGCAATCGGTAAAACATTCGGGAACCGTCATGAAACTAGAACGGTTATTCATAAGCGTAACCACATACCTGTCAAGATGATGTGAGACAGAAATAATTCAATCAACAATAAGCAAGCAAGCATTCAATAAGATCCTGAAAACAATTACACAATTTCCTTTTATGACTCATGTCATCAAGATCTATTAAATCTTGCTCGCTTCCTAGGGTTTCTAGTCCAGTTTTAGGGTTTCTATTGCAATTGGGGTTTCACTTCATCTTTTACTATTTTAAACCCTAATTTAAAGCAATTGATCACAAACCCTAATCATCTCAACATCTAAACCTCAGCTTCGGATTAAGGGTATAAATAACCATTAAATAAGTCCATTACGCCTCTTTTACATTAAAGCTATCATTTTTATCCTTTTAATCCATGACAAGATCATTATATGCATTTATCATCCATTCATCGTTCATTATAGTCTAATACACAAATGAACTCTATTTGTCATCAATTTCACTTTTAACCATTAGAAAAACCCTAATTTCCATATTAAGGGTGTTTATCCACGATTATGAACTTTTATGCATGAAATAGCTTAGAATCATCTTATTTCAATTTTAATCATGAAATTGATCAATTACAACCATTAATAGTCTCATTCACTAATATTAGGGTTTCAAGGCCCATTATATGCATATCTATGCACTTAAAGCTCTAAATTAATCAATTGTGTGCAAAATGCATCCTTTTCGATCTTAACGCTCCTTTTTATCATTAACAGGTTAATACCAACTTTAATTATCTATCAAACCTGGTTAATTACATTAATCATCTCCAAAAAGGATTTCTTAATCTTTAATTCATTAAAGTTGACAAATTACACTACTTTTCAAATTTAAAGAGGAATTATCCTTCAAATATATTTTTATTGGATTCCTCTCATTTTTCTGAGCAAAATTCATGTATAATGCGCATCCATCCGAGCTAAGGTTAACGAGATATGAATTTAGCAAAGTCCACTTACTTTGGGCCAATCCGGATCCGCCACGTCACCGTATGCATGCATGCAGCTTGCCTTTGAGTTTATAATCAGATTACGATAATACCCCTGGTTAAGTGATCGATTTCTATAGAACGTGAAGGGAAGATTTGTCCAAACGTCGAAGGTTCTCTTCAACCTCCAGAGGATGCGATCCATCCGCCCTAGTCGTGCTTTGCGTGGCTATTCTCTTGCTCCTCAGACCTCGATCGCCCTCAGCAACTGTCCCATCGACTCCGCCATGCTCCCACGCACCTGGGGCACCACTAAGATCGCGGCCTAGGTGGCTCGTTCAAGAGCTTCTGGCCTACAACATGTGGATGCCATTGCAGCCATGCGGCTGCAGCTGCTTGTCGATCAGGGCAGAAGGATGGCCACCAATCAACTCTTTGATGTCGTGGGACCCTATAGCCTCCAATAGGACCACCAAACCAACCCTTGATGCTCCAGAGATAGGTCTACACCCTCGTTAGGGTTTACACGTAAGAAATAAGAAGAGGAAGAAGGGATACATGTGAGATCTTTTGGAACTCGAACAAGAAGGCCAACCCCTATATATAGGGGAGGTTTTTCTTATCTCAAGAAGCGCACCTGCCAAGATGCAAAATCTTGTCCCAATAGGAATCTAACTCCATCATAAGAAAACAAGCTTTCTCTTTTTCCTTTGAATATTCCCTATTATATGGATATTAGGAATTCGAAATTCCTCTTCCATCTTCTTTATACTTGCCCTTTTTAATCCATAGGAACGAAATCCTATTTCCCTTTAAGAGAAATTACTTTCTTTTTAGCAATATCTCATAATACATTAATTGTATACTCTCATTATCCCCTTATTTTGCATTTTTTGTATTTTCTCTTTCTTTCCTCTTTATTTCTCTTTTATTTTCCTCATTGGTATTCCTTTTATCATTAGGAATCCTTGTAATATGAAATTCCACTAAGGATTACTCAAATAAACTTGTTTTCACTTGTTTCCCATATTTTAACATTGTTTTCTAACTTCTTTCTTAATAAAGAAATACTTATTTGATCTTTTCTTTTCTTATTGCCTTTTCTTCACAATCTTGGACTCCTTGGCACCCAAGGAACCTAAGAGGCACGAAATACATCATTAGATTACATTATTTTGCCTTCTAGAGGTTTCCACATTTTTCTTTTCTTAGTCATCAATTATTTGAAATTCCTCTTTATTGGGACCAATAGACAATAAAGCCCACAAACCAAACAATCAAGGCTATTGTAAATGGAATCCATTTATTCAATACATGTTATATCATTATTTGTCCAATTATCTTTAATATGAGAAATTACATTTCTCACCTATTGAACCCAAAAATTGGGGTTATAACAGGATCATACCCTAATCAATACATGACTAATACTCATGTATGAACTCTTCTCCCTCATCCTCTCTAGGATGTTAATTACACCAATCCTGATTTAATTAGGTCAACCCTTCATTTCAAGTACATACATCTGTGGTTGACATAGTGTATTAAGATACTGCTTTCATAAGCTTTTAGAGTTAACCATTTTATAGATACTAATCATCTAGGTACTTCAGAGATTCAACCATTGTACCTATCTTTGATAATCATTATTATAAACCTTGGAATTAATATATCATTCTTCACCTTAAGTCTCCAAACGATCTTGACCTCTTTAAACCTCCAATCGGTTTTGAGCTTTCACACTCCAAACGGTTTTGAAACCGTTTGATTCCAAACGGTCCTGAGACCGATTGACCCCAAACGGTTTCAAGACCGTTTGGACTTAAACGGTCTCAAGACCGTTTGGTCCAAAACATCTTGAAAACTGAAAGGATCACTTGAAGGTTTCTTCAATCAAATCGATTAGGGTTTGAACTCTTTGAACCATCCATTGTTGAAACTATTGAAATAGATCAACTTGTGACCCTTGGATCTTCATCCATTATTATCAACCCTTGACCTCCAAACGGTCCTGAGACCGTTTGATCCCAACTGGTTTCAAGACCATTTGGACTCAAACGGTCTCAAGACCATTTGATCCAAGTCAGCTTGAAACCGAAAGGATTCAATTAGGGTTTTCACCTCTTCACCAGATTAGGGTTTGCAATTGGTAGATTATCCAATCTTGGAACCTTTACAAACCAATCAATTAAATCTATTAGATCATTATTCAACACATCAGCAATCCCCCTCAAATGGTCAACCTCCTCCATTCGGTCAACCACTCCAAATGGTTTGGAACCCAAACCTCCAAACGGTTTGCAAACCATTTGGTCACCAAACAATTTGGTGAAACTGATTGGATCATATTGTTGAAATCGTTTGCACCCAATTTATTTTGAGGTTTGTGCTTAGGATGATGTCATTATCATCAATCTTAGACCCTTTGAAATCTACTTCCATTCCCATGGTTGTTCCATCAATTATCCAAAGGAAATTTCAAGAAGAACAATTGAACAAAGTTAATTGAAGAATTGAATTCAATGATAATATTTAAGGGTTCAAGTTATATAACCCACCTTCAAAGAAGCTTCAAATCTCCAAGATTCACGACTACAATGGTGAAAGAAGGTCCTGCAACTATCCAAGGCTCGTCCTCAAGCTTTTGAGTGAAAAAGAATGGCTAGGATTGAAGATTGAATGGAGAAAAGAAGAAATCATGCATTGATTTCTGATTTCTACCATGAAATCAAGATGAAAGAAGGCCATGGAGCTTACCTACAGGTTGGGGGTCGTCCTCCTGTTTCTCCTAATCTCCCTTGTTTGTTTTTCAAGAAAATAGTGAAAGTGGTTTCTAAATGACCCTTTCAAGTTATGGATATATGACTATATATGTATATTATTGAATTTCTTTTTAAGAGAGAGAGTAGGAGATAATTCCTCCATTTCCTTGTCACTTGCCCCCTACTCTTCCTTACATACGAGGATATCTCTTTTTCCTCTTATTCCTCTCAATTACCCATGAATAAAGGAAAACAAATTAAGTACCTTAATCAATTTAATAATAATATCCATAAGTTAGTGGATATTTCTTTTTCATTATTTAATGTGAGTGGATTCTTTACCTCCTTAAGATATTTCGTAGACTTTGCAAGGAACAAGTACGTCCACACATATATAAATTCAACCATTACAATTTTGGTTGAATGGCATTTCCATGAATACATTTATTTTTGCATTAAATTGAATTAGGGTTTTAATTATGCTTAAACCTTGATTATTTTAATATCAAGATTCTCTCTCCTTCAAAGTGATACATTTGAGACACCCCTCTCATTTTATTTTCTCTACATGATGCCAAGAAACATTAGGGACTCTCTAGAAAAGGTAATTTGCATATTGAACCCTGGGTTTTGGGTAATTTGCACATTACACCAAAATTAGGTTTTAATGTACAAACATTGCTTTATCAGCTCTTTCTTGGTACTCAAGCCATATCTCTGCATCATATTCATTCTTATGATGCTTCAACACTTGAGGAACATTTTATCATGCAACATTTGCAAGTTAACCCCTCAACTTGGGTAATTTGCACTTTAGTCCAAAACAAGCAAAACATTATTTTCAACATCATTCAAAAAACACTAAAATTGAAATATAAGTTCCTCTTGAGCCTTGATTATTTTTCAAAATATAAAAGAAAGCATATAATTATCTTTATTAAACAAAACATCTAGGGTTAAAGCATAACCCATGTCAGAGATGTTACAAATTATCCACCCCTTACAAGGATTTCGTCCCCGAAATCATTAAGATAAAAGAGAAGGGTAGTTCCTCCTCATATATTCCTCTAGCTACCATGTAGCTTCTTCAATGCCACAGTGATGCCAGAGAACTTTCACAAGGCATATGTCTTTCTTTTTCAGCTTTTTAATTCTTATATCAAGGATCATCACAAGTCCTTCAACATATGATATATCATCATTTAATTCTACCTCCACATGTTGCAAAACTAACTCTGTGTCAGGATGACACTTTCTGAGCATGGGGATATGGAACACTGGATGCAACTTATGCAACTCAGATGGCAATTCCATCTTATAAGCTACCTTTCCCATCCTCTCAATGATTGGATATGGCCCTATAAATCTAGGAGCTAACTTGCCCTTCTTTCCAAATCTAAGGACACCTTTCCAAGGTGATACCTTGAGATATAATCTGTCTCCAACTTGGAATTATACGGGTCTACAACACTTATCAACATAAAATTTCTGTCTATCCTGGGCAACTTTCAACTGTTGTTGTATTACTTTAATCTTCTCTGTTGTCTGCTGCACTAGCTCAAGACCCAAAAGTTGATATTCTCCTTTTTCATACCAACATAAGGGAGATCTACAACGTATACCATATAATGCTTCATATGGTTCCATATCAATACTGTGTTGATAGCTATTATTGTAAGCAAATTCAATCAAGCTCAGGTGTAGATCCCAACTTCCTACAAACTGAAGGACACATGTCCTAAGCAAGTCCTCCAAAGTTTGTATGGTCCTCTCAGATTGTCCATCTGTCTGTGGGTGAAAGGTTATACTAAACCTTAATTGCGTACCCAAAGCTTTATGGAGTCTCTCCCAAAAATGACTCGTGAACTGGGGACCTCTATCAGAAACAATAGTAGCTGGAACCCCGTGCAGACGCACTATCTCATTTATATATATATGTGCAAGCTTCTCAGCAGTGTAGGTTATTTTTACAGGAAGGAAATGTGTTGTCTTAGTCAACCTATCAACTATCACCCATATGGAATCATGACTTTTGTCTGTTCTAGGAAAACCAACCACAAAGTCTAAGGTTACATGATCCCATTTCCACTGTGGTATAGGCAAAGGTCGCATTATTCCTATGGGTTTTTGATGTTCAGATTTAACCTGCTGACACACCGAACACCACATAACAAACTCAGCTACATCTTTCTTCAAACCAGGCCACCAATATATATCTATTAAGTTATGATACATCTTGGTGCTCCCTAGATGCATAGCATACATCGAAGAATGAGCTTCTTCCAGAACTAACTTCCTTAAGTCATTGGCATTATGTACTACCATTCTACCATGGTAAGAGACTACCTAATCATCTCAATCATGAAAACCATCCCATTTCTCACTACCATACTCTGACCTGATCTATTGAATCATAGTATCAGCTTGTTGTGCTTCTTTAATTTGCTGTTTCAGAGTAGGTTTCACTTGCATCTCCGCTAACAGTCCGGCTAACAATGATACATTAAGCTGTAAATTGTTTTACCTCAAGTAGATAAGCATATCTCTTTTAAAGCACACTAAGGAATTCAACCGTGCTTTATCTAAGGCTGGAGATGGTGATTTTTCGCTTAGTGCATCAGCTACTACATTGGCCTTCCATGGATGATAATCAATTGTACAATTGTAGTCCTTGATTAACTACATCCAGCGGCGTTGTCTCATGTTTAAATCATGTTGGGAGAAGATATATTTTAGATTCTTATGATCTGTGAAAATCTGGAATGTCTCTCCATAGAAGCATGAACCACAACAACTAACTCTAGATCATGTGTCGGATAATTCTCCTCGTGTTTCTTAAGCTGTCCAGAAGCCAAAGAAATCACTTGTTTATCCTGCATAAAAACACATCCTAGACCATTCTTAGATACGT
Source organism: Alisma plantago-aquatica (assembly GCA_963693085.1). NCBI lineage: Eukaryota > Viridiplantae > Streptophyta > Magnoliopsida > Alismatales > Alismataceae > Alisma > Alisma plantago-aquatica. The sequence continues at coordinate 797,021,694 of OY856414.1, read as the reverse complement.
CACAGAAAACTATGTACCCCTTTCCCTGCTCAGGTAACACCAGCACAAGTGCACTTGTTAGCCTTTCTTTCAATAGCTGGAAAGAGTGTTGACACTTATCATTCCAGACAAAAGGAACCTCCTTCCTGGTCAACTTTGTTAGGGGTAAAGCTATAGAACTAAAGTTCTTAATGAACCTCCTGTAATAGCCTGCCAGTCCTAGGAAACTGTGTATCTCCATTGGTGTCTTTGGTTGTTCCCATTCCAAGATAGTTTCTACTTTCTTAGTATCAACACAGATACCCGAAGCAGATATTATGTGTCCTAGAAAAGAAACTTCTGGTAACCAGAACTCCCATTTGCTAAACTTAGCATACAGCTTATGGTCTATTAGCAAAGTCAAAGCCTGACGGAGGTGCTGCTCATGTTGTTGAGCATCTCTACTGCATATCAAGATGTCATCTATAAAGACCACTATGAACTGATCAAGGAAAGGTTGAAAGATTCTATTCATGAGTTCCATGAATGCATCTGGTGCATTAGTTAGCCCAAACGACATAACTATGAACTCATAGTGACCATACCTTGTCCTAAAGTAAGCCTTAGGTATGTCACTCTCCTTGATACACAATTGATGGTATCCCAACCTTAGATCTATCTTACAAAAGATAGTTGCACCACACAACTGGTCAAACAAGTCATCAATCCTTGGTAGAGGATACTTGTTCTTTATGGTGACTTTATTCAACTGCCTATAGTCGATGCACAATCGCATAGACCCATCCTTCTTCTTCACAAAGAGGACCGGAGCACCCCATGGTGAAGTACTCGGTCGGATAAAACCCATCTCAAGCAACTCCTGTAGTTATTTCTTGAGCTCTACCATCTCAGCAGGTGCCATTCTATACGGTGTTTGTGCTATTGGTTGTATGCCCATGATTAGATTAATTTCAAAATCAATCTCTTGGGACGGAGGAACACCTGGAAATTCTTCATGAAATACATCCTCAAACTCCCTAACTATAGGAACCTTAAGAAGATTAGGGCTCTCCATTGTGGTATCTACCACATGTTCCAAGAATGCAACACATCCTTGTCTCATCAGCTTCTCAGCTACCATAGCTGACACAAGATAGGTCGGAAGAATCTTCCTATCTCCCTGAAAGATCCATGTGTCACTGTTATCTATGAACACAACCTGCTTGGAATCACAATCCAAGACAACCTTATACTTTTCTACGGTGTCCATCCCAAGGATTATATCAAACACGTGCATCTCAAGTGGTATAAGATCCACCTGAATGTGATGTTCAGAAAAGGAAAGAATGCAGGGAGAACACTCCTCCTGCAACACTACAGATCCCAGCAAAGGTGTTTCTAGCAACAAGCTATCTGCTCTATGACTGACAATTATGTTGCAGTCATGAATAACTTCTCGAGTGATAAAGGAATGCGTAGCACCCAGATCAATTAACACAGATACGAAGCAGGATGAAGACATATCAAAATAAAATAGTTCCATCTGACCTGTCACAACCTGAGAGTTTACCACTGCTTTGGGCTGATTCATCGCATAGAATCTCACCATTGCTTGTTGTTGACCCTGTGCTCAGTTGTTGGGTGCTGAAAATCCAGCTTGGGACGCTTGTCCACGTCCTCTAGCACCACTGCTAGACTGCTGTCTTTGAGATCCTTACTGACTCTGCCTTGGTAGTTGGGTCATATTCATGACTTTCTCAGGACAATCCTTCACTACATGTCTCTTTTTCCCACATCTATAACAGGTTATGTTTCCCCACTGTGGCCTGGGTGGTCCTATTACTGACATTTATGTTGTACTGTGGGCTCCCTCCGGTGGTAAACTACGACCTCTACCCTTGCTTGACGTCCAATGCGTCTGGGTATTAGACCCCTGTGGTGATGTAGGTGCTAAAAACCTAGGTTTCTTGAAAACCACATACCTCTATCCTTGAAACTGTGTATACTCCTTCTTACCCTTGGTTTGTCGTTTCTCTATCACACATCTTTCTATCCGTCTAACGGACTCCACAAAGGTGGCAATCCTCTCCATGTTCTCTAAAGCAGACACATGAGTGGTCAAATCAGCGTTCAACCCCTTCTCAAAATGTCGAATCCTCTCCTCATCAGTTGATGCCATATGCGGATAGAATCGGAGAAGCTCTATGAATTTAGCTTCATACTCACTAATGTTCAGCGGTCCCTGCCTTATCTTTTCAAACTAAGTGATTTTCTCATCCAGAAAAGTCTTGGGGAAGTATCTACCAACGAATTCTCATCGGAATTCCTCCCATCTGACTTCAACACCTAGCCTCTTGCCCTCTTCTATGGTCCACCAGTGACCAACACTCCCGTTTAGGAGGTATACTACATGCCTCACCTTCTCTTCTTCAGGGATATTGAGGATTCTAAAGGCCTTTTCCAACTCAGTCAACCACAAGTCAACATCTACTGGGTCAGTTGTACCAGCATAATCTATGGCTCCAACCCGGCAGAGTCGTTCAAAAGTCTTACCAGCTCCATGTCCTTCATTGTGGGCTAGTGCCCTAGGTGCAGGTAGTGGAATCCTGTCTGTCATATGTGTCATGGTTTCCAAAAATGCCCAAACATAGCTTGGAAGACTGGGTTCCCTATATCTGCTTGGTTTAACTGGGGTTGTTCAGGTACTGGCTCCTCCCTATTTTGGTCCCTTGCACCTCCTCCTAGTGCAGCAACACTGCTCTCAGCAACGTGTTCTTCGTGTGATCCAGACATCTTCATGTTCTTTTTCTCCTATATTAGCAGAAGACACTATTAGATAAACTAGAAGACACTACAATAGACTCAACAACCTTAATCCTATGTCTCTGTATACTCAGCGAACCTAGAGCTCTGATACCACTAAATTGTGATGACACCCGCTATCATTAAGATAACAAGTGCGCACTGAAAACATACAAAAGCGATCATTAACAGCGAATTACTGAAAAATCACTAAAAATTAAAACCATTTACAAAGAGATCCTATCATAGGAAAACTCTTTCATCAAGAACTAATGTATTACATTAACATTCTGGTTCATAAGTACATACTCTGTATCATTCCTTCTCGAGTATTAGAAGCATCTGCTACCTTGTTTGAAACATACACAGTCAGAATAAAAACCTTGAGGCATTATGCCAAAATATCAGATCGATTATAAAAATACTATCCACTGACTCCTAGGACCTGAGAGTATAGAGACGACACATAGGACTCTTTATACAAAAACTATGATAGCCAGTGCCTCCACCTGGAATATCACTGCTGTCCTTGTTGTTGTTGCTGCTCTTCCCCTGCTGTAGGGTTTTTGCCTCTTCTTCCGTGTCTACCTAAAAATGTTGGATCCCACAGGGGTGAGACAATTATAAATTTCCCCAATGAGAGATATAACTCTCCACCAGAAATATCATTATTGCAAGTAAAGCAATTACAAACTGAGCAGAAGATTTAATCATTGATTATGCAGGATAGAGCAATATCATCTTATTCAATGACAAATATCAAGAACATGTATAACATTTATTCATTTAGATTTATAAAAGAATTGTAACATCAACCAATGATTTTTGTACTCAATCCTTAAGAAAATATGCTACACGGCTGATTACATTTTACAATCATATTTATGCCCTGAGGAGATGAGGTATACTGCTCATACTCCAACTGACCACTGCAAAGTCAAAATCAGTACCATACAAGGTCAAAGGAAGAATCCAAAATTCCATGACCTCCCACATCTCGGTCAGTACGAGACTACAAGCAGGACTATGTCAACTACTCAACATAGATTTCCAGGGTATACTGGAAACTTCGCTACAGAGTTACAGTGGCAACTGCACTCTCATCGGCAATCGAGAGATTTAATGTTTTTCTCACATCGATTCGACATTCATCATCATCGGGAGATTTGTGATACATCCATCCCGACACATATAATGAAGGATTGAGAGATCTAGTGTATACCTCACATGAAATCCTTCATCAGAGCGGAAGGTACTCGCGCTCATTACCTCCACATATTAAAAAATATGTGATCATCAGGAGATCCCGTAGGAAAACCTATTTCACCATCACCAATTACTGACGATGATGAATCTATGGTTAGGGCTCTACATGATAAGATTTCACTTGATTAATTAAGTGCATTATCATATTCTTTTTAGCATCAGTCAAGTTTTCAAACATAAATTGTTATGACAAATGCTGTAAAGAAAAGTATAACACATCTTTCAAGTACCTTTCAAATCTTTATAGAACATTGGGATCTCAGTCCCTCTTCTGATACTGGTATTCCACATCCTTGGATAAAATCATCATGTTTGATGATTCTAGGTATTCAAGCCCTTAACTCATCACTAAGCATTGTCACCACTTTATTAGGTAACTATCACCTTCAGGTCATCTGACCAAGGTAAACATGATACTTGCTACACAAGCATTTCTCATGGCACTTAAGGCCCATTAAATCTCTTGTTACCTCTTACTAGGCAAAAAGGCATATTATGGCACACAAGGCCCAATAAACAATTTCAAATAAGTAACACATCATAGCTCATACCTGGCTATGTTCATCATCTCATGATACCTGCATGATTAGTACACATGATAATAGATATATCACTTACATTTCAATATCATGCTATTTAAGGGCAACACCACTATTCTCTTACTAGGGTTAGGTTTTCCCATTTTATGCCAATTAGGAATACTCATCCCATTACCCAACATTAGGGTTATGGATTAACATCATATTGCCCAAGATTAGGGTTTCATGCACTTTACCCCAGAATTAGGGTTTCATATAGCCTTGCATAACATCACCCTAGATTAGAGTCTCACATCACATCATTACATCAGGGTTCACATTTCATTACCCATAATTAGGGTTTACTATTCATCCCAATTAGGGTTTGACATTTCATTACCCATAATTAGGGTTTACTATTCATCCCAATTAGGGTTTCACATTTCATTTCCCATAATTAGGGTTTCTCATATCATCACCCTTAATTAGGGTTACATTATTACCCTAGATTAGGGTTTCACTCAGAATTACCATAAATTAGGGTTATGGCTCATTAACCCATTCGATTAGGGTTTCATGATCTCTTTACTAAGGATCATACCCTAAGCACTACATGACTAATACTCATGTATGAACTCTTCTCTCTCATCCTCTCTAGGATGTTAATTACACCAATCCTAATTTAATTAGGTCAACCCTTCATTTCAAGTACATAAATCTATTGCTGACATAGTGTATTAAGCTACTGCTTTCATAGGCTTTTAGAGTTAACCATTTTATAGATACTAATAATTTAGGTACTTCAGAGATTCAACCATTGTACCTATCTTTGATAATCACTATTATCAAACATGGAATTAATAGATCATTCATCACCTTAAGTCTCCAAACGATCTTAACCTCTTTAAACCTCCAATCGATTTTGAGCTTTCACACTCCAAACGGTTTTGAAACTGTTTGATTCTAAACGGTCCTGAGACCGTTTGACCCCAAACGGTTTCAAGACCGTTTGGAATCAAATGATCTCAAGACCGTTTGGTCCAAAAAATCTTGAAAACTAAAAGGATAACTTGAAGGTTCCTTCAATCAAATCGATTAGGGTTTGAACTCTTTGAACCGTCCATTGTTGAGACTATTGAAATAGATCAACTTGTGACGCTTGGATCTTCATCCATTATTATAAACCCTTGACCTCCAAACGGTCCTAAGACCGTTTGATCCCAAATGATTTCAAGGCCATTTGGACTCAAACGGTCTCAAGACTATTTGGTCCAAGTCAGCTTGAAACCAAAAGGATTCAATTAGGGTTTTCACCTCTTCACTCGATTAGGGTTTGCGATTAGTAGATTATCCAATCATGGAACCTTTAGAAACCAATCAATTAAATTATTTGATCATCATTCAACACATCAGCAATCCCCCAAAAATGGTCAACCCCCTCCATTCGGTCAACCACTCCAAACGGTTTGGAACCAATCCTCCAAATGGTTTGCAAACCATTTGGTCACCAAACGGTTTGGTGAAACTGATAGGATCATATTGTTGAAAACGTTTGCACCCAATTTATTTTGAGGTGTGTGCTTAGGATGATGTCATCATCATCAAGCTTTGACCCTTCGAAATCTACTTCCATTCCCATGGTTGTTCCATCAATTATCCAAAGGAAATTTCAAGAAGAACAATTGAACAAAGTTAATTGAAGAATTGAATTCAATGATAATATTTAAGGCTTCAAGTTATATAACCCGCCTTCAAAGAAGATTCAAAGCTCCAAGCTTCACATCTACAACGGTGAAATAAGCTCCTTCAACTATCCAAGGCTCATCCTCAAGCTTTTGAGTGAAAAGGAATGGCTAGGATTGGAGATTGAATGGAGAAAAGAAGAAATCATGCATTGATTTGTGATTTCTACCATGAAATCAAGGTGAAAGAAGGTCATGGAGCTTACCTACAGGTTGGGGGTCGTCCTCCTATTTCTCCTAAGCTCCCCTGGTTGTTTTTCAAGTAAAGAGTGAAAGTGGTTTTGAAATAACCCTTTCAAGTTATGGATATATGAGTATATATGTATATTATTGAATTTCTTCTTAAGAGAGAGAGAGAGAGAATAGGAGATAATTCCTCCATTTCCTTGACACTTTCCCCCTCCTCTTCCATACATATGAGGCTCTCTTTTTCCCCTTATTCCTCTCAATTATCCATGGATTAAAGGAAAACAAATTAAGCACCTTAATCAATTTAATAATAATATCCATAAGTTAGTGGATATTTCTTTTTCTTTATTTAATATGAGTGGATTCCTTACCTCCTTAAGATATTTCGTGGCCTTTCCAAGGCACAAGAACGTACACACATATATAAATTCAACCATTACAATTTTGGTTGAATGGCATTTCCATTAATACATTTATTTTTGCATTAAATTGAATTAGGGTTTCAATTATGCTTAAACCTTGATTATTTTAATATCAAGATTCTCTCTCCTTCAAAGTGATACATTTGAGACGCCCCTCTCATTTTGTTTGCTCTATATGATGCCAAGAAACATTAGGGACTCTCTAGAAAAGGTAATTTGCATATTGAACCCTGGGTTTTGGGTAATTTATACTTTAGTCTAAAACAAGCAAAACATTATTTTCAACATCATTCAAAAGGAATAAAATTGAAATATAAGTTCCGCTTGAGCCTTGATTATTTTTCAAAAGATAAAATCAAGCATATAATTATCTTTCTTAAATAAAACATCTAGGGTTAAAGCATAACCCAGGTCAAGGATGTTACATAAATATTCAACAAGATGTATATATAGGTAGCACCACAGTTGCTCTGTTGTGAACTAGTACAATTCTATTTAAAATATTCAACTAGATGTGAATTTCCATGTCTATCCATAATTTTGGTATCGTTTCCATCATGTCCAAGCATACATAAAAATACTAAGGAATATAAAAATTTCAGCCATTTTGATAGCTTATACCATGCATAATAGTAAACTATTAGTATATTTGCATGAATTTTGAATAACTGTTATAAGTCAAACCACTTAGCCTAAAAGATTCCGGAATTCATGTAATAGAGGTCATCTCCAAGACGAGTCAAATGTTGGTAAGTGAAATAATTCAAATGTTTCAATAAGCTTGATCCTTTTTAAGAATAATTGGTGCTTTACATGAACTAAAAACAATATACCAAAGAAGAAAAAAATATATAGACTAATGTGTTTTATTAAATGAAGAGAAAAATCTTGAGCAGTGGGTTTCACCTAACCACATATCTCATTGTAAAATACCACACAATAAAAAAAGTATTCATTTGTACAGGAAAAAAACTTTTCCAGATATCACCCTGTAGATGCAGGGATTAACCTAACCAAGGCCTCAAACTTATTTAGTTAGACAATTTTTAAATCTCATGTTGTTTCCCCTCTTAACCTAACCACTATCATAGAATAGATTGATATCTTGCATTCAAATTTACTTATTGATCCATGTATGATCTCAAAACACATAGAAAGATATAAGAAATGTATTAACGATGATCAATCAACAACACATAAAATTAAGATAAAAAAAACTCAAGAGTGACATTTAGATACAACATTTAATTCATTAAAATAAATCATAAGCATGAAATAACCATGAGTTTTATCCCACATGCCAAATCAAAGATACTACCTTCTCATGGTGAGCTAATGTAGGCAAAAATTAGGTTCATCCATGGTATATATTGTAGGATTAATAATGGATACTCTAAATGCAAGATAGAGTGGAAAGTTGATTGTAAAATCAATGAAAGCTCAAATCCATAGTAGAGGGGTTCCAGGGAGATGTCTTCATCCTCCTAATATGATATGGGCACATTCTACCCTCTTTTTCATCTGATATGAATTAGATCCTTAACCTGAACAAGGGTCAAATTCTTTTAATAAGATATAAATATATCAATTTTCCTTAATTACTCCATTAGGAAATTACACATTGTATATTTGACTTTATGAAGTGACTTTATGAAGTGTATTTCATCGATTGGGGGGACGTTGATCATGAGTAGATATATAATGGGAATTATGACATGGACTCTATATCCTGTAGGTTAGTAGATGACAACGAATCAATGCTATTAGAGTTACTTTTATGCCATGTAAATTTTAAGGATTTTTATCTTAGTTAACAAATGAGAAACATAATATGTTTTTAGGGACATGCGATAACATCTTTTGTTCATCACAATTGTCCTCTGATCTTCACAAATTCTGACCGTTCTGTCCTGGGATTAGATATGTTGCCTACCCAAGCGGGAGATATGACAAAATAATGGGAACTACTATTAAAGCCATGTGGATAATAAATAAGCAACAAGATAGCATAATTGGACATATATTTCCATCTAAGGTTGATACAATTGGAAATATATTTCCATCTAAGGGTGATACAATTGGACATAAGCACTCAATCAAGCAAATATGATGCAATACAAAGTGCACTTATCAAATTCCCAAATCTAAAACCATTTCATGCCCTCAAGCAATCAGACACAAATAATGAAATGGAAAATCAAGGAAGATGCATATCATGTATCAATTGGCCTAAATAAGAACTATTCAATTTTCAAATTGGCAAAGATTTAGGGTGTTAGAAATCCCATATCAACTTCTCAAGGTTGTCGAGTAAATTTACTACTCATGTATAATAAATTTACTACTCATGTATAATAAATATAGAAAGAAAGTGTTGTCATCCCAGGTAGTAAGCATGAAGTATATTTTTGAAAACTAAATTTAGCATAAGCAATCTATTTACTTCATCACTCTAATATAAATTATTTATAAATTAAAGCTCATGTTTTGGAAAAAATCCACTATTGTCAAAGTTGTCTACACATAATTTTAGTTGGGACCAATCAACCCTCTTTATTAAGTCGCACCTGACTATCACGAATATATTGGTAAAATTCAAGCTAGATAGGCATCTTATGCGGGTAGTTTTGACTCTTTTTTATGGGTTTTATCTATTCATGAATGATCTTTCCCAGAATACCAATTTCCAAACTGATGTCCACTTTGAAACCACGTGAGCGTATTCTATATTTAATACCAACACAAGCATACATGAATCATATGAACGATTGCGGAAAAATTTAATTTCATTTGATTAAAAAATCATTGGGATGAAAACAGATAGGAGTCCAAATTTTTATATGAAAAAATCACAATAACATCCTTTTCACTCAACAAAATCATAAAATTAAACTAAATAAGTACTATAAATCAAGCTAGCTTTCAATAGAGAACCAACAAAATTTGTAGAATTATGCCATATTGGGTTCACTTGTTCTTTACAAAAAATATATAAAATTGATGCTACTATTATGATATCATAATATATCACAAAAAATAGAACATTAAATAAAGGTATGGCAAAGAGATAAGTCCAAGACATTAACGACCATTACTACCCAATCATGTTAGAAAAATAAAGAAAAAGTCACAGAAACCAGGGGAGGAAAACATAAATGACAGAAAAGGAAATCTAGGACAAGACTAACAATTACTTGCTCCCCAATTATGGTCTACTAACATAGATTGGTATCCTCAAAATAACCTGGCCGGCAAAAATCTCAAAAATCAGGCATGCTAGTTGCTTTTATTTGCTATAGGGTTACTAGATATTGCTCTAACTTAGCACACAGACACATAATAGAGGTAAATTGATGCATTTCTAGATAACAGTAGTAGTTGGAAGTAGAATAAAGCAGTGTCATACACAACGATTCAAATGTTTGCAGCTAATGTCGGCTCATTTGCCACTTAAATGATACACATGCCTGATTATTGTACGTCTGTCCTAATCGACCTCACAAACAAAGCACCCTCTACCCTAATTCGTGACCAACCTGAGAAAAAGGGGGCGAGAACGACAACAGAGTGCGGAATCGTCAGTCTGGGCAAGGCCGCCGGAGCACGAGGGAGGAGAACCGCCACAGTTCAGCAACAAAGGACGACGACCAGATTCCGCTAACAGCTCCTCCAAAAGGCGTATGTGGAAGTGTAGAACCTCGCAACAGAAGGAGAGGATTAAGAAGGCACACAGACACTTGCTAGGGTTTCTTGTTGCCTTGGGCGAGCTAGGGTTTCTTCTGTGTGTCGACAAGACAAATCAATGTCAGAGCAGGTAGTAGAGAAGAGCAGAGCAGGGAATGGGTACCTTGCTTTTGAGGGAGGTAGCCGCCCAGGTAGACCGGCGACAGCATTGATGCTCCACGCAGACGCTTCCCCCGACGACTGTTGGACTCCATCTAGGACCTACTCGAGGTAGCAACCTTCACTTTTACTTCTCACAGACTAACAGTTGTGAAGATTGGTGACTGTAGCGAAGCGTCGCGAGGAGGGAGAGAGCTGAGAGGAGAAGATTAGGGCGAGAGGGCGAGGGAGGGTTGTGAGGGATCGAGGTCAGGGGTCGGAGGGGAGGGGAGGGTGGTGTCGGGGCAAACCGGACTGAGAATTGTAATCCTGCCTCGAGGGGGACTGAGTTAAACCGGATAATGGGATTTCGTTATCCCAAAACGGGGATCAAAATGGGTTGGTTGCCAAACGCGTTTCTCGCCCAAGCCGGACCGGATTGGGCCGACGTGGTGGACATGTAGAGATGATACTATTTCCGTCCTATATCGTTGTGTATCGCATACGTTTCCATCCTATCATGTATCGTATACAACTCCCCTTTCTCCTTTCTGTACCATCACGTCGCCTATAGGAGTTGCATAAGCAAAGAAACCTGATAAAATATCCTTAGCGCCAACATTTACTCAGCGGAAGTAAGCTGAACATGGTGAATTGCTTCTGTCCTTTGATCCTTCCGCCGATTCCGACTAGGTTTCAAGACTTTTTGCTGAGTGAGCGACCTACACTCAGTACGTTTTCAGGATCTAATGATATCGGGCCGTCGTAGGTGGTGCCTACAGTAAAGTAAAATGTCCTCCACGCATGGGAGCAATCACAAGAGCAGTTTAGCAATCACTAAAAGATGCCAGGACACACAAAGATGTTCCTCAGACGTTGTATGTCTATCAAGTGTCAAGTATTCTGCAGATGCACAGTTCCCAAATCCTCAATGATAAGCTTTGCAGGTTTAAAGCTGAATCAACATTACACGGTTGCCGAAAAAAGAAAAACATTACACCGTTGCCCATCGAAGTGGATTCCTCGCATCTGTATGTCTATTACTCATTGACGTTACACCCCTTGTACGAGGATGAACGTTGTAATCCTCACAAAAGTCTTCCGTCTTACTTCCTACTCCAACCAACGCAATGGACTGCAGGTATCCTATCTATTCCTGTTTATGCTGCTCTTTGTTTGTCATTGGTCTATCTGGTCTACCCGAATACTCCAACCGATAAACAGTTATTAAATTATCAATTTAAGCATATATTGTAACAAGTACATACACTTCAAATGTTATATTTCCTTCTTTTAGTGAACCCATTTATGTCATTCAATAAAAATTCACTTTTAAAAATTAATAAGGTGTATGTTCAGTAGAGTATAAAAGGAACACGTGTGAGATACTAATTCTGGGACAACAATTTGAATCTATTCGCAGTACTTGCAAATCTATTGTATCAGATTTGTTTTTCAGTAGTATCTGAGAAAATCATTGCCATACATTCATCCTGAAACCCACTAAACGCACTCTAAAAATATAATGATGATGTATATATGAAAGAAACCAAAAGTGACACAATTCGACTGCAAGTCTAGGGCAACATATTTAGTGCCTCCAAATATGTTGTTTCATATTTATTGTTTCGACTATATCACAAAAACTTCTTGTCATATATTTACCCAAAAATGCACCCGTATAATGAAGTCTTATGTATAATAATGATTAAAATGGGCATGTCGGGATAGTAAGACGGAGAGAAAAAATTTGAATCCCTCTTGAATGTTTTGTATGTAATTGTGATTGTGTATGTTTATCTGATCTCGGGAAAACACACTTGTTCGAACTTAAGCCTAAGCTTAAGTTGTTTCCTGTCTGTCATTGGTATTTTATCTTGATTATCTTCACTATACGAAATGGAAAATAAATTTCAAAAGAACATATAAGGATTGAAACTGTAACAGAAAGTTACTTTACCCACAATCTAAATACTAAAAAATTAAGAGTTTGAATTATGGGACTGGGGGGGGGGGGTTGTAGACACGCTGGAGACGCACGGCAAAACTGCCCCTTCCAACGTAGGTCCCAGTTTTATTTTTATTTTTGACTTTTTTCTTTTGATTTTTTTGGGAAAACTAAAAGAGGGGAATCCATTGTTTTGTATGAATTTTTTGACGAAACAAAATCCATCAGATTTATTAAAAAAAATACATTCAAACTTGACTAATATTGTCATAGTTTTGAAAAGATTAATATCAAATAATAAATAAGTCTTATTTGCATATTTTTTAAAAGAAAATAGTTAAAGGTTTAGCATCCACATAAATAGAAAATTAGCACAAATTTTAACATAATGTGGTATTTGAAGAAAATACCGAATTATGGTACTAATATGCTCAATATGGTGTGAATGGCGCCTACTTCTAAAGTATGTGCATGAATAGTAAATTAGCACAAATCCTAACATAATGCGTCCAATATTTGTAGGAAAAATGCCCAAATATGGTGTGAATGCGCCTATAGGGTGAATGCACATACTTCTTAAAGAATGTGCATAAATAGCAAATTAGCAAAAATCTTAACATAATATGCATAATATATATATAGAAAAGAATTCAATTATGGTATGAATGTTCATATTTCTTAGAATATGTGCATAAATAGCAAATGAGAAATTTTTTTAACATAATGTGAATGTTAATGCCCTTAATGCGCCCACTTTTACTTGAATATGCCTACTAGTACCATTTATGCACTCAGTGTTAATTGAATGCGTATACTATGACCCTGAATGTGCCCACTTTTGATTGAATTTGCCCACTTTTGATTGAATGTTCCTAGTAATGCCCTCAATGCACCCACTTTTCATTTAATACACCCACTAGTACCTAAATGCGCCCAATATTAATTGAATACACACACAAACGTCTTGAATGTGCCTACTTTTGATTGAATGTGCATAGTAATGCCCTCAATGTGTCCACTTTTGATTGAATGCACCTACTAGTGCCCTCAATGCACTTAATATTAATTGAATGTGCACGCTATTGCCTTGAATGTACACACTTTTGATTTAATGCACATATTAATGTCCTAAATGTACCCAATTTTGTTTGAATGTTCTTACTAGTGCCCCAAATGCACCCAATATTAATTGAATGTGCACACTATCGCCATGAATGCACCCACATTTTATTTAATATGGCTAGTAATCCCCTCAATGCGCCTACTTTTGATTGAATGTGCTTACTAGTGCCCTCAATGCGCCCAATATGAATTGAATGTACACATTATCGTTCAAATTGTACCCAATTTTGATTGAATGTGCCCACTAGTGCCTCAATGCGGCCAAATTAATTGAATGTGCACACTATCGCTTTGAATGTGCCCCCATTTGATTGAATGTGCCTAGTAATGCCTCAATGTGCCCACTTTTGATTGAATATGCCCACTAGTACCTCAGTGCGCAAAATATTAATTGAATGTTCACACTATCATCCTGAATGTACTCACTTTTGATTGACTGCACCTAGTAATTCCCTCAATGCACCCACTTATGATTGAATGCACCTACTAGTGCCCTCAATGCACCTAATATTAATTGAATGTGCACACTATCGCCATGAATGCACACACTTTTGATTGAATGTGCTTAGTAATGCCTTAATGCACCCACTTTTAATTGAATGTGCCTAGTAGTGCCCCCAATGAACGTAATATTAATTGAATGCGCACATTATCACCCTAAATGCGCCCACATTTGATTGAATATGCCAAGTAATGTCCTCAATGAGCCCACTTTAAATTGAATGCAACTATTAATCCTCTCAATGTACCCAATATGAATTGAATGTACACACTATCTTCTTGAATGCACTCACTTTTGATTGAATGTGCACACTAGTGCCTCAATGCACCCAAATTAATTGATTGTGCACACAATCACCATGAATGCACCCACTTTCGATTGAATGCGTCTATTAATGCCCTGAAAGTGCCCACTTTTGATTGAATGTGCCTACTAGTGCCTCAATGTGCCCAATATTAATTGAATGTGCACACTATCACCCTAAAGTGACCACTTTTGATTGAATGCACCTAGTAATGCCCTCAATGTGCCCACATTTGATTGAATGTATCTACTCGTGTCCCTAATGCACCCAATTAATTGAATGTATGCATTATCGCTCTGAATGTGCTGACTTTTGATTGAATGTGTCTACTAATGCCCTCAATGCGTCCACTTTTGATTGAATGCTCTTACTAGTGCCCTCAATATGCCTAATATTAATTAAATGTGCACACTATCACCTTGAATGCTCCTACTTTTGATTTAATGTGCCCACTAGTACCTCAATGCACCCAAATTAATTGAATGTGCATACTATCACCCTGAATGCACCCACTTTTGATTGAATGCACCTAGTAATGCCCCAAATGTGCCCACTTTTGATTGAATGCGATCGCTAGTACCTGAATGTGCCCCATATTAGTTGAATGTGTACAATATCATCTTGAATGCACCTAGTTTTGATTGAATGCTCCCATTTTTTTATTGAATGAGCCTAGTAATGCCCGCAATGCACCTACTTTTGATTGAATGCACCTACTAATCCCCTCGATGCCCCAAATATTAATTGAATGCACACGTTATCGCCCTAAATGTGCCCACTTTTGATTGAATGTGCCAAGTAATGCCCTCAATGCACCCAATTCTGATTGAGTGTACCCACTAGTGACTATATGCAATTAATATTAATTGAATGTGCACAATATGATCTTAAATGCGCCCACTTTTGATTATATGTGCCCATTTGTGATCGAATGTGCCTATAAATGCCCTCAATGCACCTATTTTTAATTAAATGTGCCCATTTTAATTGAATGCACACTCTATCACCCTGATTGCACCCACTTTGATTGAGTGTGTCTAATAATGCCCTCAATGCGCTCAATTATGATTGAATTTGCCCAATTTTGACAAGTTTTATGAATTAAAATGTGGGTGTGCTGCTCGTATAAATGTGCACATTCAACTAAAAAGTAAATGAAATCCCCTAAATATAGAATTAAAAGTTATAGACAACTCTTCCGTTCTTTTTTTCTCCTTTAATTTCCTTTTCACACTCATCACTGGTGATAATGTATAAAAATATTTTTTTAAAATACATAAAGATTAGGCTTGTTGGATTGTATTTTTTATACAGAATCCAACGATATTTATTTCACAAAAAAATCATTATAAACTAAAAGTTATGCACAAAATACTTTCTTCTATCTCTTTTTTCC
Source organism: Alisma plantago-aquatica (assembly GCA_963693085.1). Classification (NCBI taxonomy): domain Eukaryota; kingdom Viridiplantae; phylum Streptophyta; class Magnoliopsida; order Alismatales; family Alismataceae; genus Alisma; species Alisma plantago-aquatica. The sequence continues at coordinate 797,005,703 of OY856414.1, read as the reverse complement.
TTTTTCTTTCTTTTCCTTTCCCCACCTGCAACCTCATCCCCAAACTATCTACCCCCTCTCAAAAACCACAGCAGCCCACCTAAAACCACCCCCACCCCCGTGTCAAAGATGCATTACCTGACCAACGCATCAGGATAGCATTTTTGAAAAGTTAATAGTATCTAATAAAAAGTAGAAAATATAGTAAAAAAACGTCACATAGTATAGAATTTTCAAACTTAACAAACAAGTTGAAACATCACAGTATGTAGTTTGCCAAATTTTACTATTATTATTTATATGCATTGCCAATTGTTGTGGTTCCTATTCACCGTATGTCTCTAAAAACGTCATTTTGAAGTAGTGTTTCTAGAATAAGTGTGATAATTTTGAGAAAAAATGTTGAAGTGGTGCTATGAAGTGAATGATTTCCTTTAAGTGTGTCAAATTAGTTATATTTCTTTAACATGTTAACAACTAATTTTGAAATAAGGTTTGAATGGATCAACAGTCTTGTTCCAATCCCAATCAAACAGTTGTAACCACACATTAAAAGACATTGTTTGACTTTCTAAAATGATATTTTTCACCGTAGGAGCATGGTTCATGTTAACTTAAATGATTAAGATCTCTGATATATATGAAGGTTATTATAAAGATATAATATGTCATTGAGTATCGTGTGAGTTATTAAAAGATAGCAATGTCTTTGGACTTCGATGCATGTATGTGAATTTACATAAATGAACTTTTACTATCATCTTACACACATGTATTCACAAACTGTAATTGTAATATTGCATTGCGCCTGTATAGATTGAATCTTGTGTTTGTCTGACATTTTATAAATTATTATTTACCATCAAACCATCCATATGCCTGAGGGTACATAGTTACATGTATGGTAAGGGCATAGATTTTGACAAAGTGGGTATGGATATGTACCCAATATCACTACTTAAATTGATAACATTATGGGTATGACCATACATGTGCATTACTATGTCCATTTACATTAAGATTGTGTCTCAGGATGTAGATAATGTGCTCTTGTGAATTTCAAAAAGTCATGAACTTCATTTCTTATGGTAAAGTGACAAAGAGAAAAAGTAAAGTGTAAGTATGTATCCTAAAAATTGATTTTATCAACCAACAACACTGTGTTGACCGTCCTATTTTGAACATCTGAGATTACATAAACTTCATTAGCAATTGTTTTTGTATAATAGATGCTTTTGAAATCAAGTGTGGAAATACACTCTTCTACATTTCTCACATCATGAACCAATACACAAATGCTTTCTATAAATTTTCAATCTACCGTCCTTTTAGTGACTACTAATTTCTTCCCATAATCCTAATGCCCAATGCTAATGCTTCCCTTTCTCTACTCAAAATGAGAAGTCAAATATAAATTAAGTCTTGACATTTAGCCCAAGTCATCAACATAATGAATTTTATTCTATATAACACTTTTAAATAAATTTTATTAATTTAAAGCGATGGCCATATAGATATATAGATATTTCTATTTCATATAAAACTTGAAGTTCTTATGAATCCTCAAAAGTGTTAAGGATGATTGATGATGAGATTTAAGTTCCACCAAAGACACACAACACAGCCTTATCAATTAACGCATCATCCCGACCCCATTGATATATCAATAATTTATGTCATTGATGCAGACAAGGTGTAAAAATCATGATATGCTTGAGTCACTAACTCTTTGTGAAACCAAAAAGCTTTTCACATATCTATAGTGAACTATTTCTCTCTAGACAAGTATGCTATGCAGAATCTCATTTTAGACATATTTTTTTGGTCGGTCAAAAAGCGTGTTACTATATTACCAAAACTTTGGGCACAAAAGTACCCCATTACAACAAGAACAAAAACCTTGATACCAACAAGTTAGTAATCAAGGCCAAGAGAACATAAAACCATGAAACTGACATACGGATTTGATCCTAAACAACTCGACCTGATGACATGAAGCCTTAAGCAATGCCAAGCACTCAATAGCATAAAACCACCTACAAAATATGAGTACAAGGACATTGCAAACGGACCACACCCCAACAGACCCAGAAATCAAGGGTCTCAGATACAACACACAAAATCAAGGCTTAGAATATTCAGGACTCATACTAGATCCAAATCATCAGTTGGAAGTGCAGCCACCTCCTGCTAAGCAGCCAGAAACCAAACAACAACTACTCCTTGGTTATCTCCAGCTTCTTTGGATGTCCAGGACTTAAGGGAAGATAACCCCAAGTCGGAAAGAGTTGTCAGATTCAATATGCAACCAGACTGGTAACCAGGCTAAACGAGTCGAAGAACCAAGAAATTGACATTAGATGTGCTCTGAAGCCTTTCTCCATTTGCTATATGCTCACCTAGAATGTATGAAAAGGAGGAGACAGAGAATAGCCAACATCTCCTTCAAAACCCGCAGACTAACATCAGAAAAACGACCAGGTGATGTATATTGACCCAGATAGGATCCATGGAGGGATAAACATTCTTCCAACAGATCAACAATACCCCAGGACAACTAGAAAAAATCACCCGGATTGATAAGATCAATTCTTATGATCTCCTCCAGTTTTGTCTTGGGCTTCACCTACTATTTTAGACATATTTACTATTATATAGAATAAATAATTAAATTATTGTATCATAAATGGAGATATTCATCAGTTTCCCTCTAAATATAACAAACATGAGGCCTTTATGAGTATTTACCCAAGTTCTGTTTAAAAGTATTTAAGATAAATATCCAACATTTTTTATCCAAAAAATTGTGCTCATTGATATCCCAAGAATATTAATTACTCATAAAAATAATATATCTCTACTAGAATGGGTTTGTAAACTCCATATAATAGATACTGACCACCAAAAGATATAGTTCTAAAATGTACTTCACTTTTCTAAATAACGGGACAATGCTTTATCCATTAAGAACATCACTAAGGAATAGTAAGAATACATATAAAACATTAAGGAAACAATGAAGTATGTTATAAATGACTGAGACATACTCACTTACGACATACATCTATCATTTATGGAATACATATTGTTGAGAATTCTATTAAGAATTAACCTTTAATTTGTATACGTTTGCCTATTACTAACTACATCAACTTAATAGCACAAATATAGATATAGTATACATTTAACATCCATATATAGTATTTTTTATAGTTTTATAAGAATTTTTTTTCTTGTTGATACACTAGGAAAAAAATCAAAGACCTTTTTGTCTCCTGTTCATGTTCTCCTATATTACTCTGAAGATTTTTAGAAGATAATTTGTATGGAATACATGTGTAAAATTACATATATAATATGTTATCTTAATTTTCTAACATCATTTTCTAAAGTGTGTGTATGTGTACAAATATCATATACTTTCAAGATGACTCAACTATGAATATATAAAAACTAAATATTATATACATTATCTACTAATGAGCATGATAACAATTTCAACTTCTACAACTTGAAAGCAATAATCTCCCATGCACACTATTATGCCAACCAAGTAAAATAACTCAAAGTGGCATTTTAATATATTGATTTTTACAAAAATTATTAATTTCAAGAAAGTTCTTATTGTATAAACATTATAGGCATCTATTTTTAATCATAAATTGAAAATGGACCATTGCCTCCCTATACTACTAAATGGGTTAGGTAAAAGGTAATGAGTACTTATCTTATTTTCTACTCTAAATATTATATAACCAAAGTACATTATAATGAGGTAAAAAATGACCATAATAACTTAACTAAAAATAAAAATAATATAGTAGGTGTAGATAATTACCCAAGATTAAAATGTATTGCATCAAACTCATATTTATTGGGGGGGAGTATTATTGTTGTACAATGATTTAAGTGTTTATATTATTGGTATACAATGATTAAAGTGTTTTCTTATGATAAGTTGCACCTAAATAATAGATTCATTTTATAAAAGATTTATATGAAAAAGAATAAGAGCTTCGTGTAGAAGAAAATAATATTTCCAAAATAAAAATATATATGCAAGAGTTCATAAGGAATTATAGACAAGTCAATAAAAAAAACTAAATAAGTACACAAACTAACAATTATGTTAATATTATAAGAAAAATGATGTAAAGATGATTAGATGTTAATAAAATGTAAAATACACAAGTTTCATCTTATAAGAATGACTTATTTCTTCTCAATACAATAGACTTTAAACTTTCCATATTTGTGACCCTCTATTTTGTTTGAATGATAATCTTGACTTGTTACATTTCTCAGTAACTAATGTGCAACACATGAGCATTAACTAGTAAAGATATAGAAGGCGAAGGAACATAACAGTTAAGCTTAGCTGCATGAATGCCTTCTGAAGACAAGTTTTTAAAACGAAAGAATACAAACTCAACTCTTCCAATGAAGAGAATCGAATTGAATAACAAAGGCCATGTCCTTTATTTATGTCATTTATTAATAAACCAAACCCACTATACTACTATTACTGCTAACTCCAGTGAAAATAATCATAACTCATTACTGATTGGTGTTGGTACATGACGACTAGAACATTATGTGCAGTGAGTTCTTGACAATGCAAGTTGTAGTACTTTGCGTCCCACTTCTCTTCACTAGTGAACATATTTGATGATAGAATTAAGGGTGGAAACCATGACGGCCTCGTAGAAGGCCTCATTAATCCAACAATTCACCTATATGTCAAGTTCTTCCGTTTTTCCTCCCCTTTAGACCATGGAACATTCAAAGAAAGTGCGACATAGAAAATAAGTTGCATAAGTCACATAAACACTTGCCTTGCAAGAAAATTAAACCAAGGACCAAAAATGGATGAACAGATTTTGGCCGTTACATATTTGGAATAAGGGTGTTTAGTCACTTCTCCCTCAAGGTAGCTACTAGATTGTAGCCAGTGAGATTTTGGATAGAATTGGACTATTAAAACGAGCATGTTAGTTAGAGGAGATGCAAAATTCATGTTAGTGGTGGACCCATAAATATGAACTGGGTGAGGTCAAAAAATAATGGACAATTTTTGTTTGTTATATCATTTTTTGAGAGTGTGTTTCCACTTGCATTAATACAATAAATAAAGAAAATTAGAACACAAACACTATAATACTTAAATTTGAATTTAAAATTTTCATTGAAATTAAAAATGCCTAGCATATTTGATTTCTTTTAGATTTTATTGAAAATTCAAATAGGAATTTCTTGACGTTTCATGCTATATGAAACTTTCATAATCTCCCCTATGTCCATATTTTTCAATATCCCATGTTTTGATATGTTGTCAGCCGATCATTTATGTGAAAAAAAATATTTGTAATTTTCATCATAGAAAGAACCCTACCTTGGCAGAGGTTGTAGATGATGATATCATTACTTACTTATAAGTTGGTAGATAAAATTCTTTGTCAAGACCAACTTCTTGGAAAAGAGCATTGAGTTTGTTATTCTTTCTCAAAGGAGTTTGATACACATGATAAATATAAGTACATGGTAATTAATTTTTTTGTGTCAATACTACTTCCTAAGGTAACTGAAGAGCATCTATCACCTAGAATTTTTCCTAAAATAGGTGGATGAAATTCTTTTATGCGCAAGTATCCAGTATACTTTGCTTCTTTTCGTTGGCACCACTGACCAGATAATGTAATTGGAAAATGTTGATGAGGAGTAGCTTAGGCAGTGTGATTTGGTAAAATTCAAATGAATGCTCATGGATTTGACTTGGGACAAGAACACTTTTTTCAAATTTGTTTTTTGTTGGACAAGCCATTTAATTGTACACTTTGACTATGCTTTAAATAATACCTAAGTTAGCAAGATCACTGAAGGTCTATGCTTCTAGATGGGACACGAAGTGGCCTTACCTAATGGTACTTACTTGACTACAAAAAGATATTTGGAGGAAAGGCCTACAATTTTTATGTGATTAGAATACAATATTTTTTTGTGTACAAATTCATGAACAAAATCAAACAAATTCCTTCGTAGAGGCATGATCTCAAATTGGTTTGTCATTTTTTTGTACAGTAAAGCCCAATGGTCTAATGTCTAAATCATTTTAATTTAATGTTTAACTCTAGAAGTTGTGGATCTTCTCAAGAGGATCCAAAAAATTATATACTCTAATATCTTGACTCGCATGCTTATAGATGTTGTGTTTCAGAAAATTGAATTTGTCATCTAAAAAGGATTGGCGACACAACTTAATGCACGTCTACCTTATCCATTGATGTAACTCATTATTCAATTATTTTAACATCAAAATATATATTTTATATTAAAGTTGAATTATCTTACTCCTATGAAGGGGCTAATAATGAAAAATGTTACAACCCATCTTGAAAAGCATTTTGCATGCATATAAATCTGCATGAGATGACGTCTAGCTAAAATCAAAGTTCTCCTCTTACTTTCCTTTGCGTATGTTTACTTCCAATCAAATAGATCCTTCTTGGGTAACATTATTACAATTCTATCAAATATGTAACTTTCAATTAAATAATTATATTTCTATAAGCTAGACCTTGTATCTAGGCATCCATTTATAGTTGTTGATATGTGAGTGAAGAACCTAACATAAATTGATCATTTATTAGAAGAGAAAAAAAATCAATAGTTGGTGCCATTTTATGAACAAAATATGATTATAAATGGAATTATTGGAATAGTTGGCGGTCTACCATCTCTCTCATACCCAAACTATTTTCATGATTATAATCCTTTCCTTTATAACACATAGTCAAAAAGAATTTCTCTCCCTAGTTCTCGAACATGTCCGACTAGCCCACTCTCTATAACCTCTCTGACTATCTCGATGTTTCTTCCACGTATCAATAGCTTTCTCGCAATAATAGGAGACCGGGAAACCATTTTACTCAATATTAATTGCATTGGGTGGGTGAGGCCAGTAGTTTATCAAGCAATTGAATGGAGGAATGTCATACAGAATGGGTAAGGCCATGGCCTCAGGTGGCCTAATTGTATGTCCCCAAATGATCTCAAGTACTCAAAGGAAGGATGTTGAATGGATCTTTAACCTGGATGTTTCTACTTCTCGAATAACAAACAAGACACGTGTTCACTCTAGAAATGTATTGTTGAGCAAATAGTCCTCACTAGAGTAATTTTTTATATTTGAATTTATTTCAGTGGTTTAACTTGTTGAGATATATATTTATCTAAAATTATTTTGTTCTTTATTTTCTTTTAACTCTTTGTACTTAAGTCTTACGTAATGTGGGCCTAAGTATAATAGGCCCATTAGGGTTAGCTATGTTCTTGCTTGTTGTTTCCCCTCCTATTTATAGAAAAGGGTTGTACTCTTTTTTAATATAGAAAGACGACTATAATCAACATGGTATAAGAGCAAGACAGATGGCCACCTCAAGACTTCTCCTTTCCAAGTCAACACTGTCGCCATCTCTCACCCTATCCGCCTTATCATCTTCTTCTTTCTCAACCACTTCTGATCACACAAAGGGAGAACTGGTCTCTTCACTAGCCCTATCCTCTTTCCTAAAAGAGGATCTAAGAAGATTATGTATGGTCTTTCCTTCGGTCTTATGCCCTAAAGGTTGATTGTTCAAAAAATGACACAAAATCCTTTTGCGGTCATCTTTGATCACTTTCTATATGGCTTTCATCATATATTATCAGATATGATTGAATCTCTCCAACATATATCTATTTTCCTTAGTTATCCATAGGGTTCACCATTTATTTTTTGCTCTTGCTCTAGGCAAAATCTTCTATTTCACCATCGCACACGACGCGTGTCCTACAGACACGACGTGTTGCCACAAGTTGCTACGAAAAATCGATTATGGTTGAAATCTGTTGAAGGTGACATGCCATGTCAACTTTTGACATGTTGTGTCTGATATTTCATGTTCTATTCTGCTACAAGTGACACAACATGTCTATTTCCTGGCATGGCATGTCAGAGCGACTGCCTGCCCCCGTTTCTATACTTCATTTCTTGCTCCATTATGGGGTCATCTTCTTCGGCTATAGGGATATCTGAAACACATCCAGGTGTGTAACTTCTATCAAATTTAATGGTAGAAACTATGTCCTATGGGCATGCTCGTTTCATATCTATGCTCACTCCTCAGGAAAACTGGAATATCTGACAGATTTGCCTCCACCAAAGGAAGACACATCTGACAAGAAAAAAGCTACTAAATAAGCTTATGAGAAATTAAAGGCGGATTTCAAAAAGTGGGTTGAACACGATTCTCTTGTTCTCTCTTTGATCTTAAATAGTTGTAAATCACAAAATTATGTTGATCTTCTCTTGACCAACACTGTCAAGGAGGAATGGGATCACCTTGCCTAAATTTATTCTAGAAAAGGAAATGCATCCTGAGTTTTTGATCTGTACAAACATTTGCATTCTCTTAAACTTGAAGATGAATCACCCTTTGCTTTACACTTTGACACCTATAAAGGGATTTGGGGTGAACTCAAGCTTCATCACCCATTATAATATGAACTTGTCATGATGCAAAAAGCAACTAGAGGAAGTACAACTTTGTCAATTGTTAGGATCTCTACCTCCTCGTTATGAAATGCTTCCTTAGAAAATTCTTATCTCTAAACCCCTGTCGACATTAGATGATGTATATCTGTGTCTATCTCACTAATTATCTCCTACTCCTACTTCTTAAGTGCCTGCAACCCTTATTGTTGTCAGAGGAGGCAATCCTGGTCGTGGTTGACGAAAAAGTCTCAACAATAGTGGGAGAGGATCCTCTTCTACTTCATCTCAACCTAGATTTCGTAATTTCTATAAGCGCACCAATCACAATGAGGACAAATACTGGAAAAAGCATGGGAAACCTGAATGGACAAATAAAGTGTCAACCTCTGATGCTAATATAGATTCTACCTTTATTTCTCATGTCATTACTCCTTTGATGGTGACACTAAATTCTTCTGACCTTGATAAATTAATCAAGTCATCTTCTACTACTACTATTACTCCTCAAGCAAACATTGGCCAATACTCAGCTGACGCTTCATGTCTTCAAGCTTATTCCTATTCTTCAAAAGATTATTGGGTTATTGATTTGGGTGCTATATCTCACATGACTGGTAAAAAGAAATTGTTGACTTATCTGAAGAAATTTAGTTGGCATCCTCCTGTGCGACTAGGATATGGACCACCTCTCCAGTCATTGGGATAGGGGATGTGAACAGTCTCCTTCTTAAATCTATCATGTTTCTGCCTAAATTCCCATTAAACTTGATGTTGGTTAGTAAAATTACCAAAACACTAGAATGTAGTGTAACATTCTTTCCTTACACTCTTTCTATGTAGGATCTCAGGACGAAGCAGATGATTGGTAGGGGATATGAAGGTTGAAATGGCATGCATTACTTGTAGACCTCGTCAAACCCAGATACTATTGCTCTTGTGGCCCTATCTAGCTCTATTAATTAGTGGAACTTGTGACTAGTCACTCTTCTATTTCCAAATTGAAGTCTTTATTTCCATCTTTGTCTACTTAAAACTTTTCATGTCAGTCTTGTCAGCATGGAAAACATTATTGAGCAATGTTTCCCTGTTGTCATAACGATAGAAGTATAAGTTTATTTTACTTAGTTCATTTTCATGTTTGGGGACCGTATCATATTTTTAACCATAATGGTGTATGGTATTTTGTTACTTTTATTGATGAGTGGTCTCCTTCTACTTGGATATATTTGTTAAAAGATCATTCTGAAGTTTTAGATGTTTTCTCAAAATTTCTTAATGAGATAAAAACTCAATTTTCTAATGCTTATAAATATGTGCAACATGATATTCAATAGATTTTTATTACTAAAGGAATCATTCACCAAAATTCTTGTTCATATAGTCTATAGGAAAATGGAGTTGTCTAAAGGAAGAATAGACATCTTATTGATGTGGCTAGCACTCTCCTAATTGAAATGAAAATACCTAAATATTATTGTGCTAATATAATTATTTTAGTAAATTTTCTCATCAATTGGATTCCTTCTTCTATGCTTCAAAATAATATCCCTTATAATCTTCTTTATCCCCAAAAACCTATCTTTAACTTACCTACAAAAGTTTTTGGTTTCCCACGTTTTGTTCACAATCACCAATTTGGGAATAATAAGCTATCAGCTCGTGCTTTCCACTGTTGTTTTTTTTGTTACTCTTGTATATAAAAGGGTATAAATGTATTGATCTCGTTGCACATCGTTTTCATGTCAGTGTGGACATCACCTTTTTTGAAGCCACATCTTTCTTTTCAGAACCAAGTAACCAGATGCCACTTCCAACTATGTTCATTCCTATACCTAATGTGTCTGTCACATTACTTGAAGTATCCCCTACTTTGAAATCTTCTTAGATTGATGATCAACCACAATACAATGGTAATGTTACTGACTCTATACAATTTCTGATTCTGACATGCCCATTGCGTTACAAAAAGGGAGACAATCTAGTGTTGGATATTGCATTTCTCAACATGTGTCCACAGTTCATTTAAATGCTTTCATGGCTAAATTTACTACTACTTTGTTGGAAATTTCTATTCCTAAGAATATTCAAGAGGCACTACTATACTGTAGATGGAACAAGCCATGGATGATGAGATGGATGTGTTGGTATGTATGCCCATAGAGCAAGTCATACGGCGATTGTAATGGGATGCTTTGTAAATGATTTTAATAATAATAAAGGCAATTTCCATCTATATGTTTTAAATATTTTGATATAATGGTATAACATGATAGATGTCTAAAGAATTTTTTACTCAATGATGTATGCCTTTGGGTTGAGGACTTGAAAAATGAGATCATACAGATGTTAATAGTATACATTCTTGTTTTGTCCCTTGTTGGTTGTTATTGTGGAAATAACCATAAACATCAATAACACATAAGACTAGAGTGTGTGTTGGTTGATGACAGAATCTCATTAGTCATGATATAGGATATCAAACCAAGCACATCGATACATGTTAGAGAACAGTGTATCAGACAGACCCACCATAAGAGTGATGCATAAAAACCACACATGGTTAGTCAGGATCATCTCTTACAGTATTGGTTGTGATTGTGGTTCTTAGACCTAAAATCACTACACTCATCACATGTCTTTGGGTATACTTTGACATCATCAAACGCAGTCCAAAAATATGGATTGTTATAAAGGTGATGATTGGGTGAATTTGACACATGGGGTTTTGGCTGTGAGTGATAGATATGGGATTTGTCCCTCCTGAGGGAGTATGATATCCTGGCCACTTGATGAGTGAGACTGAGAAAAGCATGGCCATGCGCATGTGAGTCAATATGTGACATTGAGCTTACATATATCTTAGAAAGTCTACTCTGGATCAAGAAACATGGATTGAACGTTTGTAGAGGATAACATGTCCATGCCTCAAGTTCAATCCGGATATTAGTGACAAAGGAGCTATACTGTAACATCCCTGACCTGGGTTATGAGTTAACCCTAGATGTTTTGCTTAATAAGGTTGAGTAGATTCTTAATCTTATATTGGGAAAAGTAATTAGGGCTCATGAGAAACTTATGTTTCAATTTTGGTCCTGTTTGAACAATGTTGAAGCAATGTTTGCTTATTTTGGACTAAAGAGAAAATTACCCAAGTGGAGGGGTTAAATTACAAATGTTGCATGATAAGATGTTCCTCTTATGTTGAGACACCATAAGAATGAATATGAGGTAGTGGTATGGTTTCCACAAGCCTGGACACCAAGATAGAGCTTGTTGGACTATGTTTGTGCATTGAAACCTAGTTTTGGTGTAAAGTGCAATTTACCCAAAACCTAGGGTTCAATATGCAAATTACCACTTCAATAAGGTCCCTAATGTTTCTTGACATCATTTATAGCAAAGAAAATGAGGAGGGAGCCTCATTTGGATTAAGTTGGAGGAGAGAGAATCTTGATATTAAAATAATCAAGATTTAATCCTAATTGAAACCCTAATTCAATTTAGGGCAAAAATAAATGTAATAATTGAAGGGCCTTCAACCAAAAGTAAAATGGTCGAATTCAGATGTATGTGTGACCGTCCTTGAGCTTGCAAGGATCGAAAATATCTGAAGTAGGTGAAATTCCACTCACCTTATTATAAGAAATAGAAAACCCACTCAATTTAGAATATTATTATTATAAGCATTAAGGTGCTTAATTTCTTTTCCATTAATTCTTGGATAAAGAAGAGATTTTGCAAGACTTTGAAGGTGGTTTCGTGGCTAAGAAATGGAGGAAGATTTGGGGGAAATTAGTATGAAATTTAAAGAAAATAATTTCATTTTCTCTTTCCTTGAAAACCATATACATATTCTTTATGTATATCTTATTTCAATAACACATAAGGGTCGTACCCTTAGTCTTTTCCCTACCATTTTGCTTGGGACGACCAAGAAAGAGCTCAGGAGCAGTAGATGGACGAACACAACCTGTTGGTAAGGTTTTGGTCATCTTCTACCTTGGATTCATGGTGAAAACCCTAAATCAATGCTTGATTCTTGGTTTTCTTCACCCGATTTCCAATTCTAGCCAACTTGTTCATCCAAAAGCTCAAGAACGAACCTTGGATAGTTGCTGGAACTCCATCCACCATTAGATCCTTGGAGCTTGGAGATCAGATTTGAGGCGGGTTTTATAACTTAAACCCCTAAACATTGCTATTGCATCAATTCTCTATGCTATGTTGATTGATTTCTTCAATTTGATGCACTTTTGTTTCTATGCTGCAATTTCCATCAAGAACGGTTGCTGTTCTTGGTTGCACGAAGGGAGATGATGATGACATAATAATAATCAAGCACCTCACCAAATACCTTGGGAGCAAACGGTTTCAAAGGTTGGGACCAAACGGTTTCACCAAAACCGTTTGGTAGAAAACGGTTTCAAAACCGTTTGAAGGAGTTGCCCAAGGGTTGACCGTTTGGGAATATTGTTCCTAATTATGTAGGATAATGACCCTCCAAATTTGAAGGGTTAACTCCAAAGTAATCATAGGTTGAAGGCCAATCAATTAGACCAATCGAATTGAATTAAGTGCTGATTTTCAACCTGATTAACTTGACCTGTTTGGGAAAACGGTTTCAAAACCGTTTGGGATGGTTGACCAAGCGTTGACCGTTTGGGATTACTGTTAATAATGATGTTGGTTAATGACCCACCAAATTTTAGGGGTTAACTCTAAATTAATCGTGGGTTGAAGGTTAATTAATTAGGCCAATCTAATTGGATTAAGTGCTGATTTTTAATCTGATTTATTGGACCCTTTTTGGGAAAACGGTTTCAAAACCATTTGGTGGAGATGACCAATGGTTGACCGTTTGATATTACTGTTTCTAATGATGTTGGTTAATGACTCACAAAATATTAGGGATTAACTACAAAGGAATCGTGAGTTGAAGGTTAATCAATTAGGGAAACCTAATTGGATTAACTGCTGATTTTTAATTTGAGTAATTCGACTTTTTGGGAAAATGGTTTCAAAACCGTTTGGGATGGTTGACCAAGCGTTGACCGTTTAGGATTACTGTTCATAATTATTTTGGTTAATGCCTCACAAAACTTGATAGATTAATCCCAAACGAGTCATGTGTTGAAGGCTAATCAATTGGGAAAACCCTAATTGAAATCAGTGCTGAAATTCCAATGAGTTAATTAGAGATTTTGGGTTGATTAGCCCAAACGGTTTCAAAACCATTTGGGGATCACCCAAACGGTCTCAAGACCGTTTGGGGATCACCCAAGACCATTTGGAGGTCTGGGGTCAAGTATAGTTGACCAATTAAAGGTCCAAATGTACCAAATCATATTGCAACTAAGTGTTGATTTGTTGATCAACTCGATAGACCAATCCTTGATGATTTTTCACTAGAATCCAAAGGTTGGGTGGGCCAAACGGTCTCAAGACCGTTTGGAGCTCATCCAAACGGTCTCAATACCGTTTGGTGGTCACCCAAGACCGTTTGGAGGTCTAGGGTTGAGTATGGTTAGGTGTTTGAAGGTCTAAAGGTACCAAGTTGATATACAATGCAATGCTGATTTGGTGATCAATCCAATGATCCAAACCTTAATTGGATGGCTTGGATTTGAGTGATATGATGGGCAAACGGTCTCAAGACCGTTTGGAGGTCATCCAAACGACCTGAAGACCGTTTGGGTTCAGGTCATACCCAATTTGGATGATGGTTCAATAGTTTCAAAGTAACCAATCTTGCATTGATTAGTGTTGTTGGATCATCGATTCTAAACCCTAATTTAATTGAATCAAACCCTGATTGATGACCAATTGAGGGTCAATTGAGGGTCAAATCAGTTGAAGGTTGACCTATTAAACTCAATTGAAGTATGATCATAGGTCCATTTGATTATTGGTTCCATGAATTCAATGGTTGAAGGTTCAATGCAATCAATTGAAACACAATTAGTAGCTTGATTGATGATCAACTTCAAAGCTCTAATTGGTGATTATAAACCCTAATCCCATTGAGATCAGACCTTAATTGAAGTTCCAATCAAGGGGTGAGGTCATGATTCAATTGATGATTGAATTGATGATCCAATTGGTTGAAGGTTCCATTGATCAATTTATTTGGATACCTCATGCTATTGAAGGTCCAATTGATCAAACCTTTTTGAAAACCTAATGTGATTAGGTGAGAGATACCCTTAATGGTACTAATCAATAATTCATAACAAATGCATGGATCCAATACATGATGGAAACCCTAATTGAGGCTGATTCCATGTATAACCCTAATACGAGTTTGTCTACATATGAAATCACTAATTAGGATGAATAGTAAACCCTAGTTGAGGGTGTATCCAAGTAAAACCCTAACTGAGGGTGTAACCATGTGAAACCCTAACTGAGGGTGTAACCATGTGAAACCCTAACTGAGGCTGTATCCATGTGAAACCCTAATTGAGGGTGAATTCATGAGGAACCCTAATTATGGGAAATGTGATATGAAACCCTAATGAAGGGTGATGCTATATGCAATCCCTATTCTAAAGAAGGGAGATGGTATGTGAAACCCTAATCCCTAATGAAAGAATAGAATTCATACTTGAATATGATTCATGAGGTGAACTCTTATAGCATGACCGTGTAAGGTAGCACGGCCGTGGTGGATTCACTTTGCACGACTGTGCAAGGTAGCACGGCCGTGGTGTTTTCCCTTTGCACGGCCATTTTTGGTTGAACGGCCGTGGTACTCTATGCTTGACTTAGAGTTGTTTTGAAAAGGTCCTAGCATGGTCTTTTTGTTAATTCATGACTTATGGGTGAATCCATAGTATTGGCAATAGTTGTATGTTCCAAGTGAGTGACTAATGATCACTGCTTTATATGAGGAATGTGATGAACTAGTGCATAAAGTATTAGGATGGGTAATACCCTAATACAAGCTGAGTATATGAACTCAAGAAAGTTAATGGTGTTGAGGGAAGTGATACATCAGGAGATGATAGATATCACATCCAATACCCCAAATACTGGTATACCTTGTTGTGTTATAAATCCAATATAATTGGATGAATGATACATGAAATGCGTGATGGAAATCCTAATCCCGGTAAAGGATTAAGAGTAATACCCTTGAATTATTAATACATTGTTTTTGCATGATGTTGATAGATAATTGATGTACTGCTATCATTTGTGCTAACCATGCATGCATCATGAGATGATGGGCATAGCCAGGTATGAGCTATGATGTGTTATTAATTTGAATTTGTTTATTGGGCCTTGTGTGCCATAATATACCTTGTTGCCTGGAAAGAGGTAGTAAGAGAGTTAATGGGCCTCAAGTGCAATGATGGATGCGTATATAACAAGTATCATGCTTATCTTGGTCAGATGACCTAAAGGTGTTAGTTACCCGGAAAAGAGGTAACAATGCTCAGGTGATGAGATAAGGATTTGAATACCCAGGATTTCATGGTTATGGCATTGAAATTGTGAAGCGATGAGAATTCCCAGTGTTGAAATGAGGGATTAAGATCCCAACACCTTGTGAAAAGAGTATGGCTACGGGCCATGACTCCAAAATGATAATGCCAGGCTTTAGATATATGATCTAAGCCTGAAGAGAGTTAATGCAGTGGTAATGATTCTGTAGTTTGAATAGATGTTATACATGTATTTCATATTCATTAAAGGATAAGTGACATGTTCATTCTATCAAGATATAGTTGCAATGTTTTTGATATAGAATAATGGTCTACTCTGTTAGACATTAAAATATCTGCTGCCAAATAAATATGATTCCTCTGTTCATATTTATCTTCTTAAGTTGCAATAATAATGTTACTGGCGGAGAGTTATATCTCTCACTGGGGCAATTTTTATAATTGTCTCACCCTCATGGGAACCACATTTTTAGGTGTACGTGGACGAGGAAATAGGAATCCTTCAGTAGGTGAAGGACAACAACAGCAGAAGGGACAATACTAAATCCCAGGTGGGGATATGAGCTGCCAAGTTGTATATATATATAGTCCTATGAGTCGTCTCTGTACTCTCGGGTCCTAGGAGTAGTGTCTGATGGATAGGTCTGAGATTTTGGCTTTAAGCCACGAGGGTTTTATACTACCTGTGTACAGTTAAGACAGAGTAGTTAATGTATGTATTCCTCGAGAAGCAAAAGTACATGAGATGTATATATATGAACCAGGATGTAAAGTTTTACTTTGGTTAGCATCTCAATACCATGGCTCTCAAAATGTCACGCTCCGGCGATCAGGGAGGCGATCAAGGAGGCGATCAAGGTGGTGACCAGGGAGGCGATAAAGACGGAGCGAAAGGGGGGGTTTCTGGTGAGAATCCTCCTGGAAGACAGATCGGAAGGAATGCGGCTTCGAATCAGAATGGAAGAGCACTGATGGCTTGGGGGAAAGGCAGGTCTGGCGCGCCGGTGGAAAAGGAAACGAGATCTTGGGCGGATTTGTTCGCTACACAGAAGGAGGGCAATGGAACAGTGCTGAAGGCGCGTCTGGTGGAGATGATTGATGGAGCTATCAAATATTCGAAGACCATCGCGGAAAGGAATGTGTCGAAGTGGGAGAATGTTGTGGCGGGCTATGTGATAGGCCTGAAGCCGCACTGGCCGACATTGCAGAGACATCTAAAGCTAATCTGGAAGATCAAGGGGAGTATGGAGATTATGTCGAGAGGTAATGATCTCTTTATCATCAGGTTTTCAGATCCGAATGAGATGAAAACTTCTCTAGAGAATGGCCCTTGGTTTGTCGCTGGTAAACCGCTAATTCTGAAGAAATGGCAGCGAGGGGAGCCGTTGGAGAAGGTGAAGTTGACGGAGGTGTCGGTGTGGGTTAAATTGTTCGATCTGCCTCTTGAATTGTGGGATGAGGAGGTTTTCAGTTTGATAGGAAGCTTCCTGGGTGAACCGTTGAGGCTGGATTCTCTGACACGTGATATGAGAAGGCTCGAGTTTGCGAGAATCCAAATCCTTATTCCTGCGTCATCATCATTTCCGACGGAAGTGAAGTTGCAGAGTGATGACGGTGTGAAGAGTGTTGTTAGAGTGGAATATGAATGGCTCCCTGCGTGTTGCAAGGTGTGTGGTACCTTCGGGCATGGGCAGGGGGACTGTCAGATGGAGAATGAGAAGAGAGGGAAGGCGAAGAAGGTCTGGGTGGAGAAGAACAATACGGATGCAGACCTGTTCTATGACTGCCCGCCAATTGAGCAGCAGGTGATTGATGTTATGCCAGTTGAAGTGGAGAACAGCAAAGATGGTAATACCGGTATAAATGTTGCAGTGGTGGATAACCCTCCTAGTGGCAATGCTCAGCGGGGGGAGGAAGTGGTTGGTCTACCTGAGACACCTGTGGGTGTGCATACTGTTGAAGCTAGTACTCCCTCTCCGTCCTCATGGAAGGAAGGTCGAAGGAAACAAAGATCTCCTCCGAGGAATGTATCCAAAGTACCTCAACAGAAGGCGATTGGGATCCCTGTTTCTCCTAACAGTTTCAGGATGCTCGAGTTTGCTGATGGGGGTGAAGAAGTTGGGAATGGAACTGATGCTGGCAGGCTTCCAGCATGTACCATTTCCAATGGTTAGTGATCTTAATGTGGTGGCATGGAACGTCCGAGGTTTAAATAAGCCTGGACGTCAAAGGGCTGTGCAGGAAGCTATATGTAATTTTAAGTCCTCTGTTACTTGCCTTTTTGAAACTAAGATCAGGAAAAGGAAGATGAAGAGGGTTTTTCAGTTGGGTTTTTCAGGCTATGATTGTATTTCTAATCATGGTTGCAATCCTCTTGGCAGAGTGGTTATAGTGTGTCTAAAGAATGAGTTAAGCATTTCTACTATTGCTGAAACGGATCCGTTTGTGATGTGTGGTGTGAACTATAAGGATAAGAATTTTATTCTGGTGGCTGTGTATGGTCATAACCCTGAACACAAAAGATCCTTTCTGTGGTCTGAGCTTAGGTCTGCTTTGAATTCGGTTATTGGCCAGTCAGTCTTCATTGTCGGAGATTTTAATGCTATTCGTTTTGATGCAGACAAGTTTGGTAGAGCAGCTCATTCTTATAGTTCGATGCAAGAATTCAATGACTTTGTTAATTCCTTTGGCCTGGTGGAGTTGGAGTATAATGGTGCTAACTACACCTGGGACAATAGGCAGAAAGGGGGTAATCTTGTGATGTCCAAAATTGACAGAGGGTTCTGTAATACTGAGTTTCTGGCTGAGTTCCCTAGAAGCTGGGGGGTTATTGCTAGTTCGATTCATAGCGATCATAAAATTCTGGTTACTCATGTGGATGAGTCTAAATACAGGAAGAGGACTCCATTTCACTTCATTAATTCTTGGGTGGAGCAGCAGGGGTTTATGGAAGTTGTGCAGGCAGCCTGGATGAAGGAGGTGAAGGGTTGTCCTATGTATAGGCTGTGTAGGAAGCTTGAAAATGTTAGAAATGCTCTGATAGAATGGAATAAAATGATGGTGGGTAATATCCATGAGAAGAGGAGGTTGACGGAAGCTGAGTTTACTGCCCTCTCTGACAGTCTTGATAGTGATCCTCATAATGTTGAGCTTGCTGAAAAAGTTAATATTAAAAGGAAAGAGGCTTGTATGGCTTATGAAGCTGAAGAATCCTTACTCAGGAAAAAGTCAAGGGTGCAGTGGTTGAAATTAGGGGATAAAAACTCGAAATTTTTTTATGCCTCTCTCAGGTCTAGAAGGGTGAGGAATACTATTCATGCCTTGAAGATTGATGATCAGCTTTGTATGGATGATGATTTGATTGGGGAGCATATTAATACTTTCTATGAATCTCTTTTTAGAAAGGATGATGATAATTACTGTTTTGATTACTTGGATGTGGAGTTTCCTAAGCTAACTGATGAACAATTTAATAGTTTGCGTGCCTATGTTACTGATAAGGAGGTTGAGGAGGTGATTGAGAAATCTAATGGAGATAAGGCGCCAGGTCCTGATGGCTTCAACTACCTTTTTTACAAGAAATGTTGGGGGATTATTAAGGTGGATGTGGTTAAAGTTGTGAAGAATTTTTTTGTTAGTGGCAGGATGCTTAAGAAAGCTAATAGAGCCTTGATCACTTTGATTCCTAAAGTGCATGATGATGTGGATGTTAAAGACTGGAGACCGATCTCCCTTTGCAATGTATGTTATAAGATCATTTCGAAGATTATGGCGAATAGATTGAGTTCTATTCTGCCTTCTGTTATTGATAGTGCACAGTGTGCTTTTCTTAAAGATAGAAGTATAACTGATGCTACTCTTCTTGTCAATGAACTTATCAATAATATGATGAAGAGCAATTCTCCTAAATTCTGTTTGAAGATGGATATCAAGAAAGCGTATGATTCTATTGACTGGATGTATCTCTATGGTATTATGGACAAGATGAATTTTCCTTCCTGCTTTATTAATTGGGTGAGAGTTATCTTTGAAAGTACCAGTTGCCAGATCCTCATCAATGGGGTTCCTTCTAGGAAGTTGCATCCTACAAGGGGAATTCGTCAGGGGGATCCCTTGGCTCCTTTTCTTTTTGCTATCTCGATGCAGGGCTTGTCATCTATGCTCAGGGGTGCTGAAAAAATGATGGAGTTTGATGCCTTGAGAGCTTCACATGCGCTTTCTATATCGCATGTCATTTTTGCTGATGATGTGGTTATTTTTGCGGAAGCTAATGAGAAGTCTGTCAATACTATTGCTAAAGTGGTTAGGGATTTTGGAAATTGCTCGGGTATGAAGGTTAGCAAAGATAAAAGTTCGGTGTTCTGTAATAGTGTTGCTGATGATAGAAGGTTGGTTGATGGTTTAGGGGTTAATATTGATTCTCTTCCGAAAAAGTATCTTGGTTTGCCTTTGTTTAAAGGTAGAATTACGAGAAGCTTGTGTTCCCCTATGATTGACAAGATGAAGGCGAGGCTGGAAGGATGGAAGTCTAAACTTCTCTCTTTTGCTGGGAGAGTCGAACTGATTGTCTCTACTCTCTCCTCATTTCAATTGTACTGGACGGCTGCATTTCCTTTACCAGTTAGTGTTGAGATGGAGATTGAGAAGCTGTGTAGGGATTTCCTTTGGGGAGGAGCTACGCTTGAGAAGAAGATACATACCATTGATTGGGAGAGCATTTGTTTGCCTAAAGAAGAAGGAGGGTTGGGCATTCGACATTCAAGGGATATTGTAACTGCTTGTATGGTTAAAAAGATTTGGGATGTGTCTAATAAGAAGGATTCTTTGTGGATTCGGTGGATAAATGAAAGATACTTGAAAGGGGACTCTATTTCGAGTGTTAAGGTCCATTCTAATTCGACCTGGATCTGGAAAAAGCTTATCCTGGTTAGGGATAAGATTGTTAAAAAGTTTCTCTTTTCTGTTGGTAATGGTGACAAAGCGCTGCTATGGAGGGATCCCTGGTGGGACATGGGGGTGTTTTTGAATGACTATTTGTCCGATATTAGTAGGATCAATAGTGGGGTTGGTAAGTTTGCTAAAGTGAACTATTACAGGGATGATAATGGAGGCTGGAAGGTCTCTAAGTCGAGGCATATTAATCATGTTATTGAGTTTGTTAAAGGTAAGGTGCCTATCTTTACGGAGAATGAAGATACTCTCTTGCTGAATGGTAAGAAGGTGGTTAAGATGAAGGATTTCTGGAATGAGGTTAGAACTTCTTATCCTAAATGCTGCTGGGCTAAGTGGCTTTGGAAGACTAAAGCACCTATGAAAGCTACTTGTACTGCCTGGAGATCTCTCAAAGGTAGTTTGCTGATGTTGGATTATCTGAAGAGAAGGGGTTTTCATCTTGCTTCAAGATGTGTGCTCTGTTTGGAAGCTGAAGAGACTGCTGGCCATATTTTCTTTGATTGCAATTTCAGCAAACAGATCTTGGGTGAGGCCAAGAGTGCGGGAATTCTTGGGAGCATTCCGGCTGCCCTGTTGGATATTGTCAATATGAAGGATATGGAAGCTAGAACTTTCTTCGTGCTACTCATTCATGAGGTTTGGAGGGAGAGAAATTGCAGAATTTTTGAAGGCAAAAGTAAAGAATTTGTTACAGTTTGGAAGAATGTAAAGATAGCTAGTGATAGTTTCTAGTTGTGTGTTGTTTTTCCTTTTTGATGTACAGCTTCTTGTGTACAGTCCCCTTTTGAATTAAATAGAAAAAGAGGCAACACGCTTTGGAGGACCAAAAAAAAAGTTTTACTTTGGTTATGAATGAAAGAGTTTTCCTGTGAATGGATCTCCTTGTTAAAAGTTTTTATTTTTAGTGATTTTCGCTAATCCGCTGCTTGATGAACGCTTCCACATAAGTTAATTATGTTCTTATGAGTTGTATGCCACATATACATTCACTATAACACCAATTACGGATTGTAGGGTTGAAAGTTATTCACCAACTTTCCTTTTCACTTAGGTAGAAGTCATGTGCGACTAGGCACCTCTCTTTGCTTGTGAAGTCATAAGTGGCTATGGACTTTCACTACCAACATGAAATGGGACCTATAGGGTCACACAAATAGGATTAACCTGGAAGAGGAGTTTATCCATGAGTAATGTATAGATTGATTATTAAAGTGTTTAGGTACTCAGTTAAACATTCAATCAATCGACTTGACTCAAAATCATCAATTTCAAATGTTGAACTAATTGATTAGAGTCTCATATTGATTGAGAACTGCATGACTAATTTTGATACAACCTGGACCATGAATCGACCAGTTCACTGCGTGAACCGATCGACTCATAGCCAGCGAGATGACTGATTCACTCTTGTGAACCGATCGGTTCATGTGTCCAAACGAGAAGTGTTGGGTTGTCTTGATTTGTGAGAAAAGTTTTTTGTTTCACTTGTGTTGGATCCTAGATGGATGATTAGATTCTCTAGAGGGGGGTGAATAGAGCTGAAAGCACTTAAACAAAATTCATTAAACATTCAAAATATATGACAAGATAAGGTTGCTAAATAGGTAATTTGAGTGCAACTAAATCATGCATAGCAAGGATAAGAGAGATTGAACATGCACCAAATTAGACAAGCTATTTAGAGTGGTTCCACACTTCAAACTAGAAGTGTGTTAGTCCACTTGCCTAGAGAGGTCAACCTTTAGGACTTCAACCAATTGCACTCTTATATTCAATTATAAGACTTACAATACAAGACCAACCAAGGACTTACCTATCCAATACAAAGAGTCTTCAACCTTACCAAGGACTTACCCACTTTGCAAGAGTCTTTGGCCTTCTCCAAGGACTTACCCACTCTTGCACAAGTCTTCGGCCTTGTAGGAATTACCCACTCTTCTTGGATCTTCCGCCTTTGACTTCACCTTCACTCGGAGAAGCTTTCCACCAAGGTCTTACCCACTTGAGCTTGACTCTTTTGCCTTCTCCAAGGGCTTACCCACTCTAGCTCCAAGTCTTCGGCCTTGATCTTCACCAAGGGAATCCTTCCCTTGTTCTTCTTCACCTCTCTTGGACAAGAGAGAGAACCTTCATCTTCTTGGTTACAAATGAGAGATGGGGAGATGGTGGAAGTGAGAGCCTCACAAGATATACAAATAAAACTAGCTCTCTTACAAATCTCCTACTCACTCTAATGGATGTAGCAAGTGATTAAGCTGAGAGAGAGAGAGGAGGCTGTAGGAAGCACTCAACTATTGCATAGGAACCTCACAAGGAGTTTGCAATGAATGCTCTCAACCTTGGAATGAAGCCCAAGGGGTCCTATTTATAGTTGGGGATGCCTCTTAACCTTTGGGAACACTTAAGAAAGAAAACTAGCCGTTTTGTGGCTTGCAACAGATCTATTTTCACTTGTTGCAACTCCACAACGGCTAGAAACACTTTTCTGTACTTTTCCGTACAGTGCATTCGGTCCAGTTTCTATATGTCTAACTCGACCGATCAAGTAGCAGGAAAACCGATGTTCAAGGGATCGGTCGAGTTTGTCCTGAGGAAACTCGAACGACCACTTCAACAGGAAATGTCCCACTACCCAATCGGTCGAGTTCTGTGAGTGCAAAACTCGACAGATGCAATCTTCAGAAAATCGATCAAGGTTTGATCGGTCGAGTTTCAGGGTGTGAAACTGGACCGACCAAGTGCCTGTAATTGATTTTCGAAGTTGCATTAAAAGTGTTCTAATAATCGATCTAAGTGCTCCTGGTATTTTTCTAAGCTTAATTACAAGTCATACAATCATTACAAGTGATTTACAACATGATTCTAATGGATATACATCATATTACAAAAGTGTGCACTTGTATGACTTTGACTTGTCTTTTCTCCAATTTGAGATGCGCAAATTAGGGCAATTGGAGTGTGTCTATACCTAATCTGAAATTACTCAAGTAGAAGCAGTAGACACCGATATGTGGAATGGTTAGTCATCATCAAAACACGGGTTTAGTCAATTTAGACGTGAGTCAACATTGACCTAATTGACCTTGAGTCAACAACTTGTACAATTCGATTAGGACAAGAATTAATATTTGCATTAATTAGAAACAAACAAGAAAAGTCAATTGGAGGCAAGTCTGGGGGAGCGAACCGACTAGTTCACTAAGTGAACTGACCGGCTCACACTCCCAACTGACCGATTCATTTGTGAAATGACCGACTTTCCTACTGCAATGCAATTAGTTCACGGAAATCTCAGACCCTTCTACTCCCACTTTAGTCCCGGATTGCCCGGGGCTGAGAACATTGACCCTGACTTCTCCTATATATAGAGGGGTACTGGGGGCTTCTCAGATAGTACAACTCAGAAAATCAGTTGCTCTACAAAGTTGTCCTCTCTGGTTGTGGTAACTGAGAGAGCCCAAGCAAGTGCTACCCAACCAGGGAGGCACAACAAGAGAAAGAAAACTACATGATGACAACTGGTGGTGGGAGAGTGTGTCAGTGACTAGTACATGGACAGAAGGGGATGACTCTTCTAGTGTCATGTGGGATAGGACAATTAGATTTCAAATGCATTCTGGGTCAGGACCAGGGGCTTCACAGACACCATCCAAGACTAGGTGGTTGAAGACCACACTAGCTGCGAGGTATTGTCACTGAGCAAGCCTCATGACCGGGTACACCTCACTAAAACCATCTTTCCTATCTCATAGTCATTGATGTGATCTACTATTTTATTAGTTTGTGGTGAGAAAATTTTTGTTTCTGCTGTGTTCTCTATCCCACAAAACCCAATAGTGGTATCAAAGCCACGTCAACGTTCTATATTTTAGGATTAATCGATATGATCAGTTTTTGGTTTTACACCTTTTATTTATTGTATGCAATGTGAATATTTAACTGGCTTATATGCATGTCTAGTTTAAATCCACAATTCCAAATATACATATATGATGTGGTATATAAATTCATTCGATATGAGTCACCTTAAAATGGTATTTTGGTGGATGTGTAGCATGGTTATGGCCTATAAACCCCTATGTATGTTTGGTTGGTTGTGCTTGTTTGCATCTCAGTCTGCGTACTGAGTCCCTTCTCCTATTCCCGATGTAACTCGAGATAACTCGAGCTTTATCTTCTACCTTTGCACCCTCTGAATGTAACTCGGGTTTTTCCAAAGAAATATATAAAATAGGATAGTTTTTTCCTGTTATGTCAAAAAACGGCGGGCGCTCAGACGAGGGTTTGGAGGATCAAGATGACCGCCTAATTGAGTGAGACGATCAACATGGATATGGGTGTACATGTGCCTTGGTTCAACATTTAATTAGGCCTTTAATTAATTACCGCTCCCACTATTTTGATCAAATTGATAGCCCTCACCATCAATTCAGAAGATTGCAGTGTACAACCTTCTAGTGGGCCAAAATCCAAAACAATTGCATTATTACCAGGCCAACACCGGTTTCCCTAATCCATTATTAAGGTAGGTAACACTTATCAATTGGCAACGGTCTCTACCCGCTGGCTAGCCAACAGATACCGTGGATCCACATGGATATGGGTGTACAGGTGCCTTGGTTCAGCTTGCTGTGGGGAATAGGCCATGTCCCCAAAGGGAGTGTTGCTCGCTACAAGGTTGTTCTTGGGAAGCACCTCACAAAGGATAGAATCGCTAGATGGGGGCTTCCGATCAACCCAAAGTGCCCGTTCTATGACGAGGAGGAGACAAACCAGCATTTGTTCCACGCATGCCCCAAAACAAAATATGTATGGGCACTAGTGTGGCTGAAGAATGGGTGGGGGCAGCTAGTTTCCTACAGCCTGGGGGACTTGATGGAACAGATGAGGAGCAAAACTAGGAATAGATATGAGGAGCAATTCATTGGTCTCTGTTGTAATAACATTTGCTTCAACATTTGGAAAGTCAGCAACCTTGTTGTGCATGGTCGAGCAACCACCAAGGACATTTTTCATTTAATTAAATTAGATATTACTACGTCTGTCAAGGCCAAGAGAGGCCTGTGTAGGGGACTAAGTCCCACAGATAGGTTATATTGGGGTATTTTTTAGTATACACCCCGTATACACACACCTTTTTGTAGGTAGTACAGTGTAGATTTACTACTCACTTTTTTTTTGCAATACATTTTACCAATTTCCAAAAAAAAATTGAGTTTTTGACAAAATGCAAATGTTTTCTCTTGTAGAATCAAATGGCAAAGAAATCATCTTTTAAATTGGGAAAATTAATTGAGATAAATTTCCATAATTGGTTAAGGAATATGAGAAGTGTTATGCATAATCTTATGATACCAGTGGCCTTAGAATCCCCTCTTGGTACGCTTAATGCTTTGTTTGAGGTTGATAAGAAGAAGGATAGTTCCATGATAGTGATCAGTGGAATGAAATCCAAGGACAAAGGTAAGGGAGAGAAGGGTTCTCTCACCAAGTTGAAATACATGTCTTCTACGCTCAAACATGGAGAGGATTGAAGGAATCACAGAAGTTGAAACAAGAGAAAGAGATCTCTACTTCAGGTAAATATGTGATACAGATTAACTTTACTACTTCTTCATCATGGGTACTTGATACCAAATGTGGATCACATATTTGTTCAAATGTGAAGGCTCTGAAAGGAAGTAGGCCCTTAGGGAAAGGCGAGGTTGAACTACGTGTTGCCAATGGAGCAAGAGTTGTTTCCAGTGTCGTAGGAACCTATCAATTATCTCTACCAAGTGGGCTGATAATAGAGTTACAGAAATGCTATTATGTACTTGTCATAAATAGGAATATCATTTCTCTATCTTGTTTGGACAAGGATGGATTTGAATTTCTTATTAAAGAATGGAAAGTGTTCCATTTCTAAAGATGGGATCTTTAATGGCAGTGCCCCACTGTCTTATGGTCTATATTTGATAGATCTACAAACAAGTGTATATAATGTAAACACCAAATGAAAAAACCTCAATGACTCAAATAAAATATACCTTTGCCATTGTCGTCTAGGGCACATAAATGAGAATTGCATATCTCGACTCCATAAGGATGGTTATCTGGACTCTTTTAATTATGAATCATTAGAGACATGTGAATCTTGTTTGTTGGGCAAGATGACCAATGCTCCCTTATTAGGAAAAGGTGAGAGAGCAAGTGATCTATTAGGACTCATACATAGTGATGTAAGTAGGCCTTTTAGAACAAGTGCTAGAGGTGGGTATCAATACTTCATTACCTTTACTGATGACTTCAGTAGGTATGGCTATGTTTACCAGATGAAAAATAAGTCTAAAACCCTTGAAAGGTTCAAGGATTTCATGAATGAAGTACAGAACCATCTTGGAAAAAGTATTAAGTTGCTTCGATCCAATCGAGGTGGAGAATAGTTAAGCCTAGAGTTAAAGGACCTTCTAAGATCTAGTAGTATTGTATCACAATGGATTCCACCTGGAACACCACAGCATAATGGTGTGTCATAAAGAAGGATTCACACATTACTGGATATGGTGCGGTCTATGATGAGTTTTGCCGATCTTCCAACTTCCTTCTCGGGTCATGCTCTTGAAACCTCCCCATTTACACTTAATCGTGTACCATCTAAATCGGTTCAAAAGACACCATATGAGATATGGCATGGGAAGCGTCCCAATGTGTCTTTTATGAAGATTTGGGGTTTTTAAGATTATGTCAGGAAAATGCTTTTTGAATAGCTTGGACCCAAATTAGATAAATGTTATTTTGTTGGATACCCTTTGGAGACCAAAAGATATTACTTTTATTCCCAATCTATCAACAAAGTGTTTGTTGCCTGGGATTCTATATTCCTAGAGAAGGAATTTATTTCCAAAGGAAATAGTGGGAGGAAAGTGGAACTCAAAGAGGTTTGAGACCAACAATAAAACATTGAACCAATAGATGTACAAGAGGAAGATAGAGATTTACAAGTGGTTGTGGAATCTGAATCTCCTCAAATAACACAGGGACCTCATAGATCTACTAGGACATGCCTTGAACCAGAGAGATTAGGATATCTTGTAACTCAGGAAGGTGGTGAGTTCATCATAGATTATGTGATAACTACCTATCTAGAAGCTATGGTGGGACCAGATTCTGAGAAATGTCTTGAGGCCATGAGATCTAAGATGGAATCCATGTATACCAACAAGGTATGGACCTTGGTAGAACCACCAAAAGGGGTAAAACCCATAGCTTGCAAGTGGGTCTTCTAGAAGAAGACCGACATGGATGGCAACGTGCAAACTTATAAAGGTAGATTGGTTGCAAAGGGTTTCAGACAAGTTCAAGGTGTTGACTGTGACGAAACCTTTTCTCCAGTTGCCATGATTATGTCCATCAGGATCATGCTTGCTATTACAGCCTACTATGACTATGGGATTTGGCAGATGGATGTTAAAACCACATTCCTTAATGGGAATATAGTGGAGGATGTGTACATGACACAACCTGAAGGTTTTATAGATCTAAAGAATGCCAATAATGTATGTAAGCTACAAAGGTCAATATATAGATTGAAGCAAGCATCTCGGAGCTGGAATCTTTGATTTGATGAAGCAGTCAAAGAGTTTGGCTTTAGTCAAAATGAATATGAACCTTGTGTGTACAAGAAGGTTAGTGGGAGCATGACTACATTCCTCATATTGTATGTCGATGACATACTGTTGATGGGGAATGACAGCTCTGCCTTATACAAGGTAAAGACATGGCTTGGAAATACATTCTCAATGAAGGACTTAGGAGAAGCATCCTATATCTTTGGAATTAAGATCTATAGAGACAGATCTAGAAGGCTTCTTGGACTAAGTCAGAGCACGTACATTGACAAAGTATTGAAGCGGTTCAACATGGAGAACTCAAAGAAAGGAAACATACACATGGTGCATGGAGTTACTGTCTCTAGAGCTCAGTGTCCCCGATCTTGTGAAGAGAGGAAGTGTATGAATCATTCATTGGATCCATCATGTACCCAATGTTGTGCACCCATCCTGATGTCACGTATGCACTCAACATGATGAGTAGGTACCAATTAGATCATGGAGATGCTCACTGGACAGCCGTAAAGAACATATTGAAGTACTTGAGAAGGACTAAGGATCAATTCCTCATTTACGGCAGTGAGGAATAGTTGGTTGTAAAGTTTTACACCGATGCGAGCTTCCGAACCGATAAAGATGATTACAGATCACAATCACGATTTTGTTTTGCCTTAACAATAGAGTTGTGAGCTGGAAGAGTTTTAAGCAAGAGACAATTGCAGATTCTACTATAGAGGTTGAGTATATTGTTGCATCCCATGCATCAAAGGAGGCTGTGTGGATTAAGAAGTTCATCTCTGAACTTGGGGTGGTTCCGAGCAGCTGTGATGCAACTGAGCTTTATTGTGACAACATTGGAGCTATTGTTCAATCTAAAGAACCCAGATCACATCAGCGGTCCAAGCACATACTGAGGCGCTTCCATCTCATATGAGATATTGTACAACGAGGAGATGTGAAGATTTGCAGACTACCAACTGAAGACAATATTGTTGATCCCTTAATGAAGGCACTTTCACAGCAGAAGCATGACGATCATGCTAGGTCACAAGGACTGAGGTTCCTGGGTGATTGGCTCTAAGTGCAAGTGGGAGTCTGTTGGTATGTATGCCCATAGAGCAAGTCATATGTTGATTGTAATGGGATACTTTGTAAATGATTTGAATAATAATAAAGGAAATTTCCATCTATATGTTTTAACTATTTTGAGATAATGGTATAACATGATAGATGTCTAAAGAATTGTTTTACTCAATGACGCATGCCTTCGGGTTGAGGACCTGAACGATGAGATCATATGGATGTTAAGAGTATACATTCTTGTTTCGTCCCTAGTTAGTTGTTATTGTGGAAATAACCATAGACATCAATAACACATAAGACTAGAGTGTGTGTTGGTTGGTGATAGAATCTCATTAGTCATGATATAGGATATCAAACCAAGCACATAGATACATGTTAGAGAACAATGTATCAGACAGACCCACCATAAGAGTGATGCACAAAAACCATGCATGGTTAGTCAGGATCAGATCTTATAGTATTGGTGGTGACTGTGGTTCTTAGACCTGAAATCACTACACTTATCACATGTCATTGGGTACACTTTGACATCATCAAATGCAGTCCTGAAATATGGATTGTTATAAAGGTGATGATTGGGTGACTTTGACACATGGGGTTTTGGCTGTGATTGATAGATATGGGATTTTTCCCTCCTAAGGGAGTATGATATCATGGCCACTTGATGAGTGAGACAGAGAAAATCATGGCCATTTGCATGTGAGTTAATTTGTGACATTGAGCTTACATATATCTCAGATGGTCTACTTTGGATCAAGAAACATGGATTGAACGTTTATAGAGGATGACATGTCCATGCCTCGAGTTCAATCTGGATATTAGTGACAAAGGAACTATACATTTACTATAACACCAATTACGGATTGTAGGGTTGAAAGTTGTTTCCTTTTCACTTGGGTAGCACTGATGTGCGACTAGGAACCGCTCTTTGCTTGTGAAGTCATAAGTGGTTGTGCACTTTCACTGTCAACGTGAAATGGGACCTATAGGGTCACACACATAGGATTAACCTGGAAGAGGATTTTATCCACGAATGATGTTTAGATTGATTACTAAAGTGTTTAGGTACTCAATTAAACATTAAACCAATAGACTTGACTCAGAATCATCAAGTTCAACTGTTGAACTAATTGATTAGAGTGTCACATTGATTGAGAACTGCATGACTAATTTCTGCACAACCTGGACCACCAACCAACCGATTCACTGGGTGAACTAAATCGGCTCATGGCTAGTGAGATGACTGGTTCACTATGGTGAACTGATCAGTTCATGTGTCCAAATGAGCAGTGTTGGGTTGTCCCGGTTTGTGAGAAAAGTTTTTCGTTTCACTTGTACAATTCGATTGGGACAATAATTAATCTTTGCATTAATTAGAAATGAACAAGGAAAGTCAATTGGAGGTATGTCTGGGGGAGTGAACCGACTGGCTCACACTCCTAATCGACCGGTTCATTTGTGAAACGACCAAGTCGCCTGCCACAATGCAATTAGTTCTTGGAAATTTCGGACCCTTCTTCTCCCACTTTAGTCCCGCATTGCCTGGGGCTGAGAACCATGACCCTCACGCCTCCTATATATAGAGGGGTATTGGGGGCTTCTCAGATAACACAACTCAGAACATTAGTTGCTCTGCAAAGTTCTCCTCTCTGGTTTTGGTAACCGAGAGAGCCCAAGCAAGTGCTACCCGACCAAGGAGGCACAACAAGGGAAAGACAACTGCAGGATGACAACTCATGGTGGGAGAGTGTGTCAGTGACTATTACACCGACCGAAGGGGACGACTCCTTCTAGTGTCCTATGGGATAGGACAACTAGGAGTTTTCGGTGGTTCGTGTGGACTATCTTTAGAGGTGGGAGGTTTCTGCTGCTCAGGAGGACGACGGTCAATCATAGTTTGGGTCAGGACCAGGAGCAGCACAGACACCGTCCAAGACTAGGTGGTTGAACACTACACTAGCTATTAGGTATTGTCGCTGAGCAAGCCTCAAGACCAGGTACACCTCACTAAAACCATCTTTCCTATCGCATAGTCGTTGACGCGATCTGTTGTTTTATGAGTTTCTGGTTTGAAAATTTTTGTTTTCACTGCCTTCTTTGTTCCACAAAATCCAACAGGGACATGGGACCTTATCGATCTCCCTATAGGTAGTAAACCCGTTGGTTGCATATGGGTTTTTACTATGAAATATTTGTCTGATGAGACAGTTGAACATCTAAAAGTCAGACTTGTTTCTAAGGGATACACACAAGAAGCGGGATTGATTACTTTGAAACCTTTTCCCCTATGCTTGTCTTAATTTCATCTACATTCTGATTCCTATTGTTGTTAATAAAGAATGGACCTTATATAAACTAGATGTTAAGAATTCCTTTTTGTATTGTGATTTAGAGGGGAGTGTATTGATGCATCGTATAATTATCATTTTCACGGGCTATTTATTATTCAATTTTGTACACTATTTGTTAATTTTCATACTGATTTTTGCATGATTTATTATCATTAGCTTTTGATACATAATTTCATCAAATAAATGTAATTTTTCAGTATATTTCAAGAGCTTGTATTTAGTTTTAGTGTATTTTAGGTGAATCTACACAAATCTACATAGTTTGGTACTGTCAACTTTACTGTCGGTGCTATAGAATTTTCTCAGAGAGGAAGGTACTGAAATTGAGAAGAATTTATAGTACCGACCCATGAGTCGATACTATCGAAAACATCACATGGATGGATTTAGAATTTTTTGAGAAATCTCAATTCTAACGACATCAACTCGATAGTACCAAAAATTACCCAAATGACCACAACTGTCAAAGGCATCAGTAGTATCGACACCTAGTCAGTAGTACTGACACAGTGGGATCAGGCCGATCTCAAAATCACATTTAGTTTGACTGTTGGCAATTGTCACTTCTATGGGTTAGGGAGATTTTGATTAGACCTAATGATCTGATTGTATTTCATTGGATGGCAGTCACGAGCCAGGAGGGAAGAAATGAGAGGAGACAACCACATTCTAGACGATTGCGGCACCTCCAGTGGGAAGATTCACAGCTGAAAAACAACAAATCACTTTTTTAATTACAGGGAGTCATCTGGACTATCTTCTCCAGGGGGTTACTGTAGTTTTCTAATGTTTCCTACATTTTTCTTCTCTCCTTTTCCATGTATTTGACAATGAAAATCATGCGGGGTTAAACAAATATTTTTTCTTAGGACCTGAGAGCAACCCGATTACGCATTATAATTGACTCTTATGCATTAATATATCAGTTTCTCTTAATTTTCAGACTTATTTCTATGATATTGTAATAAACTATCCATCCCTGATCACCATAGGTAGTTAATTAGAACTTAAATTAGTTTGAAAACGGAAATTAATGGTTGGAAAATTCATAGAAATACTTTTATAACGCCCTTTGAGAAAGGTGTCTTATGAATGTGAAGATATTACTCAGAGTTTTCAATAAAGCACCTAACTAATAACACAATTGATATGAGAGTGGGATTGATATTAGATTAGGTAGTGAATTACGCCATGAGAGTGGGTAATTCTTGTTGTAGGTCTCTTAGTCTAGGGTTAGGAGAGATGTTTATTATTGTTATGATGTTAATTGTGATGTTAACGGAGGTAAAACCATAATCCTAAGGAATTTACTCCAATTGAGATCAACAACAAGTAATTTTAGATTTATTTTATGCTTTAGATAATAAAATCTTCAATCATGTTTTCATCAGCCTATCAAATCACATTGTAGTTAGTAGTAGTTTCTGGATTAACGCGTCCCTGAGTTCAACATTTGGGCCACTTAAGGCTTATATTACATTGATGCATACACTTGATTTTGATGTGTAGTTTACACATATCATTTTATTGGCATTGTTGTCAGGGAAACAAAAACTCCTTCACTATGAGCATTGTGATTAGCCACTCTAGGTCACAACCTTTATTTTCTATTCATTCTTTATAAGATGAATTTCAAATATCATTTATTCAATCACTAGCATCCGTTCTCACATTGTTGTCAA
The DNA here is from genome assembly GCA_963693085.1 of Alisma plantago-aquatica. NCBI lineage: Eukaryota > Viridiplantae > Streptophyta > Magnoliopsida > Alismatales > Alismataceae > Alisma > Alisma plantago-aquatica. Next base: position 796,972,082 of record OY856414.1, on the reverse strand, counting down.
TAATTTCAGGTACTAGTGCATGGTGCACACTAGAGATCATGACTACGGAGAGTCATCTCCATAGGGCTTTAGTCAGGCAAAGATATTATGCTAAGGAGGAGAGTATGGTAACTCAATGGGAAGCATGATTCCAACTCCAACACCTCCACCAGAAGAACCAGCCGAGACAGGTGATACAAAATAAGAACAAACTATTTGGGAGAAGATCAAGGTGTCTTCCTCAACAGCTCAGTTAGGGCCAATAAAAAGACAAATAATAAAAGTAAACAGTGACAAGATTGATCCAGGGTAGGTGGAGTTGGTCAAATCACAAGCTTTTGATGGCCATATCATAGAAGACCCAATGACGCATATCAATAATTTTGTAGAGAGTTGTGACATGGTGAAGATAGACAGGGTGTCAGTGAAATTCAGCTATTTGATGTTCTTTATGTCTTCGTTGGAAGATAATGCAAAGTTCTGGTTCCTTAACTTCCCTCCTGAATCAATAGAAACATGGTAGGGGATCATATATGTGTTTTTCGAGTGTTACTTTCCACTGTACAAGACAAATGAGTTGGTCAGGAAAATTTTCAATTTCAAGCAACAGGTAGAAGAGTCTTATTCTAAAGCATGGGAGAGGTTTCAAGACATGATGAGGAAGGTCCCTTTTCATGGGATTGATATCTGTGGTCAAGCAAAAACCTCCTACTATGGGTTTCACAAAGGAGAAAGAACTTCATTGGATAGCGCAAGGTCAGTATTTTTCCTCAACAAGCCATCCAGGTGTCATGAGATTATGCAGAACACGGACAAAATTAGTCATGGGGTAAGAAAATAGAGGTCTCAGCATCAGTTAAAAGAATCAAGGAGTCTAAAGTCATAGCAGCATTGAATGAGAAGTTGATCCTATTTGCCAAGAAGCTAGAACAAAAACCTGGCACCTCATCTGGAGGTGAAGAGGAGAACAACATGTACCTGAGACAGCAATATTGGTAGGACAATAGTTCCAGTAAGATAGATAGAATTGAAGACATTCTAGGCAAGCTAGTGAGTCAAAATGAGACCTTATTAGACCGTACAAAATGGATGCAGTATAATCATGACGCTCAGATCCATATTCTTTAAAATCAAATTTCTCAACTGGCAACAGAGGTGGCCTCCATAAAGAAGCCCATCTAGTAAAGATTGCTTGGGAACATAGAGACAACTCAACAACATCACCAAGTAAAGTTTATCTCTGTTGTCAAGGAGCCAGAACATCATATTGAGGAGTCACCCAAGTAGCACACTACAGATCCAGACTGGGTATATGTGCCAAAAGTTCCATATCCCCATAGTCTATATGGAAGACCAGGAGGATGCAACATACCAGTAGGGTATGCTCATGCATGCACCTCAATTGATATAGGGTCAATGAAAAGTTATAAGGAGACTGCATCTTCACCGACATTGCAGGGCAACCAACTTCAAAGTTCCACCAATGTAATGTCGCCGCCTACATTTCTAGAAAAGTTCCCTATGAAATAAGAACAAGTAAACGTTCTACTATATAGTGGCGCAGTCACACTTCATATGGAGGCACCCACAATTTACAAGGATCTACCATGTGTCATTCCATCCATGAGTGACATTCCAAATTCTATTCCAAAAGGTGGGGTTGAAGTAAGCTTAGGGGAGGAGATCTCTAACATTCCATATATTCCACTACACAAGCATGCAGAGAAGACACATGTCAATTCTAAAATAGTCTGAAGCTGAGAAAATAAGAAAGGAAATGTAAGAAGTTCCTAAACATCTTCTGAAAGATCCCCATCAACATCCCACTCATGGAGGCGATAGAACAAATTCTTGCATATGGAAGATTCTTGAAGGATATCATCAACAAGGAAAGATAGATTAAAGATATCGATGTTTTGTGTGTTGGTGAAGTGGCGAGTTCCATAATCCAGGAAAGGGTACTGAGGAAGAGAAAAGACCCCAAATGTTTCTACATCCCTTGTTCTATAGGCAATCAACATTTCCAACAAGCAAAGTGTGACTTTGGGGTGAGCACAAATCCCATGCCTCTTGCTACTTTTTGGAAGTTGGCTTTGAAGGAACCAATGATGACATCTATGATAATCAAATTTGTGAACATATCTGTCTTTAGGCCGTATGGGATGTGTAAGGATATTCAGGTCAAAGTCAACAAATTCATCTTTCATGTTGATTTTAAGGTCATGTACATGCCCAAGATTCTAGAATCAGAGATGTTGTTAGGAAGGTTGTTCCAAGCTACAAGCAACGTGATTACTTCCATTGGTAGAGGTTACTTGACACTCGGTATAGATGATGATAGAGTGGTGATCAGACTTCCAGATGAATCTTCACAATCATATTGTAATAACCTAGGCTGAAGAAAACTCATCTTGTCAAGCCTAGGACATCAAACAATGACGCTTGCTGGGAGGCAACCCAATTTTATTTATGTTATATACTATATGTTTAGGTCTTTTTGTTAGTTTCTTTTCATATTTTTTATCTTAGATTTTAGTTGATGTAGAAAGGTACCTTGATGCTCTTATTTGGTGTGCAGGCCGAGTCAAAGTCGGTACTACCAACACACAAGTCTGTACTACTGACTCCTTATCAGATAAAAGTATGCTGAAACTCAATACTACCAACACCAAAGTTGGGACTACTAACTTTTCTCAGAAAAATCATTGGACTCCTAGAACAAAGTCAGTATTGAAAACAAAATTGGAACTACTGACTTTTCTCAACATAAATTGATAGAGATTCTAAAAAAGGTTGTAGATACCACCGACACACATGTCAGTCCCACTGAATCTTAAATCTCAAAGAAGGATAAATAGTATTATATATTAGTATCACTAAGAGACAAATTTGTTGCACCAACAAGAGGGATGTATGTTAGAATAACTCAATTCAATATGCCACCAATCATCCACCGCCAGTACCCTTTAGAGAAACTAGTACCCCTAGGTTTGGATTTTGACTATGGGGACATAGTAAAGTTCAAACTTAGGGGTGTGTTGGAAGGGCTTTACATTTTATTTTTGTTAGTTATTTTATTTTTCCAAGTTGTAGGATCCATGATCTATCTAGTGTAAAGTGGAGCTTAATTTATGATTCTCATCATTGTCATGTGCTCTCGTGTGTTTGCAATGAAAAATAAAAAAAAAGGAAAATTGTGTGGCTTAGTTGCAATTTCTTGAGTTGCATTACCTAGAGGAAGTGTATGAGCTAGTCATCTTAAGGACATTTGATATGAATGGACATCTTAATTATTCATGTAATATGGATGAAGATGGGCTTTGAGCCTAAATTCATCAAACAATTAACGAGATCTGAAATTGATATTTAATAAAGAAATCCTAAGGTTACATTGTTCGGAAGCCATTAGAGAGGGACATATCATAGGTCATGAAAGGCATTGTCTCTTAATTATGTGATTCCTTCCATTTTTCATTCATTTTGACTCACCACCTTAAGATGATCAAGTAATCTAAATTATTTCCTCTTGTTTGCATTGCATGGCATAATAGATGACATGATAGTTAGTTTTTATATGATTGCATTAGTTACAAAATGTATGAAAAAATGTTTTTATGCATAAACACTCTTTTTGCATATCATTATAGTTGCATAACAATTACATGTAAATTGCATGCATTTCTTATCATTAATTTCTATATCATGAGGATATATTGTTTTCATCTGAAATAAGAGTTCAGAGATATACACCCATACCCTTAGAAAAAAAGAGAAAAAATTAATGATATGTTAGTGAAGCTCATGCATAATTTTCGATCATGCTAAATAGTGGGCCAATGAGAAAAAATAAGAAGATAATTTGAAGGTGTTGAAATAAAAAGGGAGAAAGGATGACCTAAAATCTTCACAAAAAGATGGAAACATTCACATGATGTAGTTATTCTTTATTTCATTCTCATACATTTGATGAGATAATTTACTCTTTCATCATTCCACCCGATAATATTAGGCATAAGGATTCATGCATTTTTCATTATCTTCACGATATAGGTTCATCATGTTTTATTTCTTACATAAATAATTCATATATTACTTGTGATTCTTTATTATCCACCTAATTGGTTCCATCCATTGATCTTATCGATAGGCCACTTAACTAATTATTCTCCTCATTCATTCTTACAAAGAGAATAGGGAATCACATGATGCACCACGTGAATGCCTACTTGTATATGATATTAACTACTCTCTTGATAGTGTCCACTGATCTAAGGGTGGACATCTTTAATGGATGTTTTTGGTCACTTGAGAATAGTTGATTGTTCAATGGTCAATGAAGGCTGGTTGGGAACCATCAAGTGCTTATAGTTGAGAAATAAAATTCATATTTTTTGTCCTTTTAGTGACTTGTCTCAAACATATCTGAGAGTGTTTTGCTCTAGGACGAGCAACATTTAATCTTAGGGGAGTTTGATGCCCGTATAATTGTAGTTTTCTAATGCTTTTATTGTTGAGTTTTGTGCACTATTTGTTCATTTTAATATTGATTTGTGTATGATTTGTTATCATTAGCATGTGATATTTAATTGTATCAAATAAATGTAATTTTAATGTTAAAGAATGCTTCATTATATTTCAAGATATTATGTTTGGTTTTTGTGTATTTCAAGTGAATCTGCACAAATCTACACAGCATGGTACTACCGACTTTGTTGTCGGTGGTACCGACACTTGCTCAGAGAGGAACATATTGAAATTGAGAAGACTCGATAGTACCGACCCAGGATTCGATACTATCGACAACATAACACTGATGGATTCAAAATTTATTGAGAAATCTCGGTACTAATGACATCAACTCGATAGTAATGACAACCTCCCAGCTGACCGCAACTATCGAAGGCATCAGTAGTACCAACACACAGTCGGAAGTACGGATACAATGAGATCAGGCAGATCTAAAAATCACATTTGATCTGACGATTGACAATTAATGATGGCCTAAGTTACTTCAATGACTAAGGAATATTTCTTCTAGACCTAAGGATCTTGTTCTATTCCGTTGGATGACAGCCGAGAGCCAGGAGAGGTGACAACCATCTTTTGGATGATTCAGGCATCTCCGATTGGTAGATTCGCACCTAAGAGATAACAATTTGATTCATTCATTAGAGGGAGTCATCTGGACCATCTTCTCTAGGGGGTTACTTTAGTTTTCTAAAGTTTCTCACATTTTTCTTCTCCTCTTCCGTGTATTTGACAATGGAAATCATGTGGTTGTAAACCCCTTGTTCCTTAGGACTCGGTGGTATGCCGGTTATGCATTATAATTGACTCTTATGAATTAATATATCAATTTCTCTTAATTTCTAGACTTATTTCTGTGACATTATCATGAACTATCCGTACTTTATCACCATAGGTAGTTAATTCACTTTTAATTTCTTTGGAAAGGGAAATTAACGGTTGAAAATTTCATAGAAATACGTGTTTATATCGTCCTTTCAGAAAGGTGGCTTACGAATGTGAAGAGATTACTAGAGATTTCAATAAACCACCTAACTAATATCACAATCGATATGATAGTGGGATTGGTATTAGATTAGGTAGTGAAATGCACCATGAGAGTGGGTAATTCTTTCTATAGGTTTCTTACTCTAGGGTTAGGAGAGATGTTTATTAACGTTATGATGTTAATTGCAATCTTAACTAAGACGAATCTATTATTCTAAGGAATTCACTCCAATTGAGATCAACAACCAGTAGTTTTAAATTTATTTTTTTCTTTAGATAATTTAACCTTCACTCAAGCTTTCATCGGCCTAGTTGATCACATTACAGTTATTAGGTGTTTCTGGATTGACGTTTCCCTGAGTTCAACATCCAGGTCTCTTAAGGCTTATATTACATTGATACGTACACTTGTATTTGACATGTAGTTTACTTGTATCATGTATATATGTCACAAACTCTAGGTTATGTTGCTAAGGGGGAGCACAATGGGAAAGTATGCTTTCTAAAGAAATACCTTAATGGACTCAAATAAAGTCCCTAAACTTAGTTTGACAAGTTATCCCTTGTGTTTCACGAATTTGGCTTCATATGATCTCATGTGACCACTCTACCTTTACCAAATTCACTACTTTTGTGATTATTATTCTTATCATCTATGTGGATGGTATCATCCTATTTGGCAGTGATGTTGTTAGAATTTCTGCTACAAAGAAATATATTATGAAGAATTGTTTTAATAAAGACCTTGGGCGTCTATGGTATTTTCTTGGAATTGAACTGGCATATATGAAGGACAGAGTATCTATATCATAGAGAAAGTATACCATGGACTTACTTAGTGAAACTTGAATACTTGGTTGCAAACCTTCAGTCCCTCCTATGGATTAAGCTCATGATATATGGGCAGAATCTACTCAGGCATTACAAGACACATTTAGTTGTAAATGCTTGGTTGGAAAACTTCTATACATATTGTTACAAGGCCAGATATATACTTTGATGTGCGCGTTCTCATCCAATTCATGGATTTTCCAAGGACGTGTCAACGGGACATTGCATGCCAAGTCTTAAGATATTTAAAGAATGCACCTTGACAAGGACTGTTACAACCCCAATTTAGGGTTCATATGGTTTGAAATGCAATTTCCCCAATAAATGTATGATTATGGGAATTTGTATGAATTATATGTATTGTATGGGTTCCCGTTACAATATTTTATTTGTGCATGTGATTTCATGTATCATAATATGTTAATGAGTCCAATATGATCAAAATAAAAAGAAGAAATCACATATTGCTTTATTAAGAAGGAAATTTTAGATAATGATGAAAATATGAGGAAATATGTGAAAAGATATTTCAATTATCATCATGGATGATATTTCGAGTTCACATAGTTTCTAATGGTAAAAGGAGTCCAAATAAAGGATATAAAAGAAGAGGAGAGAGAAATTATGCATAAAATATGCCTTAATAAGTGATAACTTGCTTATGAAGAAAAGTCTAATAATTTCTAGCTTGAACCCCAAACTTGGAACACAAGTAGTTTAAATCATTATGGACTTACCTTTAAAATTTGGGATCAACTGAATAAGTGGTCTGAGAGTTATGATTTTTACAAGATTCCCTAAGGTGAGAGGGAAATCTTTTAATTTCTAATTTGAGTAGAAATGTTTTTGGCGCAAGGAATCAAGTTCGTCGGACCTGAGATCCGACGGTGGCTTCTCTTCACCTACCTCAGCCCAAAAAGGAAACTAGAGCTCAGTTTTGTTAGTTTCCCACTCGATTTTCTTGCAATCCAGTGGGTGTGCGAGATTAGAAATCTCTCCAATAGATTCGTAAGGGAAAAGTGTTTCTTTTCATACCAGGTTTTTCCTATTGTGGAAGGACTTTAAGGTTTTCCCTAAATCTCATTGCTGCCAATGACCAAGCTATCATAGCCTAGAGCTATATAAAGGATATAACCAACTCTACAAAACAAGTACCCCGTGAACGATGCTCTACCCGACTCTAGGGTTTCCTCTTTGCTACCAATTCCTAGTCTAAGCATGGTCCTCTCTCCTCTTTTCCACCCTACAACCTGCCGGGGATCTTCTTCTCTAGCCTCACCAGTGGAGCCATCTCAGAGGGAATTGAGTAAGAGAGTGATCTCGGTAGGGTCTAGTGGAGGTTCCCACACCTTTGCCCTCCTTTCGGACGCCCTGCAGTACAAGGTCAACCTGCATGTTAACCACTCAAAACGTTTGGTTCGCAAAGCGCGAGCGAACGGAGGTTAAAAACGATAGAGGCGGATAAGAATGTAATGCCCCTCCATGTTCTATTACAACTCTAGGGTGAGCAGGTATTTTCGTCTGTTATTCAGTAAGTCACTAAAAACAAGTAAGTTGATGACGTGTCAGCATGCTATTCGCTAGAAAATGTTTATCTTGCAAAAATCATGGTAATTGATAGGATACTCATAATAAGACATGTAATATATGAAAATCGATCAAGAGAATGCAAGGATTGCAATAAAAATATAATCCAGATCTGAATATGCTTTTAATTCAAAACGTGTGTAACGTTATCATCTTTAATGGTTTAATTAATGAAAAAAACCCTTATAATTGATGATAGTTGGATCTAATGATGTTCTCTGAATGTTTTGAGTGAATATTAACCTATTGTTAATAAAAGGAATATTTAGATCTAAAAAGATGATCTTAATGCATAATTGGCTTAATTTTGGATTTCATGTATATAAAGTGCATTAATGAGGCTTAGAAACCCTAATTTTAGTAATGTTGACTTTTAATGGTTTTAATTGTGCAAATCGATAAATAAGACAGAGTTATGTTGTTACAAATCCAATTTGAGTATAAAAGACCATTAATGTGAGTAATTTGAGTAATTAGGGTTTTTATGAGTAGAAAAGCTTTTTTAGGGTTTGTTGACCTAGAAAAAGGATAAAGATTGAGAAATTGATCTAAGAAACCCTAATGCATATTAATGAGACATAGAAACCTTATAAAGGTGTTCCAAGTCAATAACGAGTTGTTTGGATGTGATGGTCACAACTAGGTGTTATACATGTTTTCAGGATCAATGTTTGTTGATTGACTGGCTTGCTTGATTGGACATCTAGTTGGATTTAGATATATTGCTTCTTTGAGATCTTAAAAATAGGTATGTGGCTACACTTATGTTTAAATCGCTGTAGTTTCCTGATGATTCTCGAGGTTTTAACAGTTCCATGGAAATAATTGCTTGATTGACTTTTATTTCATGCAACTATAAAGTGACTATGACTATCACCATAGTTATACGTGCATAACTAGCTCAGATCCTGGTCCTCCTCTATAGCTTTGTTAATGATGAGAAGGATGACCTAGTACATGGTCTACCCACGAGGTAGGATCATCAGGTTATCGGATGACCTAGTACATGGTCTACCCATGAGGTAGGATCATTAGGTTATCATGAGTCGATGTGTTGGTCTACCCTTGGGTAGGACTATAAAACTCCACGACCCTATGTATTGGTCTACCTGTAAGGTAGGATCATGGGGGTTAGTTGAGATCTACCATATGAGAGGTAGTATCTACGTCCACTACAGGGACAACACAGAGGCTAGGGTATGTAAGGATTGGGTAATCATGTTTAAAGTGTAAAGTTTGTTTTGTTAAATCATAATTTCTTGTAATATGTTGTTACAATTAAATGCACGATTATTGGCTCCCCCACATACTAGTATAATTTGTTATATTGACCGCCATTTTGTTTGTCGGTGTTTTAGGTTTATCAAGAAAATGGATATTCCTTTAAAGTGACAATGATGGAATAAATCTTAATAAAGATTGGAGGATTTTATATAGATAGATGTTATATGGAGTAAAGTCCCTCAGCTCCTATATTTTGCAAGGTATGAGAAAAGAAAAAAAAATATTCCATTTTAAAGCTTCGTTGTTGTAGAATTAATTAATTATTGCTGATTATTTGCAAAACCATTGATCCTATTTTGGGATAACTCCTCTGACCTCTTGGTCTCCCTTAATTGGGGGTTACCGGGAAGTAGGGTCGTTAAATTTGGTATCAGAGTTTTGTTTTTCCATTTAATCTCTAATAATTATTAAATTTTACAAACTCATTAGAGCCCAAGGGAGTTATAAGAGGATTTTTTGATGATGGAGGTGTCTAGAAAAGGATCACAATCTAGAGACTGGAAAGATTTTCCTTGACCCCACTAGTCGGTCTACGAGGACTCCCAAATTTTGTGTGACTGCCTGGCCAAAATCAAAGGATTTGACTTGAAATAAGATACCTCTAGGTATTCTCATTTAATTTCGTCCCTCCTTTACCTCATATTTCTAGAGAAACATTAAGTTCTTAGGGTATGCTCTCTCTCCACAACCCTCAAGTGTTTGAGATAAGAGTAATAAGGATTAAGGAATCCTCCACCAAATAATAAAAAGCATGTAAGAAATATGTCATGGACATAAGTTTTGATAATTAGAAACTCAGACTGAGTTTAGTTACATTCTTAGGTTGCATGGCATGTGTGGTTGTGCTCTTGGTTACCTCTCAGGAGAACGCTGAGGTTAAACCGTCTTGTAGGTAGAGGAGGAGAGATTTTTCTTGGAGGAAGAGGCCTCCAGGAAGAGGAAGAGGGATGATGCTAGCCCTAACCCTAAGTGGTAGTTAGAGAAAGAGAAGACACGATGAGTTGGATACCTTAGTTGTCCGTGCATGCACGTATGTGGGTTTGACAGGCATGCTTTACGTGAGGGTTTGAGTATTCGTAGACTTTGAGTAGTTGTTTGACCTCTAGTGCCTTTTGGTGACCCAACCTTGGTTGGGACGGACCTGGTAGGGTGAGGGATAGCTCCCTCATTGAGAAGGCTAGAGGAGACCATATAGGAACCCTAACGATCATACATGAAGAGATAAGAGGCATGCACCTACTTAATAAGTGAGTAACAACAAGGCTAGCAGTAGGTTTTAGGCCTCAGTCAGAAGGGTTATGCCTAATAGTGTATGAGCTAGACATGCAGAGTTTTGGATAGTCTTAGCCAGAAATAAGTTTTGATAGTACGTTTCACCCATGTAGGGATAGAAGTGTATCCTTAAGAGCTTGATACATCTTCTAAGAGAGAACCTCCCGTGGTAGGGTTAGATCTAGAGAGAAAGAACCAGACCCGATGAAGAAGGTTGGTGACCTTGACTCCAAGACATGAGGAATCTTGAGAAGTTGGTTATTATATGGCCTAAAATAGACAACTCTGAGTTGATCATTGTGGTTTCCTCATGCATGGTCCTTGGAGGCTTGTCATACCTTGGATGCCTTTAGAGGAATCGAACCCTAGAAAAGAGGAAGAGACTTCTTGAATCGATGTTTTAAGTGCCTACCTTTTAGGTGTAGGAAGGAGAGTTCCATAATACCCTACAGAGGTATGGTATGAGAACAAGTTGTGAGGTTTCACACCCAGTTGGTTGTCCTTGTATAGGTCTCTAAGGTTGTTCACAGGGAAGAGAGTTAGGAAGTATATGCCCTATCTGTTATAGGTTCGATTCATGGTTGAACCGCTAAGCATGTAGTTAGCCAACTGATGCATAAGAAGTGAACCAGGGGTTCCTAGACCAAAGAGGGGAAGTAGTAGTACCTGGTGCACATGATGCTCATGAGGCTGATTGAGTTCATGGTATTTAAGTATGACACCCCTCATGTGTTAGAGTAAAAGCAAACCCCATTCAAACTAAGATATATGTTTATGAACCACTCACATGAGATTGGTGACATATGATAATGGTCCAACCATGAGGAATGATGAATACGTATGACATACCAAGGAACGTAGCATGGTTTAGTAGGTTATATTCTTGCTAAATACATGCATAAGTATCTGGATAGGGATAAGCATATGCATGATGATGTAAACCCTGGAAGTAAGGACGTTCATGACCTTGGTTGCTATCAAGAGATGGTTTTCTCCCATCCGGGGAAGGAACCCTTTATGTAGGGTGAGCACCAACTCTTGTTTAGGTTTGAGATAACCTTAAGAGGTTACTTATAAGAGCTTGATGAGATAAGTGGAGAGCACATAGTATGAGCATGAATCTATAGACCCATGTGGTGACCATCTCTAAGGGGCAGGAAGATGTGTTTCCATGGAGGTAACCTATATGGGGCTAGACCAAGGTAGGTAGGTTGACATGATTCCTATGAGGGATGCAAAGTTAGCCATGTATGCCCATAGATAGAATGGAGATTCAGGTGAGGATTCAAGAATGAAATGTGCTTGAGTATCAATACAGAAACCACGAGCTACAGTAGAATCCTATGTCAACACTAAGGTCAAGTAGGGATAAGACTGATGGGAGTAGGAGTTGTCTGTTCCCTGAATGAATAAGACCATAGGGTCGGGAGGTAACAACTACCTTTACCCAAGGCCCATGGGTTATTCGGTTGACCATCTTCATGAGTTCATGGGTCCTAAGGGGTAAAAGTGAGAGGCACTCCCTAGATGCATAAGGGTCAGATCACCCCAAAAGTGCCAGCACCCTAGAAACCTTGATGTAATGACTAAGGAATTTACATAACAGATATGTTAAGATCCAGAGGGGATGCAGACAGTCTTCCCATGGGTGTAGAACCATGATGGATATGTTCATGGTGTGGAGTCATGTTTCAACTTAGACTGGAAAGTGTGATGGTGAAGTGTAATTCACTATCGCTACTCTTGGAACGAGATGAACTCTGTATTTGGACTGTAGCCAAATGCTTATTTCAACCTGTTATGGGAGTGAGAGACAAGATAAAACACATGCCATATACTATGGATCAAGATGATATGAGTTGAAACATTTCTATGATGCTTGATAATAGAGGAAATACCATAACTTATGATAGTACGTTGGATAGATGGTTTGACAACACAAAGAGAACCAAGGTGATATGAGGAACGTACCTCTCTGGAAGTAGTTTGAAATCTATTAGTCATAGTTTTGGGTTTGATAACTAAGATGATGAGCTCGAAGTTTTCTTGACTCATTTAGACCTAAACCCGAGATCAGTATGACGGGTGGAGTATATGAAGGTTTATGTTTTCAACATAACCAAGCACGTGAGGAAGCTTATGTGGTAATAAGATGTACTTAGCTGAATACAACTCAGGTGTACAACTGTCTTGTATAGCTAGTAGAGAGACTGGAAGCCTTGTGGTGTTTAGAAGGCTAGACTTTTGTGACTAACACCCAGATACAACCAGACATGTTTGTCAAGTTGGTGGTTTCCCAATTAGCTAGCACAAAGCTCGATGAGATAAAATGAATGTTATATGAAACTCAAATAGACTTCTCGAGAAAAGTAAGGTGGTGAAACCCACTACTATAGTGTTTTAGGGTTTTCGAGGAGTCACCCTTGAGAAATCATGTCGTGCCAGGAGCTCATGATTTTTAGTACACAGTACACCATGGTACTACCAATATGATTAAGGTTTGTATGTGGTCCTAGAGGACCTGGGATGAAGAAGGATATAGTGTTGCATATGCCCCGTTGCCGTACATGCCAGAGGGTGAAGACCAAACACCAGAACCTATTGAGTTGCTACAGATAATGAGAGTCCCTGAGAGGGAATGGGAGTGGATCACCATGAACAGTGTGGTGGGTCTCCCCTGGACCAAGAGTGGTCATGATGAAATATGGGTTATGGTAGATCACCTTACCAAGTTGACCTAATCCCTTGCCTATGAGAGAGCACTGTCAATATGACAGTTTTGGTTGAACGATATATATGAGAGATAGATAGTTCAACTACACCGTGATTCGAGTTCAATATCTTGAGCATGACCTCAAGTTCACTTCCATGTGGTGGAAGGTGTAAGAAGAACTCAATAGTAGATTGAAGATGAGTGCATCATATCACCCCTGACTAGTGTATAGCCAAGAGAGTATGAGCCAGACTCTAGGAGGTCTGATGAGAGCATATGTGCTTGTTCATGGTCATTAATGGGAGTAATTCCTACCCCTAGAAGAGCTTGCTTGTTATGATCACCACCATAAACAGTATCAGGATGTATGAAGCTCTGTAAGGGAGGGGTTGTCAGTCACCACTTCACTTGGATGATGTCGGGGAACAGACCTTGTAAAGGTCAAAGAGACCACAGTGTATGCAGAAGAAGATGCTTTGATCAAGCAATGGATGAGAAAGCCTAGGATCGACATGAGTCGTGAGCTGATGCAAAGCAGACTGACATGCAGTTCACAATGGGTGAACTTGTGATATGAAAACCCTACCCCTATGAGCTATAGATGAGAAAGATAAGTCCCCAATACATGGGTCCATTTGAGATGGATTGGTGGAGTTGCTTATGTTTAGCATTACCCCTTGGGATAATATGATGTATGATGTGTTCCATGCGTCCAATCTAGAGAACTATGTGAGGTACCCGAGCCATGTGTGAGCATTGAACCTATTAAACTCTAAGGGTGGCTAACTGACCCTGAGTCACCTATGAGGGTACAAGATACCAAGGTGAGAGAGAGCTCAGGAGTAAAGAATAGAAGATGATAAAGGTTCTTTGGAAGCACCATGGAGAGGATGAGGCCACATGGGAGCCAATGATGGACATAGGGAAGTCTTATCCTTCATTTTTTGGTGGAATTTTGAGGAAAAAATTCCTATAACAGGGGAAGGATATTACAACCCCAATTTTGGGTTCATATGGTTGGAAATGCAATTTCCCCAATAAATGTATGATTATGGGAATTTGTATAAATTATATGTATTGGATGGGTTCCCATTACAATATTTTATTTGTGCATGTGATTTCATGGATCATAATATGTGAATGAGTCCAATATGATTAAAAGAAAAAGATGAAATCATATATTGCTTTATTAAGAAGGAAATTTTAGAAAATGATGAAAATATGAGGAAATATGTGGAAAGATGTTTGAATAATCATCATGGATGAGATTTTGAGTTCCCATAGTTTCTAATGGTAAAAGGAGTCCAAATAAAGGATATAAAAGAAGATGAGAGAGAAAATATGCATACAATATCCCTTAATAAGATATAACTTGCTTATGAATAAAAGTCTCTCATACATTTGATTTTGAACCCCAAACTTTGCACACAAGTATTTTAAATCATTATGGACTTTCCCTTAAAATTTGGCATCAATTAAATGAGTGGTTTCAGAGTTATGATTTTTATAAGATTCCCTAAGGTGAGAGGGAAATCTTTAAATTTCCAATTTGAGTAGAAATCTTTTTGGCGCGTGGAATCTTGGTCGTTGGATCTGAGATCCGACGGTTGCAACTCGTCACCTAACTCAGCCCAGAAAGGAAACTGGAGCTCATTTTTGTTAGTTTCCCACTCGATCTTCTTACAATCCAGTGGGTGTGTGTGACAGAGTGAGTTTTTTTCATATATTTTTCTCTCTCTTATACTTTTGATTATTCCAATTATGCCCTCAATCATTTCCCTCACTAAATTGATTAATTGGATTATCAATTTCACTTAAGACCATCCATAATATCACATAGAGTCAATAATACAAGCATTATGACATTTAGTCAATTGACATAGTCAACAATAGAATTTTGACTCCAAATTTGTACCATGGCTACATGTAAACATCATCAATCTACTCCTAAACTTTTATTGCAATTGGATCTACCAATTGGAAGTTATGATCAATTTAATTTGGCGCATTTTTCCTTGCTATTTTAGACCTAAGACCTAAGTTCTTTCTTTATTTAATGATTTGAAGTGTCACGCAGCCCATTTAAGGCTTGGGTACGGATCTATCTGGGGTTCGACCACAGCTGTCTGATTAAGGGGACATAGATCCACTCAGGATCCAAGGGTGAAGACTTCATCTTCTACCTCTGCCATCTTCTACATCGACGCCCAACCGTACAACGACCTCTCTGAAATATCTAGCGCCCAAATCATGTCACCTCAACACGAGATATTTGGAGGATAGACTCCTATCATCGAGACAAGTTCAAAGATCCTCCACTCACCTCCCCTCTTCCACGGAATAGGGAAAACAAATCCCTGATTCCTCGCCCCTCTCCTGGTGGTGGTGGTGCCATTTAGGGCTTCCCTGCCCTCACCCTCAAACAACTACTTAAGACCTATTTAAGATCCACCTCTCCCCCTTTAATCAATTCGCAACATCATTCTCCCCCGAGATACCCCGAGCATCCACCTCCCTTCCTCCTTCAGCCACCAACCACAACCACCAACTGAGTGCCACAATACCTCCCGCTCCCTTCTAACCTCACACTCACATTCTCCTCGCCTCTACGCTTCCCCGCATCACAACCCCGAGATCCTAGAATGCTTCACGCTCCATTTCGATCCCAACTCCGACGACCTCTCCTACCCTTGCGGCGACCGCGAGCTACACGAGGCTTCACACTTTCTTTCACCCCTCTTTGTCTTTGAGACGAGCTAACGAATCCACCTCAACTTCTTCCCACTCACGAGCAGCACCAAGGGGTGAGATTGACCTCGCCGAAGTCCTTCCTTCGCTGCTTGAGCAAGCATCTAGCAAAGGAAGCCAGCTCGCGCCAGCTGACCAATCCCAAAGTGACACGTCATCAAATACGATCTGAGCTCAATTTTAGGGGATCAATCAGTGTCACACCCCGATCTCGCATTACCCACAAATCACGAGATTAGGGTGCGACGGAGGGATTACACACAAGCCAACCCACTTTGAGATTTTAAAACATTTTCAAGACATTAAAAAGATAATCTGATTTATGCTGTAAACTAAATCTAAACAAACTGCGGAAGCATTTTTATTAAACTGACTAACAATATAAACAGAGTCTACAGCATATTACATTGATCAACATAAAATAAAGCATGAAAGTTATTTTACATCTTTATACACATTCTCTCTCACCCACACTATGTCCCAAAGATCGAGGGGAAAGGACTAAGAGACCTCTAACTACTAACTACATAAACCTTCTACAGACTGAGCGTTAGGATGAAAGGATCCTCCAGATTCCTGTGATGTTGATGACCTGAAAATGTTTTGAGTAGAGGTATGAGCCTACTCGCTCAGTGAATAGCATTTCACTTAGCTATCACTAAACAACTCATCAGGTTTATAAATTGAAATAAAACATAAGTACAGTACTAAGCAGGACAGTTCTAATAACATAACAGATTTGCAGAATATAATCACATTTTCATGCAATAACAGATAATTTGAACAGATAAACAGATATAAAGAAATAGTACAAAAGTTCAAATACTTTAATTTACTGTGATCCTATATGAGTATCAATTTATATTATTATGCCCTAATCATATGCAGTGTACTCTGCATATAAAGATCCGTAGCGAACTACGATCCCACCGTACAAGACTTAGCTACACACCCGGGGAATGCTAAGTCTGACTTCCGCCCTGGTCTTCTGCAGGGCCCACAGGCTCATCGGCGTTCAGGCTCATCGGCCTCACTATACTCTCAAAAGAGTGAACTCTAGACTCCTCCTCAAACCTGAGCACACAGGCGGAGAGTCTTACCGGGTTACCACCGTGACATCGCACGCGTTGTTGTTGAATAACCCCTATTTACTCCAGTGCCACCGTGACATCGCACGCGTTGTTGTTGAACACTGCCTTTCCATCCTCCTGCCACCGTGACATCGCACGCGTTGATGTTGAACACGAGTTCCCCCCCCCTTGGTTGCAGACCTCTCAAAGGGGCTCTACGGTGTTAGGGCACCTAAGTCTATTAACTGATTAACATATAAACACTATAACAGGAAAAACACATTTCATCCTTATTCCACATTCTGAATTTCACTTAAAAACACATATATATATATCATTTGTCTTCTTTAAACATGACTCAATATCACTTACTCAAATTCATTGCTAAACAACCATCTTTATTCAGCATATGCATTGCAACTGTAAAACAAGAAATTCCATCTTTTTCATCAATCATATTACGCATCTCAAGTTCCATTGAATCTATAATACTCTATTGTATGTGCTAAACTGTTTAGAAGTTATACCAACTGATACTAAAGCAATTAAGCACTTAAAATGAGTTAAATAATGATTTCTAATTGAACTACTACTCACAGTACTGAAACTCAGCCGACCAATCTGGGAACTCGGCCGATCAGCTGGAAACTCGGCCGATCCACCTGCAACTCGGCCGATCAAAACCCTGTTTGATTTCCTTATAAAGGAAACTCGGCCGAATCATACCTAATTCGGCCGACCAAAACACTGATCCTGCAATAAAACAGTAACTAGCATCTTAACCCAAAAGAAAGTCTAAGGATGGTTCGATTAAAAGCTAAGTCTACGAATTCCTAATCAAGACCATATGCCGAAGTCAGAACTACCTCTCATTAAAACCTTTTACGCCCAGGTTGATCCTAATCAAGCATGTTGCTGCAAGCAGCAGCTCCTTCACGCCTTGGTTCAGGTTGGAGAAAAGCTTCGATTGGTGGATGGAGCTTGGCTAGGAGCTCTGGATTTGGGTGTGGACCTCAAGGTGAATTCGTTGGCATCAAATTCGGTGCTAGATCGTGCCCTAGGTGGCCCTAGGTCGGACCTACTGCTGCAAGCAGCGGCTTCTTCACCTCACGTATAGGTGGAAGGATCTCTTGCTAGGCGCTGTTATATCCTTTGGCTATGATTTCGAGTAGAGACCTCAAGGACGGAGTCATAGCGGCCATTTAGTGATACTAGCTGCGCCCAAGGTGGCTCCTAGCTGAGCCACGGTGCCTGGCCGCTGGCAACTACTACTGTAGGTCGGCACCTGCTAGGACGAAGCGATAGAGGAGGAAAGAGTGGAGAAGGAAGAGAGAAAGAAGAAGGCGGAGGTAGAGGAGAGGTGGGTGTAGCCAAATCGGGGCTAAGGGTTGGGAATCGCCCAGCCATCGCCTCCCTTTCCTCTGCAGGTCGTGCGCTACAGTGCGCCGCCTTCCCTGTTCAATCGGGTGAGAAAGACAATGAGATAAGGAAGAAAAGAAACGTTGGGGTTAATAAGCTAATAATTGGGTAAATTGCAGAAATCAGCCCAAGAACCCAAAAGTGTCACAACTTTCGCCTCGTAGGTCCAATTTGAACAATTTTTCTTGCAAATTTACAAGCACGAGGTCCTCTACACCCTCAAAGCAAGAAATCATCCAAATTAACTAATGACACATGATCCAAATGCTAATTGCATCAGTTAGTACTTAACTCAACTCAATTAACTTAACAATCATCATTACTATTATCATTAATCACCTCAGATGATTAAATCTTGACTATTGATTCACATATTGTGATGACCTGAAATTTGAGGATTATGATAACCAACACCGTATGTGAAGTTCATAAATTTCCTTTTTGGTTGATCACAATTTGAGGTTACTTATATCTAAAAATGATGCAATCGACTCAAACATATGATAGTCATCTCATCAAACGATCAAGAACCAATAGTCGGGGTCATTATGTCCACGGAAACAATGAATGTGATATATTTATCAAACTTGAGCGTCATTGGATTAACCATACCTTTAGCGATTTACATAGAGGTAAATGTTTGAATAATGATCCCTAGGATGTATTGCGGTCATATAAGTTTACAAATACAGTTCAAATGACAATTATATGAAATTTTACTCCATCCTAGATCTGATGCTTTTTGAGAAACTTTTTAGCAGTACAAACTTTGGTTTTTTTATTTGAAATAAGTAGACATAAGTTTCATACATCCCAATGTCACATGACATACTTGTGGTTGCTATATTAACACAAATCTGTAGTCCATGGATAAAGAGTGCGGGATGTATCCTAGGTCACCCCTTACCCCCGGAAAGGGTGGAACAGAACTAGGTGAGGTGTCTTTAGATCCGATGAGGCAGGATAAGAGATCTCGTTGGTGAACCCATGATCTGCACAACACTCTAACAGATGCACTCTTCACTTGACGTTGAAGACCCATGGTGTCCAGAGACCGCATTTCCCACCTTCACCATCATCTCTCACTAATCTTAGAGCCTTGGTCCGTCCCTCCTACTCTCTCTGTATCCTATTGTGACGCAACCATGGCAAAATCATTGCAGATGATAACCTTTTCCTAGTATACCAGGCTTTATCGTCATCTACCTTGGTATGGCAGGATTCTGCTTTCTTTCTGGCAATGCGTCGGGCAGTAGATAGACAAATGCTCCAACCGTTAGCAATGGTGGATAGCATGGGGAGGGGATGAGGAGTAGGCGCATGGAGGATATCAGGTGGACTTTGATCCTCAGAGTCGAGGCTGGAGCTGCAGAGATCAAACCTGCCTCCTTCTCATTGTCTGCAGCAGGCTACTTGCTGTATCTCTCTCTGCCCTGGGATCCAAGTGCTGCGTGGCTCAGAAGTGACCAGAAAGCTTACTCCATTCGCTGTGAAGGGGATTCGGCAGCAATCGTCCACCTTTGGAGTCTGGTTCCCTCTCACAAGCATGCCCGATCTTTCCCTTGTAGATCCTGTGCCAGAGCCGTAGAGAAGAAAGTGTTTATGCTGTAGAGCAGCCGCCGGTGGGTGGTGGTGCCGGAGGTGGCGCGGCGTCCATGAGATCAGAGGCACGAGAGAGCAACAGGCGGTCGTCAGGTCGCAGGCTGGTGCTCCGCCGGCGTCCGCTGGAGTCTCCCCAAGGCTTGCCCTCTTTCCGTGCGAGAAAACATCGCTGATGGCCTTTATTGGTTGCCTCAACTCCCAGAATCCCCTCGAACCTGATGGTGGAAGGAGGAGCAGACGATGAGGAGTTCTTCCTCACGGTATTTCTCAATGAATCTGAGAACAACGGCCGCACAGACAGACGAGAAATAGGTCGCGCCTGTGAGAAGGGAGAATGCGTGACCCCAGGTTGTTGATGGATAGTCAGGATCGTGGATCTTGGTTAGGATCCAGCTAGCATCTAAGGTAAATCTTTCACTTTTTCCCAAAATTAGACTTGACCTTAACAAAATGGTTATAAATAGCTCAATTGGCCTATAAATGCCCGAAAAATACCTCTAGACTCAGAAAATGATCCCCTATATTACTGAACCCTTAGTTTTGGATTTTTAAACACAACTATTGATGATATTCCATTTAGAGTGAAATGCTTCTTTTGGGTTCATTTAATTTGTATAATTAGCAAATGATGGATATAAAATACGAAAAAAATATTCTTGGAACCCTAATACCACTTAGAAACCATAAGTGGACTCTAATCTGATATTAATGCCAAAATGTTATGTTTTTCCTTATTAATGAGCAAATTAATGCTTTTAAACTCTTTTTAGTTCTAGAAAATAGACCTATCATCGGAAAATTATGAAATCTGAACCAGACCCTTAGAATGACATCTAGATCACTATAAAAATACCAGAGACACATTTTAGATCAGTAACACCTAGATTTAACCTAAACCCTGATTTGGACCTAAAATACCTAGAATATGATGAACATTTATTAATGATGATTAATTGCTATTAATCAGGTGATGACCAGAGATGTAGATGATCCAGAATATATATAGGAATCTCTGAACTCAGGTACGTGGGCTTTTATTTAATTATATGACTATGGTTTTCTTGCTTGCAATCATGATATGTATGTATGCTCTCTTCTATTTGCAAATATTGGATGTAGTATTGCTATGTAGTACTCGTTGTTTTGTCACTTGAAAACATAAATTATGAGTAGTTGTTTTGTAGTTATTTAAGGTGTTCATTATCCCCCTTACGAGGGAATGGAATAATGTTGGCTAGTACACCTCCCTAGAGCACACGGCGTACGGGGAGTTTCCCTAGAGTACTTGGTACACGGGGATGGGCCCAATATTTATGTTTTGGTACTAGTCCACCTTGATAATGCAATTCATCTAGGAAAATGACTTAACTTGGCGTATTTCGCTTAATAAAGAAGTGTTTTCTATAATTTTCTTTCCTTCTACAAATCTTTTTCAAAAATTATGAAAGCCATAAATATATGTATCTTTCTACCCATGTACACAACACCTTGTGTGTTGATTTGTTGTTTCACGTATGTTTTAGGTTCAGAGATAGCATGGGAGGAAAAGTACAGGATGTCAGCAAGTTGTTCAGGTTGTACCTATTGTGTAGATCCTAGTTTAGCATACATGTTCTTAGACTGTAGAACTTTCATTCAATATGTAATTGTAAACTATTGTGTAATAAATTCATGTTGTATAAATTTACATGTTGAATGTTGAGAATGTTATGGTTATATGTTTATGTATGCGTATTATGCTTCCGCATCACGTTCTGATATGATTGGATGATGTTTTCGGATTCTGACGTCTCATTCCCAATAGGGTTTGGAGAAGCCAAAATCCGGGGACGTCACACATATTGTCTTATCTTAATTATCCAAGATGTTTAACAGAGTGCTTAGCACTAATCAAGGTGTTTCACGCTAATCGAGGTATTTATTGACTAACCCTCATATGGGTCGTAACAATCTCCCTCCCTTATAAGAATTTCGTCCCGAAATTCCTAAAAGAGGAAAGGAAACTTGTTACGCACATCTAACCCCAAAACTCCCATGTGGCTTCCTCTAAGTTGTGGTTTCTCCACAAAACCTTCTCTAAAGGTATGTCACGATTTTTGAGTTTCTTGATCCTCTGATCAACCATCTGCACTGATCTTTCAACCTAGGACACATCTGATCTGATTCCAGATCAAACCACAATACATGGTCTTTCTAGAATTGTTATAACAGTATCTCAATTCATGGTAATTACCGAGAAATTATTATAGTATACATGCAGACAAACTAAAAATTCTTAAATAAACAGAATGCATGTCAATCTGGTACTAAAATAAAATCATGCAATTAACTGTTAAACATCATCACATCTCATAATGAAAATTGATATCAAAATACTTGATTCATCGTACACCCTATCCTTAGGGTTTCATTTGCCTTATTCATTCATCACATGCCAACACCCTACTCTTAGGGTTATCTCATTCACTAGTCACATGGCAACACCCTATTCTTAGGGTTTCCGTTATCTCATCTGTTTGATTGCAATTCAAATCACGATACGGTATCATTCTAAAACTGGCAGAGCAGTATATTCAAAATCATTGTAATTACTGAGTAATCTTTATATCATACATGCAGGAAAATTTAAAATTCATAAATATCCCAAACTCAAATCAATTTTGGCACATACATACTGAATTCATGCAATTGAACATCTTATCACACCAATAAGAGTAATTTACTTCACCTATAAGAAACCATTTGTAATATTTTTCAATTATCTGAAATTTCTCGAAGAACGTGCATATTAACCAAATTCCTAGTTTGTGCACCACATAACTCAATTAAGAGTTGCTTACATACCATAACATAAATAATTAATAGTACTTGAGAATTTCTAATGATATCTCAGAGAAATGTGCCAATTCATGTAAATGTTAAGTCACACACATTAACATAACAGGAAGCATGCAACTAGGTTTATTTGCATATTTTAATGCTATCTTACTATCTTGAAATCATGCACCTAATTGTTTACCAAATTTGTATTGCCTGGGTTTATATTCAAACCGAACCATTATCAGTTGTGTATTTCTAAACTCAACATTCACACTAAGCAAACTCTATAAGACTTAAATGTTCTTCCCAACTTCCACTAAGATGCATAACACATGCTCTCAGCATGTCCTTAAGAGTCTGTATGGTTCTCTCAGACTGACCATCCGTATGCGGGTAAAAAGGTTGTACTGAATCTTATCTTTGTGCCCGAAGCACGATGCAACTGTTTCTACAATCCTAGATGTGAACTTAGGTTCTCAAAATGACATGATTGAAACTGGATTACCAAGCAACCTAATTATTCCATCCATGTATATCTTAGTCAAGTTTCGAAACATCAAAGGTTGACTTAATATGAAGAAAGTAAGTAGACTAAATTAGTCTATCCACAATCATTCATATCAAATCATAACCTCTAGGTGTCTTGGGCAACCCTATCACAAAATCCATTGTGATATGTTCCCATTTTTATTCAGGCATAGAAAAAAGATTACAAGGTAGCTGTAGATTTCTAGGGTTCAGCCTTAACCTACTGGCACACACTACTTCTAACCACGTACTCAGCTACATCCTTCTGCATATCTGACCATCCATTTCAACTTCTTGAGATTCATATACATCTTAGTGTTTCCTGAAAGCATAGCATACATCAATACATACACTTCCATAAGAATCTTTTCTTTCAACGCACTATCTCGAGGTACACACAACATGTCATGCTAATACAACACCTTATCATCTTAAAAACTTAAACTCTGGTCTCTTTTCCTCCTATCATGTCATGCATGGTCTGGTTTAACTCGCTATCACCCTATTGTAGTTCCTTGATCTGATCATAAGAAGTAGGCTTAACTTACATTTGTACAATCAAATCACTTTGTGTTGTCACCCCTAAGTCTAAGTTCAACTCCCACATTTCTACTAACAGGTCTCTATTGAAACCTGTCAGAGAGAATGCATTAGTTGTTGAACTTGACTTTCTGCTGAAAGCATCATTCATCACATTCTCTTTACTATGGTGGTAATCTATTGTCACATCATAAAGATAGTGACGCCATGTCTTAAAAACATGAACTACATCAGCTATCTTTAGATCATATATCGGGTAATACTCTGATTTCTATGCTACTTTCTTATAGTTACATTTTAGGTTTATGTTTTACTCTTTTCTCTAAGTCATTTCATGTTGTTCATGTACCACTCAGATTAACTACCTTAAAACCCTAGATTACTATCACTACCCGCTTACTTTACAAAGATCAAATCTCAAGGTCTTATTTTACAGAGATACTAGTATTCAAGGTTAAATCACTAGTGATATCCCTTGAACTACTACAACTCTAATCATTCTAGGGTTTTGGTCCATATCAGTATCATAGCATTATTGTGTGTGTGTGTGGTCGATCATATAGATCAATTTGAGCTGCTTGGGTCAATAGCATATTAACCCAACACTCAATTTTAATTATACTGGCTGAAAATTCAGTTTGCACAATAGTTTCTGTAATTCGTTTATTAAATAGCTAACAGAAGCTCCAAAAATTCTGGAAATTTTATATGTTATACCTAATGACGTTTCAGACCTCTAGTAAAAATTTTAGATCATTTATAATTACCAATAAATAATTAAAAATCAAACAGTGCACTGCTATATTACAGTCTGCAGCAGATTCGGTCGAGTTGTAAACTCGGCCGACACCCTCACTGTAGAGATCAAAAGTCATCCAAAAATTACGCCAATTTAGCAGAGTGTCTAAAATTGTGTTTTTCAAGCACATTTAAAATTTGAGATAAATTGGATATACAAATAAAAAGATAAAATTCAATTACCACACTACTATATCATTCTGAAAATGTGATCGGTCGAGTTTGAAACTCGGCTGATAAACAAGTCAGAACATTCTTTAAAAATTCAGATATTTACCAATGTTGTTTAAATTTTATATATCCAAATCATATCCAAATTTGAGCTAAATCAGAGTTACACATAAAATACTAAAAATCATTTACTGAGACAGTTTACTTATCAAATTTTGTGTTTATGTATCATCAAAACCCTATTTTGGGCCGATTAGGGTCTATGCTTCTCAAACCCTAATTCTCAAGACAAAAGAACATTTAGACTTCTTATCATAGTTAAAAAATCCTAGTGTATATACATTCTCACTATGTTACGGGTCTAATTCATCCAGAGTCTACTCTTATTTTATTGTTAATAGGAGTCATTAGATCCCAGTAACGCATCCTGCCAGCCGGACCAGGCCGAACCTGAAGCCAAGAGCTACTCGGGATTAATCTACCCCTATTAATCTTAAACATGTGGAATGAATATCCACTCAGAGAAAACTCATTTAAACATAAATTTGGGTCTACTTTAGTACTAAGAAAACAAACACTTAACAATTCACTTCATGACACAACAATATAAAAGAATCATGTTTACTTTACAAACTGAAAATTTCATTTCATGCATATAAAAGCATTTCTAGTGATCTTTAAATCAAATAAACAATAATAGACAAGAGTTAAATCGCATCTTATATGTAATCTCTTATTCCTACATTAATTTCTGATCTCTTAACCCTAAGATTTCTAGGGTTTTCTCTCTAGCCTATCCTTCCTCTGCATACCTGGCCAGGGCATCCAGAGAAGAATAGACAGAGTAGCTTGATACTGGTCAATCTAAGTATTCAGACACCTGGCCAGGGTATCTAAACACTCAGACCTTCCAGAGCTAAAACACATCATTTATTATTCGCCTTATAACTTTATCTTTTGACCTTAATGATTCTTAACGACTCAACTTAAGCTCATTACTTGATTCTCGTGACCGCATCCTCTTCCTGCTATCTGCAATAATATAACAGAACACTTCCTGTTAGAAAATTACAGATAGAAGAAAGACTCATAAACCTTAATCCTATTGGTCTCTTATCGTCCACTGATCATGACTTAGAGTATTCATATACTCAACCTATGCTCTGATACCAAGCTGTCACACCCCCGATCTCGCATTACCCACAAATCACGAGATTAGGGCGCGATGGAGGGATTACACACAAGCCAACCCACTTTGAGATTTTAAAACATTTTCAAGACATTAAAAAGATAATCTGATTTATGCTGTAAACTAAATCTAAACAAACTGCGGAAGCATTTTTATTAAACTGACTAGAAATATAAACAGAGTCTACAACATATTACATTGATCAACATAAAATAAAGCATGAAAGTTATTTTACATCTTTATACACATTCTCTCTCACCCACACCATGTCCCAAAGATTGAGGGAAAAGGACTAAGAGACCTCTAACTACTAACTACATAAACCTTCTAGAGACTGAGCGTTAGGATGAAAGGATCCTCCAGATTCCTGTGATGTTGATGACCTGAAAATGTTTTGAGTAGAGGTATGAGCCTACTCGCTCAGTGAATAGCATTTCACTTAGCTATCACTAAACAACTCATCAGGTTTATAAATTGAAATAAAACATAAGTACAGTACTAAGCAGGGCAGTTCTAATAACATAACAGATTTGCAGAATATAATCACATTTCCATGCAATAACAGATAATTTGAACAGATAAACAGATATAAAGAAATAGTACAAAAGTTCAAATACTTTAATTTACTGTGATCCTATATGAGTATCAATTTATATTATAATGCCCTAATCATATGCAGTGTACTCTGCATATAAAGATCCGTAGCGAACTACGATCCCACCGTACAAGACTTAGCGACACACCCGGGGAATGCTAAGTCTGACTTCCGCCCTGGTCTGCTGCAGGGCCCACAGGCTCATCAGCCTTCAGGCTCATCGGCCTCACTATACTCTCAAAAGAGTGAACTCTAGACTCCTCCTCAAACCTGAGCACACAGGCGGAGAGTCTTACCGGGTTAAAACTGTGACATCGCACGCGTTGTTGTTGAATAACCCCTATTTACTCCAGTGCCACTGTGACATCGCACGCGTTGTTGTTGAACACTGCCTTTCCATCCTCGTGCCACCGTGACATCGCACACGTTGATGTTGAACACGAGTTCCCCCCCCCCCTTGGTTGCAGACCTCTCAAAGGGGTTCTACGGTGTTAGGGCACCTAAGTCTATTAACTGATTAACATATAAACACTTAAACAGGAAAAACACATTTCATCCTTATTCCACATTCTGAATATCACTTAAAAACACATATATATATATCATTTGTCTTCTTTAAACATGACTCAATATCACTTACTCAAATTCATTGCTAAACAACCATATTTATTCAGCATATGCATTGCAACTGTAAAACAGGAAATTCCATCTTTTTCATCAATCATATTACGTATCTCAAGTTCCATTGAATCTATAATACTCTATTGTATGTGCTAAACTGTTTAGAAGTTATACCAACTGATACTAAAGCAACTAAGCACTTAAAATGAGTTAAATAATGATTTCTAATTGAACTACTACTCATAGTACTGAAACTCAGCCGACCAATCTGGGAACTCGGCCGATCAGCTGGAAACTCGGCCGATCCACCTGCAACTCGGCCGATCAAAACCCTGTTTGATTTCCTTATAAAGGAAACTCGGTCGAATCATACCTAATTCGGTCGACCAAAACACTGATCCTGCAATAAAACAGTAACTAGCATCTTAACCCAAAAGAAAGTCTAAGGATGGCTCGATTAAAAGCTAAGTCTACGAATTCCTAATCAAGACCATATGCCGAAGTCAGAACTACCTCTCATTAAAACCTTTTACGCCCAGGTTGATCCTAATCAAGCATGCTGCTGCAAGCAGCATCTCCTTCACGCCTTGGTTCAGGTTGGAGAAAAGCTTCGATTGGTGGATGGAGCTTGGCTAGGAGCTCTGGATTCCGGTGTGGACCTCAAGGTGAATTCGTTGGCGTCAAATTCGGTGCTAGATCGCGCCCTAGGTGGCCCCAGGTCGGACCTACTGCTGCAAGCAGCGGCTTCTTCACCTCACGTATAGGTGGAAGGATCTCTTGCTAGGCGCTGCTATATCCTTTGGCTATGATTTCGAGTAGAGACCTCAAGGACGGAGTCATAGCGGCCATTTAGTGATACTAGCTGCGCCCAAGGTGGCTCCTAGCAGAGCCACAGTGCCTGGCCGCTGGCAACTACTACTGCAGGTCGACACCTGCTAGGACGAAGCGATAGAGGAGGAAAGAGTGGAGAAGGAAGAGAGAAAGAAGAAGGCGGAGGTAGAGAAGAGGTGGGCGTAGCCAAATCGGGGCTAAGGGCTGGGAATCGCCCAGCCATCGCCTCCCTTTCCTCTGCAGGTCGCGCGCTACAGTGAGCCGCCTTCCCTGTTCTATCGGGTGAGAAAGACAATGAGATTAGGAAGAAAAGAAACGTTGGGGTTAATAAGCTAATAATTGGGTAATTTGCAGAAATCAGCCCAAGAACCCAAAAGTGTCACAACTTTCGCCTCGTAGGTCCAATTTGAACAATTTTTCTTGCAAATTTACAAGCACGAGGTCCTCTACACCCTCAAAGCAAGAAATCATCCAAATTAACTAATGACACATGATCAAAACGCTAATTGCATCAGTTAGTACTTAACTCAACTCAATAAACTTAACAATCATCATTACTATTATCATTAATCACCTCAGATGATTAAATCTTGACTATTGATTCACATATTGTCTTATCTTAATTATCCAAGATGTTTAACAGAGTGCTTAGCACTAATCAAGGTGTTTCACGCTAATCGAGGTATTTATTGACTAACCCTGATATGGGTCGTAACAATCAGAGCCGTTGATCCAGTGGGATCTGACCGTTGATCAAGGTAATTGATTTTCGATTTTCCTTTTAATTAATCAAGAAAATAGATTAACTTTGAAAAAGCATAGAAAATGCTAGGATTATCAGAAAATATCGAACCAATATACCATTTTGAGCAGAAAAATATTATCTATCCAAATAAAATATGATCAGGACCTAGATCCGTTTCCTATTTCAAAAATAGTTGCCTAAATCCTAAATGACCTCCTTAATTATAATTAATTATTAATAATGGATTTTCTTGATGATATATGACTTTCTAAAATGTATTTAACCCTAGATGAAACCCTATTTTCTAAATAACTCGAAACACTAGTCTAAGTTGATAAATGATGAAATGATTAGAAGAAACCCTAAATCTAGTCTTCTCTCTCTACGTGTAATTAAATTTACATCTTTCTATCAAATCTAATATTATTAGATGATGATTAGTGATCATGAATGGTCCTGAACTCTGATTTGAACCCTGATCTTATGAAATCATTAATATCCTAAGGGTTGCTTTCCTTTTTATCCGACCATCCTAGAAACCCAAGATTATGAAAATCTTCTATTTGATTAAATTAAATACTATCTTTTAATCAAACCATTTTATGATGGATCTGATCTGATAATATCTCCAAACCCAATTAAAAAATGGAAAATCCCTGATCTGAATAAGATAACATGAAAGGAATAATAACTAAGAACATATCTTAGTCTTGGTCACATGGACCAATAGTAATGTTGTACCCTTGCTTTCCTTGCAGGGTGACTTCTTTCTTGATTGATTCTAAAGCTTTGGATATCTGATCTAAACAAGCAGGTACGTGGTCTTATAAGTATAAGACTAGATTTCTTGGTTGCCTATGATATGTAGTATATTGAATGCTCATATTTGGATATGATTTCTTGTTTGACCTAGTATGAGTTATACTTTGCGAAAATCTAATCTAACAAAAATGATTATGATGGGTTGTAGCTACTTCAACACATAGCCTAGTGTGAATGTATGTTGCCTAACATGGATGTATGATTCTTGGGCCCATGTTATATGTATGATGATATTATATTTCCCACACTAGATGTAAGTCAGGTGCAAATATGTGTAGTACAACCGCATCAAAATGAATGTAATAAAAAGGATGTTTACCTATTTTCACCTTAAGAAATGGTTTTATCTCTCTTTTCTTCTTTTTCAAATATTTTCCTTTATGCAACCTTATTAGTGTAACTTTTACCATGTACCAACTTTGTTGATGTTTTTGTTTCTCGTATTTTCTAGGTGCAAGGAACAATTCAAAAACAAAGTGAAATGCATGCTCAATGTACCTGAAGGCATAAACTAATAAGCGTGGAGGATATATTAGATAGATCTATTCCTATTATCTCATTCTTCCTTGATGTTAGTTTATTTTCCTAGTTGATGTTGAGGATGACTGAGATCCTATGTAATAATGTTATCTTTCTCTAGAACAATATTTTCTCTCCTTTTGTAATGACGTTATTTTATCCATATGAATGAATGTTTGTGTGGCTTTATGAGATGATATGGACTTTGATCTTGGCTCAATCTCTGATTTTAGTTGATTACCTTAATCTCTTATATTTTCCCTTTTGACATCTATAGATATGAGTGCACGCATATCTGTGAATGTCCCTATGGAAAGTATATAGAAATTGGGGTCGTCACAGTTGGTATCAGAGCCAATGTTCACACATCAAGTCACATGAACTTCATTCACCCTATTTTGAGTCTAGGGTAGTCCTTGAGTTAGGGATGTGAAGGGTGGAGGTGTCTAGGATAGCATCTGCCATGGGTCTGACTAAAGTCTCTGAGCCACTTAGCTTGGCAATCACGAGGCTACCTTTATGGCAGTATAAGTCTACCTATCTGATACCCTAAGTGTCCCCTATTCTTGGGTGTACCTTAATTTAGGAACCTTCTCATCTATAGATTTTTCCCTCTCATCTCTTCTATAGGAAAAAAATTCCCTCTCATCTATGTTTCAAAATAAATTTCCCCTCTTACCTCTGTTATAAGGTTCGGAAGGAGTCTCTCTATTTAGAAAGTCCTAAGGATCGACTGATAAGGATTTAGGGTATCCTCCAATAATTATGACATTAAGGTCATTTATAATTAATAAAGGAGAATAATGAAATTTAAGAAGGAATCTTCCATTAATAAATATATGATAAATGAGACAAAAAATCTAATATGCTCCATTAATTTCAGGATGCCTCCAAAAACTCGTAACTCAAAGGCCTCGAAGGAATCTTCCTCTAAGAAGAGAAAAGAGCTTGAAACCTCTGAAGTACCTGATCCCGATGCTGCGATTAAGGAACGATGGGAGGAACAGAATAAAATCCTTCTAGATTTTATGGAAACCCTCGCCACAAAAGGAACCCCTAAACCAAGCTCCTCTAGGAAAAAGGAAGTGACAGTGATAGACTTCATTAAGCTCAACCTGACAGCTTTTGGGGGGAAGACCAACTCGAAGTCATGGACAAGGCTGAGGCCTGGGTCCTTTTTGTAGAGAATGCCTTTCGTACCCTAGAAGTACCCGAGGAAAAGAAGGTCAAATTCGCTACCCATCTTCTTAAGGGAGGGGCGAAGATCTGGTGGGAGAACTATGGTGGGAATTGGGGAGACGAAGTAGACAACTTGGGGTGGGAATCCATCAAGACCCTCTTCACTGATCGTTTCATTCCCATTGTTGAGAGGAAGAGGAAAGAGAAGATGTACATGGAGCTTAGGCAGGACAGTCTCTCAGTGGATGATTATACCCGAAAGTTTAGGCTTCTGGAACGCTATGCCCCTAGCCAGACTAAGGACCGCATCACTGAGCATTATGTAGACTGCCTCTCTGTACACCTGAAAACCCTAGTTATTGCCTCTCATCCCCGAACCATTAATGAATCCCTAGACATGGCCCTTAAGTAGGAAAGGGAGTAGGGGTTGCAGAAGCCTTCTAGTATGGGATATTTAGGGTTGACCACCACTGAGGAAGAGAAGTTCAAGAAGTTCCACCTGACCATAATAAAGGATCAGGAAAAGGAGGAGGTTCAGGGAAGAAATGACAGAAGAAAAGCAAGTTGATGGATTACCACAACAAATGCAAGACGTGTGGATGAGGACATGATGGACCTTGTCACTACACCAAGTCGGTATGCTACAACTGCAAGAGGGAGGGACATTTCCTTGCCAACTTCCCCAATGCGTCTATCCTTGGCAAACCTCCAGCGGGTGCTCCACCCCCCAGGGACACCGCAATGGTAGGGTGTTCACAGTAACAGAAGAAGAGGCTATGGCAAATCTGAACCAGCTTGTCAAAGGTAACATTAAATCTTTTTTATATATCTAATATATCGTTCAATGCCTTTAAATACTTAAAATATAATTATCCTATGTAGGCATTGTTTTCTTGAATGGACATCCTATTAAAGCATTGTTTGACTCTGGACCCACAAATACATTTATCTCTCGAAATCTGGCCTCAATGTTGCACTTACATATAAGGGACTTGGGATATATTCTGGATGTGTCAACTCCTACTGGCAAAATATTCACTTCATTACGGAAAAGTGATTACCTCCCTCTAAAATTCGAAAATCATGACATGCCCTTTGAATTCATCCTCTTATCCATGGAAGACATTGATATTATACTTGGTATGGATTAGCTATACACATATCATGCTCACATTGACTGTAGAAACAAGATGGTAGTTCTCTCTCAGCCTCATTCTAGTCCTGTGGTGATTCCAACGGGAAGTGGATTCTGTAATAATGTAATAATTTCCTCTCTTAGAGATAAAAAGCTCATATCTAAAGGATGTAAAGTCTTCCTCACATTCGTATTAGAGACCAGTCGTGACAATGGTCCTGTAGAAAGACTAGAGGTGGTACATGATTTCCTTGACGTATTTCCGGAGGAGCTTCCTGGGCTGCCTCCAAACAGAGACATTGAGTTCTCCATAGACCTTCTTCCTGGAACCACTCCGATTTCTAGGGCATCGAATAGGATGGCACCTGCTAAGCTTATGGAGTTGAAGAAATAATTACAAGAACTTCTTGATAAGGGTTTTATCCTCCCTAGCGGTTCCCCTTGGGGTGCACCTATTCTTTTTGTTAAAAAGAAAGATGGCTCAATGTGAATGTGTATTGACGATCACATGTTGAACCAAGCTACCATTAAAAACAAGTATCTCTCCCTCGTATTGATGACCTCTTTGATCAACTTTGTACTACTAAAGTCTTCTCAAAAATCGATCTTCATTCTGGCTACCATCAACTTAAGGTCAAGGATTCAAATATATCTAAGACTACTTTTCGAACTGGTTACGAGCACTACGAATTTCTGGTGATGTCGTTCGGGTTGACCAACGCACCTGGCGTATTCATGAACTTGATGAACAAAGTCTTCCAACCTTATCTCAATGAGTTTGTGGTCATCTTCATTGATGATATTTTGATCTATTCTGATTCTATGGAGAAACATCGAGAGAATTTGAAGTCTATCCTTGAGATTCTTCGAGCCCAAAAAATCTATGGAAAGCTTTCTAAATGTGATTTATGGATTGACAAAGTCATGTTTCTTAGTCATGTCATCTCTGGGGGTAATATATCTTTGATCCCGCCAAAGTCTCTATTGTACTTGATTGACAACCTCCCCAGAATCCTTCTAAAATCTGGAGTTTCTTGGGTCTGGCTGGATATTATCACTGTTTCATCCCAAACTTTTCCAAAGTCACACTTCCTCTAACCAAGATGACTCGGAAGGATGAGCATTTCATCTGGTCAGCTGCTTATGAGTCTAGCTTCCAAGAGCTCAAGCAAAAGTTGATGTCAGCACCTGTCCATGTTTTACCATCTGGCAATGAAGGATTTGTGATATTCACCTATGCTTCCCAACATGGACTAGGGTGTGTCCTACAGTAGAATGGGAAAGTAGTGGCCTTCGCTTCTAGATAGCTGAAACCCAATAAGCTGAATTATCCTACGCATGATTTGGAGTTACCTGCTATCATCCATGCTCTCAAAATCTGGAGGCACTACTTGAACGGGGCAACGTTTGATATCTTCACTTACCACAAAAGCCTCAAGTACATTCTGACGCAAAAAAGATCTGAATCTGCGGCAACGACAGTGGATCGAGTACCTGAAGGACTACGACTTCATCATTGGCTACTATCCAGGCAAGGCCAATGTAGTTGTAGATGCTCTTAGAAGGAAAATATCTATGGGTGCATCTCCGTCTGTACCCGAATGGAGGAACAAGGAGGACCTAACAAGCTGGAGACCACAATTCCTAGTTGATCATATGCATGTCAATAACATCTCTATCACATACAACCTGCATTTTGAACTTCTGGAGGCACAAAAAAGCTAGTCCCGAGCTTGCATAGCTCTCCTCTCTCCTGGGTAAACCTCATACACATATGTCTATGGGTCGTGATGGTGGTCTTCGATATAAGAACCGTATATGGGTTCCTGAATAGTCAGCTAAAAAGATGAAGATTCTTTCTGAGGCACACGGGTCCAAGTACACCGTTCATCCTGGCACAACAAAGATGTACAAGGACCTACAACATTAGTTCTGGTGGAGAGGCATGAAGCGAGATATCGTTGATTTTGTGTCCAGATGTTTGACATGCCAGAGAATCAAGGCTGAGCATCAAAGACCAGGCAGTCTACTGCAACCCCTCGAGATCCCGGAATGGAAATGGGAACACATCACCATGGAGTTTGTGGTAGGATTACTCTGGACCAGGAAAGGATACGATGTTGCATGGGTCATAGTGGATCGTCTCACCAAGTCAGCTCATTTCCTCCCTGTGAAAACCACTATGAAAATGTCTGAGCTGGATGACCTCTACATACAGGAGATTGTATGTCTGCATGGAGTTCCAACATCCATTATCTCAAACAGGGACGCAAAGTTCACTTGAAAGCTATGGAAACAGGTTCAAGAGGAATTGGGCACCAAATTGAACTTCAGTATAGCCTACCATCCACAGATAGACGGACAGTCAGAGCGTACACTGTAGATTTTGGAGGATATTCTATGAGGTTGTGTTCTCAATTGGCAAGGCTCATGGGAGTACTACTTGCCTTTAGCTGAGTTTGCCTATAATAATAGCTATCAAGAAAGCATTGGGATGCCTCCCTATGAAGCTCTTTATGGCCGACCATGCATATCTCCATTGCACTGGGACGACGTCGGAGAACATACCCTGATGAAATCTGAGGAGATGCAGTTGTATACTGATAAGGTTGCACTGATCAGGAAGAGGATGAAGTGGTCATAGGATAGGCAGAAGTCTTACGCAGATGTTCACCGTCAGGAACGTCAGCTCAAGGAAGGTTACCATGTTTTTTTGAAGATCTGACCTATTCGAGCTTTGGCCAAAAACAAAGGAAAGATCAGTCCTCATTATATTGGACCCTTTGAAATTCTGGAAAGGGTTGGTGAATGTGCCTATCGTCTCACTTTTCCACCACAATATAGTTCCATGCATAATGTGTTTCATGTATCTAATCTGAAGCCATATGTCAAGGACCCTAGTCACATTCTGAATCATGAACCTCTCGAGTTGAAGGATGATCTGTCATATGCAGAGTCCCCAGTCAGAATTCTCGACTTCGAGTCAAAGGAGCTTTGCAATAATCATCGTATTGAAATGGTGAAAGTTCTCTGGAGCTACCATGATGAGACTGATGCCACCTGGGAGCTAAAGAACGAAGTCGAGAAGAAATATCCACATCTTTTTCAGGCTGCATGAATTTTGGGGACAAAATTTTTAAAAGGAGGGGAGAATGTGATAGAGTGATTTTTCTTCATATTTTTTCTCTCTCTTATAATTTTGATTATTACAATTATACCCTCAATCATTTCCCTCACTAAATTGATTAATTGGATTATCAACTTCACTTAAGACCATCCATAATATCACATAGAGTCAATAATACAAGCATTATGACATTTAGTCAATTGACATAGTCAAAAATCGAATTTTGACTCCAAATTTGTACCATGGCTACATGTAAACATCATTAAGATACGCCTAAAATTTTATTGCAATTGGATCTACCAATTGGGAGTTATGATCCATTTAATTTAGCACATGTTTCCTTGCTATTTTAGACCTAAGACCTAAGTTCTTGCTTTATTTGATCATTTGATGTGTCACACATCCCATTTAAGGCTTGGGCGCGGATCGCCTATATGGGGTTCGACCCCAACCGTCCGATTAAGGGGACGTGGATCCACTCATGATCCAAGGGTGAAGACTTCATCTTCTACCTCCGCCATCTTCGGCCTCGACCCCCAACAGTACAACGACCTCTCCAAAATATCTAGCGCCCGAATATCATCACCTCAGCATGAGATATTAGGAGGATAGACTCCTCACACCGAGATGAGTTAAAAGATCCTCCACTCACCTCCCCTCATCCACGGAATAGGGAGAATGAACCCCCGATTCCTCACCCCTCTCCTGGAGGCGGCGGCACCATTTAGGGCTTCCCTTCCCTCACCCTCAAACATCTATTTAAGACCTCCCTAAGCTCCACCTCTCCCCCTTTAATCAATTCACAACATCATTCTCACCTGAGATACCCTGAGCATCCACCTCCTTTACTCCTTCTTTAGCCTCCAGCCACCATCACCAAATGAGCGCCACAGTACTTCTCACTCCCTTTTAACCTCACCCTCACATTTTCCTCGCCTCTATGCTTCCCCCCGTCACAACCCTGAGATCCCAGAATGCCTCCGCTCCATTTCGATCCCAACTCCAGTGACCTCTCCTGCCCTTGTGGTGGCCGTGAGCTACATGAGGCATCGCACCTTCTTTCACCCCTCTTTGGCTTCGGTATGAGCTAACGAATCCACCTCAACTCCTTCCCACTCATGAGCAGCACCAAGGGGCGAGATTGACCTCGCCGAAGTCCTTCCTTTGCTGCTCGAGCAAGAAGCTAGAAAAGGAAGCCAGCTCACGCCAGCCGACCAATCCCGAAGTGACACGTCATCAAATATGATCTGAGCTCAATTTTAGGGGATCTATCCGAGCCGTTGATCCAGTCAGATCCGGCTGTTGATCAAGGTAATTGATTTTTGATTTTCCTTTTAATTAATCAAGAAAATAGATTAACTTAGAAAATCATAGAAAATGCTAGGATTATCAGAAAATATAGAACCAATATACCATTTTGAGCAGAAAAATATTATCTATCTAAATAAAATATGCTTAGGACCTAGATCTGTTTCCTATTTCAAAAATAGTTGCCTAAAGACTAAATGACCTCCTTAATTATAATTGATTATTAATAATGGATTTTCTTGATGATATATGACTTTCTAAAATGTATTTAACCCTAGATGAAACCATGTTTTCTAAGTAACTCGAAACACTAGTCTAAGTTGATAAATGATGAAATGATTAGAAGAAACCTTAAATCTAGTCTTCTCTCTCTACATGTAATAAAATGTACATCTTTATTTCAAATCTACTATTATTAGATGATGATTAGTGATCATGAATGGTCCTGAACTCTGATATGAACCCTGATCTTATGAAATCATTAATATCCTAAGGGTTGCTTTCCTTTTTATCCGACCATCCTAGAAACCCTAGATTATGAAAATCTTCTATTTGATTAAATTAAATACTATCTTTTAATCAAACTATTTAATGATGGAACAGAACTGATAATATCTCAAAACCCAATGAAAATATGGAAAATCCATGATCTGAATAAGATAACATGAAAGTAATAATAACTAAGAACATATCTTAGTCTTGGTCACATGGACCAATAGTGATGTTGTACCCTTGCTTTCCTTGCATGGTGACTTATTTCTTGATTGATTCTAAATCTTTGGATATCTGATCTAAACAAGCAGGTACGTGGTCTTATAAGTATAAGAATAGATTTCTTGGTTTCCTATGATATGTAGTATCTTGAATGCTCATATTTGGATATGACTGCTTGGTTGAACTAGTATGCTTTATACTTCACCAAAATCTAATATAACATAATGATTATGATGGGTTGTAGCTACTAGAGCACATACCTAGTGTTGATGTATGTTTCCTAACATGGATGTATGATTCTTGGGCCCATGTTAGATGTATGATGGTATTATATTACCCACACTAGATGTAAGTCAACTGCAAATATGTGTAGCACAACCGCATCAAAATGAATGTAATAAATATGATGTTTACCTGATTTTCTCCTTAAGAAATGGTTTTATCTATCTTTTCTTCATTTTCAAATATTTTCCTTTATGCAACCTTATTAGTGTAACTTTTACCACGTACCAACTTTGTTGATGTTTTTATTTCTCGTATTTTCTAGGTGCAAGGAAAAATTGACAAACAAAGTGAAATGCTTGCCCAAAGTACCTGAAGGCATAAATTAATAAGCATGGAGGATATATTAGATAGATCTATTCCTCTTATCTCATTCTTGCTAGGTGTTAGTTTATTTTCCTAGTTGATGTTGAGGATGACTAAGATCCTATGTAATAATGTTATCTTTCTCTAGAACAATATTTTCTCTCCTTATGTAATGACTTTATTTTATCCATATGAATGAATGTTTATGTGGCTTTATGAGATGATGTGGACTTTGATCTTGGCTCAATCTCTGATTTTAGTTAATTACCTTAGTCTCTTATATTTTCCCTTTTGACATCTATATATATGAGTGCACGCATATCTTTGAATGTCACTATGGAAAGTATATAGAAATTGGGGTCGTCACAGTGTGCGAGATTAGAAATCTCTCCAATAGATTCGTAAAGGGAAAGCGCTTCTTTTCATACCAGGTTTTGCCTATTTTGGAAGGAATTTGAGGTTTTCCCTAAATCTCATTGCTGCCCATGGCCAAGCTACCATACCTAGAGTTGTATAAAGGATAGAACCAACTCTACGAAACAAGTACCCCATGAGCGATTCTCTACCCGACTCCAGGGTTTCCTCTATGCTACCAATTCCTAGTCTAAGCATGGTTCTCTGTCCTCTTTTCTGCCTTACAACCTACCGGGGATCTTATTATCCGTCCTCGCCAGTGGATCCATATAATAGGGAATTGAGTGCGAGAGTGATCTTGATAGGGTCTAGCGGAGGTTCCCACGCCTTTTCCCGCCTTTCTGACGCCCTGAAGTACAAGGTCAACCCACCTGTTGACCGCTCAAAACGCCAGGTTCGTAAAGCGTGAGCGAACGGAGGTTGAAGAAGATAGAGGCGGATATGAACATAATGCCCCTCCATGTTCTATTAGAACTCCAGGGCAAGCAGGTCTTTTCATCTGTTATTCAGCGTGTCACTAAAAACAAGTAAGTTGTTGACGTGTCAGCATGTTATTGGCTAGAAAATGCTTATCTTGCAAATATCATAGAAATTGATAGGCTGCTCATAATAAGACATGTCATATATGAAAATTGATCAGGAGAAAGAAAGGATTCCAATAAAAATATAGTCAAGATATGAATATGCTTCTAATTCTAAAAGTGTATAAAGTTATCATCTTTAATGGTTTAATTAATGAAAAAAACCCTTAGAATTGATGATAGTTGGATCTAATGATGTTCTCTAGAATGTTTTGAGTGAATATTAACCTATTTTTAATAAAAGGAATATTTAGATCTAAAAAGATGATCTTTATGCATAATTGGCTTAATTTAGGGTTTCATGTAGATAAAGTACATTAATGAGGCTTAGAAACCCTAATTTTAGTAATCATGACTTTTAATGGTTTTAATTGTGCAAATCAATGAATAAGATAGCGTTATGTTGATACAAATCCAATTTGAGTATAAAAGATCATTAATGTGAATAATTTGAGTAATTAGGGTTTTTCTGAGTAGAAAAGCTATTTTAGGGTTTGTTGACCTAGAAAAAAGATTAAGTTTGAGAAATTGATATAAGAAACCCTAATGCATATTAATGAGACTTAGAGACCTTAGAAATGTGTTCCAAGTCAATAACGAGTTGTTTGGATGTGATGGTAACAACTAGGTGTTATACATGTTTTCAAGATCAATGTTTGTTGATTGATTGGCTTTCTTGATTGGACATCTAGTTGGATTTGGATATATTGCTTCTTTGAGATCTTCAAAATAGGTATGTGGTTACGCTTATTGTTAAATCACTTCAGTTTCCCGGCGATTCCTGAGGTTTTAACAGTTTCTTGGAAATAATTGCTTGATTGACTTTTATTTCATGCAACTATAAAGTGACTATGACTATCACCATAATTATACGTGCATGACTAGCTCACATA
Organism: Alisma plantago-aquatica; assembly: GCA_963693085.1. Classification (NCBI taxonomy): domain Eukaryota; kingdom Viridiplantae; phylum Streptophyta; class Magnoliopsida; order Alismatales; family Alismataceae; genus Alisma; species Alisma plantago-aquatica. Next base: position 796,931,945 of record OY856414.1, on the reverse strand, counting down.
ATGGTCCTTCTCTGTAGCTTTGTTAATGATGAGAAGGATGACCTAGTACATGGTCTACCCGCGAGGTAGGATCATCAGGTTATCAGATGACCTAGTAAATGGTCTACCCGTGAGGTAGGATCATCAGGTTATCATTAGTGGATGTGTTGGTCTGCCCTTGGGTATGACTATATGACTCCACGACCATATGTATTGATCTACTTGTAAGGAAGGATCATGGGGGTTAATTGAGATCTACCATATGAGAGGTAGTATCCGTGTCCACTGTAGGGACAACACAGAGGCTAGGGTACGTAAGGATTGGGTATTCATGTTTAAAGCATAAAGTTTGTTTTGTTAAATCATAATTACTTGCAATATGTTGTTACAATTAATTGCACGATTATTGGTTCCCCCGCATACCAGTATTATTCATTATACTGATCGCCATTTTGTTTGTCGGCGTTTTAGGCTTACTAAGAAAATGATATTCCTTTTAAGTGACAATGATGGAATCAAGCTTAATAAAGATTGGAGGATTTTAGATAGATAGATGTTATATGGGATAAAGTTCCTCAGGTCCTATATTTTGCAAGGTATGAGAAAAGAAAAAAAAATATTCCATTTTAAAGCTTAGTTGTTGTAGAATTTATTAATTATTGTTGATTATTTGCAAAACCAATGCCTCTGACCTCTTGGTCTCCCTTAATTGGGGGTACCAGGAAGCGGGGTCGTTACAAGGACTATTTTATAAAAGAAATGGCATCTAGATGTTGGTGGATATTTTGATGCTGATTATGATGGATGTAAATCGGATAGGAGATCCACGTCCGGCTACTGTACCTTTGTAGGGGGTAATTTGGTTACTTGGAGAAGTAATAAACAAAATATTGTTGCCTGATCCAGTGTAGAAGTTGAATATCATGCTATAAACCATACTACTTGTGAGCTATTATGGATGAAATCTAATTTGGTTGATTTGGATTTTCATCACTCATTCTATTCCAATGTACTGCGATGATCGTGATGCCACCTTCATTTCTAGTAATCATGTATTTCACGAAAGAACCAAACATATTGAGGTGGACGGCCATTTTCTTCATGACGTTGTGTTGACTAAGAAGGTCATTGCCCCCTTTCTACCTACACCTGAGTAAACTAATGATATTTTACAAAGCCTTTTGCTAGAGAAAGAGTTACATAGCTATGTTGTAAGCTTGGCATGATTCGTTTCTTTGCTCCAACTTGAGAAGGAGTATTGAGAGATATATTTTTTATCTATAATTGTTTTATTATTTATTTCTTTTTAACTCATTTTACTTAAGTATCATGAAATGTGGGACTAAATATAATAGGCCCATTGGGATTAGATATGTGCTTCCTTATTGTTTCCCCTTCAATTTATAGGAGAGGGTTGTACTCTTTTTTAATATCAAAAGATGGTTGTAATCAACATAATAGTTCCTCACCTTCATTATCGAAAGCACCATAAATGAAGTTCAAGTTGCTCAAGATGTAGAATGGTAGATGAACACATCATCCCACACCTCCTTGATCTAGTTGTCCATGAATGTGAAGCGAGTGGAGTAATAGTACATGGTTGTAGGTTGGAATGCCAGATCATTGCAATAACATAGGAGAAATATATCATGCATAGCATTTTGGAGAGACGTGGTATAGTGGGAGGATTTTGAGTTGAATAGAGAGAAATAAATTAAAAATAAATATTAGAGAGAAAAATTGTGAGAGGGGAGAGAGAGTTAAGGAACATGAAACATTTCAAAAATGTTATGATCAAATTGGTTGGCTTTGTTACACTAAATAAAAATTATGCAATTTAAATTAAACAAGTTATTAATTCTTTTTTTTAGAAATATATATATATATATATATATATATATATGTATATATGTATATATATATGTATGTATGTATATATATCTGTCTGTGTGTGCGAGTTATCAGGTAAGAAAAATTTCTTTCTCCCTTGGATATATAATATGAGTTTAAGTGAGAAATATTTCTCCTTCCTTGTCCAACATTCTGGAATGCTCAAAAGGGTGGCAAATTGAGAAATACATGTTTATGTAGTTTCTTCTTGGTCATTGGGGAATGTCAAGATTCATCAGATGTACTCTCTCACTTACTTATGTATGTATGTATGGGACATAGATAGGCATTCTATCCCCCTCTCCCACACCTCTGGCAGAGGCCAAATTCTGATGAGGGTGGTAAATCAAGGCGGTAACTAAATTCAAATCCAGGTCTTTTTGTTAGGGGAGTCTATGCTTGACCACTTAAACCACTTCTTGTCAGCTATATGTACATACGACGTATGTATGAATGTATGTATGTATGTATGTATGTATGTATGTATGTATGTATGTCTAGAAAGGGGATACATCTTTTACTTGCCCAAGTAATAGCATTTTGGTACCATGCATCCATTTTGTAATAAAAAAGACAACAAATGGTAGATATAAGACTACAATTATAATATAATGACATTTTACACATAATGGTAACCAAAAGATGGATTCCAAAATTTTGTTTTGCACACGTATAACAAATGTGTGTGTGTCTATATATATATATATATATACATATATATATACATATATATATATATATGTTATGTGTATTAATGGAGCCTCCACTTGTGTGAAGTTGCGTGCACCACTAAAAATCCTAGAGATAGAGGATCTCTAGGTTTAGCCTTGCTTTGTGCTAAAATAAGAACTCCACCCACGTATGCCAGGATACGTGGAAGTCTTATCGTAGTAAAGTTAAGGGTCGAATCCTCAGGACAACGATCTTGCTAAAGATTGGCAAGATGGAAAACGTTGGAATTTTACTTAACTACTTACTAGTTGATATTTAGATTCGAAAGTTGATTTGGTAGATTAAACTAAGTGCAAGTAAGATAAAAGCAAGAAAGTAAATTAAAAGTTGTAAACAATGTTAAAAAACCACTAGGATGTGATCAGGTTTCACCACCGCTACACATGGATCAAAACATGCAATATAATAAACATGGCCTGCAATAAGAGTCTAATCAGCTAGTATCCTTGTAGTCTTAGTCTTCTTTCGAAGAACTAACTACGAGAAGTATGGGAATGTTGCAATGCCATCCATCCCCAAAAGAATGGTCACATACTTTGCATCATTTCCTTCGCAAAGTGTGATCCTCGACTTATTAAAGTTATGCTTTTATACGTCAACTAGTTCCATTTCATAGTATAACAACACAATGATGGAAGTGAGTTTACTCCACTTTTTGAAAACACTCCTAGGTACCGAAACAGATATATGGTGACTACATACATCAAGAACCAACATTCGATCGATATTCGAATCTAGAAGTACAAACGCAGACAATTCATAATAGTAGATAATAGATAACACAAGTTGGTGATCAAGCAACAAGCATTCATCAAACGATCAATGTTGAACTGAAGAGAAGGTAGATCTATATTGCAAACTCATGAATTACATTACATGAAATGAAAACATGGGTAGCGGGGCTACTCCCCACACCCTAGTGTATGAGACTACTCGCTCATAGCAAGAACAAAGAAGGAGGCGAGAAGAGGGAGAAAGAACATCATCTCTACGAAGGAGGGAGGAAAGTCAGACCCTCGGAGGAGAGAGAGACAATCTTCACACTCTGCAGCTTTCTTGATGAAGGGTCCTCCTCTTCTCACCTTCTTTGTTGACGAGAGAGAAAGCAGCTTGGAAATGGACTAAGGATCTCAGACCGGCAGCCTCAGGGCAGTGGATGAAAGATGGAATGGCTCTGGAGTCGGAGAGGCAGCCTTTGGGCGTCTGAGAATTGATATATTTGGGAGGACCCCTAGGGTCTTATTTATAAGTTTTAAGTGAAGTCCAAACAGTTTAGGCAATTTTGGGTCTTGAAACCGTTTGGGCCCTAAAACCGTTTGGAACCTGAAATAATTTGGACCCTGAAACCGTTTGGGCTTCATGCGGTCTTGAGACCGTTTGGGCTTCATGCGGCCTCGGGACCGTGTGGGCCTCATGCGGTCTAGGGACCGTGTGGCTCCATGCGGTCTTGAGACAGTGTGGCTCCATGCGGTCTTGGGACCGTGTGACTCCATGCGGTCTTAAGACCGTGTGGCTCCATGCGGTCTTGGGACCGTGTGACTCCATGCGGTCTTAAGACTATGTGGCTCCATGTGGTCTTGGGACCGTGTGACTCCATGCGGTCTCGAGATCGTGTAGCTGCATGCGGTCTTGGGACCATGTGACACCATGCGGTCTTGAGACCGTGTGGCTCCATGCGGTCTTGAGACCGTGTGACTCAATGTGGTCTTGAGACCGAGTGGCTTCATTAGGTCTTGGGACCGTTTGAGGCTTTTGTGATTTTTTTGTGTCTTTTTCTGTAAGTAAAACGAAGAAAGGTTAATCTAATTGTATATTTGCAATAAGAGAGGAAAGTTAATGATTCTATCTAATTTACTTGAGAAAGAGTGTGGAAAACTGAGGAAAATTACTAAGATAACATCACAAAATTGGAGGTTATCACCCCCCCTAACTTAGAGTCAAGCTTGTCCTCAAGCTAGATAGAGTTGAGGCATGTGATGGCGAAGCGATTTTATTTAGTTTAGATTTCCATACTCTTGCTCCAATTCTAAACCAGAGATCTCCTAAGGTTATATCGGGGCCTTTGCTTGCCCTAACTCCTTCAGGTATCGAGAGTTGCATGGATCTCAGGTTTCTTCCATATTGAGTAGCTCGTATTGGGACCACCTTTTATGTGCATGTCGTTGACTCTAATCAGTTTTATACTTCTTTGACAATCTTATCGGAAACTAGAGAGGGTATGAAGGTTGGCTGAAGGTTGTTGTGTAACTCCCCCTTCATGTGGGGGAGGGTTTATCTATGCTTTTAGGGTTCTCATTGTCGAGCACGACACACCTGCCTTTGTGAGGGCAGATGAATGTACCAGCCGGGTGAAACCTTTATTAGCCTTTTCATATATTTGGAGACCTTAAGATCTCACTACCGGGCACGACACATCTGCCTTTGTGAGGGAAGCTGAATGTACCGGCCGGGTGAGACCTTTATTGGCTCTTCATATAGGTCCTTATGTTTGGCACAATTCTTATGTTTTTATTCAACACTCTGGCTTTTATTCATAAACTCACAGGCTTAGGATGGGGATTTTTAGGGTTTTGCTTGGGCGGCCAATCCTCTTTTATTTGAAAAGAAGAAAATTGTTCTTAGGGTTTCCTAGCATGCACTTATTTCTGTTTGGTGGTCCACTTGCGAGATTTCTTGATTTGGATTTCACCTGATTTCCCTCCCGTCCTTAGGAGTGTTTGGCTTTCTTCAGCCTTGATGTTGCCCTGCGAAGAGTCTCATATAGAATTGAAGCAAAGGTATGAAAATCAAGTATGGAGGTAATTTATTAATTCGCCGTAACATGTCTATGTGCCATTCTAGTTATTATTCTTGAAGACCGACTTGATTCTAAAGTTGGGGGGGATGACTTTTTTCCAAAGATTTATTATCGGATTAATTATTTAAAACAAAAACTAAATGTGTAAAGGAAACTAAGAAAATTTTTGTACAGAATTGAAAGAAAAGATGGAGAAAAAGGGATTTAGAAATGATACCTCGCCCTTGTCCAATGTACTCTCCCCCTAACTTATCACTCACTCTGTCCTCAGAGTGTCTAAGTGATAGGTTTAGAAGTACAAGGACAAGGGCATCAGGCTTCTGTTAATCCTGAGTTTGCCCCTGGTGTTCTGAGTAGATTAGCTGCAAACTTTCCGCGTAGGGCATGGTAATCCACGTCTGTCATGTCCTCTACTAGTCTTTGAAGGACCATGATGGTGTACATCCAGTAGAGGACGTGGAAGCCACAGTCGTTTGATTCCTGAATTTGTTGGGGTCATTTTTGGTTGAAGGATGGGAGATGAAAGTGTTCTTTGTTGTATGCCCTTGTGTGCTGACTTAGAATTTCAATTAGTCTGTCAGCACATTCCTTCGCTACTTCCTCCGTGGTCGTCTTCGGTGTCACTACATATTTCTTCTTCCATGGATTGAACTGGCTGTCGGAACTGTTGTAGATGATAGTTGTTCCTTCAGGTAGGTTTGTTGCCAGAAGCATCCAGTGCTCATTGTGAAGGAAAGGGAGCATGATAAACTTCGGTGTCGTATGTTGTAGGAAGGAAAAAAGTGCTTCAGTTGTTTCGAAGTTCTTTAGCTTTAGGAGATCGTCCTTCATGTATGCGGATTCCATATAGGTTGTAGGGTGATTCTATCTGAGAAGAACTTGATAGGCAGCCATCAAGCTCACGGATATAGACCCTCTAAACTGTACAGTTTCTTGTAGCGCATCCGCCATGACCAGAATATCACTGGACATGAAAATGAGGTCATCTTTTTCGACGTAAAGCCTTGACATGATGAGGCGAATCTCATTTTCGGAGAGACTCTTGCAAGCTGCTAGGTCGAAATCTGGGAAAGTTGGTTCTATTGTAGATAGGGGAACCATTTGTGATGAGGATCTACTGATGGTTTCCCCTGTCAACAGGTCTATTTCTCCTTTATCCTGTGCCATATCGAAGTTGGAAGGGTCCCATTTTCTTTCCTCGGGGATTGTGGCTGGCTGTTTGTTTTTCTCCAACTCTTTTAAAGTTTGTCTGAAAGGTCGCTTTAGCGGACATTTGATTGCTGAAAAGAGGTAGAGGGGGACGTCATCCGGTGCCATTGTCGGGTCCTTGAAGAACCGTCTATCACAAATAAGTTCCATGGCAAAACGCCCTCGCATGGAGTGAAAATCTTCGGTGACCAGCTCGGTGAAAGGGATTTCTTGGTTTAGCACTTGAATGTGACGGATAGTGCAAAAAGAGCAATCCCCAGATCCCTCAGTAGTTTGGACTTGTGGATTTATGATTCGGAACCAGGGTTGGCTCCAATCCTGACGGAGGGACGGGCGTGCAGCCCAAATTAGCTTGAGAAGTCTGAAAGGTATACATTTTGCCTCTCCTGCTTCTTCTCCAACAAAATTTATTGTTCCGGATGGTAGCTCATTGGCATAAAAATTGTACACCTTGGCGTCACGAGCCTCGGTGTCCACAATCATAAACAACCAATGATCGGCAACTTGAAATGGCACGGTTAGATATCGTGCCCTCCGTGCTAAACCAGCACGTAGCCGCTCTATTGACTTTGCTCGTATTTCTTTGTATAGCAAGCCTATTGATAGAGAAGGTGAGGCGTTGAATACTGGATGCTGCCTCTTTGAGCTTCTGTAAACTTCTATACAGTTGGCGAGTAGGACTCGGAAGATTGCCATCGGCATTGTTGACTGTGGTCACAGGATGTTGCGAAAATCTTTGCGTGTCAACTTGCGCTTAGTCTTAGTATTATGGTAAATAATATCTCCCCCTTCTTTGACATCGTCGACAATAGTGTTCAGGATAATGATGTCCTGAGCATCTAGTGTAGAGATGGCCGCCATATCTAAATCATGCATTTTATGAGGTAGAGGTGGTGGCGGGGGAAGCTCATGCAGAGAGCGTGAAGAAGTTTGTTCCAAATCATCTATATAGATTTGCAGATCTTCATTTGAATCAGAGGTAGAATCGAGTTCTTCATCTGTATCTAAACGTACTTGTTCTGATTCTTCCTGTTCTGGGGGAAAGGGCACTGATTGGTCAAGTGCAGGGAAAAGTTTAGTGGTTGTTGCTGGTGGGCTTGCGCTGGTTCCTAATATACATTGGTGGAACGCAGCAAAATCCACATCTTTTGCAGACTCCCCTATGGATCCCAAGGTAGAGTAATCGAGGAATTGGTCCCCATATGATATATTCACATTTTCATTATGGGTGGGGGACTTGGGATGATGTCCACCCTCTTGGTGGTCTTTGTCATATCCTTCCTGAGAAGGTTCTACTCCTTGGCTTGGGCCCTCCCCGGCATTGTCTGGGTCATCAGGTGTGTCATTTGAGGAGGTGGTATCGTCGTTAGAATCAGTTGAGGAGTCGAAGTTATCTTCGTATTCATCATCGCCTTCTTTGTTAGCTGTTGCTTTATCTGTTAGCTTCTTTTGTGCTTTCTTTTTGCACTGTCGATGGATGGTTTGTAACTCGTCAAACACCACTTGCACATGCTCGTGTTTTTCGAGCAGTGTGTCGTGTGTTTCCTTGAGATCTTTGTATCGGCTCTCGGCAGAGAGGAGTCGCATTGTAAGATCTGTTACGTTAGCTCGTAATTGTTGGATTTCATTATTCGCTGACTCCTCTTAGCGGTTGTTGAGTTGTGTGAGAGTGTTGTTGATGTCGTCCAAGCGCGTGCTAAGAGTTGTTTATTTCTGCTTGATCTCGCGGAGAGTCTCAGGCAGAGGTTGAGTCTACGTAGAGATCTCATCGACTTGCTTGGCCATCGCTTCTTGCTGGCTTTTTACTCCAAGGACCAGCTCGGGAAAGTTGTTGTAGTGGTTGTCGATGTGATCAACTTGCTTGGCCACTTCATCTTGTCGTTGTTGAATACCTTGGAGTATGCTTGGCAAGGAATGGTTCTGCTCGTCGATCTGGGCGACCTGTTTAGATATTCCCTACACAAAAGAAAAAATAGAAGGCATTATGTTAGAAGGTTCGGTGAGAAGGTTTCATATGGTACCGTGAACTGCGTGGTGACTGTAGATGGGGTCACCAGCGGTGGCGGGGTGGTGGTGGATGGGAAAGGTGGTGATATACCTGGTGAAAATGGTGGGATTGATAGTGTTGGGGGAAAAATTGTAGGGATGGGGGTGAAGGTGGTGAAGTCGGGCGTAGGAGTGGAGAAGGGGATGCCTGAAGAGAAAAAGGGTGAAGTGGAGGATGCGGGTGGTGGTGCAGTTGTAGAGAAAGAGGATGTGATGGACATCATTGTGGAGAATGATGGAAGAGTGGTGGATTTTGGAAAGGTGGAAGGTGGTGGGGTGGTGGTGGTTGTAAGCTCAGCATGTAGATTCATAATGAAGGAGTCTAGAGATGAGGTGGTGATTTGTTCGTCGGTGAGGGGGGGTTCTATTTCTGGATGTGGTTTTGATGTTGGTGTCCCCGACAGCTGTTGTTTCTACGACAGTCTTTTGGAAGGTCGCTTCACTGGGATTTTTTTTTATACGAGCTGTCAGGGCTGTGATACTGAGCTCTGTCAGCCCCGTCTTTGCTTTTTTCTCTGGTGCTTTGACCAAAGCTATGAGTTTTGTAAGCTCCTCATCAGTGAAGAGGAGCTTTTCCTTGTCATAATCTGCACGCTCCGAGAGCGGTAACAGGGTTCTAGATGATTTGACTGTAGGGCAGAAAATGTAGTATAACTTTGCATCCTTATATTTGATGATGTAGGAGTTTTTCAAAGTTTGTTCGTTGATCAGGATGTCGCCCTTTATCTATTTGCATCTTGGTAGAGGTATGTCCATCTTGATATATTTGATAATGGATGTGATATGACCCCCCATGCAAATTTCCTTCCCCAGGGCGTAAGCAGATAACTTTTGGATCATATGACGTCTGATGTTGACTGGCATCCCGTGTAGGACTGACCAGAGAACAAAGAGATCTAAAATTATGACATTCTCACCCTCTATCCCGAGGAAGAGTGCGCCTGTGAGAATTTTATGCAACGTGTGCACTAATCCAGATTGTATGTTCGAGGCCTTGCATGTCTTTGCCTCGTAGGTGGCAATCCCTGTCAGGGATTTCTAGAAGGTATGTCTATTGAAATTGGCGTTCTCTTTTCCAACAGCTTTGGCTTTCTTGAGCTGCTCTTGGTTGTCTATAAAAATTTCATTCAGCATGTTTTCTGTGATGACAACCTTGCTGCCAAAGAGCCTGGTAACCAGCATACGGTCACCTACATCCCTTGATCTATCCTTAATGTCAACAGATTCTTTATTAAGATAAGTAAAGAACTCAGTTGTAGGTTCGATGTAGGAGATCTTAGGGACCAAACACAGCTGTGAAAGATTTGAATTATCAAGAAAAGTGAGGATTCTGCCGTACATCCCCATCTTCATTAGTACGGTAGAGCAGACGTACTTTGTAGGTTTAAGGGATTGATTAATGGATGGCAGGGTGTGGATGTGTAGGTTTTCTGGTGGTCGTGCTGTAGTGGTGATGGGAGGAAAAATAGGAACAATGATGATAAAGGAAGTGGCAACGGAGGTGGAGGTTGGTGGAGTGTATCATGTCAGGGTTTGTTCCCTTGCAGTGACTGGATGAACCTGCTTCCTTGCTCGTTTCTTTGGTTGTTGAGTTGTAGTGGCTTCCTGGGCCTTCCTCTTCCCCTTTCTCTTTGTGGTGGGGGATTCTGCCTCAGGAGTTGGCTCATATTCTGAGCCCTCATCAGATGATGAGATTTGCTGGACTTCTTCTTCGATAGGATCTTCAGTTAGGCACATGTATAATATGTCTATTTCGTTCATGACTTTAATTAAGTCGACCCTTGGAGGGATGTGTCCAGTCTTTTCGTAATTGGTTATAATTCCTTGGAGCTTTGTGCATCTTTCTTCCAGTTGCTCCTTTGTCCAAAATGGAGTGTCTTCGGTTCCTATGGCTTCTTTAGCTGGTGATGCCATTTCTGAAAGAGTGAGTAGAAGATCATGTGTTAGAATAGCAAAAAGGAAAAGTTGGTTTTATTTGTGTTTATTTGTTTTTATGTTTGAAAGGAAATCAATCGGTTTTGGTAAAATCAAACGGTTTCAAAACCGTTTGGCTCCATATGGTTTCTAGACCGTTTGGCTCCAAACGGTTTCCGGACCGTTTGGCTCCAAACGGCTGCAAGACCGTTTGGCTCCAAACGGTTTGAGGACCATTTGGCTCCAAACGGTTTTAAGACCGTTTGGCTCCAAACGGTTTCAAGACCGTTTGGCTCCAAACGGTTTCAAAACCATTTGGAAGGCGGAACGACGGGGGCGCAGCAGACGGCGGTAAAACAATATCGGCGGCAATAGTGAAGGCGGCGGCGATGGAGATGACGGCGGCGGTAGAAAAGGGAGTCGCGTCGGTGATGTAAACGTAGGTGAGGGTAAAAACTGGGGTGGCGCATAGGCGGGTACGTCGATGGTGTGGCGTGTTGGTCTACCTTGCACCAGCGAGCGATGATGACGACGGCGATGTGAAGAGTGGCGGTAATTGAGGTGTGATCGTCGTGATGACGCATGGAAACGGGAGTGACGGTGGCGGAGAGAGTTTCTGTCGCGAGCTGTGCGGGAACAGGAGCAGTGGAGATGAAACAGCGCGTGCGAGGGTTTTAGAATTCTCAGAGATCCAAAGAAAGAAAAAGTAGAGGGGGTAGGGTTGTATTTATAGGGTTTGGGGGTTGACTTCACAAAAACCCTAGGTCAAACGGTTTCAAGACCATTTGTCTCCAAACGATTTCAGGACCGTTTGGCTCCAAACGGTTTGAAGACCGTTTAAGATGGTTTTTCTTTATTTTGTATTTTTATTTTTGTTTTGGTTATTTATGTGAATTTTTTTGTATATTTTCAGATGATAAACCTAAGTTAAACAAAGGGAACGGAAAACAAAGATAAAAGATAAATGGTGATACTCAGATCTTGGGTTGCCTCCCAAGTAGTGCCTGGGTTTTACGTCGCTGGCTCGACGATATTCTGATTTGATTATGTCGATGCTATGGGATCATGGATTGCAATGGTCTACCTTGGTATTTTGTCTGCTGGTGTATAGTATTTCTTTAATCTGTGACCATTGACGGTTAGTTCTCCCCATTATCGTCAAGGATAATGACAGCTCCTGCCGGGTAGATATATTTGATTGTGAATGGCCTCGACCATTTCGTACGCAGCTTTCCAGGAACCAATTTGAGTCTGGAATTAAAAAGGAGGACTTTGTCTCCGACAAAAATATCTTTCCTTTTAAGGTGGCCATCATGCCACATTTTCTTTTGTTCCTTGTAAATTTTGGCGCTTTGGTAGGTTGTCATTCTTAATTCTTCCAGCTCTTGTAATTGGAGTTGTCTATACTGGCCAGCATTCTTGAGATCAAAATTTAGTTGCTTGATAGCCCACCAGGATTTATGTTCTAGTTCAACCGGTAAATGACACGACTTCCCATACACTAGTTGAAATGGTGTCATTCCTATTGGTGTTTTGAAAGTTGTGCGGTATGCCCATAGAGCGTCAGAAAGTTTGATGGACCAATCTTTACGGTGTCTATTAACAATTTTCTCCAAGATAGTTTTTATTTGTCTGTTTGACACTTCAACTTGACCAAAGGTTTGTGGATGATAAGGTGTGGTGACTTTATGATTGACTCCATATTTTCTTAATAGTGCTTCAAAACTCCGTTCCAAGAAATGATATCCTCCATCGGATATAATTGTTCTTGGAACGTCGAATCTGGGAAAAATGATTTCTTTGAACATTTTGATGACTGGTTTGGAATCACAAGAAATGGTTGGTAGGGCTTCTACCCATTTTGAGACATAGTCTACAGCAACCAAAATGTATGAAAATCCATAAGATGGGGGAAATGGACCCATGTAGTCCACCCCATACATCGAAGAGTTCAACTTCTAGACACATATATAATGTCATTTCATTCCGTTTGGTTATGCCCCCAGAATGTTGACATTTTTCGCAAGTCTGCACATATTCATGTGTATCCTTTGCAATGGTTGGCCAGTAAAACCCAGATTGAAGAACTTTGAGTGCCGTCTTCTTTGAGCTCATGTGCCCCCTAGTAGGGCCAGAATGGCAGTGTTCTAGAATTGGGACGATTTCCTCTTTGGGGATGCAGTGGCGAAATAACCCGTCTGCACATAGACGGAAGAGATAGGGTTCGTCCCAGAATTATTGTTTAATATCATGAAGGAATTTCTTTTTATCATGGTAGGATGAGGAAGGGTGGATGATTCCGGTAGCTAAATAGTTTACGATATCTGCATACCATGGAAACCCATGTGTAACATTCATTAATTGATCATCAGGGAGAGAGTCCCGAATAGGTATTTTATCATCATCTGCTACTTCAATGTGACTGAGATGATCAACAACAACGTTCTCCACCCCACTTTTATCTCTAATTTGCGGGTCAAATTCCTGAAGCATTAACACCCAACGGATGAGTCGGGGTTTTGCGTCCTATTTCTGAAACAAGTATCTGATTGCCAAGTGGTCAGTGTAGACTATGACCTTCGATCCTATCAGATATGAGAGAAATTACTCAAACGCATAGATGACCGTTAAGAACTCCTTTTCCATAGTGGTGTAATTATTTTGCGCTTCATCGAGTGTCTTAGAAGAATAGTATATGACATAGGGTTTTTTTTTTCAATTCTTTGCCCTAGAACTGCGCCTACGGCAAAATCACTGGCATCACACATTATTTCAAATGGTTGTGACCAGTCAGGGGCTCTCAGAATGGGAGCAGAAACTAAGGCGTTTTTCAGAGTTGTAAAGCTATTTAGACACTCTTGATCAAAGATAAATTCTGCTTCTTTGGTCAGCAAGTGAGTCATTGGTTTTGCTATCTTTGAGAAGTCCTTTATAAACCTTTTGTAGAATCCTGCGTGACCCAAAAAAGCTCTTACTCCTCTGATGTCCTTGGGTCGTGTTAATTTCGAAATGACATCAATCTTAGCTTTATCGACTTGGATTCCTCTATCACTTATTCGATGACCCAGGACCACACCTTCTGTCACCATAAAGTGATATTTTTCCCAATTTAGAATGAGGTTTTTTTCCTCACATCTCTGTAAGACTTTCCCAAGGTTGAGGAGGAAATTATCAAAAGAGTTTCTGTATACTAAAAAATCGTCCATAAAAACCTCCATAATAGATTCAGTTAATCTGGTGAAAATAGCAGTCATACACCTTTGGAAGGTTGCGTGCATGTTACACAACCCAAAAGGCATCCTTCTAAAGGAATATGTTCAAAAAGGACACGTAAATGTTGTTTTTTCTTGATCCTCAGGGTGGATTCGGATTTGGTAGAAGCCTGAGTATCCATCGAGATAGCAGAAATTTTTTTGGTGTGCAAGGTGTTCGAGGACTTCGTCAAAGAATGGTAGAAGGAAGTGATCTTTCCTTGTTTCCTTGTTTAGTTTCCTATAGTCAATTCACATTCTCCATCCAGTGACTGTCCTGGTGGGAACCAATTCATTTTTTTCATTTAAAATGACAGTGGTTCCCCTCTTTTTAGGGACCACCTGGACAGGGCTGACCCATTGGGAGTCCGACATTGGGTATATAATATCGGCTTTCAGAAGTTTGAGAACCTCGAGACGAACAACCTCCTTAAGATTTGGGTTCAGCTTCCTTTGATGTTCTCTTGATGATTTGAATTCTTCCACCATGGGCAATCTATGCATGCATAGGGCTGGATTTATACCTGTAACATCCCTGACCTGGGTTATGCTTTAACCCTAGGTGTTTTGATTAAGAAAGATTATTATATGCTTAATCTTATCTTGTGAAAAGTGATTAGGACTCATGAGAACCTTATGTTTCAATTTTGGTCCTGTTTGAACAATGTTGAAGCAATGTTTTCTTATTTTGGACTAAAGTGCAAATTACCCAATTTGAGGGGTTGACGTGCAAATTGCACATGATAAGATGTTCCTCTAATGTTGAGACATCATAAGAATGAATATTATGTAGAGGTATGGCTTGTGATAGCCTGAACACCAAGATTAAGCTTGCAAAGCAATCCTTGTGCATTAAAACCTAGTTTTGGTGTAATGTGCAATTTACCCAAAATCTAGGGTTCAATATGCACATTACCACTTCAACAAGGTCCCTAATATTTCTTGGCATCATTTTGAGCAAAGAAAATGAGAGGGACTCCTCATTTTAATTAAGTTGGAGGAGAGAGAATCTTGATATTAAAATAATCAAGATTAATGCCTAATTGAAACCCTAATTCAATTTAGGGCAAAAATGAATGTATTAATTAAAGGGCCTTCAACCAAAATGTTATTGGTTGATTTTGGTTAAGGATGGACGTTCTTTTTTCCAAGATAAGGAAATAAAATATCCTAAGTAGGTGAAACTCCACTCACCTTATTATAAAGAAAAGTAATATCCACTCACATATGGGATATTAATATATTAAGCATTAAGGTGCTTAATTTGCTTTTCTTTAAATCATGGATAATTGAGAGGAATATGAGGCAATGAAGATAGACTCGTCCTTAAGTATTTTGAGGGGAATTTGAGGGGGAAGACGCGGCCATGTTTTTGGAATTAAATGCATTTTAATAATGCATTTTCTCTCTCATCAATTTCTTTATAAAAGTGCCTTTTCCAAATCAATTGAAAGGCTTTTTCGGCCCTTTCTTCTTCCTTTGATTTGGGTGAGCTCAAGGGGACTTAGGAGAAACAGTAGGACGAGCCCCAACCTGTTGGTAAATCCTTGACCTTCGTTCACTTTGATTTCATGGTGGAAATTGAAAATAAATTATGGATTCCTTCTTATTTCGATCTCCTCTTCAACCCTAGCCAACTTTTACAATCAAAAGCTTGAGGACGAGCCTAGGGGGAGTTGCAAGAGCTTCATCCACCATTACTGGCATGAGCTTGGAGCTTTGGAGCTCAATTGGAGGCGGGTTTTATAACTCAAACCCTTAAACATTGCCATTGCATCAATTCTCTATGCTTTGTTGATTGATTTCTTCAATTTGATACACTCTTGTTTCTTTGTTGCAATTTCCATCAAGAACGGCTGCTGTTCTTGGTTTTTCGAAGGACAGGGATGATGACATCATATTAGATGCTTATCCAAAGAAAATTAGCAAGCCAAATGGTTTTGATAGCTACTCCAAATCGTTTTAATTTGATTGGCTATGCGGTTTCAGCAAACCGTTTAAGGGCAAACGCTTTGAAACCGTTTGGGAGCAAACGGTTTCAAGACCGTTTGAGATGGTTTACCAAGCATTGACCGTTTGGTAATTTTGTTCCCAATTATGTATGATAATGACCCACCAAAGTTGAGGGGTTAAATCCAAAGGAATCGAGAGTTGAAGGCCAATCAATTAGGCAAATCGAATTGAATTATGTGCTGATTTTCAACCTGATTAACTTGACCTGTTTGGGAAAACGGTTTCAAAACCGTTTGAGATGGTTGACCAAGCGTTGACCGTTTGGGATTCATGTTCATACTTACGTTGGTTAATAACCCTACAAATGTTAGGGATTAACTCCAAAGTAATCGTGATTTGAAGCCTAATCAATTAGGGAAACCTAATTGGATTAAGTGCTGATTTTCAATCTGATTTAATTGAACTTTTTGGGTAAACGGTTTCAAAACCATTTGAGTGCGTTGACCAAGTGTTGAACGTTTGGGATTACTGATCCCTATTCTGTTGCATAATGACTCACCAAATTTTATAGGTTAACTACCAAGGAATCGTGAGTTGAAGGCTAATCAATTGGGCAAACCCTAATTGAAAACAGTGCTGAAATTCCAATGTGTTAATTTGAAATTTTGGGTAAAATTACCCAAACGGTTTGAAGACCATTTGAAGATTACCCAAACGGTCTCAAGACCGTTTGGGGGTCACCCAAGACCGTTTTTAGGTCTAGGGGTGAATATGGTTAAGTGTTTGAAGATCCAAAGATGGGGTATGAACCCTAATCGGCTAAGTGTTGATTTTGTAATTGAACAAGTTGATGTGTTGGGTTATTTGACCCAAACGGTTTCAAGACCATTTGGGGATTACCCAAACGCTATCAAGACCGTTTGGAGGTCACCCCAAGACCGTTTGGAGGTCTGGGGTCAAGTATAGTTGATCAATTGAAGGTCCAAAGGTACCAATCATACTGCAATTAAGTGTTGAATTGTTGATCAACTCAATAAACCTATCCTTGATGGATTTTCACTAGAATCCAAAGGTTGGATGAGCCAAACGGTCTCCAGACCGTTTGGAGCTCATCCAAACGGTCAGAAGACCGTTTGGTGGTCACCCAAGACCGTTTGGAGGTCTAGGGTTGAGTATGGTTAGGTATTTGAAGGTCTAAAGGTACCAAGTTGATATACAATGCAATGCTGATTTGGTGATCAATCCAATGACCCAAACTCTAATTGGTTGACTTTGATTATTATGATATGATGGGAAAACGGTCTCAAGACCTTTTGGAGGTCATCCAAACGACCTCAAGACCGTTTGGGGTCAGGTCATACCCAATTTGGGTGATGATTCAATAGTTTCAATGTAACCAATCATGCATTGATTAGTGTTGTTGAATCATTGATTCTAAACCCTAATTCAATTGAATCAAACCCTAAGTGATGATCAATAGAGGGTTAATTGAGGGTCAAATCAGTTTAAGGTTGACCTATTAAACTCAATTGAAGTATGAGGGTAGTTCCAATTGATGATTGGTTCCATGAATCCAATGATTGAAGGAATCAACATTGGAAACCCTAATTCAATTGGATGCTTCATGTAATGGAGGTCCAATGTGATTGAATCTCTTAAGAATTAAGATGATGAATGATCCATTGATCCAATGATGATTAGTAATGATAATCAATGAAGGTACAAAGGTTGAAACCCTAATAGTACCTAAGTGATTAGAGTCAATTAAGGGATGAATCCCTAACTGCTTATAGGATCAATGACTCGGTACTCTATGTTAGTCATAGTTTTATAAACTCGATTGAAGGGTTGATATGACCTAATCAAGTTGAGAAGTTGATAGCATGAATTCATACATGATTATTATTCATGTAGTTATTAAGGGTTATGATCCTTAAGTAAAGAGATCAAGAAGCCCTAATCATGAACATAAACCCTAATTGACAGGGTTATTGAACTCTAACCCTAATTGAGTGCAATTCTAAATGTAACCCTAATCCAGGGTGAGAATGTAACCCTAATCCATGGTAATGATGTGTAAAACCCCAATTTTGGGAAATGAGATGTAAAACCCTAATTGGGATAAATAGTAAATCTCTAATTATGGATAATTGAATGAAATCCTAATAGAGATGAATAGTAGACCCAAATTGTGGGTGACTATGGTGGGAATCCTAATTAAGGATGATTTCATGTAAAACCCTAGTTGAGGATGATTCCATGTGAAACCCTAGTTGAGGGTGATTCCATGTGAAATCCTAGTTGAGGGTGATTCCATGTGAAATCCTAGTTGAGGGTGATTCCATGTGAAACCCTAGTTGAGGGTGATTCCATGTGAAACCCTAGTTGAGGGAGATTCCATGTGAAATCCTAGTTGAGGGTGATTCCATGTGAAACCCTAGTTGAGGGTGATTTCATGAGAAACCCTAATATGATGTGAACAGTAAACCCTAACCCTATTGAGGGAATAGTGGTGTTACTGTTATATTACATGAGATAAAATGATTTTGTTGCCTAGTGATAGGTGACAAGATGTAGAATGGCCCTTTGAGCCATATGATTAGATGTTTCCTAATGAGAGCTGACAAGATGCTTTATGGGCTTTATGAGCCATGAGAATAATTGTAGTATAGTAAGAAGCACCAAGATGGTTAATGACGGGTCGAAGAAAATTTATATTCCATGATCCATGTAATCAAGAGTGGTTAAAGTCCACTTCCTAGCTGTGTAATCAGGAGTGGTTAGAGTCCACTTCCTGGTTGTGTAATCAAGAGTGGTTACAGTCCACTTCCTGGATGTGTAATTAGGAGTGGTTAGAGTCCACTTCCTGGATGTGTAATCAGGGTTGGTTAAAGTCCAATGCCTGGCTGTTTAATCAGGGTTGGTTAAAGTCCAATGCCTGGCTGTGTAATCAGGGTTGGTTAAAGTCCAATGCATGGCTGTGTAATCAGGGTTGATTAAAGTCCAATGTGTGGCTGTGTAATCAGGATTGGTTAGAGTCCAATGCCTGGCTGTGTAATCAGGTTTGGTTAAAGTCCACTGTCTGGCTGTGTAATCAGGGTTGGTTAAAGTCCAATGCCTGGTTGTGTAATCAGGGCTGGTTAGAGTCCAATGCCTGGCTGTTGAATCAGGGTTGGTTAAAGTCCAATGCCTGGCTGGGTAATTAGGGTTGGTTAAAGTCCAATGACTTGCTGTGTAATCAGGTTTGGTTAAAATCCAATGCCTGGTTGTGTAATCAGGGTTGGTTAAAGTCCAATGCCTGGCAGTGTAATCAGGGTTGGTTACGGAACAATGCCTGGCAGTGTAATCAGGTTTGGTTAAAGTCCAATACCTCGCAGAGGATAAATGCCTGTAATTAGGGTTGGTTAGAGTCCAATGTCTGGAAGTGTAATCATGGTTGGTTACGTACCAATGCCTGTAATGATGACATAGGATTGGTAATAACCCAATGCCTATATTAATGATATATGAATACATGGTTGATGTATTTCCGTATTTGTTTAGCAGATTGGCTAAGGCCAACAAGTTGAGACAAGAATGTCTCATGGGTGATATATCAAGTTTATGAGTGTCACAAGAAAAGTGGTAACAATACTCAGGTGATGAGCTAAGGGTTTTAAATACCCAGAATCACATGGTTGGGGTATTGAAATTGTGATAGAATGAGAATTCCCAGTGGTGAATTGAGAGATTAAGATCCCTACACTTTATGAAAATAGTATGGCTACGGGCCATGACTCCACAATGATAATGCTAGGTTTAGATATATGATCTAAGCATGAAGAGAGTTAATGTAGTGGTAATGATTCTATAGTTTGAATAGATGATATACATGTTTTTCATATTCATTAAAGGATAAGTGACATATTGCTCTATCATAAATAGTTGCAATGCTTTAATAGTTGAGAATGCTTTAAACTGCTTATCCTCTGCTCAGTTCTATATCTTTAACTGCAATAATAATTTTTTGGCGGAGAGTTATATCTCCCGCTGGGACAATTTACAATTGTCTCACCCCCGTGGGATCCAACATTTTTAGGTGGACGCGGACAAAGAAGCGGAGACTCTTTTGCAGGAAAAGGAAAGAAACAGCTTGGACAGCAGTGAGATCTCAGGTGGAGACCCTGACTGTCAAGTCATACAGTTAGAAAGTCCTATGTGTCATCTCTGTACTCTCGGGGTCCTAGGAGTTGTGTTTTGATGGGTCGGTCTGAGATTTTGGTTTTAAGCCTCAAGGGTTTTACACTACCTGTGTACAGTTAAGATAGAGTAGTTGATGTTTGTATTCCTCGAGAAGCAAAAGTACATGAAACATATATATATGAACCATGATGTAAAGTTGTACTTTGATTCTGAATGAAAGAGTTTTCCTGTGAATGGATCTCTGTGCAAAAAGTTTTAAATTTTTTACTGATTTTTGGTAATCCGCTGCTTGATGAACGCTTCCACATTAGTTAATTATGTTTTTATGAGTTGTATGCCACAATTTAGTGGTATCAGAGCTCTAGGTTCGCTGAGTCTACAGAGACATAGGACTAAGGTATCGAGTCTGTTCTAAGTGTACTTCAGTGTATCTTACAGTGTCTTCTGCTATGCAGAAGAAGATATATAACTTGAAGATGTCTGAAGGACATGAAGATTACGTTGTTGAGCGCAATGTTGCTGCACCGGTGGGAGGTGCAAGGGATCAGGAAAGGGAGGAACCAGTGCCTGAAAATCCTCATGTTGATGAAAACATGAGAGGAAACCCAGATGTTCATAATCTTTTTGGGCAACTTATGACTACACTGAGGTATATAGCAGATCGGGTGCCAGCATCAACACCTAGGGCACCAGTTCCAAATGAGGGATATGGGTCTAGTAAGACCTTTGAACGACTACGTCGTGTAGGAGCCATAGAATATGCTGGAACATCTGATCCAGTAGATGTCGATCTCTGGCTCACTGAGTTAGAAAAAGCCGTTAAGATCCTTAGTATCCCAGATACTGACAAAGTTAAACATGATGTATACCTTCTGAAAGGTAGTGCTGGACATAGGTGGACTATAGAAGAAATAAAAAGGAATGATGAAGAGGTTGGATGGGAGGAATTCCGTCGAGAATTTGTCAATAAGTATTTTCCAAGGACTTATTTAGATGAAAAGATCTCACAGTTTGAGAAAATTCGACAGGGAGTCATGTCAATAAGTGAATATGAGGTTAAGTTCATGGAACTTTTACAATTTTGTCCTCAGATGGCTGCTACTGAGGAGGAAAAGATTCGACATTTTGAGAAGGGACTGAATGTTGAGATGTCCATTCCGGCATCTGCCCTAGAAAGTAGAGAGAGATTTGCCACATTTGTGGAATCAATTCGAAGGATAGAAGGGTCTATGATAAAGAAACATGATAGAGACCTTAAAAGAAAGTCTAAACAGTCACAAGGACAAGGAATTAGTGGTACTAAACAATCAAAGATTTTGGTAGTACCGACTCAAGTACAATATAGTGCACCTGAGCAGCAATCACCTAAAAGGCTTCGAGCTTGCTATAGATGTGGATAGAGAGGACATCTGAGGTGGCAATGTCCAACTAGAAAGTAAGAGGTGGCTCAATAGACAAGACACTAGATAACCTATAATAAGAAAAACTTGTCAAGATAGAACTTCTTATTTTGAGTTACTTTCTGTTTTCGTTTATAAGAAAGGTAGTTGTTGTTTAGTTCATCTACATAATTCTTTAAGGATATGAGTATGAGATAAGAAGAATGAGAACTTATGTATAGTTTCATTTTCTCTTATATGTTTGAAAATTTCTCTTTAAATATAGAAAGCTTGAGCTTTAAAAGAGTTCCTAAATGACTTAGTCATGATGGAACAAGGGAAAATATGGAAAAGATTAACTTATGGCAAAATAATAAACTCTTCCATGAGTTTAGACAGATAATAAATATTTGATGGCAGTGCCCAAGAAGGGGCAATAAGCTGAAAAGTAGGTGATGATCTCTATAATTTTAGAGACATTTGCCTAATGGTTTTAAAAAGCCAAGTTTTTGGTACTAATAGTGCAATAAATGCCTAGTGTACCAGGGCAGTAGCCACTAAGTAAGTGCAAAGGTCTTAACCTTTCACCTATAAGATTCCATGGCTTAGTTTTTGCATCAGTAATAAGACTAGTAAGACCATGATATGAGTACAAGGTATGTTATAAATGTGTACATGTTGAGTACACTAAACCCCTTTTGTTATGAAAAGGAGGATTGTTGATTTTGTTTTCCCTATTGGTTTCTATATAGGGAAGAAATGATGAGAGCTAGAATTTGAATTATGTTCAAGTATTCTTTTAATGCTCTATATTGATCTTACCTCTATGAAAGAGGAAGAGGTATAGAAGAGATGCCTGGATAAAATCCAAGGATGTTCAATCTGATGTTATGATAATATGAAAAGCAAGAAATATGATAACATGTAAGTGCATACTACTTGATCTCAATACTTGTAAACCCTGATCAGGTATCACTACTACATAAATGGCTTATAAAGTCGGTTTTCAAGGTGTCGGTTGTATACAAAAACCGACACATAAACCCTACTGTGTCGGTTTTTAACATAAACTGACATCCAATATGTGAAGGTCGACCAGACACGAGTACCGCTTTCAATAAGTGTCGGTTATTTAATAAACAACCGACACTTAAAATCAACCGCCAAAACCAAAATTCCAGCGAAAAAATTACCTTCAAAATTAGACATATGTCGTCGGTTTTTTAATAAATAACCGACAACTAAAGGGTATGCGCGAGACATGAATAGTTGTCGGTTGTCTTTTATTTATAAACTGACGAATATTAAGTAGTATAGTTGTCGGTTTTTGTCAAAGAGCCGACACTGTTGGTTTAGTTGTCGGTTTTGTTAAATAACTGACACATATTGTCAACTTAATAGCCCTGCGAACAGAACTTTTCCCCATTGTCTCTGTTTCATTGTCGTGCGCTAGGGTCTGGCGATTTCCCCCGATTGCTCCCGCCGTCGTTGCCGGTTGGCTCCCCGCGCCGCCGTTCGTCTGTCGCACGTCGCTCACCGCCGTCACTGTCGTCGTCATCGCCGCCGGTTGCTGCGCCGCCGGTTCCTGGTCTCCTCGACGCCCTCGCCGCCGCTCCGCCGAGACATCGCCGGTTGTTGCACCGCCGGTTGCTGGTCTCCTCGACGCCCTCTCCGCCGAGCCGTCGCCGGTTGCTGGTCCTCCTCTCCTCGCCGCCGTCACCTCCAGCTGCTCTCCTCTACTCCGGCGCTGTCAGCTTCACCTTGTTGCCCTCAAGGTACACCGGCTTCTTCCTTCTTCCTCATCCCCTAGCTTAATACTGCCCGTCTAATAGACTCAACTCAAGTTTTTCTATCTTTACATTTGCATTATTCATTGCCATTGTTCTTTAAAATGTCAATGAAACTATAATGGTTATCCAATGTTAAAGTTGAATACCTTGTTGTAGGCTACACAACAGATGAAACTATAGTAGCGTTTTCGTGTATATGTGTTTGATATTCTTATATCACTAGAAAGAAAGACAGCCATTTTCATTACTAGTAGATGAATAAATACATTAAATACAAATCAATTGGTAAACTAATATAAATTAGTAGATGATTACATAATTCCTAAATCAACACATAAATAAATACAAATAGTAGATGAATAAAATACAATAAATACAGTAATAGAGTTAAATCAGTAGATGATTAAATGATATCAAAATTAGTACATAAATAAACACAAATCAATAGATAACTAAATAAAAATAGTAATAAATAAAAACAAATAAGTAGATGAATAAATACATAAGTGGAAAAGTAAATATGAATCAGTTGAGAAATAAAGTTACATCAGTAGATTCTTACATAATTTCAGAAGCAGTATAAATAAATTCAAATGAGTAAATAGCTAAATAAAAAACAGTAGATGAATAAATACAAATAAGTAGATGAATAAATACAAATCAGTTGATTAACTAATATAAAATTATAAATCAGTGATGATTAATCAATTCTCAAATCAGTACATAAATGAATACAAATAGTAGATGAATAAATATAATATAATCAAATTAGTTGATAATTAAAGTTAAACAGATGATAACTGAAGTTAAATCAGTAGATGATTAAATAGTATCAAAATCAATACATAAATAAACACAAATCAGTTGATAACTAAAGTTAAACAGTTGATAATTAACTAAAGTTAAATCAGTAGATGATTAAATAATATCAAAATCAATACATAAATAAACACATGTGACATGCTTGGAATGTAAATGATGAACTTTTCCCTAAATTGCCAATCATGCTTTTAAAGACATCAATAATCAACCTAACTTGAAGAACTAGGATTTTAGGTATAAGAATGACAACACATTATTTGTTGGCCTAAAAACCCGTCCAAGATTTACTCATTAGGAGTAAATCTTGGATAGTCCCCGGTTTGGGACTGTTCTTGAACATGTACTTCGAGAACAATGGGGAAATGCTGCCGAAATTTTCTTGAAAACCTAATACACATTATACACTTACTAGTGAGATTAGGTATTCAAGAATGGGATAGGTGGTACACATTTATTATATATAAGAATGACATCACATGTATTTGTTAACCCTAGACCCTAATCTTATCCTAATATATACTTGTTTTCTCTTTGATCATAGAATGGATAGATCATGGGTGTCCATTCGCAATCGCTGCACCCCATGTATTTTTTCTTAATATGTGAACTTTACAATGTGAGCTTAATTTATAATGTGAATTACTTTACAATGTGAATGTGAACTTTACAATGTGAGCTTTAGAATTTGAATTACTTTACAATGTGAACTTTACAATTTGAATTACTTTACAATGTGAGCTTTACACTTTGAATTACTACTTTACAATGTGAACTTTACAATTTGAATGTGAATTTGCAGATGGCTGACCATTCTCCTGATGACCGTGCTGATGACTACCGTGAGGGTGAGGACATCAATGCGCCGCCTCACAATGTAAGTTTTAAAAATATATCATATATTTATATCTATATGTCCATTTATAGTTATATCTTGTAAATGTGAATTATTTTGTCAAATTTTAGGTTGATGATGCACAGGTACCATCTGCAGCACTTGAGGCACTTGATCAACAACACCAAAAAGTTGACAAGAGAAGGGGCATCACTATGATGAAGAAGTTAATTGCGCAAAAGGGCAATGGACCCAAACTTGTTGTGGATTTCGATAATGCAGGAAATGCATGTGGTGTGAATCGCAATTCATTTATTTCATATCTTGGATATGTTACTCGTAGCCATTGCGGTTGTCGCTTAGATTCTTGGCATAACGTTTCTAAGGAGAAGAAAGATTTAATATGGAGGGATTTATGCGTGAGTTATTATTAATTTGCAATTCTATTTTGTAGATTACTAAATTTTTGGATATTAGTTAATAGCAATTCTATTTTGCAGAGTATATTTGAATTGGATGAAAAGCTGCATCGTAAATGCATGATGCAACACTGTGGGAGAGTCCTAAGGAACTATATGACAAATCTCACCAGAGAATACATAAATAAATCCGACAAGAGGAAGAAGACAGCCACTGAACAGTGGAACTTCCTGGACAAAGAAGAAAGGGACGCGTTTATCGCTTCAAGACAAACTGATGAATTCAAGGTATTAGGCGTCAGTCTGAATCTCATTAATTAATATATGTTGTATTCACTTATTCAAGATTAACATTTAGTGTTACTAACCAAATCATTAATGTGCATACTAACTAGGCCCTCAGTGATGCACAAAGATCAAGGCGTGCGATGAATGTGCACGACCACACAATGGGTCCAAGAGGATATGCAGGCGTTCGCCAAAGACTACAGGCTGAGGCTGCTGCTGCTCAGTCTGCTGCTACTCAGGAGTCCTCTACCATAGGCAGCACACCTCTGCCTCGCCATGATGTCTAGATAGATGGGAGGAAAAATAAGAAGGGAGAATTAACTAAGGCCGCAACTGCTGAGGCGGCTGCAAAAATGGTAAAATACAACCCTTACAGCAATCATTCGAATATTGATTATTTGTGTTGTTTACTTAAGTACAAATTTTTGTTTTGGCGATTAGTGAGAGCTGCACGAGCTGAGGAAACAAGGAAAGTTCATCCCTGAGGGTACAAGGGATGAATTGACAGTTGCTCTGGGTAACCCAGAGCATCCTGGACATGTTAGGGCTGCAGGCGCTGGTGTGGGCATCAAAGCTTTTTTTGGGCCATCCCAGCGCAAACATGTCCCAAAAGCGGGACTTTCACAAGAAGAGGTAACATATTTTTTCCTTGTAGATGTTACTGTAAAAGAGAATTCAAAAATTAGAATTTGACGTTTCCTTTATCCATTTATAGGTGGATAAGCTATTTGACAGGAAACTCGAAGAAAAACTCGAAGAAGCAATGCAAAAGTGGCAGGCATCTCAGACTGCCACTTACCAGACAATACCTACTGCAGGCTCTACTCCTACTCCTACTGTAGAGGTTGGGAGTAATCCGGTAGACCCACCACCTAGCACATCCACTGTAAGTATTTTTATGACATAGTAACTAGTTTTTTAATTCAAAATGATACGTATATATGAAATTGTAGTCGTTTCAAAAAAGATGATATGTATATATGTATATATGAATTTGTAGGGGTTGAATCCATGTCGTATAAAAAGTAAAGAATATGTCGTGCCAGAGGCGTCGGCTTACCCATCCCTACCAGGGGAAACGTGTCACGGGTCTCCAGTACCAACTGGTTGGATTCGGGTGAGCCCGATACATATATTCCCCTAATTTCTAGAACTTCCACTGCCATATGCCCACCCAGATTGTGAAACGCTTGGTGAGGCAGTAGGCAGAGTGATATTGTGGGAAAAAGCGTATGTCTTCTTTACTGAAAATGTGTGGTAAATTTACATTACGTTCAATTGTTAGTGTGTGTATATGCTGGCAGTTGATATGAAATTATTATATATATACAGGTTAAAAAGAAGACACGCACAGCATCTAGGCCTCCACTTCCACCTCCTGCATTACCTAGTTGGGTTCCACAGGACCTACCTGTCTCCTTAGGTCCTAACTGTAGGGGTATGTCAATATGGTTAGGGGAACATAATATAAACTCCCCTATAACTGTTTCTTCTGATTCAGATTCTACAGGTCAGTCATACGAAACAAAACTATTTATACAAGATATTTTGGAGTTGTTTCGAAATGATTGGCTAAATACATCTGTGATAGAGCTATGGATAAGGTGAGATATTCTTTATACATCCATATACCTTGTGTATGATCTGGTGATCTGGTTTCTTATTTATTAATGCATGCGTAATTAATACATATTTTGCAGCTACTTAGACAACATATGTGCAGATTTTGGATTCGAACATGTAGGGTTTTTGATTCCATCCTTGATTAGTCTAGTAGCTAAAGACCCTACATCAGTTCAACAATACTGCTGTGAGGCTTTTTCAATTTTTGCTGTAAAAAAGAAGACGGTGATAATGGCTCCATTCAATGTAGAGTAAGTTTACTTTGCTTATTATAATTTGGACTTAAGAAAATTACATTTTATTGTGGATTTTGAGTTATTAATTTTTAACTTTTTTTCCTCTAGGGGTAAGCATTGGGAGTTATTGGTTATTGCCCCCGAGACGTTCACTGTGTATTATCTAGATCCTAAGGTGGGTAAATTGAATACAAGATTTGGACACAAAATGAAAATGGCAATATTTCGGTGAGAAATATTTCATTTTTCATATCCGTTAACATATGTTATTACATTACTATTTAATTGCAATGTTCTGTGTTACATTAACATGTAGGGGTTTTGAGGAGTACAAAAAGGCTGGAGGAAAGGTCCCCACAAAAAAGAACCAGCAAATAATTTGGAAGAACGTGAAAGTAAGTTCCCTACTGCAATATATGTATATATTATTTATGTGAACAATGCTTAATTAGTTGTATTTTTTAATATTTTGTATGTTTGAATTTATAGTGTCCTACACAAGACAACGGATGGGTATGTGGATACTATGTCATGCGATATATGCACATGCTTGTCAAAAATGCCGTAATGGACATCGATTGTATTGCTGAGGTATTATATAGCCGACAAGAGATAATATGAAATATATCAATCTTATTTATAGCTCATTAATTATATATATACATCATTCTCTTTACAGGTGTTTAAAGTTGACCCCAGTACAGGAAAGGACTTACCAGATGTACATGAGCCCTATACGATGGGAGAATTAAATGAAGTAGTAGAAGAATGGGCAACAACCATACAATTAGTGGGGGCTTTAAAATATAATTGGGATCTTGATAACGAATAATGACTAAACAATGATACTTTGTAAATGAATTTCTGAATTATAATATATGTGTGAATGTTTCTACATGTCTGGATGTTTCTACATGTGTTTGAGTGAAAATGAATGAAAGTATTGGTTTCTATATGAAGTCTATATGTATGAATGTGAATCAATGGAACTACAAATTGCTAGCATGTGTGAATGTTTATAAATGTGTGAAAATAAAATGGAACTGCAGGTTGCATTGCTATATGCATGTGGTTGCATTGCTATATGCATGTGCTACTTTTTTATTGTTAATTTTGCAGGTTTGTGGCCTGTTGTCGACTGATATCAATGGATGTCGTAAAACCTGCAGTTCATAACTGAACTGAACAGGTTTCTCATCCTGCGACCAGCCACAGTAGGTCTGCAGACTGACAGAAAAAAAAAATCAATAGGCTTCGGTTATTTGTAAATAACCGACACATAATGTTATAGTGTCGGTTTTTTTACAAATAACCGACATCTATTTCGTGTGGCGTGAAGGGCTTGGTTGTCGGTTATTTGTAGATAACCGACACTGATGGTGCCCAACATGGCGCCCTTTCTGTGGCGTGAAGGGTTTGGTTGTCGGGTTCTTACCTAATAACCGACGCCTATAGTCCCATGATGGCGCGTTTTCGGTGGCGCGCGAAGGGTTTGGGTGTCGGTTATGGAATCGACGACTAATGATTGGACTTTTAGTGTCGCCCACATAGGTGTTGCTTAGAAACCGACACTAAAGGCTTTAAATAACTGACACTAAAGGTAGGTTCTGTAGTAGTATATACAACTATTGATGATAAAGTGAGTATGGAAACTCTTAGATTGATATCTTTTTGATTTCCCTGATCAAGAAATCATTCTGAGACAATCTAATGAGTATCATGAAATAAGAAATATGAAATGAATAAATGTATCATACCTTAAGTAAAAGAAAGAGGGATCTGATATGAATTCAGATCAGTATGTGTATATTAGGAAGTAAAAGTATGACCCTCATATAATGAGAAAGAAAACAAGGGAGGTGATCCCTGTTCAATAAAGTTATAAGTATGATAAAAGAAAGATGAGAATATGATGTATTTCCAACACATGTGATAGATACCAAAGTGAAATATTCTGGTATCTGAGAATTATCAGATGATATAGGTTGACTACCTAGAGTGGTCAATTGTGAAATCAGTCTGATTATATAAAACAATATGAACATCATATGTTAGGGGTTTATGCTTTGCATAAACATAACAACTAAATATACCTTTAAGATAAGATCTCAACTGACTCTATGAGAATATTGTGAGAAGGAACTTTGTTCTGATCAGAGTTCTATGATGTCTCCATAACAATGAGGTGTTATGAAGATACATGATGATATGATGAATGAATAATATATGTTCCCTTTATCTGGGATTTCGGGGATGAAATCCTTGTTAGGGGTTTATAATTTGTAACATCCCTGACCTGGGTTATGCTTTAACCCTAGGTGTTTTGATTAAGAAAGATGATTGTATGCTTAACATTATCTTGTGAAAAGTGATTAGGACTCATGAGAACCTTATGTTTCAATTTTGGTCCTATTTGAACAATGTTCAAGCAATGTTTTCTTATTTTGGACTAAAGTGCAAATTACCCAATTTGAGGGGTTGACTTGCAAATTGCACATGATAAGATGTTCCTCTGATGTTGAGTATCATAAGAATGAATATGATGTATAGGTATGGCTTGTGATAGCCTGAACACCAAGATTAAGCTTGTAAAGCAATCCTTGTGCATTAAAACCTAGTTTTGGTGTAATGTGCAATTTACCCAAAATCTAGGGTTCAATATGCAAATTACCACTTCAAAAAGGTCCCTAATGTTTCTTGGAATCATTTTGAGCAAAGAAAATGAGAGGGACTCCTCATTTGAATTAAGTTGGAGGAGAGAGAATCTTGATATTAAAATAATCAAGATTAATGCCTAATTGAAACCCTAATTCAATTTAGGGCAAAAATGAATGTATTAATTAAAAGGCCTTCAACCAAAATGTTATTGTTTGATTTTGGTTAAGTATGGACGTTCTTTTGCCAAGATAAGGAACGAAAATATCCTAAGTAGGTGAAACTCCACTCACCTTATTATAAAGAAAAGTAATATCCACTCACATATGGGATATTAATATATTAAGCATTAAGGTGCTTAATTTGCTTTTCTTTAAATCATGGATAATTGAGAGTAATATGAGGCAATGAAGATAGCCTCTTCCTTAAGGATTTTGAGGGGAATTTGAGGGGGAAGAGTCGGCCATGTTTTTGGAATTAAATGCATTTTAATAATGCATTTTCTCTCTCATCAATTTTTTTTTATAAAAGTGCCTTTTCCAAATTAATTGAAAGGATTTTTCGGCCCTTTCTTCTTCCTTTGATTTGGGTGAGCTCAAGGGGACTTAGGAGAAACAGGAGGACGAGCACCAACCTGTTGTTAAACCCTTGACCTTCGTTATCCTTGATTTCATGGTGGAAATTGAAAATAAATTATGGATTCCTTCTTATTTTGATCTCCTCTTCAACCCTAGCCAACTTTTACAATCAAAAGGTTGAGGACGAGCCTAGGGGGAGTTGCAAGAGCTTCATCCACCATTAATGGCGTGATATTGGAGCTTTGGAGCTCAATTGGAGGCGGGTTTTATAACTCAAACCCTTAAACATTGCCATTGCATCAATTTTCTATGCTTTGTTGATTGATTTCCTCAATTTGATACACTCTTGTTTCTTTGTTGCAATTTCCATCAAGAACGGTTGCTGTTCTTCGTTTTTCTAAGGAAGGGGATAATGACATAATCTTAGATTCTTATCCAAAGAAAATTACCAAGAGAAATGGTTTTGATAGCTACTCCAAACCGTTTTAATTTGATTGGCTATGCGGTTTCAGCAAACTGTTTAAGGGCAAACAGTTTTAAACCGTTTGGGAGAAAACGGTTTCAATACCATTTGAGATGGTTGACCAAGCATTGACCGTTTGATAATTTTATTCCCAATTATGTATGATAATGACCCCCCAAAGTTGAGGGGTTAACTCCAAAGGAATCGAGCGTTGAAGGCCAATCAACTAGGCAAATCGAATTGAATTATGTGCTGATTTTCAACCTGATTAACTTGACCTGTTTGGGAAAACGGTTTCAAAACCGTTTGAGATGGTTGACCAAGCATTGACCGTTTGGGATTCCTGTTCATAATTACGTTGGTTAATAACCCTCCAAATTTGAGGGATTAACGCCAAATGAATCATGAGTGGAAGCCTAATCAATTAGGAAAACCTAATTGGATTAAGTGCTGATTTTCAATCTGATTTAATTGAACTTTTTGGGAAAACGGTTTCAAAACCATTTGAGTGCGTTGACCAAGCGTTTACCATTTGGGATTACTTATCCCTATTATGTTGGATAATGACTCACCAAATTTTATAGATTAACTCCCAAGGAATCGTGAGTTGAAGGCTAATCAATTATTCAAACCCTAATTGAAAACAGTGCTGAAATTCCAATGAGTTACTTTGAAATTTTGGGTAAAATTACCCAAACGGTTTCAAGACCATTTGTGGATTGCCCAAACGGTCTAAAGACAGTTTGGGGGTCACCCAAGACGTTTGGTTGTCTAGGGGTGACTATGGTTAAGTGTTTGAAGATCCAAAGATGGGGTATGAACCCTAATCGGCTAAGTGTTGATTTTGTAATTGAACAAGTTGATGTTTTGGGTTATTTGACCCAAACGGTTTCAAGACCGTTTGGGGATTACCCAAACGGTATCAAGACTGTTTGTAGGTTACCCCAAGACCGTTTGGAGGTCTGGGGAAAGTATATTTGATCAATTGAAGGTCCAAAGGTACCAATCATACTGCAATTAAGCGTTGAATTGTTGATCAACTCAATAGACCTATCCTTGATGGATTTTCACTAGAATCCAAAGGTTGGATGAGCCAAACGGTCTCAAGACCGTTTGGAGCTCATCCAAACGGTCTCAAGACCGTTTGTTGGTCACCCAAGACCGTTTGGAGGTCTAGGGTTGAGTATGGTTAGGTATTTGAAGGTCTAAAGGTACCAAGCTGATATACAATGCAATGCTGATTTGGTGATCAATCCAATGACCCAAACTCTAATTGGTTGACTTGGATTATGATGATATGATGGGTAAACGGTCTCAAGACCGTTTGGAGGTCATCCAAACGACCTAAAGACCGTTTGGGGTCAGGTCATACCCAATTTGGATGATGGTTCAATAGTTTCAATGTAACCAATCTTGCATTGATTAGTGTTGTTGAATCATTGATTCTAAACCCTAATTCAATTGAATCAAACCCTTAATGATGATCAATGGAGGGTTAATTGAGGGTCAAATCAGTTGAAGGTTGACCTATTAAACTCAATTGAAGTATGAGGGTAGGTCCAATTGATGATTGGTTCCATGAATCCAATGATTGAAGGAATCAACATTGGAAACCCTAATTCAATTGGATGTTTCATGTAATGGAGGTCCAATGTGATTGAATCTCTTAAGAATTAAGATGATGAATGATCTATTGATCCAATGATGATTAGTAATGATAATCAATGAAGGTACAAAGGTTGAAACCCTAATAGTACCTAAGTGATTAGAGTCAATTAAGGGATGAATCCCTAACTGCTTATAGGATCAATGACTCGGTACTCTATGTTAATCATAGTTTTATAAACTTGATTGAAGGGTTTATATGACCTAATCAAGTTGAGAAGTTGATAGCATGAATTCATACATGATTATGATTCATGTAGTTATTAAGGGTTATGATCCTTAAGTAAAGAGATCAAGAAGCCCTAATCATGAACATAAACCCTAATTGACAGGGTTATTGAACTCTAACCCTAATTGAGTGCAATTCTAAATGTAACCCTAATCCAGGGTGAGAATGTAACCCTAATCTAGGGTAATGATGTGTGAAACCCCAATTTTGGGAAATGAGATGTAAAACCCTAATTGGGATAAATAGTAATTCTCTAGTTATGGATAATTGAATGAAATCCTAATAGAGATGAATAGTAGACCCAAATTGTGGGTGACTATGGTGGGAATCCTAATTAAGGATGATTTCATGTAAAACCCTAGTTGAGGATGATTCCATGTGAAACCCTGGTTGAGGGTGATTCCATGTGAAATCCTAGTTGAGGGTGATTCCATGTGAAATCCTAGTTGAGGGTGATTCCATGTGAAACCCTAGTTGAGGGTGATTCCATGTGAAACCCTAGTTGAGGGAGATTCCATGTGAAATCCTAGTTGAGGGTGATTCCATGTGAAACCCTAGTTGAGGGTGATTTCATGAGAAACCCTAATATGATGTGAACAGTAAACCCTAACCCTATTGAGGGAATAGTGGTGTTACTGTTATATTACATGAGATAAAATGATTTTGTTGCCTAGTGATAGGTGACAAGATGTAGAATGGCCCTGTGAGCTATATGATTAGATGTTTCCTAATGAGAGGTGACAAGATGCTTTATGGGCTTTATGAGCCATGAGAATAATTGTAGTATAGTAAGAAGCACCAAGATGGTTAATGATGGGTCGAAGGAAATTTATATTCCATTATCCATGTGATCAGGAGTGGTTAAAGTCCACTTCCTGGCTGTGTAATCAGGAGTGGTTAGAGTCCACTTCCTGGATGTGTAATCAGGAGTGGTTACAGTCCACTTCCTGGCTGTGTAATCAGGAGTGGTTAGAGTCCACTGCCAGGCTGTGTAATCAGGGTTGGTTAAAGTCCAATGCCTGGCTGTGTAATCAGAGTTGGTTAAAGTCCAATGTCTGACTGTGTAATCAGGGTTGGTTAAAGTCCAATGCATGGCTGTGTAATCAGGGTTGGTTAAAGTCCAATGCATGGCTGTGTAATCAGGGTTGGTTAGAGTCCAATACCTGGATGTGTAATCAGGGTTGGTTAAATTCCAATGCCTGGCTGTGTAATCAGGGTTGGTTAAAGTCCAATTCCTGGATTTGTAATCAGGGTTGGTTAGAGTCCAATGCCTGGTTGTGTAATCAGGGTTGGTTAAAGTCCAATGCCTGGCTGTGTAATTAGGGTTGGTTAAAGTCCAATGCCTGGCTGTGTAATTAGGTTTGGTTAAAATCCAATGCCTGGCTGTGTAATCAGGGTTGGTTAATGTCCAATGCCTGGCGGTGTAATCAGGGTTGGTTACGGAGCAATGGCTGGCGGTGTAATCAGGTTTGGTTAAAGTCCAATACCTGGTAGAGGCTAAATGCCTGTAATTAGGGTTGGTTAGAGTCCAATACCTGGTAGTGTAACCAGGGTTGGTTACGGACCAATGCCTGTAATGATGACATAGGATTGGTAATAACCCAATGCCTATATTAATGATATATGAATACATGGTTGATGTATTTCCTTATTTGTTTAGCAGATTGGCTAAGGCCAACAAGTTGAGACAAGAATGTCTCATGGGTGATATATCAAGTTTATGAGTGTCACAAGAAAAGTGGTAACAATACTCAGGTGATGAGCTAAGGGTTTTAAATACCCAGAATCACATGGTTGGGGTATTGAAATTGTGATAGAATGAGAATTCCCAGTGGTGAATTGAGGAATTAAGATCCCTACACTTTATGAAAAGAGTATGGCTACGGGCCATGACTCCACAATGATAATGCCAGGTTTAGATATATGATCTAAGCCTGAAGAGAGTTAATGCAGTGGTAATGATTCTATAGTTTGAATAGATGATATACATGTTCTTCATATTCATTAAAGGATAAGTGACATATTGCTCTATCATAAATAGTTGCAATTCTTTCATAGTTGAGAATGCTTTAAACTGCTTATCCTCTGCTCAGTTCCATATCTTTAACTGCAATAATAATGTTTTGGCGGAGAGTTATATCTCCCGCTGGGACAATTTACAATTGTCTCACCCATCCAACATTTTTAGGTGGACGAGGACAAAGAAGCAGAGACTCTTTTGCAGGAAAAGGAAAGCAACAGCTTGGACAGCAGTGAGATCTTAGGTGGAGACCCTGACTGTCAAGTCATACAGTTAGAAAGTCCTATGTGTCGTCTTTGTACTCTCGGGTCCTAGGAGTTGTGTTTTGATGGGTCGGTCTGAGATTTTGGTTTTATGCCTCGAGGGTTTTAGACTACTTGTGTACAGTTAAGACAGAGTAGTTGATGTTTGTATTCCTCGAGAAGCAAAAGTACATGAAATGTATATATATGAACCAGGATGTAAAGTTGTACTTTGATTCTGAATGAAAGAGTTTTACTGTGAATGGATCTCTTTGCAAAAAGTTTTAAATTTTTTACTGATTTTTGGTAATCCGCTGCTTGATGAACGCTTCCGCATTAGTTAATTATGTTTTTATGAGTTGTATGCCACAATACCAGTAAGGTCAGTCATTTTATACCCAATGGCTTTTTTATATTTCTTTAGTTCAGCAAGGAGCCTTTCTTCCTGATCGTCCACCAGAGTAGAACTAATGATTACTGGACATAATTTCTCTTCCTCCAAAAAGACGTTCTTGAGTCCTATTGGTAGGGGTTTCATCTCGGGAGCCTTAGGTGCATCTGTTGTTTCTAAAATATTGACAGCTTTGAGTTTCTAAAATATGGTTGTGGATGCTTCTTCGGCTTTCTCTAGATGTTGCAGACATTGCTGAACCAACTTGTTGGGTGAAAATTCCACTTATGGATTTATTAAGACATTCTCTAAATCATCAAATGGTTCGGATATCTCCAATTGGGACATTTGATATATTGTATCTAAGAGAAAAACTTCTTCTTGAATGCTGGGGCTCTTCATGATGTCGAGGACTCAAAATTGAATTGCTTCTTTCCCCAGCCTCAGAATGATCGTGCCGACTTCGACATCGATAAGCGCCCTAGTTGTGGCAAGGAAGGTGACCGGCCTAAATCGCGCATCCAAAAAGGAACGCGGGACAAAGGAAGGAATCAAGCTTTTAAAATTTATAACCTGAAACCTTCAAGGCCCCCACAACTTTATTGCGGGGTCGAGGTAGATATACGGGGTCGAACACAGGGACAAGGGTGGTAGTGTTGAGAACTCAGAATCAACACATTACACTTTGGTAAAGGCAAGGTAGGGTAAAACTCCCCAAAGGGGACAGCGGGATGCGATCGATAAAAAGAAAAGAAACTATCTCCAACTGGAGTTACGAGGAAAATTAAGGTTTTAAGCATTTATCAGTTTCTAGGGTTTTTGCGCAACGGAAGCAGAGAAATAATACTATTTCTTTAATAAGGAACGAAGGAGAAAGCCTTGATAAAACAAGCGGCAATAGGAACATCATGTACCCCTCCTCTCGAAGCGGGTACCTCTAATTAAGCGTCAACACCCCTCTCGAGGTTGCTGGACTTAAGTCAGAGTGGAAAGGTTACTGAAGCAACTCCAATCCTGGGCACTCTCGTACTCCAGTATCGAACCAAGCACTAGAGCCACAACACCTCTCTCGAGGCTGTTGCAACGGGAAAACACAATTCGGTAGCTAATCGAAACATGATCCAAACATGCAAGCTAGAGCTCGGATGTTAAACGGGCAATAATCCAACAAAAAGGGACCAAACATAAAGCAGCAGATAATTAAAGCTCTTCTAATTCCATTAGCATATAAACGTCGTAAGAAAAGAAAGTAAATGATTCAAATAAGTAAAGATAAATGTCGCATTCTTGATTTAGAAGGACGACAGGCGGGAGTAGACTTTCCATCTCGATACCGGGTAGGAGCCTTGCTCGATACACCCGTGTCGAGCGGCACACCATCTCAGGTGACACGCTTATGATGGGCGGATGTATCGTGCGGGCCACCCATGCCTGATACACTCGTGTTGGGCGGCACCCTCTCGGGCGACACGCCGTCACTGGTGACGCATATCGGGCTTGGTATCGTGTCGGGCTAAGGTGTTGCTTCTAGTATCGTGCACTCCTATACGGCGTCCTTGATGGCCGATATCGGCATGCAGCGATGGCTGGGGCCGACCCTAAATGAACCATTCCCTCCCTCTCGGGATGGGGAAGTGCTCACCTAGTATCGCCCGGAACACCCTGAGGCATGACACGCTAGCTCCAGATTCTTTCTGAAGTTGGCTTTCGAGAGGTCCCGACCTGTCCCATCGTAGTCCTGTAG
The DNA here is from genome assembly GCA_963693085.1 of Alisma plantago-aquatica. Lineage (NCBI taxonomy): Eukaryota > Viridiplantae > Streptophyta > Magnoliopsida > Alismatales > Alismataceae > Alisma > Alisma plantago-aquatica. The sequence goes on along the minus strand of OY856414.1, from coordinate 796,894,616 downwards.
CTACTATTTATAGGCAGCGGTTGGGGGAAGTTATGGTGCTCCGAACGCCATGTGTTCTCTTATTATTGCGGAGTTGGGGATGCCCGATATGCTCGTCGCCCTTCACAAGGATGTCGGGCTGGGAGCGTGTCGGTCAACGTGATGAGTGGCGCCTGCCGATGGGTGGCCGGTATCGCGCGACATGCTTTGGTAGTCGTGGCGGGTTCAACTCCCTATCGGGTAAAGGGTGTATCGTTCGTCCGCTTCTTCTCACGCGGCACCCTCCTATCGCGTAGCAGTATATTGTGTTGCCCTGTGTCGGGAAATGAACGTATCGTCTGGGTGGTTGGTGAAAAGGCCGATGCAGATGGAACAAATTTATGGGCTGGGACAGGCCTTTTTGTTGTTAAAAGAGTCGAAAAATGGGGAAACTCTGCAAAATATGATAAAATTGAGTTAAGAGTGTAGCGTGGCCTGTTTATTCAAAATCATGACAAAAAGGAGAGGAAAACAGTTTAAAAGAGCATATTTGATAATGAAATAAGGATAAAAAACATCACAAAATTTGGTGTTATCAACTCCCCCAAACTAAGCATTTTGATTTTCCTCAATCAATTTTTAAACTTTGTTTCACGATACTCCTTAATCCTTGTGGTTTTCAGACAAGGGGTTTGAGTGAGTATTTGAGATGTCTTTAGGAGAATAACGTCTGACCACGAATAGCAGACTTTATTTTTCCTGCCTTATTTTAAGCAAAATTTTCTCTTCAGCTTCGGTGAGACTTGAGCGCATGATTTTGAAGTTAGCTTTCACACCAAACAGCTTTTGGGGAAGCAAGTTGCATTTTTGGGTAGGATAAAGGCTTTTTGGGTTTTTCTTGTTCCCCATCGGTCCATCCAGGTATGGGTTCGTTAGTGGGTGAGTGGTCCCTGCAGTCCAAGCCAGTTGGCTTTAGAGCAGTGATTTCACATCCTACGTACCACTGCCCCGGATCTACCATGCCTAAAGATGGGTACTTTTGGGAGGACAAGTGTTTATATATATATATTTTCTTTTCATTTGGCACAACTCTCATGCTTTTATTCACTCTCATAAGGCTTCTCTCTCTTTTTGGGATTTTGTTGGGTAAAGGAGCAAAAGAGAGTTTGCTGTTTGGGAAGCTTTTTCCTTCTGCATACACATCTCTTAGCTGTTGCGAGATTATTTTTTGAAAATTTGGCGTGGAAAGTTGTAGTCTTTTGTTGCTTTGAGACTGCATTTTCAGAAAGATCATAACAAAGACTTGCACCGCCTTAGTCGCAGAGAAAACAAGCTAGGAAGAAGTCGTATCAGGCTTTTACTGTAAAGTGCCTTTGTACATATATGAGGAGACAAAATAAGCGAAATTTTCAAAAAATTTAGCAAAATTTGTATGCACATATGTTGAAGAGAAAGAACAAGAATAAAATTTTTGTACCTCCCTCACTGATACATACTATCCCCCCCAAACTTACTCCACACTCTATCCCAGAGTTGTGAAGTAGATAAGGTAGGGTAATGTTAACTCAATGAGGGTTAGCCGGTGAGCGCGCCTTATCCAAATAGAAGCTCCCACACATATTCTCCTCATTTGCTGTAGTAGTCAATGTGGTGGAGCTGGTCAGGTGTCTCTTTATGAAGATTTGGCTAACATGGAAATTTTTGTACCAAAAGACAAATGTGGGCTCAGAATTGCAAGATTCAATTAGATCAGTCATGCGCTTTTGCTGAGGAAGAAGCCCAAAAACTATTAGGCCATCCCTTAAACCAGGTAGACTTTTAAATTTACTTCCATTGTGAACATGAACAAAAGGACTGATCATTATATATTGAACTAGCCAGAGAAGTCCACTTATCTCTTCCAATACTTTTTCTTATTTGGATATCCCCTAAGAGAGGTCCATTTCCTTATCATAGTCTGTCTTCTGCGGTGGTTTAGGACCATCTCCAAAAGAGAAAATCAGCGGAAGCCTTTCTCTTGGCTTCTGGATTGAATGTGGATATTTTGGGTTCATCAGCCATGAAGCCACCTCCTTCATGGGGGCCTCTTCTTTGGATATAGTATCCACAAATGTTTTCAAGAGCTCTCTATCGGTTATCGTCGTCATTATCTGCACGAGCCTTGCATTTCCTTCTTGAGAGCTTTGCACTTGTTCTGGCTGCATCCTCTGGGAAAGAAAATGGACTCGTTACTTCTTCCGTTCTTGCCCTCTTTTTAGTAGTTGATGGCCCAGCTGCCTCGGGATTCGGGCGTTTCTGCCCGACTGTTGTTACTTCAGCTGCGGTCTCGGTGCCGATCCTTCTGCCGTGTTCATCAAATCAAACGGGGATTTGCTTTGTACGGGCCATGTCTTCCACCATTTAAACAAGTTCATTGATCATTTAAAATGTTTCGATATTGAGTGGGTAAAATCGTAAAGTCGATATCGGCGTTAAAACTGATAGAACGATAGGATTCGGCCCGATACAAAGTCCGGGTGTTGCCCATCAAAAGAATGTATAGGGTGATACAAAGCTGGGAAACACGTTGCCCGACACGGGTGTGTCAGGAAATACGATTGTAAAGAAAGAGTCCCAGAAATGGACTTAAATGTGTCGCCCGATAACTAGAACAAGAGAGGCGGCACAAGGATGGGGGACATGGTTATCGCCCGATATGGTGTATCGAACAGCGCGAGCAATAATCATGTTGTGTGACACATGTGTCGGGCGATACAAAGAATACAACCAAAGTCGTTAACCCGATACGATGCGCGCGATATGAAGCTCGTGTCGGGCAGGTAGCTGTCGGGCTATACCTTTATTACCCGAAGCCCTCGCGCGATACGAGAGAAAAAGCTAGCAGGACGACACACGAGCAAAAAGGGAGAAAAAAACTGCATGATACGGGTAGCTAGAGGAGTAAGCGCAGTGGCCCGACTCGGTAAAACCTCCGTACTATATATATAGCAATCTTAGTCGGGGGTAAAATGGGTAAAACCGGGGCGCGCGTCGGTCATAAACATTCATGCCCGAGACGAGCACGCTTTGTGCGCCATCAGTGATGCCGCCCGTTATGGTCAGGAAAAAGATGCACCTTCCCGATACACAGTCGCCAGATACAGACTTTTCTGAACAAAACTCAAACGTAAAAACAAAACGAAGGAAAAAAACAATTGATGGGTAAAACATCATTGGCCGAAGGTCAAGCTCCTGGCCTCAGATAGTATTACTTATCAATGCTCATAAAACATCACGGTGGTCCATAAAATAGGTGAGTCAGAGTATGTGGCACACACACTGACTCGGGCCTCATTACAGTCCAAATGTTCATAATATTTCTTTTGCAAGAAAGTAAATAACATCCTATTCTAGGAAAAGTAAAACTCGGGCTGCCTCCCGAGGAGTGATGTAGTTTCCGTCGTTAGCTCAACATCTTCATATCCTTTAGTTTGCGCCTTCTGTAGAATCCATATCTAGCAAGTTGATCTCGGTCCTTTCTGATCACAGCCCTGCCTTTTTGGCAGTTTCAATGTTAGAGGGTATCTTGCCCGTGGGGTTCTTCATCAACTCGGCCATCTGGGCCAACTGCTAATCAATTTGGCGTTGGTGAGTCTACATGTCCGCCATCTGAACTTGCATCGTGTTCAACACTCCTGAATTTGACAGCGGGCTCTGCGCTAGCTTGTTATTGATAGCATCTTGTCTTTTAACAAAATCAAACAATTGTCCCACCAACTCTAGCTGGTTCAAATTCTTGTCCTGGCTGTGCTCCTTAGCTGGACCCTGGTTGTGACTAGGGTTAGTCGTTTGCCGATTTTGGTACTTTCCTTGTCCCTGGAAGTTTGCCTTGTTCGATTGGAAAGTGGTAGTTCTAGTCAACGGACCTTGTCCTCCTCTCTTCTCAAAGCTTTGGGGTTGCTTTGTGGCATTATGTAGCTGATGCGAGTTTTTAGCCGCATCCTTATTTCCATAGTTAAAGCCAGGATGATCCGGCCTCTTGTAGTTGACAAAAGAGACGTTTTCGGTTTCCTCTGCCTCGGATTCACTTTCAGTTGACTCGTCAGGTCTGGTGTAAAAATAGTTATCAACCCCGTGTCCACCCTCTCCGCAGGTGACACACTTCATGACCTTCTCCACTAGTTTCTTCCCTTTTCCACCAGATTATTTCAATTGTCTTACGTCGGTAGCTATTTTTTGGATCTGAGAGGTAATAGCCTCCAGAGCCTTGGACTCAATGGAGGACCCTTCGCTACCAATTTTCTTAGCATGTCCTCTATCAGATTTGTCGTAGTCAGTGTCAGCTTGCAGTTCGGCCATGTTCTCGATGATCTTTTTGGATCTGCTGGGCTTCTTCCCCAGGAAGTCACTGCCACCAGCTGCATTCAGTGAAACCCTTTCCTCAGGAGTGATTCCGTTATAAAAAGTCGAAATCAGAAAGCCCTTCTTGTAGTTATGGTGAGGACAGTCCCTTTGGTATTCCTAGAATCTTTCCGAGGCCTCATGTAAATTCTCACTAGGCTTCTGAGCGAATGAAGTTATCTTTAACCTGTTACGAACGGTCTTCTCTGTGGGGTAGAATTTGTTCACAAAGGAATCCGCTAAAGCGTTCCACCCATTCAAAGAATGGTGTGGCAATCCAAGATACCAAGACAGCGCCTTGTCTTCTAAGGAAAAGATAAACCCCTTGCAATAGATCACCTCTTGTAGAATTCCTCACATTTTTATCGTATCACATATATTTTTAAAGGCATCCAGATGATGGTAAGGATTATCATTCTTTGAACATCCCCGGAAACTCTTGTTCTGAATCATGGATATGATGGAAGGTTTCAACTCAAAGTTTGTAGCATTGAACATTGGGATGACCACGAGACACCTTGAGTTATTTTCCTTTGTAGCAGCCAACTCCCTGAGGGTCTTTTCCTCTTCTTCAGAGTCTTCACTACCACTGTCTCCCTGGTTCTTCTCCTAGTTATGTTGATTCCTTCTGCGTCTTCGGTGATGACGGTGTCTCTCATGGCGATGGTCATCCTCAAATTGTTCTGTTTTAGGGTCTTCATGTTGATCGTTGCCGTTATAACGGTCATCATCTTCATGCGGAAGCGGGGGAGGTTCAACTCTCGCGTGATGCTCACCCTCTGAAAAAGGTGGTTCAAAGCGAGGTGGCATTTTTAGTGATGTCGGTGCTCAGATGAGTAGAAAACTTCTTTCCTGAGTACCTGAATAGGACATACAATCAAGTTAGAAAACTTCTATTAATAAGTCGAACTACTCTATACTCAATTCAGGTTAGAAAATCAAAAGGTAGTGATGTCAAGCTTATTAATAAGCTTGAGGCAAGGGAGTGTAGTTAGTAGATTCGGGTTCGTCAACAGTACCATTTTGCCTTGTCCCCGACAACGGCGCCAAAAAGTTGATCGGCCTAAATCGCGCGTCCAAAAAGGAACGCGGGACAAAGGAAGGAATCAAGCTTTTAAAATTTATAACCTGAAACCTTCAAGGCCCCCGCAACTTTATTACGGGGTCGAGGTAGGTATACGGGGTCGAACACAGGGACAAGGGTGGTAGTGTTGAGAACTCAGAATCAACACGTTACACTCCGATAAAGGCAAGGTAGGGTAAAACTCCCCAAATGGGACAACGGGATGCGATCGATAAAAAGAAAAGAAACTATCTCCAACTGGAGTTACGAGGAAAATTAAGGTTTTAAGCATTTATCAATTTTTAGGGTTTTTGCGCAACAGAAGTAGAGAAATAATATTATTGCTTTAATAAGGAACGAAGGAGAAAGCCTAGTTAAAAAAAGCAGCAACAGGAACATCCTGTACCCCTCCTCTCGAAGCGGGTACCTCTAATTAAGCGTCAACACCCCTCTCGAGGTTGTTGGACTTAAGTCAGAGTGGAAAGGTTACTGAAGCAATTCCGATCCTGGGCACTCTCATACTCCAGTATCGGACCAAACACTAGAGCCACAACAACTCTCTCGAGGCTGTTGCAACGGGAAAACACAATTCGGTAGCTAATCGAAACATGATCCAAACATGCAAGCTAGAGCTCAGATGCTTAACGGGCAATAATCCAACAAAAAGGGACCAAACATAAAGCAGCAGATAATTAAAGCTCTTCTAATTCCATTAGCATATAAAGGGTTAGTTTACATTGCGTAAGAAAAGAAAGTAAATGACTGAAATAAGTAAAGATAAATGTCGCCTTCTTGATTTAGAAGGACGAAAGGCGGCAGCAGACTTTCCAGCCCGATACCGAGCGGGAGCCTTGCTCGATACATCCATTTCGGGCGGCACACCCTCTTAGGCGACACGCTTATGACGGGCGGATGTATCGTGCGGGGCACCCATGCCTGATACACTCGTGTCGGGCGGCACCCTCTCGGGCGACACGTCGTCACTGGTGACGCGTATCGGGCTTGGTATCGTGTCGGGATAAGGTGTTTCTTCTAGTATCGGGCACTCCTATCGAGCGTCCTTGATGGCCGATATCGGCCTACAATGATGCCCGGGGCCGACCCTAAATGAACCATTCCCTCCCTCTTAGGATGGGGAAGTGCTCACCTAGTATCGCCCGACACACCCTGAGGCACGACACGCTAGCTCCAGATTCTTTCCAAAGTTGGCTTTCGAGAGGTCCCGACCTGTCCCATCGGAGTCCTATAACTGCTATTTGTAGGCAGTGGTTGGGGGAAGTTTTGGTGCTCCGGACGCCACGTGTTCTCTTATTATTGTAGAGTTGGGGATGCCTAATATGCTCGTCACCCGTCACAAGGATGTCGGGTTGGGAGCGTGTCGGTCAACGTGACGAGTGGCGCCTGTCGATGGGTGGCCAGTATCGCGCGACATGCTTTGGCAGTCATGGCGGGTTCGGCTCCCTGTCAGGTAAAGGGCATATCGCTCGTCCGCTTCTTCTTGTGCAACACCCTCCTGTCGCGCGGTAGTATATTGTGTTGTCCTGTGTCGGGCAACGAACGTATCGGTCGGCTGGTTGGTGAGAAGGCCGATGTAGATGGAACACGTTTATGGGCCGGGACAGGCCTTTTTGTTGTTAAAAGAGTCGAAAAATGGGGAAAACTCTGCAGAATATGATAAAATTGAGTTAAGAGCGTAGCGTGGCCTGTTTATTCAAAATCATGACAAAAAGGAGAGGAAAACAGTTTAAAAGGGCAGATTTGATAACGAAATAAGGGCAAAAAACATCACAAAATTTGGTGTTATCAGAAGGGTCTGCCGAATATTATTGGGTATCTTAGATCCTCCTTGATATCCATAATGACGAAGTCACATGGGACATAAGAATCCTTGCCTATCCCGACTGGGATGTCTTCAATAATTCCCAGGGGGCCAGTGATTGAGGAATCAGCTAACTGAATTGTCATCACTGTGGGCAGCAAATCAGTAAAACCCAATCTTTTGCACATGGAGTAGGGCATAATAGATATGCTAGCCCCTAGGTCAGCTAGTCCCTTTTTGCTTGAGGCGTTCCCGATGCAACATTGAATGCCGAATGAACCAGGGTCCTTCTTTTTCTTTGGCATTTTGTTGAGGATAATGTCATACGTGGTTTGAGCTAGTTTGACGGTTTCACACACTTCCGTCATATATATCTTAGACAGCAAGGTCTTCAAGTATTTTGCCCAGGCCGGGATTTTAGGTAGCGCATCAAGGAAAGGTATATCAACATAGAGTTTCTCCATTGCCTCTTTAAATCTCTAGAATCTGGAGTCCAATCTAGTTTTCTTCAATCTGCCAGGGTAAGGTATTCTTGGCTTATGTTGTGGAATTTCCGGTTCTTTAAGAGCGTGTTCTTTTTCTTTTATAGTTTCTCCAGAGATCTTGGTTTCTTGATCCTGGCTTGTGATTGGGATGAAAACAGGCGTATCCTCATCATCATCATGAATGATTCTTGTAACTTCGGGGAGGACACGACCAGACCTTGTAGTGACAGCATTCAGTTGCTCTGGTCTATTTTGATTGTGCCTTGGGTTTGCCTCTGGTTGACCAGCAAAGGTTCCTGCTGGTGGTTTCAACTGAGCAGCAATTTGGGCTAGTTGGGCTTCTACAACCTTTTGTTGAGCTTGTTGATTGGCAAGTATAGTCTGTTGCGACTGTAGCATTTGCCTAATCAGGGACATCTCATCAGATGGCTGGGAAGGGACACTCTTTTGTTGAAATTTAGTAATTTTTTGCCCTTGTGGTTGTTGCTGAGGTGTTGTCAATTGAAGTTGTTGTGGTTGTTGCAACTGAGGTTGTTGTAACTGTGGGTGCAGTGGTGGGTTGGTGAATTGGTAATAGGCAGAAGGATTTCTTGCGTAATTGTTTTTTGGAACCCAGTTCTATAATTTCCCTGGTTTTGGTTGTAAGTATTTTGGAATCCAGGTGGTTGTCTATTAAAAGACAGTCCTTGTGTTTGTTGCTACAGATTTGCAGTTCCTATAGGATTTCCATATTGAAAACTAGGGTGGTTTCTTGGTTTGTCTGGGTTGTAGTACACTTGTCCTGGTATAGAATGAATGGAATTGACTTGCTCCGGCATCTGTTCATCAGGGTGTTCGATAATTGGTTCATATTGTGGCATTGGTGGTTGCATATCCATCATCACATTGTATAACAATCCACATGATAGTGTGGAATGATCAGATGTGTGACAGGCTTCGCAAGTTCCATATGCTGCTTTTACTTGTTGAATCTGGGAGCTTTTCTTCTTGTTGTACTCTCTGAAGGAAGTTTCAAGAGCTTGTTATTTGTTAGCTATAGTCTTTAGAGATTCAGCAATAGCTTTTAATTCCATGGATTCTTCAACATTGAAAACTTTGAGGACACCCTTGGTAGATGACCGTCCCCAATTAGATTGGTTCTCAGCCCCAAGTGTAACTATTCTCCAAGCGTCCTCATAATTCTTCCTCATGAAATTTCCTCCAGAGGAGGAATCCAGAAATTGCTTGATGTCGTCACTTACTTCTCGGTATAATATTTCTATTAATTGGTTTTGAGAGATACCATGGTGGGGGCACTTCCTTAGGAGTTCTTTGAATCTTTCCCATGCTTCGGCAAGTGTTTCTCCAGGAAGTTGGGCAAAGTGGTTCATCTGCCCCTTAATCTCGTAAGTTAGTGATGGAGGAAAAAACTTTTCTAAAAACTTCTCTTCCAATGGAGCCCATGTGGTAATAATTGGATCCTTATCTAACGAGTTGTACCAACTCAAAGCTCTTCCAGATAGGGTGAAGTGAAAGAGATGTAACATTATTGCGTTGAAGGCGATTCTGAATTGTGGCACAAGTCGGCAAAGGACCTTGAATCTCTTCAAATGATCCATGCAATCATCTCCAGAACCACTGGAGAATGAGATGCCCTGCATGATCTGAATCCATTGTGTCTGGATTTCGAAGTGGGGTATATTGATGATGGGTGGCCGAACTGGATGGTTATCTTCATAGTTTTTGGGAATGGCATAGTCTCGAAGTTGCTTGTTCCGTAATTCTAACTGAGCTGCTTCATTCTCAGCTCAGATGTGGGATTGTTCCTCAGCCCTAATTTCTTCCTGAACTTGAGCTCTAGTATCAGCAATGATCTGTTCTCTCTGAGCGGCTATGGCAGCATTGACTCTATCTGCAACAAGGTGTTGTTCTTCAGCCATTAGTCTGGCTCATTGGCGGTTAAGTCAGATGCGTCTGTGGAAGCTTCTTTCTACCTCAGAGTCGTACTCCGGTTCAGGGGAGAATCCGATGTTATGCGGGGTTTACATACACGTTTTCTACCTGAGTAGAAGAAAAATCACACTTTAGATGATGAAAAGAAGTGATAAAGTTAAGAAGATAAGAGACATCTATCAAAGTAAAGTGTAAAATCCTAATCAACTAAGAAGTTTATTAAGTAAAATTAAAACGTTCCGTTGTCCCCGGAAACAATGCCAATTTTGATGGAGCCTCCACTTGCGTGGAGTTGTGTGCACCACTAAAAATCCTAGAGATACACTACTACAGAACCTACCTTTAGTGTCGGTTATTTATGGCCTTTAGTGTCGGTTTCCGAGCGACGCCTATGTGGGTGACACTAAAAGGTCACCCATTACGCGTCGGTTCCAGATCCGACACCCAAACTCTTCGCACGCGACTGAAAACGCGCCATTAGGGGATATAGGCGTCAGTTATTAGATAAGAAACTGACGCCCAAACGCTTCGCGCCACAGAAAGGGTGCCATCTTGGGCGCTATCAGTGTCGGTTATAAGCCAACAACCGACGAAATATGTCTTCGCGCCAAAAGAATATGTGTCAGTTACATTTAAATAACCGACACTGTAAAGTTATGTGTCAGTTGTTTACAATTACCGACGCCTGTTATTGGCGCCAGCTTGGGCACTATCAGTGTCGGTTTGTATTAAGAAATCGACGCCATATATGTTCGAGCCACAGGAAATAGGCGCCAGTTATATCTAAATAACCGACACTTATTGGTTTCTTTTTTTTTTACATACGTGCAGACCTGCTGTGGCTGGTCGCAGGATGAGAAACCTGCAGTTCAGTTAACTGAACTACAGGTTTTACGACATCCATTGATATCAGCCAACAACAGGCCACAAACCTGCAAATTTAACAACAAAAATATTCACACATGCATTTAGCAATACAACCTGCAGTTCCATTTTATTTTCACACATTTTGAAACATTCATGTAGCTAGCAATCTGTAGTTCCATTCATTCACATTCACACATGTAGAAACATTCATATAGTAACCAACACTTTCATTCATTTTCACTCAGACACATGTAGAAACATCTAGACATGTAGAAACATTCACACATATTATAATTCAGAAATTCATTTACAAAATCCCCACTATTTGTATGGTTGTTGCCCATTCTTCTCTTACTTCATTTAATTCTCCCATCGTATAGGGAGCATGTACATCTGGTAAGTCCGTTCCTATAGTGGGGTCAGCTTTAAACACCTGTAAAGAGAATGATGTATATATATAATTAATGAGCTATAAATAAGATTGATATATTTCATATTGTCTAATGAGACTATATAATACCTGAGCAATACAATCGATGTCCATACAACATGACAGACTAACACATATATAGTACATAACAAGAGCAGTGTCAAATTTACATACAACACTAGCTTAGTACATATATAGTGGGACTTATAAGGTGACGATCCCACCTGGTAAAACAGGTTACCGACAACTACATGTTACGACTGGGAGGTCGTGATTCAGCAACAGTATGCATTAGCAGGAGGACAAACAGATCACCATATGCTTGTCCTCATATGGTGATCTGTTGTCCTCCTGCTAATGCATACGTTGCTGAATCACGACCTCCCAGTCGTAACATGTAGTCGGTAACCTGTTTTAGTAGGTGGTATCGTCACCTTAGTCCACTATATATGTACTAAGTTAGTGTTGTATGTAAATTCAGAGTTGCTGTATAGCCTTGTATAATCCTGTTGCACATGACATGAGTCATGATTTCATCACCAGTGTTGACTTTCAAGTTGTTACCGCAATGCCTACATGGACAGTAGAACCTATCTCCAGGTTGTTTCCTATGTTCCTCGGCAAATCTAATAAACTGGTCAAGACCAGAAATAAACTCTGGGGTGCAGCGATTGCGAATGGACATCCATGATCTATCCATTCTATGATCAAAGAGAAAACAAGTATATATTAGGACAAGATTAGGGTCTAGGGTTAACAAATACATGTGATGTCATTCTTATATATAATAAATGTGTACCACCTATCCCATTCTTGAATACCTAATCTCACTAGTAAGTGTATAATGTGTATTGGGTTTTCAAGAAAATTTCGGCAGCATTTCCCCGCTGTTCTCCAAGTACATATGTACTTAGAGAACAAACGGGGAAATGCTGCGGAAATTTTCTTGAAAACCCAACACACATTATATACACTTACATCCTAAGCGAGATTAGGTGTTCAAGAACAGTCCCAAACCGGGGACTATCCAAGATTTACTCCTAATGAGTAAATCTTGGATGGGTTTCTAGGCCAACAAATAATGTATTGTCATTCTTATACCTAAAATCCTAGTTCTTCAATTTAGGGTGATTATTGATGTCTTTAAAAGCATGATTGGCAATTTAGGGAAAAGTTCATCATTTACATTCCAAGCATGTCACATGTGTACATTACAGTTCATCATTAAGCAAGATATAAGCAAGTATGTCATATTAAAATAGACTAAACAATATGAGAAAATAGTAGTGTAATCATGCAAATGGGAACATTCATGGGAACACACACTTCAGTTATAAGCATTCATGTAGCAACTTTCAGTTCCATTCATGGGAACACACACTTCAGTTATAACAATAACTAAACAAAGGGGTTGGTGTATCCCTAAACATGCGCATAATTAAAAAAACTATTACTACAGACAAGTCTAGATAGATAGACAACTAAATACTACACCAACATGGTCCCGCATGCATCAGTAACTTCTTTTTGATGATGAAGCTGTGTCACGAAGCTCCTCACTGTATTTAGACGAATCTGAACTGACAGGGGCCTCAGATTCAAATTTGTCCGAGCTGATATGCGACGCCGTGCGCTCATACCGCAGAAGATGATCGGGGGTCTCGCAGTTGCTGTTGGTTATCCAAACTTTGATGGAATTATCGCCAACTGGATGGAGAAAAAGCCTGTTCCAACGGACCACATGAAGCTCTCCAATCCAATCATGCCAACCGGATTTTGATACAAGATTTCCCGCCAAATCATACTCAACCTCGATAACATGTGAATAATTACCAAAAGTTAGGGTCACTTTACCAGGCATGTAGTGTCTTCCTTTTAGAAAACGCCAATGTTTGGGTATGACCAATTGGTTTAAGGAATGATCATCTAGGATGATGTCCAATTGTTCTTCAATAGGGAACGTTAACATTGACATAGAGGCCCAGTTCATAGTGACTGTTATGGGTGGACAGAGACTGCACAATATTAGTATTAACAAAGTGTAAGTACATATAACGATGTTATATATTTTCAGAAAAAGTTGTATAACATCAGATAACCTTTTATTGCTTGTCATAACCAACATTATTGTGGTAGATATGATAGCTTGAAAAGAAGTCTACAAATGTACTTAGAGAACAAACGAGGAAATGCTCCTAATGAGTAAATCTTGGACGGGTTTCTAGGTGCTTACTAAAGTAGAACCATTATATGGAACTAATCCTACATTATACACATACTTTTCCTGAGTAAGATAATGTGCACTTCATGGAATTATTAAGATCTGAATATATATAAGTTGTTTCTACCTACTTTGATGGGATTGTATAACATTCGAGTCTTCCATTCAAGGCATTAGATGCATATATTGCAGTCCATTGTGTTGAGATAAGAATCTCATGTGATACACACGATTGAGAATCTTTCACAATATTAGGAAAATAAACAACTAGATATTCATTTAGGTGTTAGACATTCATTTAGGTGTTCTTGATAACTCGCAGGTATGCACAACTATAAAACAATAGACTTGTCACACATAAAACACCCTATACAACTATAAAACAAAAAAGTATTAAGATATGCATGATACAATAACTATTTTGCATCACATTACAATAGACTTATCATTGATACCTTACTAACTTATTTCCACATTTACATATCATCACTTGATCAAAATTACATGTATTGTATAGACAATAGAGGATTCAAGTCATTAGAAGCACAAAATCAGTACCTAAACCCTAAACACAAATAAGTAAATAACTCAAAAAAAAAAACGCCCAGCAGCTGCTTGGGCGTGCCTTGGCACCGCCCAAGCAGCCGTCGGAGCAGAGGAGAGGGCGGGGGGGGGGGCTAGAAGAAGGCAGGGCGGGCGGGGGGGCTAGCAGAAGGCAGGGCGGGTGGGGGGGCTAGCAGAAGGCAGGGCGGGCGGGTGGGCATACCTGGCGGAGAGGGCGGTGAGGCTAGCAGACCTAGCTGCTACCGGCGACGGCGGAGAAGGAGGTCGGCGGGCGGAGAGGGAGGCCGGCGGGCGGAGAGGAAGGCCGGCGGGCGGGCAGGAACCGACTGCTTCTCGCTCAATGGCGACGAGCGGCGAGCACGGAGGAAGGAGCGGCGGCGACGGAGCACGACGGCAGGGAGCGGCGGCGGCGGCGGCAGGGAGCAGGAAATCACCAGAGCTAGGGAAATCGGGAACGAAATAGGGAAATGGGAAGAATCGTTCGGGTAGGGTGAGCTATTAAGTTGACAATAAGTGTCGGTTATTTTAAAAAACCGACAACTGAACCAATAGTGTCGATTATAGTCGTCGGTTTATGAATAAAAGATAACCGACAACTATTCCTATCTCACGCATACCCTTTAGTCGTCGGTTATTTATTAAAGAACCGACAACATATGTCAAATTTTGGAGCCAATTTTTTCACTGGAATTTTGGGTTTGGCGGTTGGGTTTAGGTGTCAGTTGTTTATTAATTAACTGACACTTAATAAAAGCGGTACCCGTGTCTGGTCGACCTTCATGGGTTGGATGTCGGTTTCTGTTAAAAACCGACACATTAGGGTTTATGTGTCGGTTTTTGTATACAACCGACACCTTGAAAACCGACTTTATAAGCCATTTCTGTAGTAGTGATAGAGGATCTCTAGGTTTATCCTTACTTTGTGCTAAAATAAGAACTCCACCCACGTATGCCAAGATATGTGGAAGTCTTATCATAGTAAAGTTAAGGGTCGAATCCTCAGGACAACGGTCTTGCTAAAGATTGGCAAGATGGAAAATGTTGGAATTTTACTTAACTACTTACTAGTTGATATTTAGATCTGAAAGTTGATTTGGTAGATTAAACTAAGTGCAAGTAAGATAAAAGCAAGAAAGTAAATTAAATGTTGTAAAAAATGTTAAAGAACCACAAGGATGTGATCAGGTTTCATCACCGCTACACATGGATCAAAACATGCAATATAATAAACATGGATTGCAATAAGAGTCTAATTAGCTAGTATCCTTGTAGACTTAGTCTTCTTTCGAAGAACTAACTACGAGAAGTGTGGGAATGTTGCAATGCCAGCCATCCCCGAATGAATGGTCACATACTTTGTATCATTTCCTTCGCAAAGTGTGTTCCTCGACTTATCAAAGTTATGCTTTTATACGTCAACTGGTTCCATTTCATAGTATAAAAACACAACGATGGAAGTGAGTTTACTCCACTTCTTGAAAACACTCCTAGGTACCGGAACAGATATATGGTGACTACATACATCAAGAACCAACATTCAAACGATATTCGAATCTAGAAGTACAAACGTAGACAACTCATACTAGTAGATAATAGATAACACAAGTTGGTGATCAAGCAACAAGCATTCATTAAACGATCAATTTTGAACTGAAGAGAAGGTAGATCTATATTGCAAACTCATGAATTACATTACATGAAATGAAAACATGGGTAGCGGGGCTACTCCCCGCACCCTAGTGTATGAGACTACTCGCTCATAGCAAGAACAAAGAAGGATGCGAGAAGAGAGAGAAAGAACGTCATCTCCATGAAGGAGGGAGGAAAGTCAGCCCCTTAGAAGAGAGAGAGACAATCTTCACACTCCGTAGCTTGCTTGATGAAGGGTCCTCCTCTTCTCACCTTCTTTGTTTATGAGAGAGAAAGCAGCTTGGAAATGGACTAAGGATCTCAGACCAGCAGCCTCGGGGTAGTGGATGAAAGATGGAATGGCTTTGGAGTCGGAGAGGTAGCCTCTGGGCATCTGAGAATTGATATCTTTGGGAGGACCCCTCGGGTCTTATTTATAGGTTTTAAGTGAAGTCCAAATGGTTTAGGCAATTTTGGGTCTTGAAACCGTTTGGGCCCTAAATCCGTTTGGACCCTGAAACCGTTTGGACCCTGAAACTGTTTAGGCTTCATGCGGTCTTGAGACCATGTGGGCTTCATGCGGCCTCGGGACCGTGTGGGCTTCATGCGGTCTCGGGACTATGTGGCTCCATGCGGTCTTGAGACCGTGTGGCACCATGCGGTCTTGGGACCGTGTGACTCTATGCGGTCTTGAGACTGTGTGGCTCCATGCGGTCTTGGGATCGTGTGACTCCATGCGGTCTTGAAACCATGTGGCTCCATGCGGTCTTGGGACCATGTGACTCCATGCGGTCTGGAGACCGGGTGGCTCCATGCGGTCTTGGGACCGTGTGACTCCATGCGGTCTTGAGACCGTGTGGCTCCATGTGGTCTTGATACCGTGTGACTTCATGCGGTCTTGAGACCGTGTGACTCCATGCGGTCTTGAGGCCGTGTGGCTTCATGCGGTCTTGGGACCGTTTGAGGCTTTTGTGATTTTTTTGTGTCTTTTTCTGTAAGTAAAAAGAAGAAAGGTTAATCTAATAGTATATTTGCAATAAGAGAGGAAAGTTAATGATTCGATCTAATTTACTTGAGAAAGAGTGTGGAAAACTGAGGAAAATTACTAAGATAACATCACAAAATTGGAGGTTATCATGTATATATATATATATATATATATATATATATATATATATATATATATATACATATATATATGTATATATATACATATATATATATATATATATGTATATATGTATATATACACATATATATGTATATATATCTATATATGTATATATATATATATATATATATATATATATATATATACATACATATATATATATATATACATACATATATGTATATATATATATACATACATATATGTATATATATGTATATATATCTATATATGTATATATATTTATATATATCTATACATATATATATATATGCATACATACATACATATATATATATATATATACATATATATATACATTCATATATATACATACATATATATTTATATACATATATCTATACATATATAAACATACATATATATACATATATTTATATACATTTGTGTATATATATATATATATATATATATAGATACATATATATACATATATATACATATATATATATACATATATATACATATATATATATATATATATATATATATAAATATATATATATATATATATATATAGACACACACACACATTTCTTACATATTGTGTTTTTGTGTAGACGATCATTGGCATATGTGTAATTAGTGAACCGAAATTTTAGTCTAATTAATATATTGTATATCTTATACCATACTTTTCAAAGTTCTTCCTTATATTTAATTTTAATAAATAATTCTAAAAAAAATTGGGGTCTGGTTATTATATACAGGCTTAGGTACTTGTTCATTGAGTACTAGTTTAATAAACAAAAATTACCTTGTTGCACACTGATATCGGTCATGCACACAATTACACACCGGATAATGGTGGTATTTGGAGTTTTGAAAAGTTTTCCCTTTTAGGATTGAGATTTTACAGAGATTTGAGAATTTTAATTTTTTGAGTGATGGTATTTGGAGGTTTGGGAGGGTCATATGTTAATGATATGGAAGAGTAAATTTGAGGTAACATGAGTGATTGTTAGAGTGGGAAAGGAAGAAGAGAGGGAGTGATGTGACTTATCCTTTTTGTAAGAGAAAAAATTAAGGAGGAGGAAAGTAAAGAGGGAAGTGGAGGAAAGTAAGATAAAATAAAAGGAGAGGGAAGTATAATGCATAGAGAGAAGATAAGTGAGGATGAAAGTAATAAGGAAAATTATAGTAAGTACTGAGGGGAGTGGTCGGGAAAGAGGAGAATAGTAATGAGAAGAAAGAAGATTAGCAAGTAGGGAAATAATGAGAAAATTAGAAAATATGCACAATATAATTAAAAGTAGGAGTGAAAAAAACAAAAGTGTCATCAAATTGACCAATATTACTTGTATGGCTATTACTTTGGAAATGGGAAGAGGAGGGAAGTGATGAGAGGAGGGAAGTAATGAGAGAGGGAACTAAAACTAAGAATATGGTGAAAATAAATGAAATTGAAGAGGAGGGAAGTACATATGGAAGAGGAGGAAAGTGAAATGGAATGGAGGGAAGTGATGATAGTAGAGGAGGGAAGTAGATAGAAAGGGGAGGGATGTTATGTTAGGTATAGGAAGGAAGTGTTAACTGATAGAGGATGGAATTAAAATGTACATTGGAGGGACTTGATGAGAGGAAGGAAGTGAAATTGGGAAGAGGAAGGAAGTAAAATAAATGAATATTTGAGTTATAGTATTAACAATTATAGTATTAAAAATTACAACTATAATTTAGTATCACATACCTTGTTTCAAGTTCCTATTAATATTTGAGTTACTCATGTACTTGATCGTGTTAGCATGTGTATACTCATTTATGGGAGCGTATAAATAATGTGCCCACATATGTATACACCATGTGTATATGCGCTAAGAAAACACTCATGTGTATACACCCACAAATGGTTAACACGTGCCATGAATGACTAGAACACACCCCCACATGGTGAATACACACCTATTTTACCTCCCTCACATTCCACTTCGACACTTACCACTTCCCTCTTTTATTTTATTTCTCTTGCAAAAAATCCACAAATGTATCATACATGACCAAAAATCACAAAAATACACCTAAAAATAATGAATATGCGTGGTTATTACTTTCCTCGGTACCCTGCTCCATTCTTATCACTTTCCGTAGAGTACTAATTCTCACTTCCAATTTTGTTCCTCTATTACTATTTTCACTCCTTGTGATAGTGGAGCATGTTGGAACGGTGGAATGAAGGAAGGTTGACATGGCCAGTTTGAGATGTTGGTAGGTACCATGGTGGCTTTGGGTGAATGTAACCTTCATGTCTAAGGGATGTGAACTTCACTACAATTTAAACCTTATTAAAAGATGAGAGAACAAGATCATATTGTGAGGAACAATTCGGTCCAAATCCTATGTGCCCATCCTCTATTCCCACCTCTGTACCCTCAGCGTGTGATCCCTTAGCTTGTGGAACCCACAATGGAGTGTATGGTCAAAATTTATTGGGTATATTGTCCCGGGCTCAAAGGATTTGAACCCAACATGGGTAAGGAAGGAGAGTAGAATTGGCTGACGTGTACGGATGTGAGCATTGTGATAACCTAGATTTTAGGGTTAGATACCCCATATAGAAATTCAAGACCATGAATAATTATTATATCTAATTGACTTCAATTACAAAGAATAGCTTTTTATTCCCCGATTTGTGTACTTATGAGGCCAAGAGGTCCATTGAGTAGTTTCAATGAGCTTGAGGGGTCAATTGATGAAACCTAGTGTTATGAGGATCATATAAAGTCTTTTGAGATTTATTTGATCAAGTTTCCAGGATTAATTGATTTTTATATAAGGCCCATACACTTATTTATGATTATTTGAGGAATTAAGTTAAGACCTTAAAATGTTGGATATTTCTTCTTCTGATATCAAACATGGTTGAAAGCTAGATTACATGCTAAGGAACTAATGATACAAATCTGTGGCATTTGGATGAGGGGTTTGAGAGATATAGAGGCTTGAATATTGATTTAATGATTTAAGCATGGTTGAATGATATGGGTTCCAAATATCATGATATGACTTAGGCGAGGGGTATATAACCCTGTCACGCATCCTCTTTTTCTTTCAGTGGGTCCTTCCTAGTCCCAGGATTAGTTCGGATGGTGAAGACTTTGTCTTTCACCTCCGTTTCCCTCGGAGCCACTAGTAACTCAGTCTGCAAGCCTATCGCTTTGTGAGATCCCATCTCGCAAGACAAAATCATTTCCTAACCGAATAGATTCTTGTGGATCACATAGGGCTATACAACAACCGATGACATGAATCCTATAGGGAGATACATGAGATCGACCCCTTTCCTTCTACCATTCTCCACTGCGCTTTATTGTGACCCAGCCGTTGTTCTAGACCCTAGAGTCAGGAGGAGTTACAGGCTGTTCTCGAGGTTGCCTTCTCGGGCAGGGAGGTGGGTTCCCTGAGCAGCTCCCAAGCTTCAACAGTTTGATTTAGACCATGTTTCAGGTCCTAATAGGTTCTGCAACACTTGTGGAAGTGTTGGTGTTGGGTTAGGGGAACGAAAAAACCTTTCCTTTCATCCCTCTTTCCGTAGCGGTGCCATGACCGTGAGTTGATGGCTCCATAATGTCTCATCTCCTTGATCTAGATAGAAGGGTCACCGGCGTGGGGGGATGTTACTATGAGTCCAAATCCCACAATACAGTAGAGGTAGTAGACCTATCCCTTTCGGCGATCCATCGAAAGAGCTCACGTGCGTGCAATAGCACTTTCGGAAACCGTGAACTAGATGTTCCTGTGAGGAGGCGGGGATGCCTGAATATAGGGGACGGTGTAGATCAACACGCATCATAGGACCATGCCGCAAGAAAATCTGAAGCCCATCTCCCCTCTTCCGATCAACCTGCTCTGTCGCACCGAGGAGGCCCTGATCACATAGTCATTTCCTCGCCATGTTTCATCTTCTTGGCGGCACCCATCTGGCAAGCCCCCGACTCCACCGCTTCCCCTCCCTTCCGTGATGATGGCGTATCCAGGCATTGAGAGGCCTCGATCCCATACTGCTCCTCGTCGGCTCCTCCTGACACAGTGGCGGAGTAGACCCAGGCATCGGAGGAGAGCCGCACGGTGGTGTATCTGCGAAGTCATGCAGGCGGCAGGGAAAGGACGTCGGGGATGCTAGATCCCAGCGGCGGTGCTGTAGACGGAATCGAGAAAGGAGGAATCAACATCGTTGGGCCTAAGGGGACGACGACGCAACATCTGTTCCATTAGAGCTTTCAAGCATGCCAGGTCACGGTTAGGTAGTGTAGTGGAGGTCTACTGCCACTACAAGAAGACGAGGATCGCCAGGTGAAGACGAACAGAGTGGTGTCGATCTCTCACCAGACCAATCGGTGATGGTGGCCAAAGTGCAACCCGAGGATGGACTCGTGCGGATCCCCAATCCACGAAGACTGAGGAGGCTGTTTTACAGGAGGATAGAGTCTCACGTCACCGAGGGCAACACGGCCACGACGGCGTCGTGCGTAAGGGCACACGCGAGGACTTGAGGATGAAGCGGGTGAAGGTCATCCAAATCACGCCGGACCCGGTCCAAAAAAATGAACCACACGGCCGGCTTGCCCAAGTAAGGAGTTGCGCTCACCCTTGGAGCGACGTGGCAGGCCCAGATTGGTCTGAGGTAAGAAAATACCAAATTAATCCTAGATCTTCTATATTTCGTAGTAAATAGCTCCATTGGCCAATAAATTATCCAAAAATATCCCTGGACTCAGAATAATATCCTCTACATTACTGGACCCTTAGATCAGACCTTTGACAAACAAATAATGATGATATTTAATGTAGATGATAGAGCTTCTTTTTGAGATCATATTGTTGGTATAATTAGCATATATGGAAATTAAATCTGAGAAAAATATTACCAAACCCTATTATAATGCGAAAACTAAATATAAACTCAGATTTGACTATTATGTCAAAATGATAGGTCATTTCTCATTAAAACCCAATTACATGTTTTAACCTCATATTAATTCTAGAAAATAGACCAGTTATCAGAAAAAATTTGAAAATCGTATCAGAACCTTAGTATGACTTACTGATCAGTATAAAAATATCAGACACAAGTTCTAGGAAGTTTGAACCTAGATTTGCCCAAAACCCTATTTTTGGACCTAATTATCATTAATAATGGTGAACATTGTATTAATGATGATTAATTGTTTTAATCAGGTGATGGCCAGAGTTTTAGATGATCCAGAATATAAATAGGAATATCTGAATTCAGGTACGTGGGATTTATTAAGTATAAGACTAGTTTTCTGGTTGCCTATGATATGCAATATCTTGAATGCTCGTATTTGGATATGATTGCTTGGTAGAACTAGTATGAGTTATACTTCGCCAAATCTAATAGAACATAAATGAGTATGATGGGTTGTAGCTGCTAGAGCACATAGCCTGGTGTGGATGTATGTTTCCTAACATGGATGTATGATTCCTTGGCCTATGTTAGATGTATGATGATACTATATTGCCCACACTAGATGTAAGTCAAGTGCAAGTATGTGTAGTACAACCGCATCAAAGTGAAAGTAATAAAAGGAATGTTTACCTGATTATCACTTTAAATAATGTTTTCTTTTACTCTTTCTTTCTCAAGTTATTTCAATTATGCAAACATATTAGTATGTATCTTTTTATCCACGTACACAACACCTTGTGTGTTGATTCATTATTTCACGTATGTTTTAGGTTCACAGCTAGTATGGGAGAAAAAGAAAGGAAGTGAGCAGTTGTCCAGGTTGTACCTATTGTCTAAGATCCTGTTAGCATACATGTTCATAGACTATAGAATCTTCATTCAATATGTAATTGTAAATCATTGTGTAATAATTCATGTTGTATAAATATACATGTTGAATGTTGAGAAATGTTATGGTTGTATGTTCATGTATGCGTATTATGCTTCCGCATCGCTCTCTGATATAATTGCTAACGTTTTCGGATTTTGTCTTCTCATCTCCATGGGGTTTTGAGAAGGAAAAAATTCGGGGACGTTACAGTTGGTATCAGAGCATGAACAATAGCTACACCTTACAATTACTCACCATGAAACATAAAACTAAATTTCACCTTTCACTTTGAACCCTAGAAACTTAGTAAGTTGTTCTATATGAATAATGTTTGACCTAGCCTCTAGGTTAGAACCTAGATGTTCGAGAACTAGGTTTAGACAAGTGTGTGAGACCCTTTCCATATAGAGCTCATATGTATGGGGTAGCTACACTAGTCTACATCTCGTTCTCACCATTTCACTAGGTTACATGACACTAGACTATCTACTGTGTGTGGGACACTCGGTTTTGATGATTTGGTTTTGTTTTCTAATCGGCTCGAGCCTCGAGTGTTTTCTCTGACGTCTTCTTTCTCGGAGAAAACTATATAATATTTTATTATATATATGTAAATATTAAAAAAAAAATGTGTCCCTCACACTATAGAGTAGTTAGTGTTCATGCAACCTAAGTGAAAGGGAGTGACATCAGTCTAGAAGAGAGAGTAGTCTAGATTAGATGTCTAGAGCCTTACCAAGATATGTGATAGATGGAGTGGATGATAGAGTGATAGTTGAAATAACCATGTGCAATCTTATCTAAGTTTGATCTCTGATGGTATAAGTTTCCTTATAAAGGTTTAAATTGTATACTAGTTGAATCCAATTTTGGAGAATTTAAGAAAAATCTTGATGATGAAAGTACATTCCCTTTTCCTACTTAAGATAAGCTAAGTTAAGATAGAGATGAGTGTGCATGAGCCTCAAGCTCTTATACAAGGAGGATATCTAGTGGTAGGATGAGATATGTGGTGAACTCTAGAGAGAGTAAGACCCACAGGGAGAAGGTCATAGGACCTAGCCTCCAATATATGAGATATGTGTAAAAAAATGTCCTACACTAGATTACTCTCGAGTGTTGAGTTGAGTCCTTATGCATGATTCAAATCTATATGTGAGAATTGGGTAGATGACCCATATGATAAAGTCAATCCTTTGGCTGAGTTAGGTCCTAGCTGGAGTGACATATTTTTGTAAGTTCCAATATTAGTTGCAAGTGAGGTAATATATGAACCCTAGTTATGAGAGTATGATGCTCTGTACAAAAGATACTCAACATACATGTTCTCTCTTCTTCTTATCCTTCTTAATATATGATGATAGAAACCTCGCTTGAGCTATATAGATGATTTATATATGAGGAGTCACTCGTATAAGCTTGACCTATTCTATATTTCCCCCTCTATATCATACATGTAGCACCCAAGATTGAAATCATGATAAGTTTGACTTTAAAATATTCTCTTCCCCTTCATATGAAACATGAAAGATATGATGTTGAGATCATGGGATAAACTTAGTATATTCTCTTTTTCCCTTCACATAATACAAGTAAGACATAAAAATTTGAACTCATGAACTTGATATAAAGATATTTTTGGATCATAGGATATATGATCAGAAATATAGTTTGTAACTTTGATCCTTCTCAATGTATGCTTCTAAGTTGAGTATGAATATCACACCACAGGGTGAAACCCTAATGGTCAAGCATGTTACGTAGGCCCTTCTTAAGTAGAAAATCCTAATGTCAAGGATGAAGATAAATCTCCTCTAATGCTGAAATCATATTAAGATGTTAATGATGTTAGATTTGAATTATCTGAAATACCATGGCATATAAACAAATTCCTCTTAAACTTAAAAAAAATATATATATGAACAAACCCTTATCCTTAAGGGGATATGGGGATGTAAATCCTAAGAGAGAAAGGAAAATTTGTTTCATGATATGACTAAGACATTAAATGATGTTTTGACCTATATAAGGTGGGGTGGGTACCCCTACGTGCTCAATAACCTAAGATGACAACTTAGTGTTCATTAAGAGCTATGATAGTCTTGAAACTTACAAATGATGATCAATTTGAATTTTACACCCCCAATTTCCTATTAAATATGATATTAGTTGAATTTCGAGGATGAAATTCCATATAAGGTGGGGTGAATGTGATAACCTGGATTTTAGGTTTAGATACCCCATATAGAAATTCAAGACCATGAATAATTATTAGATCTAATTGACTTCAATTACAAAGAATAGTTTTTTATTCACCGATTTGTGTACTTATGAGGCCAAGAGTTCCATTGAGTAGTTTCAATGAGCTTGAGGGGTCAATTGATGAAACCTAGTGTTATGAGGATCATATAAAGTCTTTTGAGATTTATTTGATCAAGTTTCCAGGATTAATTGATTTTTTATAAGGCCCATACACTTATTTATGATTATTTGAGGAATTAAGTTAAGACCTTAAAATGTTGGATATTTCTTTTTGTGATATCAAACATGGTTGAAAGTTAGATTACATGCTAAGGAACTAATGATACAAATCTGTGGCATTTGGATGAGGGGTTTGAGAGATATAGAGGCTTGAATATTGATTCAATGATTTAAGCATGGTTGTATGATATGGGTTCCAAATATCATGATATGACTTAGGTGAGGGGTATATAACCCTGTCACACATCCTCCTTTTCTTTCGGTGGGTCCTTCCTAGTCCCATGATTAGTTCGGATGGTGAAGACTTTGTCTTTCACCTCCGTTTCCCTCGGAGCCACTAGTAACTCAGTCTGCGAGCCTATCGCTTTGTGAGATCCCATTTCGCAAGACAAAATCATTTCCTAACCGAATAGATTCTTGTGTATCACATAGGTCTATACAACAACCGATGACATGAATCCTATAGGGAGATACATGAGATCGACCCCTTTCCTTCTAGCATTCTCCACTACGCTTTATTGTGACCCAGCCGTTGTTCTAGACCCTAGAGTCAGGAGGAGTTACAGGCGGTTCTCGAGGTTGCCTTCTCGGGCAGGGAGGTGGGTTCCCTGAGCAGCTCCCAAGCTTCAACAGTTTGATTCATACCATGTTTTAGGTCCTAATAGGTTCTGCAACACTTGTGGAAGCGTTGGTGTTGGGTTAGGGGAACGACAAAACATTTCCTTTCATCCCTCTTTCCGTAGCGGCGCCATGACCGTGAGTTGATGGCTCCATAATGTCTCATCTCCTTGATCTAGATAGAAGGGTCACCGGCGTGGGAGGGGGGGTGTTACTATCAGTCCAAATCCCACAATACAGTAGAGGTAGTAGACCTATCCCTTTTGGCGATCCATAGAAAGAGCTCACGTGTATGCAATAGCGCATTCGGCAACTGTGAACTAGATGTTCCTGTGAGGAGGCGGGGACGCCTGGATATAAGGGATGGTGTAGATCAGCACGCATCATAGGACCATGCCGCAGGAAAATCTGAAGCCCATCTCCCCTCTTCTGATCAACCTGCTCTGCCGCACCGAGGAGGCCCTGATCACATAGTCATTTCCTCGCCATGTTTCAGCTTCTTGGCGCCGCCCATCTGGCGAGCCCCCGACTCCACCACTTCCCCTCCCTTCCATGATGACGGCGTACCCAGGCATTGAGAGGCCTCGATCCCATACTGCTCCTCGTCGGCTCCTCCTGACATAGTGGCGGAGCAGACCCAGGCATCGGAGGAGAGCCGCACGGTGGTGTATCAGTGAAGTCATTCAGGCGGCAGGGAAAGGACGACGGGGATGCTAGATCCCAGCGGCGGTGCTGTAGACAGAATTGAGAAAGGAGGAATCAAAATCGTTGGGCCTAAGGGGACGACAGCGCAGCATCTGTTCCATTAGAGCTATCAAGCATGCCATGTCACGATTAGGTTGTGTAGTGGAGGTCTACTGCCACTACAAGAAGACGAGGATCGCCAGGTGAAGATGAACAGAGCGGTGTCGATCTCTCACCAGACCAATCAGTGATGGTGGCCAAAGTGTAGCTCGAGGATGGACTCATGCAGATCCCCAATCCACGAAGACTGAGGAGGCTATTTTACAGGAGGATAGAGTCTCACGTCACCGAGGGCAACACGGTCATGACGGCGTCGTGCGTAAGGGCACACGCGAGGACTTGAGGACGAAGCGGGTGAAGGTCATACAAATCACGCCAGACCCAGTCCATAAAAATGAACCATAGGGCCGGCTTGCCCAAGTAAGGAGTTGTGCTCACCCTTGGAGCGATGTGGCAGACCCAGATTGGTCTGAGGTAAGAAAATACCAAATTAATCCTAGATCTTCTATATTTCGTAGTAAATAGCTCCATTGGCCAATAAATTATCCAAAAATATCCCTGGGCTCAGAATAATATCCTCTACATTACTGGACCCTTAGATTAGACCTTTGACAAACAAATAATGATTATATTTAATGTAGATGATAGTGCTTCTTTTTGAGATCATATTGTTGGTATAATTAGCATATCATGGAAATTAAATCTGAGAAAAATATTACTGAACCCTATTATAATGTGAAAACTAAATATAAACTCATATTTGACTATTATGTCAAAATGATAGGTCATTTCTCATTAAAACCCAATTACATGTTTTAACCTCATATTAATTCTAGAAAATAGACCAGTTATCAGAAAAAATATGAAAATCGTATCAGAACCTTAGTATGACTTACTGATCAGTATAAAAATATTAGACACAAGTTCTAGGAAGTTTGAACCTAGATTTGCCCAAAACCCTATTTTTGGACCTAATTATCATTAATTATGGTGAACATTGTATTAATGATGATTAATTGTTTTAATCAGGTGATGACCAGAGTTTTAGATGATCCAGAATATAAATAGGAATATCTGAATTCAGGTACGTGGGATTTATTAAGTATAAGACTAGTTTTCTGGTTGCCTATGATATGAAATATCTTGAATGCTCGTATTTGGATATGATTGCTTGGTTGAACTAGTATGAGTTATACTTCGCCAAATCTAATAGAACATAAATGAGTATGATGGGTTGTAGCTACTAGAGCACATAGCCTGGTGTGGATGTATGTTGCCTAACATGGATGTATGATTCCTTGGCCCATGTTAGATGTATGATGATACTATATTTCCCACACTAGATGTAAGTCAAGTGCAAGTATGTGTAGTACAACCGCATCAAAGTGAAAGCAATAAAAGGAATGTTTACCTGATTATCTCTTTAAATAATGTTTTCTTTTACTCTTTCTTTCTCAAGTTATTTCAATTATGCAAACATATTAGTATGTATCTTTTTACCCACGTACACAACACCTTGTGTGTTGATTCGTTGTTTCATGTATGTTTTAGGTTCAGAGCTAGCATGGGAGAAAAAGAAAGGAAGTGAGCAGTTGTCCAGGTTGTACCTATTGTCTAAGATCTTGTTAGCATACATGTTCATAGACTGTAGAATCTTCATTCAATATGTAATTGTAAATCATTGTGTAATAATTCATGTTGTATAAATATACATGTTGAATGTTGAGAAATGTTATGGTTGTATGTTCATGTATGCGTATTATGCTTCCGCATCGCTCTCTGATATAATTGCTAACGTTTTCGGATTTTGTCTTCTCATCTCCATGGGGTTTTGAGAAGGCAAAAATCCGGGGACGTTACAAGCATGTTGGTATTGGAAGAAGTTGTAAAAACTTTCACATCGTGGATAGTTGGCAAGACTGGTAAATGTCCTTACAGATTAGGGCTTTTGATTGATAGGGATAGTGAAAGACCTAACCATAATAGAGGCATGCCAAATTGCAATGAGTATTAAAGTGAAGAGTTTTCTTCCCAAAACCCCCTCACTTTTTCCTAAATTCCTGATAAAGCCTTCAAGTTCAGATAATCCCAAGCACCCCCATAACTATCTAGACAATTCCAGTTATCCGCCCAACCGTTAGTCCCCAGTTGGGCTGAATTTTTTTTTACATTGTCCATCACCCAATTTGTGTAGTTACTTCCTCATTTGATTTTTTTATTACTTCAAACTCCAAATAGGTTCACATATTTGGACGAAAAGTTGATATTCCTAATTGTAGTATGTTGTTAGGGTTGTACATCAGTCTAAAATTGGACCGGACCGGATCTAGACCTGGTTAACAAAAAATCATAGACTGAAGATCATACGAATTACGAATTGGTCCACTCCCAGACGGGGTTGAAAAAATGAAGGATTGGACGAGGACCGGACCGGGACCCCATAGGATAACCACCATATATAGTCATGTATTTATCGACAAACTAATAAATAGAGATAGATCGTCGAAGAGTCAGTCTACCCATAGTGTAGTACCACCTCCCTCTTGATTATAAAATATTAAAAATATCATATAAGAACTTATAGGTCATTTGAGATGGTAATAGAATTTAATTCTTACAACTCAAGAGTGTAAACTATTATAAAATTATTGATAATATTACTATTATAATATTTACACATAATAATACTAACACTCATAGACTATTAGCACACAAAAATTTAGCACGTACAATTATTATAAAATTGAATTATATAACATAACAAGTCAATTCATTATGTACCATCCTTTTACTTATTTGTTTCCATAATGTAGTGTATTATTCAAATTTATTTAGTGGCTACTTGATATTTGTATAAGTACAACGGCTAATGCTATAAGCATTTATTGATTTAACGACATCATTGTGTAGACCATAATATTAATATACCTATTCATAAATTCTGAAGTCATTGATAATGTAATGTACATCTTCACAACCATTCATAAATATTAGATTTAATTAATGTGTATAAGAAGTTTGTTTATATTACGTGGTCTAGACCGGTTTTAATTAGTTTGGACCAGATCAGAGTGAGGACCAGATTTACAAAGAATAGTTGACTGAGGACCAAAATGAAAGTAAAGTCGATCAAAAACCTGACATGACTGAATTTCCGATTCGGTCTGGTTCACCAGATTGTATATTTAATCAAAATAGTAAAACAATCAAATAAGGAAGTAACAAAATATAGCTGGATGACGAACAAGTAAAAAAATGGGAAATCAACCCAGTTGTTAATTTGGTAACATGGACTAACAGTTGGGGGGGTATTTAGAATTGTCTAAATAGTTGAGGGGATGGTTGGAATTATCTATACATGAGTTATCTGGAATTTAGGAAAAAGTGAGGGAGACATTCGGAGAAAAACTCTAAAGTCAATGTCGATATACATATAAGATACAATACAATGTATAACATTGGAATAGTCCAATATGTTTCAAGGATAATAACAGTAGATAAACCCATAAGATATGCACTAGTTCGTCTGTTCACCTCCCCACGATGTAAAACAACACCCTGAATCCTCATTGCCCCACAATCACTCACAGCCTTCAAATTTCCCTCCCCCACCACTGCCATTACACCACCCTCCATCTCCCTCATTCACAATCTTTATGAGTATGTCTTCTCCCATCCTCCATAAACCACACTACTTCACACTACTGCTCTTTCTCACAGGTCATGCTCATTGGAAATGGACTGAGCAGTCCACTACATCATTGGCCATCCTTCCCCATATGAATCTACATGAAGACCCTTCCTTCTACTAATTGTAAAGACATACTTGCTTCATGTTGGAGAATTTAACCTGGTGAGTGTTGACTCATTTCTTGAATTCTTGTTTCCTTCACTTGTTCTCAATCGACAATCTATCTCCACACTTTAATAAATATCTTTTTGTAGAAATTATTCATCTATCATCGTAAAGTATGTTTTGATTTTCATCGATGAATCTCACCTGGTCATAAGTCATACTAACTGGAAATGGACCGGAGAGTCAATGGAATCACCGGCCATATTTCCCATCTGAAGCCACATGAAGATTGTCCCTCCACTAATTGTTAAGGATGAGTTTCTTCTTGTTGAAGGATTTCTCCTAGTGAGTGTGGACTCATTGCCTAAACCATTGTTTCCTCCATTTGTTCTCTATCCACACTTTATCTTCACACTTCAATTGATACTTAGTTTGTATTATCTTTGAACTTATTTTCACCTCGTCGTAATACCCTATTTTGGTATTTACATCGCTATTTCTTACACGCGACATCAAATTGTTTTTAGAGGCCTTTTTATAATTAGTGCTTGGTCATTAGTTTTCGATTATATCGTTTCAGTATTCCGCAATGGGATCTACAGAAAGTGCATGTTGGTTACTATAAGGTTACTCAAATGTACCAGTCAACTTTATGTTTTTTTTAACGTTGTGGTGTCCTGCTTCATCAGTTCAAAATATATAGTTTATCATGGAATATTGAAACACATTGATCGCACTAATTTCAGCTTGACTTGGGAACAGAAGTTACCGAGCTCTAAATTGTCTATCCCCTATGTTCTAACTCAAACATTCATTATCGTGTTAGCTTCCTGTAGTAAGACGTTGACTGCAAATTTCATGCATACAAGACAGCGTGGGACATTGAGTGAAATTATTATATCAATTGGACAATCGAGACTTTTGATCTAACACACGATGATTTTCCGTTTCATAAGTGAAAACATATTGATCGTCATTTTCTTTATTCATGGTGGTTATTTCCATTAGTAATAAACTGTTGACAAAGTGACGTTGCATCTTTCTAAAAAAAAAAAAACAAAGTGACGTTGCATGCATTACCTACATGTTGAAGCTACCACGTGTGGATCTGTGGTGATCTTATGATCATAACCTTAATCTTGAAAGGGATCCCATGCTATATCTACTATAGAACTTGCTAAAGCTGAAGGCCAAATCCCTAACCAGTACATGTGAATTCCTGACCAATATAGCATAGTCAGGGAGAATCCCTGACCAACGTACCTTGAGCAAAAACTCGGTAACCAATAGTGGTTAGTAAGGTCATATTCCTGACCAATAAAGGCACAAGCCTTGAGCAATGCGAATAAAAAAAAATTATATTTATGATTTATGTTGTGTATGCATCAAAAAAATTACAAAAGAAAGACATTTTCTCTAACAAAATGGTTAGATCTTTCCAAAATCATCTAATAGAAGTATCACATAAATGTCACTTGACCAAAATATCAATATTAATTGATTTTAGAAATTGTTGTTTAACATTGATAATTTTATTTATAACTAAATGTGAAGTACACAAGGAGGATATTTTGCCTTGCCCCTAGTAGAAATATATAGCATGTATGCCACATCAATTTACATGATTTGATTTACATTAATTTAGTTTAAATACAAGATATTTCCTACATCACACATCCTTTTAAAGTGTCGTTCTCTTCTCTCTAGATGCATGCTTGTAAACACTATGATAACCATAGGGAAGCATTCATCCACCCATCTCACCACTGCAATCATTTGTAAAACACAAGGAAATAAGTAACTGACATTAATATGATATAGATATATCATATATATGAAACAAACAATATTCACACTTGTTGTATCAAGTGAATTAAAAAATTAGGTATTTATGTGTAAAATTCCACATAGTTTCAATGCTTCCACATGTGAAAATGTTTAATGTTATTGACAGAGTTCAATCCAGAGATGAATGCCACTTTGTTATCATTACTGTATCAAACCCTTATAGTACATGTTTACATACACGAAATAAACATTTAACCTAAAAAATCATCATCTTTTCTTATCATGTGTGGTGTCAAAAATGCCCCTAACTTTCCACATAGGCCAAATAATAAGATATCTACAGCAATTCAACTGCCATTTCAATTATGTAAAATAAAAACAAAAGTTCTAAATATGTTTGTGTACTTGACATAAGTTATAAGCATGATACCTTTATTGGTGCAAAATAGAATGCATTTGGAAACAAACTTTGGGACGAGAATTGCATGAGCTAAGGAGTTGCATCGTCTCAGCCACATACTACAGTATATCTCTTCATTCCCCACGAGTTCCTATGCCTTTTCACAAAAAGACGGGATTGACTTGTTTATACCGGAAACCATCATATCCAATCCGTCAATCATGAGATCGGTTTGAATGAAAAATGGAAATGAAGGCATTGTAAAAGAGACTAATATGTGTTAACAAGAAAAGGCCAAACAAGTTTAAAAAAATGTATGTATACAGAAGACGACGACATCTCAATTTTAGTTATCATATATATATATATATATATATATATATATATATAGAGAGAGAGAGAGAGAGAGAGAGAGAGTCAGGCTAGAATACACTCGAGTGTACGGATCACACGAATACACTCAAGTGTGTTTGCATATCAAGACTATTTTTTGCAAAATGTAAACCGTTGATCTTCACCGTCATACTATAATTAGGCTACATACAAATTTTGAGCCCATTTGGATGAGTGTAAGTCACTCATCCAAGGGCAACAAAATCGACGCATGAAACTAATTTGAAATGTATAATTTTTGCGGTCTTCATAACATGAGCTATACATATCGAAATGTGCTCAAATTTTGCGTATGAGTTGTTCATGAGATGTTTAACAAGATCAACGGATTAGATTTTCAAAAAAAAATTGCATCATGAAAAACTACTTGAGTGTATTCCGCTCCGGATACACTCGAGTTTATTCTAGCCTGACTATATATATATATATATATATATATATATATATATATATATATATATATATATATATATATATATGGCCCATCTTTATTGCCCGCGCGGATAGATACCCGCCCACCCTTCCGACCACTTTTTTTCAAAAAAAAAATTGCAATTATAGAGGACTATTTTGTCTAGCTTTTCAAAAAAATTTAGCCAAAAATAATATCATTTGCCCTCCAAAATCAAAAAATCCGTCCTTATATATATCTGTTGTATGTTTTGTACAGAGTTACTCTTTTATTTGTGTTGTTACTTTTTGATCAGCATAGTTACTTTTTTGACAACATAGTTACTTTTTTGGCCAGGAGAGTTATTTTTTTGGCTGCCGAGTAGTAAAAATCCAGGCTACCCGCACGGGCAGTGAATGAACGCCCATATATATATATATATATATATATATATATATATATATATATATATATATATATATATATATATAT
Source organism: Alisma plantago-aquatica (assembly GCA_963693085.1). NCBI lineage: Eukaryota > Viridiplantae > Streptophyta > Magnoliopsida > Alismatales > Alismataceae > Alisma > Alisma plantago-aquatica. Next base: position 796,861,175 of record OY856414.1, on the reverse strand, counting down.
ATATATATATATATATATATATATATATATATATACATATATGGCTAAAAGAATTGTGTACCCGAGTACATGTAGCTTGCATGTACCTACCTTCATTTATGATAATTGTAAAATTAAACTACACTATACAACCTTATGGATGCGGTGTATACCACTTAGATAAGATGTTTATCAAAAATCACCAACATATGATATTCATAGATCATCCAATGAAAGAATTTATGTCTTATCTAATCAACGGTAAGTTGCAGAAGTTACAGAAACTGTTCGATGATATATTTCTATATCTCATGATCTATGTGAGATATTGGTATGATTTGTTAAACACATGTAATCTATATAATTATGAGTCATTCCATATGGTTGGATTTTATTAACATGCTCCACAGATGTCATTTTAATGGTTGGTACACGTAACTTACATGTACCGGCCGATACACGCTTCCTAACCTCTACATATATATATATATATATATATATATATATATATATATATATATATATATATATATATATATATATATATATATATATATATATATATATATATATATATATATATATATAGAGAGAGAGAGAGAGAGAGAGATAGAGAGAGAGAGAGAGTCAGACTAGAATACACTCGAGTTTACAGATCACACCGTACACCCCAATGGTGTTTGCCTATCTAGACTATGTTGTTTCAAAATCTAATCCATTGATCTTCATGGCTACAATAATAATAGGTCACATACAAAATTTGAACTCATTTGGATGAGTGTAATTCACTCATCTAAGGACAACAAAATCAACACACAAAATTAATTTGAAATACATGATTTTTACCTCCTTTAGATGCACGACCTATAAGTGTCCAAATGAGTTAGTTTTTCATGGTTCTCTTTGACGATCTCCACGACAAGGTATCGTTTGGATCATTAGTGACGAGGAGCGTGAACATAAACTGAGGAGGTTGTTAGAGCCAATCTCTGATACATTCGTACCTCCCTACATGTCCGAAAATGATTCCATCACAGGCAGGCAGCAGCAAGCTCGCCTCACGCGCGGGGAATAGGTGGTTTTTTGGAGGAAAGGCTGATTTGAGGGTGCTGATGTGGCGCATTTTAATTGGATGGGTTGATAGATGATGTGTAATTAATATGCAAATAAATTTGTTTTCTTTAAAACTTTTGAACCGTGATAAATTTTTTAACGAAACAAAAACCATTGGATTCGTTATGAAAAATACATTCCAACCAGACTAATATTGATATAGTTTTAACAAAAAAATGATACGAATCGGTTATTGTGGATGTCAACGAATTATTTTAGGCGTCAATTAACAATCTTTGGGTGTCTTTAGCTGTTTTTGGGTGCCAATAAGTTATTTGGGTGTCGTTATGTTGTTTTGGTTTTCGATACCTTATTTGGACATCATTTTAAACTTATGGGTGTCAATAAACTATTTTGGGCGTCAATTACCTTATTTGGGCGTCATTTTAAACTTTTGGGTGTCAATGAACCATTTTGGGCGTCAATTACCTTATTTGGGCGCCATTTTTATACTTCTGGGTGTCAATGCACCATTTTGTGTGTCAATTAATCATTTTTTTGTGTCAATAATTATTTATGGGCGTCATAGTATCCAAAATGTCTTAGGTGGGCGTCATTTTAAACTTCTGGGTGTCAATGAACGATTTTGGGCGTCAATTACCTTATTTTGGGCGTCATCTTCATATTTGTGGGTGTCAACGAACCATTTTGTGCGTCGACTAACTATTTTTGAGTGTCAATAACCATTTATGGGCGTCATAACATCCAATGTCTTATTTGAGCGTCATTTTAAACTTCTGAGTACCAATGAACCATTTTGGGCGTTTTTAGGTATCAATAATCATTTATGGGCGCTATAGTTAGTTGTCAATTAAACTATATATATATATCATTTTTATATATTTTTCTCAAAAATATGTCAATATTATGCTTTGTTAGATTGTATTTTTCGTAACGAAACCAACGATTTTTATTTTAGTAAAAAATTCGTTACAGTTCAAAAGTTCAAAAGTTATAACCGAAACAAATTTATTTGCCTACTGCATAATTTCAAAAAGACCAACCAATCACCATCCGCCACGTGGTGCGGCTTAGAGGGGCTGATTTCACAAATAGTTTCCCAACGCGTGAAACCGCTCACGCGTGGGTGTGAACGTCCCGTAAGTTTACCCTACATGTCCGTGGACGCCCACACAGACAAGACAGCAGTTGCAGGTTGCACAGAGGGCGGAGCACGATGGGTTCGGGGACAGTTGAAGACGGATCCAGCATAGCACCAGGCGTCTACGTCGGCAGTGCTGGAGCTGGGCTAGCAAAAGCAACGCCTGGAATGACCAGTAGGTTATACAAATGGGAGCACGGATGAACGGGTGGATAGAGAATATCGGTCACTTTTGCTGGGCGTGGGGATGGGTCCGGCGGCGGGACTGTCGGTTGTGTGAGGGGAGATGAATCGTTCTTATTTCTTTCATAGTAGGGTTTTGGGTGGCTATTAAGAGACGGACAAAAAGTGTATTGGTCAGGAATATAATTTATTTAGTCAAGGAGTTTCCTTGGGGAAAAGGTATGATAAGGTCAGGGTTTAAATCTATGACCATGTATCCTTGACCCATGTTAGATATGTTATCCCTCATCTCCAAGGAAGACTTCATGGACAAATGAGAATGGACCTTGCCTATGTCTACTGGCTTACGTAGCAGTTACTTTTGGGCATGCAGGGACGCAGATAAACGTTTGTGCACGTTGCTCATAGACGATAATGCAGTTGCATGTATTGGAGACTCAGTATAAGGAGATACAATAATAAAGGTCATGTAGTTAGACGAAAGCAAAAGCAAGAGGTGGTCAGACAGTGGGCGTACTCCTGGCTTAAGATGAGAAGTTACTAATGTACATTACGTCATTAGCCACTACATAGGTATAACAGAGCCGCATAATTCTCTACCACTAATTTAACATCTTATGTTACTTTTTTATTGCTATTGTAGTGCTACATACATTATAAACAATAACGATTGGGATTGTAATGGTGGAACTTCTACCATACAAGCGCACTACATTGTAAAAGGTGTACTCTTTATGGATGTTTTTAAATGGTTGTAGTCATTTTTTATGAAATTTATTGATGCAAGTGTTCTTCTCATAATTATTCTATTATTCGGTGCTTATGGTTCTACATTAAGTTTTGGCTTACGGTTTAGTGTCTCACAACTTGCTTATGTAGTTGGATTGTCACAGATTTTTAAACAGTTCTTGTACTATCCAAACATTGAGGAACATAGCATTGGTGCCTTTGTACAGAAGGACCTTTTGCTACATTCACATGGTCCATAACCATGTCCTTTTCTTTTCGTACTTGTATGTTTTTATTATCAATAACTATGTTTTTTCCTTTTTGTCCTTTGAGACTGGACCATCCTAGTTGTCATGTGCAACTGGTTAAAGATTTTATACATGTCGAGCTTTTCTGAAATTTGTACATTGACAGATTACGAGTATGAATTCTGCAAGAACATTAGATGGTTGCATTTGTTGTGTTCAAATATTTGAATATGTCACGTGATATTCTAATACAAGTATGCATTTTTCCAATCTCATAGTAATACATCCGTGGGGTCCTTTTTCTAAACGATTATAATTTGAAATTAGTTAGAAGTAAGTCTATCATATCAAAAATTGAATAAAATATAGTTTACTTTACTGTTATACAAGTACAATATATTGTTTAAACGTAAATTTAATTTTTTAAATAACTAAATAAGGAAACTGGACATGTTTTGTTTTCATGTGCATGGCACGTGTGTTTACTAGTCTCCAAATAAATGCGTCACTTTCTGTATCAGCAATCGACGCTGCGAATTTGCAGCCTGCGTCCGACCTAGCGCGAGCCTACGGAACTTATTAGCGGCTGCCGCACTTTTGTACATCCGCATCTGAGATGTCGATTACCAGCATCAAGGTGGAAGCAGGGCCTGCTATTGGGATTGACTAGGGAACGACCTACTCGTGCGTGGCCGTCATGCGTAGCGAGCAAGTTGAGATCATACCTAACGGGCAAGGCAACCGCATCACGCCCTCCCGCGTCGCCTTCACCAAATCCGACCGTCTAGTTGGTGATACCGCTGTGAACTAGTGCCATCTCAACCCTACAAACGCAATATGCAGTAAGTAACTCAGGCATCATTCTAATTTGTAATCTCCCTTTTATGTCTCTAAGGGTTATAATAGGAAGAAGAACTGGAAGCGTCCTTATTAATCGTCAATCATTATGCAGGTTTGAAACGTCTTATGGGTAGAAAATTCAGTGATGCTAGCGTGTAGAGTTATCGTAGGGTTCTGCAGTTTCAAGGTTATTGCGGCGGGGACCAGAAGACGACAGGCCCAAGGTATCAGTCCAATACAAAGGAGAACAGAAACTGCTTAATCCCGAGGAGATTTCCGCCATGATCCTGGGGAACATGCGGGAGATAGAAGAGTCTTATCTGGGAACCACAGTCACAGATGCCGTAGTTACGGTGCCAGCCTACTTTAACCACGCACAGCGGCAAGCAACGAGGGACGCCGCCCTCATCACGGGGCTGAACATCTTGCGGATCATCAATGAGCCGACTGCTGCTGCGATCGCATACAAACTCCCACTGCATCAAGAAGGCACTTTTCCTAGCAAACCATCATCAAAGAATGGTGTGGTGTTTGATCTAGGCGGAGGGACGTTTGTGTTGTTAAAATTTGTTATGTCATTATATGCAACAACAGCAGATGCAATTTAATTAATAATTATAGGCATATCCAAATAAGAAACGAAGATCAAACAATGCAAGATAACAAAAATAAAAGTTAGATTCGCAAACCAGATCAACAAACGTATTACTTAAAGAAATCAGTGTCCGATAATCCTCGCGGATAGGCACCGTTCTCCCAGTTTTGATCTGGCACGAACCTGGAACAACAGTGCTACCAGCGCAGCCCAGCAACTGTAGGAACCATCGCCTGACAGTTGCGTCTCGGTGACGGGAAGGATAAGACCGCACTTCGCACACGAGAAAGACTCCACGAAGCGGCTCTGGAACGAAGGAAGTCACTCTCTGGATTAGGACTCTCAAAACACACGTAAAACAGCGGCAGAAAATTGTTTGCTGGTTGTATCCTAGTGCAAAAAAGAAGTCGGAAGACATTCTCCACAATCCACAAGCCCAAGCCCAAGCCCGAGCCCGAGCCCGGCCCGGCCAGGCCAGGCGAGGCTCCACAATCCACAATTCACAATCCATAAACACAAGCCCAAGCCCGAGCTGAGCCCGGCCCGGCCAGGCCAGACGAGGCATGGCGCGCGCGCGCGTGCGTGCGTGCGTGCGTTGTGATGTGATAACCCCACCCACCAAAGAGGTAAGCATACCTCCCTCCTAGGACCCTTTGGACACTAGTGCCCCATGTGATCCTACATATGAGGACCAAAAAAGTTCTAGGAGTGAGCAATATGTGATAAAACTTCCTTGTCATTTGCGCTGGAGATAAAACTACTTTTCTCGCATGTACTTGCTGCACTACATTGGGCTTAACCCATGCTAAATAAATGATTGTTACAGTAACTACGACTATAGTAACCAAGCTACAGTAGCTACAATACTCATTTATCTAACAATCCCCCACAAAGTCTAATGTGTAGTGTGCTCTACCATTCAGTCTTCCATATTGTGCTTTCAGCACATACCTTTCGGTTTTAATCTACCTGAGTTATCCAACTGTGACCCCTGTAGGAACTAGGTGAACGAAAGTGTGACATCCAACTTACAAAACACAAGATTAACTAAACGGAAGAGAATCATTTACAGCGGATTACTGAAAATCACTAAAAATTAAAACTTTTTAAAAGAGATCCAACATTAGAAATCTCTTACATTAAGAACCATTGTATAACATTTACATCCTGATTGAAAAGTACATGACTTGTACTATCTTTTCTTGAAGATTACAACATCAGCTGCTCTATGACATTATATACAGACAGCATAAAACCTCAAGGCATCAAGCCAAAATCTCAGATCGATCCATTAAAACACTAACTAAAAACTCCGAGGACCTGAAAGTACAGAGACGAAACATAGGACTTTCTAACTATATGACTTGAAAGTCAGGGTCTCCACCTGAGATCTCACTGCTGTCCAAGATGTTGCTCTTCTTTTCCTGCAAAAGAGTATCTGCTTCTTGGTTTGCGTCCACCTAAAAATGTTAGATCCCACGGGGGTGAGAGAATTGTAAATTGCCCCAGCGGGAGATATAACTCTCCGCCAAAATATTGTTATTGCAGATTATTGAATTTAAACTGAATAGGAGTTCTTACATATTAACAACAGTATTATTCTTTATATGAACAGAATAAGATAATCTCCTTACCTAAGGAGAACATTGTATCTACTCATGGTAGATTCATAATTTCATCTATCTATTTGTAATGAATAAGAAGGAATATAAATAACATCTATCAACTAGAGATGCATAAGAGGAATGTAACATCATCCATTAAGTTTCCGTATTCAGTCCTTAAGCAAACATGCTAAACGGCTGATTACATTTTACAACCACACTTATGCCCTGAGGAGATGAGGTATACCAGTCATGCTCCAACCGACCACTGCGAAGTCAAAATCGGTACCATACATAGGTCAATAGAAGAGCCGAATTTCTATGACCTCATCCTCCTCAGTCAGTGTGAGGACCAACTGTAGGACATCTTGTGTCTCTGCTATATATAGCTTTCCAGGGTATACTGGCAACTTAGTCATTAGAGTTACAGTGGCGTGCTGCACTCTCTTCGCGATCGTGAGATTTCATGTTCATCTCCATCGATCCGGTATTAACATTATTGGGAGATGTGTACGACATCTAACCCAATCATCAGGAGATTCGTGATACATCCATCCTGGTACATATAATGAAGGACTAAGAGATTTAATGTTTATCTCACATCAATTCCTCCATTAGGGCGTAAGGATATTCACGCCCATAACCCCCACATACTCAAAAGTATGCCCTCCGGGTTTTGCTGCGGAGCAACCCGTTTCACCATCACCAATTTGCTGACGATGATGGATCTATGGTCAGGGCTCTACATGATATGATTTCACTTGATTAATTAAGTACATTAGCATATTCTTTTAACATCAATCAAATTCTCACACATAACTTATTCATACAAGTGCTATAAAGAAACATGTACTATTTTCATCAACCACTTCTCAGTCTTTATAAGACATTGGGATCTCAGTCCCTCATTTCATTTCTTTGAAAGTTCACATCCCTCAACAAAATCATTATCATACTTATCAACTTTGAGTATTTATACCCTCAATTCATCACTATTACTATTAACACTTGTTAGGTAACTATTACCTCCAGGTCCTCAGACCGAGGTATACATAATACTTATTACACAAGTATCTCACATGGCTCACAAGGCCTTTAAAGTATCTTGTCACCTTTCATTAGGCAACAACTTATTCATGGAGCTCATAAGGTTCATACACATTTTGTTACTTTTACTAAGCAACAACAACATTAGGCACATAGGGCCATTCAACATATTTATTATATGAATGTCATAGCTCAAATCTGGCTATGTTCATCACCTCATGATGTCTGCATGATTAATAGACATGATAACAGTCACGAAAATCATTTATCACATCATATGAAACAATAATAACACCACCATCATTTATCAGGATTAGGGTTATCTATCAAATAGGGCTTTTCATTCCCCTTACTCAAAATTAGGTTTAGGTTTTCCCATCTTACATTAATTAGGGTTTCATGCTTACATTATTAGTTCAACCCTAATATATGGTTCCACACCTCTAGGAGCATTCAAAGATATCATAAGTATTCGCTTATGATCACCATTCTCATCATATATCATTAATGATCATCAATTCAAGGTAAGGGTTAATTTCTCATCCTTGTCATGGTATGATTACATCATACTCATTGATTTGGCTTACCCCATTCTCAAGGTATATTAGTCAACATTTATCAAAGTACATTAAGTTCATTACATCTTTATTGTAACAACTACATATCACACACTCCATGTGTTTATTATCCAAGAACATTGGATTAGGGGTTCATCAAGTTATGTCTATACTGAAATGTTGAATGTGATATCTATCATGTCTTGATGTAACACTTTCTTATCATTTCCATTTTTCTTAAGTTAAACAACTAACCTTGTGTTAATGTATTCCCCTATTAATACTTTATCCACTACTTGTCACTTTCATCATATGATACATAGGTCACACATTGGAATTGTTCAACTATATTTAATGATATGGACTTATCCAATGATTAGACATTGTTGATATAGGATAAACCATCATCAACCACTTTAGGTATTTCAACCCATAGGATGTTATTCACTCCATTATATATTATTGCATACATTTCTCCTCAGAGTTTCTTGTCCTCATCTTTGTAAGATGTAAAGGGTTGTTACACATGTATAAAGTTGGATATATATAAGGATCTAGGCATCATCTTGTCTCTTAGATCCTTATTCATTAAAATAACCACATTACAATTCATATGGTTCATCAACCTTACCCTACATGGTTATAATATTCTCATCTTATTTGATTATATTAGCCACATTCCAGTTTAGTATTTTGGTTAATATACCATCACTAGGGTTTCACACATCATAGTCTTATTATGTGGCATCATCCTAGATTGAGTCTTACATCACCTCATTGCATCAGGGTTCCATATAACACCATTCTAATTTAGGGTTTCATATGACATTACTCTAGATCAAGGTTTCTCATTCCATAGCCCACAATTAGGGTTTACTATTCACATCACAATACCCAAGATTAGGGTTTTTCATAATGTCACCCTCAATTAGGGTTTCTCATGGATTCACCCTCAATTAGGGTTTCTCATAACATCATCCCGGCTTAGAGTCACAACTTTACCCTTGATTTGGGTTACATCTGATATTGCCTAAGATTTAGGTTTGGGCTTAACAACCACCTTGATTAGGGTTTCATGATCTCTTTATTAAGGATCATACCCTAATTACCTATTCATTCATGTTGAAGGTGTTAAGGCTTATCCATCAACTTATTTTGAATGAAGAATTGATACAATGGATTATATCATTACTTTCATAATCATTAAAGATTGAGTATCCACAGGGTACTAATCACCCTATCTCATTAAGGATACAATTATTATAATCACCCTTGGTTCACATCATGAAATGTTCAATTAAACAATTGATCTTTACTTACTTAAAGTGTTCATACGGTTTGGTTAATTACCTTCCAAATGATCTTGGTCAATTAGACATCAAATGGTCTTGACCATCCAGACCTCAAACGGTCTTGCTTACAATACCTTCAAACGATCTAAGACCGTTTAGACCCTCAAACGGTGTTGGTCATATGGTTTGAAACCGTTTGGTAAAGTAGCACTTGAAACCGTTTGGTAAAGTGGTACTTGAAACTGATTGCCAAAGTTTGGGTTTGAAACTGTTTAAGCCTCAACCGGTTTGGGATCGTTTGGTCCAAACCTCCTCAAAACCGAATGGACCAAAGATGGTCTAAACCAATCATGTTGATTTAGGGTTTCCAATGTTGATCCCCTAGTCGATTGAATCATGTAACTAATCATCAATTGAACCTAACACCATACTTCAATTGATCTTAATAGGTCATCCTTCAACTGATTTAACCGTCAATTGATCATCACTTAGGGTTTGGAATCAATTGGATTAGGGATTGAAATTGATGAACCTTCAATATTAGTCATTGTATTATCAATTACTTTGAAACTATTGGACCATCATTCAAATTGGACATGACCTGACCTCAAACAGTTTTGAGGTCATTTGGATGACCTCCAAATGGTCTTGAGACCGTTTTCCCATCATATCATCAAAATCCACGACCTCCAATTAGGGTTTGGGTCATTGGTTTGATTCATCAAATCAACATTTAATTGCATTTCAATTTGGTATCTCTAGACCTTCCAAAACTCAACCATACTTAACCCTAGACATCCAAACCGTCTTCGGTGACCCTAAAACGGTCTTGATACCATTTGGGTGATCCCCAAATGGTTTTGAAACCGTTTGGACTAATCAACCCAAAGTTCCAAGTCAAGTAATTATGAAATCATCACTTAACCGGATTAGGGTTTGATGATTGATGGACCTTCAACTAACAATCCCTTTGAAACTAATCAATCATATTTTGTAGGTCATTAACCATCAACATTATCAACAATTTTCCAAATGGTCAACCATGGTCAACACCCCCAAATTGTTTGAAACCGTTTTCCCTCAAACGGTTTGATGAAACCGTTTTCTTTCAAAAGGTTTGAAACCGTTTTCTCCCAAACGGTTCGTGAAACCGATTGAGCAACTTTGTTGAAACCGTTTGCACTTGATATTTGGGGAGGTGTGTTCTTAGGATGATGTCATCATCATCAAGCTCTAAACTCACGAAACCTACTGTGATTTCCATGGTGGTTGCATCAATCAACCAAAACAAATTTCGGAAATGTAAAAAAGGATCATCAATTGATAAGGAATTGATTGAAATAACAATATTAAGGGTTCAAGTTATAAAACCCACCTCCAATTGAGCTCCAAAGCTCCAAGATCATGAAAACAATGGTGGATGAAGCTTTTGCAACTCCCCTTAGTATCTTCCTCAAGCTTTTGGTTGAAAAGATTGGATAGGGTTAAAGATGGAGTGAAGAAATGAAAGAATCAATCATTGTTTTGTGATTTCCACAATGAAATCATGAAGAACGAGGGTCAAGAACTTAACAACAGGTTTGGGGCGTCCTTCTCCTGCTCCCCATATCTATCGTGGTCGGCCAAGGCAAGAAGGGAAAATAATTTTCCAAGAAAGGTCCTTAAGTGGGTTGGAAATGAGATATGTATAAGGAATTTCCAAGGAAAGAGAAAATGGAATAAATTCCTTTTATTTCCAAAATTATTTCCACCACTTCCCCCTCAATTCTTGACCACGATGCCATCTTCATACTCTTGTGAAATCTCTTCATTATCCAAGGATTAAAGGAAAAGAAATTAAGCACCTTAACCCTTGTAATATTAATATCCATATTTGAATGGAAATTCTTTTTCTTATAATAATGATGAGTGGAGTTTTCACCTCCTTAGGATATACTTGTGCCTTTGCAAGGCTCAAGCTCGTCCAACCACTTTGTAAATTCATCCTTAAACTTTTGGTTGAAGGGCTCTTCAATTATTTTATTTATTTTTGCATTAAATTGAATTAGGGTTTCACTTAGGCTTAAATCTTGATTATTTTAATATCAATATTCTCTCTCCAACTTAATTCAAATGAGGCGCCCCTCTCATTTTATTTCCTCTAAATGATACCAAGAAATATTAGGGACCTTGTTGAAGTGGTAATTTTCATATTTAACCCTATGTTTTGGGTAAATTGCACATTACACCAAAACTAGGTTTTAATGCACAAACATTGCTTTATCAGTTCTTTCTTGGTACTCAGGCTTCCATAAGCCATAACTCTACATCATTTTCATTACTATGATTCTTCAACATATGAGGAACATATTATTATGTTACATTTGCAAGTTAACCTCTCAACTTGGTTAATTTGCACTTTGGTCCAAAATAAGCAAACATTGCTTCAACTTATTCAAACAGGACCAAAATTGAAACATAAGTTCCTTTTGAGCCTTAATTACTTTTCACCAAATAAAATTAAGGATCTAATTATCTAGATTAAGCAAAACCCCTTTGGTTAAGGCATAACCCAGGTCAGGGATGTTACAAATTATAAACCCCTAACAAGGATTTCGTCCCCGAGATCCCAGATAAAGGAAGATAGATATTATTCATTCAACATACTATCTAGTATCCACATAACTTTTCATTGTTATGGAGACACCATAGATCTTTGATCGACACCATCTGTTTTCATACAAGATTCTCTCAGAATCAAACACACAAGACATATACTCCATTGTTCTTCATTGTTGACTGTGGAGTTAAATATTGTGCCAGGTGACACTTTCTTTATTTTACCATTCATGTGACAATTTCTTATTTCTAAGGAGTCTTCCATGCTTGTTAGTTAACTCAGCATTTCTCCTTCAAGATCACAATAATGTTTTAAGGATATCTTTAATTGTTGTGTTTATGCAAAGCATAAACCCCTAACATGTGATGTTCATATTATTTTACATGATTAATCTGATTTCATGGTTGACCATTTCAGATAGTCAACATACATCATCAGATATTTTTTAGATACTAGAATCTCTTGCCTTGGTATCTCTCTCATGTGTTAAAAACACATCACATATTCATCTTCCTTTCATCTTGGGATATTACTTGTTACATATATCTTTTTTCTTGGAACCAAAGTCCAAGGTAAACTGATACTTTTCTAAGTATCCATCATATGAACATCTTTATATTATGCACATCAAGTGTCCTAAGACCCACTTGATTGCCATGTCCCTGAGAGGAATAAAAACAAGGAATCTCATTCCTTATATTATCTTATGAAGTTTCAACTATTCATGAATCATTTACTCTTTGTCTCATCTTAGGTTCCTTGCCCTCAACATAGGAATCCATAAGGATGATTACATGTCATTATTCCTTTCTTTGTTATGCTTTTCAAGATTTATTGAACATGTATCACCTCCCTTGTTCTCATTATTATCTTATGAGGACTATACTTTTACTTCCTCATATACACATACTGATCTGATATCATCTCAGATCCCTCTTTCTTGTGCTTAAGATTTGATGCATTCATTCATACCATATTTCAAATTTCATGATACTCATTAGATTGTCTCAGAATGACTACTTGATCAGAGCAATCAAAAAGATAACAATCTAAGGGTATATAAATACCTGGCCAGGGTATATAAATATTGAGATTAAGTAGTATGCACTTTTATACTATCATATTCCTTCCTTTTCATATTACCATAAACATAAAGTTTAACATCCCTGGATTCTTATCCATGTATCTCTTCTATACCTCTTCCTTTTGTATAGAGGTAAGAACAATATGAAACATCTATAACATTGTTGTACAAAATGTAAGTCCTCATAGGACTAATCAAAGAAAAACTCAATCAATTGCTTTCTATAGCTCAAGAAATCATAAAATGACAAGTTAAAATGACATTATTATGTCTAACCTGTCATGATCTGTGAATGGTTTACTGCTTCAGACTGATTTTGCCTCAGAGGTTGATTCATCATAACATTTCTGGCTGAGAAATCTCTTGCCAGATGTCCCACCTGTCTACATTGGTAGAAAATTCTAGGTGCTAGATATGGTCTAGAGGGGTCTTTCCCCTTTCTAGATAACCATTGCCTTGGTGCACTAGGCCCTGGTTGTACTGATGGTACCAGAAACTTCTTCTTTTTGGAACTACTAGGCCTCTATTCCTGGATTCGGATAGGCCTTTTCTCAATTCTTCCTTTGTATTCCTTTTATGGACAATTAGGTCTGATATGTCCAGGCTTCCTACACCTATGGCAGATCCTGGTTTACGATTGTATCCTATTTCTTTCATCATCATGTATTGATTCAATAGGCTGAGGTTGAGCATGGACTTGGTTTAAGTCCAGAACTTCATCATTTCCTTTTACTTCAACCTGCTGATGTTGATTACAAATATTGTTGATATCCAGAACATCATCATTGGGGGTTGGTAATCTAGGTTGTATTGCCAATGCTTGATCCACTAAATACATCATAGTTGACCTAAGTTCCCCAACAGTGATACCTAAAGAAGGATTTCTTATCATAGTTGGATCAACTAAAGGGTTCTCAGGCAATTGTTCCTCTCTTGTCTGGTCCCCTGCACCTCTTCTTGATGCATCATTGCTACTTTCGACATCAAACTCCTCATGTGACCCAGTCATATTCAAGTTCTTCTTCTCCTATATGAGTAGAAGACACTATCAGATACACTGGAAGACACTAGAACAAACTCTACTACCTTAGTCCTATGTCTCTGTAGACTCAGCGAACCTAGAGCTCTGATACAACTAAATTGTGGCATTCAACTTACAAAACACAAGATTAACTAAGCGGAAGCGAATCATTTGGAGCAGATTACATAAAATCACTAAAAATTAAAACTTTTTGAAAAGATATCCAGCATAACAAATCTCTTACATTAATAACCATTGTATAACATTTACATCCTGATTCAAAAGTACATGACTTGTATTATCTCTTCTTGAAGATTACAACATCAACTGGTCTATGACATTATATACAGACAACATAAAATGTCGAGGCATCAAACCAAAATATCAGATCGATCCATTAAAAACTAACTAAAAACTCTGAGGACCTGAGAATACAGAGACGACACAGGACTTTCTAACTATATGACTTGACAGTTAGGGTCTCCACCTGAGATCTCACTGCTGTCCAGGCTGTTGCTCTTCTTTTCCTACAAAAGAGTATCTACTTCTTGGTTTGCGTGCACCTAAAAATGTTGGATCCCACAGGGATGAGATGTAAATTGCCCCAGTGGGAGATATAACTCTCCGCCAAAACATTGTTATTGCATATTATTGAATTAAAACTTAATAGGAGTTCTTACATATTAACAGAAGTATTATTCTTTATATGAACAGAATAAGATAATCTCCTTACCTAAGAAGAACATTATATCTACTCATGGTAGATTCATAATTTCATCCATCTATTTGCAATGAATAAAAAGGAATATAAATAACATCTATCAACTAGAGATGCATAAGAGGAATGTAACATCATCCATTCAGTTTCCGTATTCAGTCCTTAAGCTAACATGCTAAATGGATGATTACATTTTACAACCACACTTATGCCCTGAGGAGATGAGGTATACCACTCATGCTCCAACCGACCACTGCGAAGTCGAAATCGGTACCATACATAGGTCAATAGATGAGCCGGATTTCTATGACCTCATCCTCCTCTGTCAGTGTGAGGACCAACTATAGGACATCTTGTATCTCTGCTATATATAGCTTTCTAGGGTATACTGGCAACTTCACCATTAGAGTTACAGTGGTGTGCTGCACTCTCTTTGCGAATGTGTGATTTCATGTTCATCTCCATCGATCCGGTATTAACATTATTGGGAGATGTATACGACATCTAACCCAATCATCGGGAGATTCGTGATACATCCATTCCGGTACATATAATGAAGGATAGAGAGATTTAATGTTTATCTCACATCAATTCCTCCATTAGGGCGTAAGGATATTCACGCCCATAACCCCCACATACTCAAAAGTATGCCCTTTGGGTTTTGCCACGGAGCAACCCGTTTCACCATCACCAATTTGCTGACGATGATGGATCTATGGTCAGGGCTCTACATGATATGATTTCACTTGATTAATTAAGTACATTAGCATATTCTTTTAACATCAATCGAATTCTCACACACAACTTATTAAGACAAGTGCTATAAAGAAACATGTACTATTTTCATCAATCACTTCTCAGTCTTTATAAGACATTGGGATCTCAGTCCCTCATTTGATTTCTTTGAAAGTTCACATTCCTCAACAACATCATTATCATACTTATAAAGTTTGGGTATTTATACCCTCAATTCATCACTATTACTATTAACACTTATTAGGTAACTATTACCTCCAGGTCCTCAGACCGAGGTATACATCATACTTGTTACACTAGTATCTCACATGTCTCACAAGGCCTTTTAAGTATCTTGTCACCTTTCATTAGGCAACAACTTATTCATTTAACTCATAAGGTTCATACACATTTTGTTACTTTTACTAAGCAACAACAACATAAGGCACATAGGGCCATTCAACATATTTGTTTTATGAATGTCATAGCCCAAATCTGGCTATGTTCATCACCTCATGATGTCTGCATGATTAATAGACATGATAACAGTCATGTAAATCATTTATCACATTATATGAAACAATAATAACACCACCATCCTTTATCAGGATTAGGATTATCTATCAAATAGGGCTTTTCATTCCCCTTACTCAAAATTAGGGTTAGGTTTTCCCATCTTACATTAATTAGGGTTTCATGCTCACATTATTAGTTCAACCCTAATATATTGCTCCACACCTCTAGGAGCATTCAAAGATATCATAAGTATTTGCTTATGATCATCATTCTCATCATATGTCATTAATGATCATCAATCCAAGGTAAGGGTTAATTTCTCATCCTTGTCATGGTATGATTACATCATACTCATTGATTTGGCTTACCCCATTCTCAAGGTATATTAGTCAACATATATCAAAGTACATTAAGTTCATTACATATTTATTGTAACAATTACATATCACACACTCCATGTGTTTCTTATCCAAGAACATTGGATTAGGGGTTCATCAAGGTATGTCTATACTGAAATGATGAATGTGATATCTATCATGTCTCGATGTAACAATTTCTTATCATTTCCATCTTTCTTAAGTTAAATAGCTGATCTTGTATTAAGGTATTCCCATATTAATACATTATCCACTACTTGTCACTTTAATCATATGATACATAGGTCACACATTGGAATTGTTCAGCTATATTTAATGATATGGACTTATCAAATGATTAGACATTGTTGATATAGGATAAACCATCATCAACCACTTTAGGTATTTCAACCCATAGGATGTTATTCACTCCATTATGTATTATAGCATACATTTCTCCTCAGAGTTTCTTGTCCTCATCTTTGTAAGATGTAAAGGGTTGTTACACATGTATAAAGTTGGATATATATAAGGATATAGGCATCATCTTATCTCTTAGATCCTTATTCATTAAAATAACCACATTACCATTCATATGGTTCATCAACCTTACCCGACATGGTTATAATATTCTCATCTTATTTGATTATATTATCCACACCCCACTTTAGTATTTTGGTTAATATACCATCACTAGGGTTTCACACATCATAGTCTCATTATGTGGCATCATCCTAGATTGAGTCTTACATCACCTCATTGCATCAGGGTCCAATATAACATCATTCTAATTTAGGTTTTCATATGGCATTACTCTAGATCAGGGTTTCTCATTCCATAGCCCACAATTTGGGTTTACTATTCACATCACAATACCCTAGATTAGGGCTTTTCACAATGTCACCCTCAATTAGGGTCTCTCATGGATTCACCCTCAATTAGGGTTTCTCATAACATCATCCTGGCTTAGAGTCACAACTTTACCCTTGATTTGGGTTGCATATGATATTGCCCTAGATTTAGGTTAGGGCTTAACAACCTCCTTGATTAGGGTTTCATGATCTCTTTATTAAGGATCATACCCTAATTACTTATTCATTCATGTTGAAGGTGTTAAGGGTTATCCATCAACTTATTTTGAATGAAGAATTGATACAATGGATTATATCATTACTTTCATAATCATTGAAAATTGAGTATCCAAAGGGTACTAATCACCCTATCTCATTAAGGGTACAACTATTGTAATCACCCTTGGTTCACATCATGAAATGTTCAATTAAACAATTGATCTTTAGTTACTTAAAGTGTTCATACGGTTTGGTTAATTACCTTCCAAACGATCTTGGTCAATTAGGCCACAAACGGTCTTGACAATCCTGACCTCAAACGGTCTTTCTTACAATACCTTCAAATGATCTAAGACTGTTTAGACCTTCAAACGGTCTTGGTCATATGGTTTGAAACCGTTTGGTAAAGTAGCACTTGAAACCGTTTGGTAAAGTGGTACTTGAAACCAATTGCAAAAGTTGGGGTTGGAAACCGTTTAAGCCTCAACTGGTTTCGGATCGTTTGGTCCCAAACGGTCTTGAGACCGTTTGGTCCAAACCTCCTCAAAATCGAATGGACCAAAGATGGTCTCAACCAATCATGTTGATTTAGGGTTTCCAATGTTGATCCCGTGATCGATTGAATCATGTAACTAATCATCAATTGAACCTAACACCATACTTCAATTGATCTTAATAGGTCATCCTTCAACTGATTTAACCGTCAATTTATCATCAATTATGGTTTGGAATCAATTGGATTAGGGATTGAAATCGATGAACCTTCAATATTAGTCATTGTATTATCAATTACTTTGAAACTATTGGACCATCATTCAAATTGGACATGACCTGACCTCAAACGGTCTTGAGGTCGTTTGGATGACCTCCAATTGGTCTTGAGACCGTTTTCCCATCATATCATCAAAATCCATGACCTCCAATTAGGGTTTGGGTCATTTGTTTAATTCATCAAATCAACATTTAATTGCATTTCAATTTGGTATCTCTAGACCTTCCAAAACTCAATGATACTTAACCCTAGACCTCCAAACGGTCTTGGGTGACCCTCAAACGGTCTTGAGACCATTTGGGTGATCCCCAAACGGTTTTGAAACTGTTTGGGCTAATCAACTCAAAGTTTCAAGTCAATTAATTATGAAATCAGCACTTAACCCGATTAGGGTTTGGTGATTGATGGACCTTCAACTAAAAATCCCTTTGAAACTAATCAATCATATTTAGTAGGTCATTAACCATAAACATTATCAACAATTTTCCAAATGGTAAACCATGGTGAACACCCGCAAATGGTTTGAAACCGTTTTCCCTCAAACGGTTTGATGAAACTTTTTCCTTTCAAACGGTTTGAAACCGTTTGCTCCCAAACGGTTTGTGAAACCGATTGAGCAACTTTTTTGAAACCGTTTGCATTGGATATTTGGGGAGGTGTGTGATTAGGATGATGTCATCATCATCAAGAGCTAAACTCACAAAACCTGTTGTGATTTGCATGGTGGTTGCATCAATCAACCAAAACAAATTTCGAAAATGTAAAAAGGATCATCAATTGATAAGGAATTGATTGAAATAACAATATTAAGGGTTCAAGTTATAAAACCCACCTCCAATTGATCTAAAAAGCTCCAAGATCACAGAAAAAATGGTGGATGAATCTTTTGCAACTCCCCTTAGGCTCTTCCTCAAGCTTTTGGTTGAAAAGATTGGCTAGAGTTGAAGACGGAGTGAAGAAATGAAAGAATCAAGCATTGTTTTGTGATTTCCACCATGAAATCATGAAGAACGAGGGTCAAGAACTTACCAACAGGTTGGGGGAGTCCTTATCCTGCTCCCCAGATCTCTCGTGGTCGTCCAAGGCAAGAAGAGAAAAGAACTTTCCAAGAAAAGTCCTTAAGTGGGTTGGAAATGAGATATGTATAAGGAATTTCCAAGGAAAGAGAAAATTGTATAAATTCCTTTTATTTCCAAAATTATTTCCACCACTTCCCCCTCAATTCTTGGCCACGAATCCATCTTCATCCTCTTGTAAAATATCTTCATTATCCAAGGATTAAAGGAAAAGAAATTAAGCACCTTAACCCTTATAATATTAATATCCATATTTGAGTGAAAATTCTTTTTCTTATAATAATGGTGAGTGGAGTTTTTCACCTCCTTAGGATATACTTGTGACTTTGAAAGGATCAAGCTCGTCCAACCACTTTCCAAATTCATCCTTCAACTTTTGGTTGAAGGGTTCTTCAATTATTTTATTTATTTTTGCTTTAAATTGAATTAGGGTTTCGATTAGGCTTAAATCTTGATTATTTTAATATCAAGATTCTCTCTCCTCCAACTTAATTCAAACGAGGCACCCCTCTCATTTTATTTTCTCTACATGATACCAAGAAATATTAGGGACCTTGTTGAAGTGGTAATTTTCATATTGAACCCTATGTTTTGGGTAAATTGCACATTACACCAAAACCAGGTTTTAATGCACAAACATTGCTTTATCAGTTCTTTCTTGGTACTCAATATTCCATAAGACATTCCTCTACATCATTTTCATTCATATGATGCTCCAACATACGAGGAACATATTATTATGTAACATTTGCAAGTTAACCCCTCAACTTGGTTAATTTGCACTTTGGTCCAAAATAAGCAAACATTGCCTCAACATTATTCAAACAAGACCAAAATTGAAACATAAGTTCCTTTTGAGCCTTAATTACTTTTCACCAAATAAAATTAAGGATCTAATTATCTTACTTAAGTAGAACCCCTAGGGTTAAGGCATAACCCAGGTTAGGGATGTTACAAAAAGTCTTGAACCTGAACCTTGGGTACAAGAGTATAGGTTGGTAACAACACAATAAAGACATTGTAGAAAAGGAAAAACAATGCATAAAGGCCATGCATACAAAATCATATATCATGATTGATAACAGAGAACAACCCAATTCTCCTGTTGCGGCCTACACAACATCAATCACTTAGCTGGAGTCTCCAAGGATGTACTGCTAACATCCTGTCCCAAGACTTGACACCATTCAGAGTCTACTCTCTTACTAACTTGCAGTCATGACAGTAACATGTTTCCAGGAGATAGACACATAGATGCAAGAAGCATCAAAGAAGAATACATAGTGTCATCCGATTCACCCGACAACTTGTTATTACCACATTGAACCCAATTTGTGGGATCTCCACTCTTTTGGGTTGGGTTGTTACTTCCTGCAAATCTATAGGGGTTTCAATCCCATCCCCAACCTGGATTTTTCCACTAAAAACAAGGTAAGACCTTTAGTGAAATGATCAACTGTATTATCTTTGGTACCGACATAGTCCACAACCACGACCCCATTAGACACTAACTCCCTTACAGACTTGAGTCTGACTTGGATGTGTCTACGCTATTTTTTATTGTACTTGGAACTCTTTATCTTAGCAATAGTTGTAGTACTGTCACAATGAACTGAAATTGCAGGAAGCGGCTTCATTACCATAGGTAAACTAGACATAACTCCATGTAGCCATTCAGCTTCCAATCTAGTTTCATCTAAAGCACACAACTCTGCTTCAAAAGGACCGAGACAATATGATATGTTTCTTAGACCTCTAGGAAACAACTCCTCCCAACAGGAATACATATCCTGAGACACCATTACTCCCAGAATTCACGGAAATCCAACTTGCATCACTATATCCTTCGACTACATATGGATGTTTATCATAATGCAACCTAAGGGAACGTGTTCCCTTGATATAGCTCAGAACTCTGTCAAGAGCTTCCCAATGGGTCTTGTCGGGACAACTGGTGTATCTACTTAACTTGTTCACGACAAACACAATGTCTGGACGTGTAGAGTTCATAAGATACATCAAACTTCCAATAATCTAAGAGTATCATAATTGAGACACTGGAATCCCAGTCTTACTCTTGAACAAGGGCTTGGATGAATCATATGGAGTCTTAACAGTTTTACGTGATGTGTACTCAAACCTCTCTAGTATCTTATCAACATAGTGAGACTGTGAGAGATTTATACCATCAATAGACCTTATGATTTTAAGCCTTAAAATCACATCAGCGACACCCATATCTTTCATCTCAAACTTGCTACACAAGAATGACTTTGTCTCATTTACTACTTTCATATCAGAACCAAAAAGTAGGATATCATCGACGTATAAGCATAAAAAAATGAATCCATTATTGACAATCTTGTAGTAGAGACACTTATCAAATTCATTATAAACAAAGCCAAACGATGATATCACAGAATCAAACTTCTCATGCCATTGCTTAGGGGCTTGTTTCAAGCCATATAATGACTAAACAAGTTTACACACTTTGGACTCATTCTCACAACCCACAAATCCCTCAGGTTGTTCCATATATATCTCTTCCTGAAGATCACCGTGTAAGAACGCGGTCTTCACATCCATTTGATGGATATAGAGATTATAAATGGAAGCCAATGCTATAAGCACTCAGATTGTGGTCATATGGGAAATAGGTGAATAGGTATCAAAATAATCTATTCCTTCCCTTTGTGTGTAACCCTTAGCAACTAACCTAGCCTTATACTTATTGATTGTCCCGTTTTCATTAACTTTCTTCTTAAAAATCCATTTGCAACAAACTGCAAAACAACAAGGAGGTAAATCCACTAATTCCCAAGTTCCATTCGAGAGAATTGATTGCATTTCATCATTAACGACTTCTTTCCAAAACATAGCTTCTGGAGATTCCATAGCTTGTTTGAAAGTAACATGATCATCCTCAACATTTTAAGTGAGAAACTCACTTCCAAAGTTCTTTGATGTCCTAGGTCATTTACTTCTCATTGGTTCAACTGTTTCTTCAAAATCATCAGATTCAGAAATAGCTTGTTCTTAGTCACCCCCCACATTTGTCATCCTTTCCACATGCTCAGGAATGGAACCTATGGTAAATGAATCTTCTTGGGATACTTCATTGGGCACACCAGTTTTCATAGGAAACACATCCTCAAAGAATGTTACATCACGTAATTCCACAATTGTGTTGACCTTAATGCCAGAGATATCTGATTTTACAATCAGGAATCTATAAGCATAACTTGTCTCTACATAACCCAAGAATATGGCATCAACCATTTTCGGTCCCAATTTCTTCCTTTTGTGTTCAGGGACAATTACCTTAGCAAGGCACCCCCCGACACTCGAAGATATTTAAGACTCGATTTCCTCCCTCTCCACAACTCAAACGAACTACTCTCTGAATGTTTATGGGGAACTCTATTCAGAATATGGCAAGCCGTATTCAAAGCTTCTCCCCACATAAAGTTGGGTAATCCAGATGTTTGGAGTAAGGTATTTACCATATCTATTAAGGTTCGGTTTTTATGTTCATCTATCCCATTTGATTGTGGTGAATAAGGAGCGGTTACCTCATGAACTATACCATGTAATTGGCAAAATTCCAAAAACAAGTTTGAGGTATACTCTCCTCCCCTATTAGACCTTAATCACTTAAATACTTTACCAGTTTGAGTTTTGACTTCTTTCTTATAAATTTGAAATTTATCTAATGCCTCATCTTTACTTCTAAGTAAAAACACATAACAGTATCTACTCGCATCGTCAATAAAAGTTATAAAATAACACTTTTGATCCCTCGTAGCAACACCATTAAATTCACAGATATTTGTATGCACTAAATCCAAAATTTTCAGAATTCCTATTCACAGAATGAAAGGGCTTCCTAGGCAATTTAGCTTGTACACAGATTTCACATTTATTGTTGCTAATTTCAGATTTAGGGATCAAAATTAGATTTATGATACGCTTCATTGAGGCAACATTAACATGTCCCAAACGTGAATGCCATACATATGATGAAACAAGATTCATGCAAACAGAACTATGATCATTCAAATTTAAAACGAAATTTGAAATAGGTTCAACATGAATCTTAAACAAGTTCCCCACATCACATAAGTACCCCTTGCCAAAAGACAAAGAATCATGAAGGCGTGTAATGATAGCCTTATTACATTTGCAGTCTACTCTATAACCTAGCCTAACTAAAATGACGCCACTAAGGATATTTCGTCGAATGGTTGGAACATGTCTGACCCAGTTAAGAGTCAAAACCTTCCCCGAAGGGAATTTCAAGTCCACCCATCCTTCGCCTTTGACGTCTGTGGAGCTGGAATCGCCCAAAGTCACGGAACGACCTCGAGAGGCCTGGTAAGGCACAAATAGGGATTTATCAGCACACATGTGTACATTAGCCCCGGTGTCAATTATCCAATAAAGTGGTTCAAAAATAGAAATGATTTCAGGTTTAATAGACACATACCCATCATTGAGGTTCAAGGATGTAGTCATCATGTTGACCACAGCCTCCTCAGTTGCAGATGTGGTAGCTTTCTTTGCCTTCTTACAAGGACAATCCTTGTTCCAGTGGCCAACCTGTCCACAAGTCCAACAAGGTTTGTTCTTTGATTTCTTTTGGATCTTTGCCTTAGGTTTATGTGCATTCTTAGATTTCTTATCTTTGGTATTTTTCACAGAAGTAAAATTAATAGTTGGGTTCGCATCAGTAGGCACCTTGACCCCTTTCTCCTTTAAGTGTTCTTCTTGTATATTTATATCCATCATTAGTTCATCCATTGTGTGTGTCCCTTTGCTATGCTTCAGAGACATACCAAACTATTCCCAAGACTTAGGGAACTTTTCTATGATAGACATTACAACGAACTTCTCAGGCAATACCATCTGGGCATCTGAGAGTTCATGAACTAGGAGTTGTAGATCATGTGTTTGATCAGAAACTGACTTACCCTCAACCATATGAAACATAAGAAATTTAGACACGCAGTATTTTTCAACACCTTGATTTTTAGTACTAAAATTCTTACTCAACAATTCCCACAAAATCTTGGACGTAGTGACTGGCAACTTTGAGTAAGAATCATACAGTTTGTTATTTAAACCAAACAGAATCAAACCGCGACACGTTTTGTCACCCTTCTTCCAATTAATAATTATATTTGTATTATCGGGAATTGTTTCATCAGATTTAGGTTCAGTTTCAACTAAGTACAGATCATAACCCGTAATATTCAGCCAAATTTCCATACGACTCTGCCAACGGGCAAAGTTCGTACCAGTAAATTTCTCTAGCATACTGCTGGTATCAATTTTATTTCCCGAACCACCCTTACCGGCCATTGTTAATTAACGATAGAAAGATGATTATTTTAAGACTGTTGTTAAAATTTGTTATGTCGTTACATTCAACAGCAGCATGTGCACTACTGGAAATCTTGTCAAAGCCGAAGGCCAATTCCTTGACCAATACATGTGAATCCTTGACCAATAGGTCTTGGTCAGGGCCAATCCCTGACCAACGTACCCTTGCCAAAAGCTTGGTGACCAATAGTGGTTGGCTAGGATCTATCCCTGACCAATAGGGGTGGAATCCATGGGCAACCATTGCAGGAATTAAAAAGAATCTCTTGGGACAATACATTGTATCCAAGGCACATCCTTGACCAATAGGAAGGTATGTTATTTTATTATATATCCATATATGAACACACATAACATCCAAAATATTACTCATTAGAAGTAGATTATCACACATCAGATGACAACACTTTGGATATAACAAAAAAGATCATTGCATTGAATTTGTAATTGTGATGTCTACATCCAAAAAGTATGTTGAAGCATCATGTTTTTTTCCCAAAAAGATAACTCATATCCTCTAATAAATCACATTGTTATAGCATTCATATGCATTACACTACATATCACATTCTTTCAAACAAAAATAAACTTGCATATCGCCATCCAGATCTAATTACTTCTTTCATTCTCCCTAGCATCACTTCCACAACTTCCAGCATGAGGGCTTTCTCTAAGATTTGCTCCGGTCCTTCTACTTTGTGGAGTGTTTCCAATATCCTGCATTTTACAAATATATCAACTTTTTACAACAATATACAAGTTCATAAGGGACAATCAAAAATATTCGTAGAATGTATGTAACAAAAGTAATCAAATGTATTGGGCTGAAAAGGATAACAAAAATTTTGTAGCTTGTGTCTTTCTTTCATATTTTATGTTGTTGGGGATCAATCAACGACTATCTGAAAGCATTTTTATCAAAGCTAAAATTGACCGTACAGATTCCTGTTCACTTCAGGCCCTATTTGGTTGGGCTACACATGAACCCGTGCAGCTCCAACTCACCGTGAATTCTATCTTCATGTGTTTGGTTTTAAGCGGTTCCAGCGCATAGTTTGTAAAGCAACTACATGAGCATGTCTGACTGTACGGTAAAAGCTGGAAAACGGACCACCCTGATATGGGGCGCGGTTGATTTGTTCAGCTGCCTTCCCTCCTTTGCCGCAGCAGCAGGAGGTGTCATCACCTACTGTGAGTTCATAGGACATATATACAGCAGCTGAAGTTGTGATCATTAGCAGGCAATCGAGAACAGGTTCTTAGGTGGTATGTTCACCATTAGTAACCAAAACTCTAAATTACTTATAACCAAACGTGAGCAATCAAAGAAACTGACTTGAAGTTTGCATGGATCAGGAGGATTTGCGCTTTAGTTTGCCTCAAATGCGAATGGGGTCAGATTTCTAATGATAACATAACAGATACGATCACCACGCTCATGATCGTCCTTGACAGCAGGAGCAAAATGGATGTTGGCGGTCTATGTCTAACAGGTGTGTGTTACTACGTCTGGGAAGAAAGAAACAATAGGAATCATAGCAGAAAATCTTGTGATGAAGATATGATTGTTGCTAAGTTGTCCCTAAACTTGGCATGTATTTTCAAATGTAAAAAGGGCCTCAACTCAGGCATGTCTGAGCAGGACAAAAGATATGATTGTTGCTAAGTTGTCTTATCCATGCATATCTTCCTACTACAATGATCATAATCACCGACTCATCTCCTTGCCATGATCTAGTTGCATATCTATTCACCAACTTAGCTACTTAATCATGTATATATTTCAACGGTCAACAACATATCAAGGAACATATCTCCCGTTTGAGTCAGTATATGTAGTAGCGTGCTCAGCATTACGGATCAAATATCTTATTTAAATATGCATGACACATAACACATGCTTTCATCATCATATATAGTAGTCATGTAGTTATGTTAAACAAGCACATAAATAGACTGCATCAAAAGTATAAATAGCAGCCATGTTGTGTTTTAAATAGATGTTTCTTTCTATAAAGAAATATGTTCTCTTATTGTGGATGGTGGGTACAACACGCCGGCGGCTTGGGTTGTAGCCACCCAGAATTTTTTTTTATTTTGTAATTCTGATACCATGTATAGATTCTAATTTCGTAATTTACATTTTGCTGCAACATATGTCTGCAATATAATGTTATAATACCTGATTGAAAGGAGGTATGTATCCCGCTTGTGAGAATGGGTATCCATTGTACGGGTATGGAAATGGAACTTGAGCACTTTGCATATTATTTCCATGCTAGAGAAAGACAATGTATTGAGAAAATTTAGTATGTAACTAATTCATTTAAATTTTTTTAGAATTAACGTTATATATATACATTTTTTACCTGTTGATGTGTGGATGGTTGCCATGGCCCTGGAAATTGATATCCAGGAAAAAAAGTAGTACCATATGAATGTTGACCCTGTGTAAGTATACAATTATGTTTCAAAAACCATTTGTTTGACGAGAATCTTAAAAATGTTTATAAATAAAATGAAAGATGTAACAAATAGTATAAATACCTGTATTTCAAAATGTTTATAAATAGAATGAAAGATGTAACAAATAGTATAAAAACCTGTATTAGAGAAGCCAAAGGACTTAATGCACTTAATGTATTTTTCACTTCAATCATATTTTTGTTATATTCTTTCATTTTGCTCTGGAGTACTTCGACAGTTTCCTATAAATGCACAATGATTTACACAATTTAAGTCATTATTTAAATAATACAATAAAATTTATCATAATAAGTTAATCACCTTTTATTTCTTATTTTCATTCAGTAAAATCACATTGGCTGCTCGTATAGAAGCTCCACGAGCACCTATCTTATCATGGCCACTACCAACTAATCGTTTCCGATTAGTTTTCACGGGTTTAATGATTTGACAAATGGATTCATCTTCTTGAAGTTCATTACTTTGATTAGAATCATCACATGACAATACACTTTGTTGGGACTTGTGGAGCTCCACAATTTTTTCCTAATAAATTGTATATGCATTGATGATATAATCAAATTTAATGAGGAAATAAAGAAATAATGTAGATTGCTCACCACTATATTCTTGTCTTTGGTATAAGCAACTTTTAACAAATCCATTTTACTTGGAGCATGCCCAAGTTCCTTTTCCTGTATTGAAAAATATTATTATTGCATACACACATAGACTTCAAAGTATTACACTTAGAGCACAAATCAATATATATAACTATAATACAAAATTTTGATGTTCTTACCAACTCATGACGTTTTCTTGCAAATGTTTTAGCCCCAGT
This sequence comes from Alisma plantago-aquatica, assembly GCA_963693085.1. Classification (NCBI taxonomy): domain Eukaryota; kingdom Viridiplantae; phylum Streptophyta; class Magnoliopsida; order Alismatales; family Alismataceae; genus Alisma; species Alisma plantago-aquatica. Next base: position 796,833,250 of record OY856414.1, on the reverse strand, counting down.
ACAATGATTCATCTGCTTCTTTGATCTATTAATCTTATTATTCTCTGCAATTGCCTAATATGACATAGACAAAAGATAGAAAATAAATTTTAATTACATAGTAGCAACCTCAAAGAAATGTTTATAAGATTCCTACAGTTTTATAAAATAAGTTGTAACAAAGAATATAAAAATATTTTTTACACCACAAACGTTTCTGTCCATCAAAAACAAGATGGACACCATGTTTAAGTCCATCAAAAACAAGATAGGAGGGCGGATTTATGGACTGTAGCATTTCAGAAAAATAGTTATGATATTATTGTGATACCATGTACTTATATTAATCAAATAATAGCGATGCACATAAAATATGAATATTTTTTTACCTGTGTTTTGGGTTGTTTCCATTTTTCAACCAATCTTAAAAACTGCTCACGATCAATTCGAGAATCATTTGAAATTGCTTCCAGCATTGCATCCATGTCATCTTGATACTTCAACCAATATTTGACTTTCAATTCTGCCATCCAATCAGTTAGACTAGAACTTATATGCGTCCATACCCTCTCCCAACTATTTGGATGATCATCCAAGTCAAAATAAGCCTGATTCATATGAAATAGTGTATAACTAAAAGTAAATACATATAGCATGCTAGAGTGAAGTTATCATGAAAATGTATTATTACCTTTACAATATCTCTTGTGTCGTTGAATGATGATATTGGCATTTGTGGCCAATACTTATCAACGGGCCACAAAGATGGTCTTCTAGCTAAAATCCCACACAATAGGCTTAATTGTTTTCCCACTTCTCCAATTTCAAAGCCATTGTCATCAAAAACTAAATGGTGCCTCTCACCATGAGGTGGCTTAAGCTTTGAGATAATTGTAGGGCATCTCCCACTCTTTTCAATTGACTAGAGTTCAATGTTTCTTCTTTGATCATTTTCTTCTTCAACATCTGTATTTATAGTTGGAGGTGAGGCTGCAGGAGTAATAGTTATATCATCTTCTTCAACTTCAGTCCTTTGTGCCAACCTTGCTGATTTCCTGGACATCTAATTATAATATAGAATATAAAAGTCATTCATGTTAATATTAACAAAGAAATATTATCAAAGTAAAAATAAGTAGAAATGGTTCAGAATAACATATAAAACAACAATGCACATACTATAGAAAATCAATTGACACACCTTGATATGTTTTTTTTAATTTGCATGCACGTTAAGTAGATGACAAGGTATACACATTTCAGAAAGAGAGCAACCTAATGGCCATCCTTCAATAAATGCAACATAAGATACATTTATATATAGAATACGTTAATATTGTAAGATAAGTATGTCTTACTTCCACATGTTCAAAGACCTGTAAAAACACATGCATTGCATAACATAAATTGTTCTTGGGCATGAATAAAAACATCATATATTTCTCCAAACACAAGATAGATTTAAACAAGTGAAGACCATAGAAAATTCTCTCTTCCACATGTTCAAATGCATACAAAATATTCATGTAATGAAAAACAACATCAACTTTCAACTATCATGCATTATAATGTTCATAACTAAGCAGGATTGTGATATTCAATAGTTGAACCCACCATATCCATTCTTGTCCAGGATATATTTTCACTATCATCATGACTTGATTGATTGAATGGTGCCTCAACATGAAATTCTATAGTTTGAGGAAAATCAAACAATTCCCTCGGTAGGACCTTCAACACTACATGCCAATTTGTGTCCACTGGATCCTAAACATAGAAGCACTGTTGAGCCTGAGAAGCAAATATAAAAGGCTCATCTTTATGTGCTACTTTCAAGAAATTTAATAAAGTGAATCCATAATCATCAACTCTAAAGCCAGTTGCAGTGCTCTCATCAAACCATGTGCATCTGAATAATGTAATCTGAATATTGGGGCCATACTCTAGCTTGATGACCTCCTCTAGTTGACCATAATAAGTAACATATGATGAAATTGGGTTTCGATCCCTAGAGCTGGAGTAGCTTGATGTCTCTGCAGATAGATAAACTCCACTATTTTGTGACTTACGACGAGAATCCAACATTTTTGACTGAAATTTGCAGCGATTAATGAAGTATCCATCGTAACTGTCTCCTTCACAAGAAGGACCTTGTGCAAGCCAACAAATCTCTTCCGTAACATCTTCTCCATTGTTTCTAGCATAAAAAATCTATGTTTGAATGGAATTAGTTTCTTTTTCAAATTCTATTAGCATTACTAGAAAATTAAACAACATGAAATCTAGTTGCTCACATGATTTTTAAACCAAGAAGGAAAATCACGATGACGCCTTAATTCGACATTACGAAGAGTCATCCTTGGATGATTTAGTTGTATATCATCCAGGTGTTTCCTATAATTGTAAAACAAAAGGAATGTTATGTTATATAAAAAAGAAAACATGCTTCTCAAAAAATAAATTATAATGGTTACCTTCTATAAGAGTCGATACTCCTTGTGTTGAAAAGAACATAACGATGTGCTTGCTCTAATGTCACTTGATCAAATATCTTTCTTACTTCTGCTCCAATAGATGCATCATCATGGTGACGTGACGAAAGATCCCATCTTGTATCTGTCACTTTCAGATATCTTGAGCAAAATGTCATACATTCATCAACCCAGCAACCCTCAACAATAGATCCTTTAGGACGTGCCTTGTTACGAACATATCCTTTTAATGTTTTTAAATATCTCTCAATAGGATACATCCATCGATAATGAAATGGACCTGCAATCTTGGCCTCTGTGACCAAATGGATAGTCAAGTGCACCATGATAGTGAAAAATGAGGGTGGGAAGATGCGCTCTAATTGGCAAAGTGTAATCGCAATATCTTTCTCAATTTTGTCAAATTCCTCCAAATTAATTACCTTAGTGCAAATGTGATTGTAGTAGGTACATATTCTAGAAATTGGCCCACAAACTTCTGGAGAAGATGAATTCCTTAATGCAACAACCAATAACCTTTGCATCAACACATGGTAGTCATGACTTTTTAAGGGCAACACTTTCCGCTCAAGCAAGTTAATTCAGTTAGAGATATTTGACAAATAACCATCTGGAACTTTCATCAAACTCAATACTGATAGAAATATATCTTTCTCTTTTGTGCTCATTGTGTAACAAGCAGGTGGCACATAATATTTTCCACTCTCAAGTTCGATTTCCCACAAGTCTTTCCGGATCCCTAATTCAGATAAGTCCAAGCGAGATTGCACATTATCCTTGGACTTACCTTCAACACCAAGAAGTGATCCTAATATATTCTCACAAACATTTTTCTCGATGTGCATGGTATCTAAATTATGTCTTATCAATAGGTGCTTCCAGTATGGCAGGCGAAAAAATATACTAATCTTCTTCCATGGCTTTGGTAGAGGAATTTTATCTTCCATTTCAGAACTCCTCCTTCTTTTCCCAGTTTCTGAATCTCTCAATTGCTTGCTGAATGTCACATTATCATATCCTTGAAACTCATTCCAAATATCCTCACCAACAAGAGACTTTGGTGCATGTCTTTATTCAGTCTTTCCATTAAAGTTCTTCTTGTCTCGTTGATAAGGATGATTGTCACTAAGGAAACGTCGATGGTCCAGATAGCAATCTTTTTTCCATGTTTAATCCTATACCATCCAGTATCTCTGTGACAACAAGGGCAAGAAAACTGTCCTCTTGTGCTATGACCAGAAAGGTTGGCATACGTAGGAAAGTCACTTATGGTCCACAAAATAGCAGCTCTCAATGTGAAATTTTTCTTGGAAGATGCATCATAGGTAGTAACTCCTGTTGTCCATAACTCTTGAAGTTCATCAATTAAAGGTTCAAGATAAATGTCAATATCATTTCCAGGTTCTTTTGGACCAGGAATCAACAAAGACATGATGAAGTTTGGTTGCTTCATGCACAACAACGGGGGCAAGTTGTATGGGATCAACACAACATGCCAAGTACTATGAGAAATATGTAGGGTGTCAAAGGGATTGAAACCATCACTTGCTAGCCCCAGACGGACATTACGTGGGTCACTGCCAAATTCAGGAAACTTAGCATCCAATGCTTTCCATGCAGCAGAATCTGCAGGATGTCGCAACTTTCCATCTGTCACCCGTTTCTTGTGATGCCATTGCATATCCTATGCCATAGTTGAACACATGAAAAGCCTTTGCAACCTAGGAGTCAAAGGAAAATGAAAGAATTTCTTTGCAGAGATCTTTGATGGTTTCTTTTGGGAGAGTGTTTCTGTTTTCCATCTAGATGTCCCACACCGAGTGCACACTTCAAGTGTTGCACGATCTTTATAATAAATCATGCAAGCATTTGGGCATGCATCAATCTTCACATATTCAATACCTAAGTCTCTTAATAATTTCTTGGCTTCATAAAAACTATTAGGAAATGATTCTGCCCCACTAGGAAGAGCCTCTTTTGTTAATCTCAATTGTGATGTAAAAGACTTATTGGTCCATTGAGATTCAACTTTGAGATTCAACATTTTTACTAGATAAAATAGTTTGGAATGGCTCGTACAACCATGGTATAAAGGTTCCCCAGCTTTATCTAGAAGTTTATAAAATTTTTCAACATCAAGATTGACTGGAATATCTGCATCAATATCATCTACTTGAGATGTCTCAGGATTCTGCACACCAAAGACATCATGCAACAAGCCTCCGATGTTGTCTCCATCAACATTGTCACCAAGAAGAGTAGTTGTGGATGAAGATTGTCTTTCTCTTCCAGGAATTTCTCCATGGTCAGTCCATATGTAATAATTAGGTGTGAACCCTTTGATCATTACATGTTCAAAAACCTCCTCCTTAGACTTGAAATATCTGTTGCCACAAACTTTACATGGGCACAATAATTGATCACTCCTCACATGGATTTGGTTGAGGAGATTGTGATCAATGAAGGCAAACAAACCATCTTGAAATTCCTTACTATGGAGACGATTTTCGATATACATCCAACTTCTATCTGCTATGTAATCCATCTACACAAGTGAAATATGGATAAGTCAAACCTCTAAGTGATATATATTTGACTAAAAGTAAACATATTAGTTTCTAATAGACAATGATAGTAATATGTATTCATATGTGCCACCTATCCCATTCTTGAACACTAAATTTCACTAGTATGTGTATAATGTGTGTTTAGTTTTTACAGAAATTTCGGCACCATTTCCCCTTAGTTCTCCAAGTACACCGACATAGATGGGAAAATAACCCACCTAAGTATGTACCCAGAGAACAACTGAGGAAATGACTACCAAAATATCTTTAAAACCAGACACAATATTATACACTCACGTCCTAAGTGAGATTAAGTGTTCGAGAATAGTCCCAAATTGGGGACTATCCAATATTTACTCCTAAAGAGTAAATTTTGGATGGGTTTCTAAGTCAAAAAAATATATGTATAAATATTTAATATTGTGTTTTATAAAAATATGTTTGAAGTGTTGAAATAAAATTAAATTTTGACTCATGGAGTATTTAAAAATAATAATAAAATGAATACATATTACTATTAATGTTCTAAAGTTTCCAAACACGATGTGCGATTTTTAATTCTAGTTTTACAAAGGTGAAAAAATATAACAAAAGTGGGAACGTCATTAAATGTGTTTAATCATTGACAAGATTGACTGGAATATCAATGAAGGCAGATAAACCGTCTTGAAATTCCTTACCGTGAATACGATTTTCTATATACATCCAACTTCTATCTGCTATATAATCCATCTACCCAAGTGAAATATGGATAAGCGAAATGTCTAAGTCTTCAATTTTTGACTAAGATTAAATTCATTAATTTCTAATAAAATAATAATAGCATATTGATAAATGGGTTCCACCTATCCCATTTTTGAACACTAAATCTCACTAGTAAGTGTATAATGTGTGTTTGGTTTCAAAAAAAATTTGGCAGCATTTCCCATTAGTTCTCCAAGTACACCGACTTAGATGGGTATATACCCACCTAAGTATGTACCCAGAGAACAAATGAGGAAATGACTCCCAAAATTTTTTTGAAACCAGACACTACATTATACGCTCACGTCCTAAGTGAGATTAAGTGTTCAAAAACAGTCCCAAAGTGGGGACTATCTAATATTTACTCCTACTGACTAAATCTTAGATGGGTTTCTAAGTCAACAAAATTTATATATACTTACCTAATGTATATATAGCGCAGACAAATATACATATGACTTAAGTGAGATTCTAAAGTTGGTGTCAATTTTTTAAAAGCTGATATTGAAACTTCTAATGTCTATTATTTTAAAAACTAACTCTTTGTGAAGTATTGCTGAAGCTGAAAAATATAGAGTGGTATGGAACTAAATCTTGACATCTAAATAAACCAAACAAATCCAATGAAATTTGTTTAATGTTCCATTATCTAAATATTTTCAAATTATTGGACCATAACTAAATTTTGATTCATGGAACATTTAAACAAACTAATCCAAACCAGCATGAGTTTATAACAGAATAGGAAAATTTTGACAAACAATACGTGCTCACTAAGAGATGATTCATTTTTGAAATGCAATTGATGTTTTTTTTCATATTCTTCATTACTAAATCAAGTTGAATACACAATTATATAAGGTAAATATAAAAAATGTCATCTTAGATGACATTGGTCTTGATTAAACATATGAGTTCTGACCTACCTCTGGACGTGTCCTCCGTTTCAAGTATCGTCTTCTGTTGTCAACTATATTATATGTTGTGCACAAAAGCTTGGGGCAGCAGGTACGCACCTATATTATAACAATAAAAATTCATATATAATTTTTTAATTACTTTCAAATGGTCCAACCTATTTGATAAAAAATACTAAATAAATATGATGGAATAAACCATTAATACTCATGAACACTATGGGCACTTCTACAAATAATCATGACTTTTAATTTCTATCAGATTGGTATAACATAAGCGGAGTAGAAAAGACGACATCACAATTTAGGAATAATAAGTATTATAGATAACAATTTTTTAATGAAATTACAATATATAAAATTTCGGTTAAGAAGTGTCAGCCACATACAATTTTTAAATATATGAAGGAGTTTGATGTATTTTATTTAGGCATTGTCCTAATCGAAAAAAGAATAAAATTATTTTAACAAGTATTATAATTGGTAAGATGCAAGAGTATGTTTAATGTTAAACACCATTAGTTGTTCTATGGACATAGTTCCCATTAGGATGAATGAAATAAATAGTTAGATTTTTTACTATATTCTATTACGTCATGATGAAATTACAAGTAAAACTTGAACTAGACTGATTGATTGAATCTCCGCCTTCAGGTCTGTCTATCTCGTGTCAAGAATAATCGACCGTGAGCAATTTAGATTTAAGTGTAAGTATAGTATGTATATTCAGTGATGGAAACAATCTGAGGTAGTTTAATGAGTTGGTCGGACATGTTTAGACTGTAAGCATGGTCAATGAAAATTATATAATTTCTAACAGAGTGATCTTATATCAGAAAAGATACTACATTTTTAATAACAAGGTTGAAAAATGGTTCCACCTGGGGGTATAAGATTCACCCTTTAGACTGTTTATAGTCGAAGAAGTCACCGTAAGTGTACCAAGAAGCTTTTTAAATGCACCCTGTAAGTCCGATCTTCTTTGATTTGCACAACAAATCCAGAAGGGAGCACCCCTAATGTTGCACTTGTAGCCAGAAGAAGAAGACAGGTCCACACACTTTACACCTAAAAATATCCAGCGTAAGCAACTTACAATACCATTGTATAAGCACCTTTCAAATTCCAGTGGTCAATGTATAATATACTAACACCATCTCAACTGTAGAATGTAGAATGTCTGACGGTCATAAAAAATGCTAACATAAGGACGTATTTGGTTGTATGAAGTTGCAACCAGCAGAACGATTTTGAAGACAGGAAAACCAAAACAGGAATTAGAACACAATGTTAATCGTTTGGTTTGACACAGCTTGAGAACGAAGAGTTAATCAGAATCTGTTTGGTTCTAGGAGCTTTATTAGATGCAGATGCGAAGGTGGAGATACCGCTATGGAAAGAAGACATAATCTAACGAGCAGGTATACGGAACCCTGGGCGTCCGTGGAAAAGGAACCGGCCCAGAATTGGTGCAATTAGTCCTCCTCCTATTTGCACGTAGCAAGACATGGCGTGGAACTCTACCCAAACCAACTGGAGACTTTCCCTCTGGCGCGGAATATGCCCATTGGAGCACCCCGAACAGAGCTTTCGCTGTACTGCTGATGCGGCTTGATCCGGTAAGAACAACAAGAAAGAGGACAGACACTGTCATTAATGTTGAACGCGCCGTGAAAAGAACCGGTCTGTGCGACCAAACAAATTTCAACGCGTCTTCTACCAGCCTTCTGGCCGGGCTGGTCGGGCGGAGCGGGACAGAGTGACGGCTCGGAGAAAGGGACTTGTGGAGCAGAAACGAAACTAGCAATACATGTTGAACAATGAGCAATCGAAGCGAGCCGAGCGGCAAAAAGCTTGCAGCGCCTTGGGCGGCTGGCAGCCAACGGTCGGCTGGGGCAGAAACCGTCTGCCAGTTGGGAGTCGACTGTGGATAGTTGGGAGTCGGCTGGCAGCCCTGACGCGGTGGTCGTCGATGCTAGCCAGTTGGGAGTCGGCTGTGGAAGAAACCGTCCGCCGGTAGAAACCGTTCGCTCGCTGGAGTCGGCGGCGGCTTGCGTGAGAAGTTGAAGAGCGGGGGACTAATTCGGGGGCGCGGGTGGGAAAGAGGAAGCAAGCGTGAAACGAAACGTCGCATGGTTGCATTAGCGCTAAAAGGCCCGCTCAATCTGGGAAAGAAATCTAAAAAAAGATATATTTTGGCCAGGGATTAAAATCACATTGGCCAAGGATAGGCCTTGGGAACCAAATATAATTTGGTCAGGACTTTAATCAGGACTTTAATCCCTGACCAGTTAACCCTGACTTATAGTAGATTTTGTAGTGGTGAAATTTAATTAACAATTACAGGCATATCCAAATAAGAAACGAAGATCAAACAAAGCAGGAGAACAGAATTAAAAGTTAGATTCGCAAACCAGATGGTTCGTTGAGAAACGAATGTATTACTTAAAGAAATCAGTGCCCGGCAATCCTCGCGGATAGGCACCGTTCTCCCAGTCTTGATCCGGCACGAACCTGGAACAACACTGCTACCAGCGCAACACAACAACCGCAGGAACCACCGCCAGACAGTTACGTCTCGGTGACAGGAAGGATAAGACCGCACTTCGCACAAGAGAAAGACTCCATGAAGCGGCTCTGGAACGAAGGCAGTCACTCTCTGGATTAGGGCTCTCAAAACACACGTAACACGGCGGTAGGAAACTGTTTGCTGTGTGTTTAACCCTAATGACCGGAGGCGTATATATAGCCACACACGTCCCTAATCCTATTCCCAGTAAGACGCAAACACTCGGTTGCTCTTGTACACAATACAAAATAATCCGCAAAAGAAAACACTTTCCAGTTAGGAAAGACACAATTAATTACATGAGTAATTAATTACTTAGTTGTATCCTAGTGTAAAAAGGAAGTCAAAAGACGAAAGCCAATCTCCACAAGCCACAAAGTCACAAGCCACAAGCCAATGTGGTAACCCCACCCACCAAGGAGGTAAGCATACCTCCCTCCTAGGACCCTTGGACACTAGTGTCTCATGTGATCCTAAATATGAGGACCACAAAAGTTCTAGGAATGAGCAATATGAGATAAAATATATGAGGACCACAAAAGTTCTAGGAGTGAGCAATATGAGATAAAATTTTCATGCCATTTGCACTAGAGACAAAACTACTTTTGTCACATATACTTGCTACACTACATTAGGCTTAACATAACGGGGAGCCGGATGGAGGTGAAGGCCACGGGCGGCGATACTACTCTTGGCGGTGAAGATTTTGACAACACATTAGTTTATCATTTTATCGTGCAGTTAACGAGGAGGAATAAGGGTATCAAAGGGGAACACATCCGCGCAAACTCAAGAGCACTGCGGAGGCTGAGATCAGCATGCGAGAGGGCAATTAAAGAGGGTGTTGTTGTTTGCCACGGACACCACCCTGAAGGTGGATTGCTTGCATCAAGGTTTTGATTTACAGTCCAAGATCTCTCGTCAAATTCGAGGAACTCAACTTGAAGCTCTTCTCCAAGTGTATAATCGTCGTCCGCAAATGCCTGCAAGATGCCAAGATACAGAAATAAAATGTTGATGATGTTGTTCTCGTCGGAGGTTCAACGCGCATCCCTCGGATCCAAACGATATTGAGGGAATTCTTTGACGGTAAGCAGTTGTGCAAGTCGATCAATCCTGACGAGGCCGTTGCTTATGGCGCTGCTGTTGAGGCTGCTAAACTGGTTGGCCACCAAGGCAAGAGGGCATGTGATCTAGAGCTTGTCGATGTCACACCATTGACCCTCGGAGTAGAGGTGACCAGTGGAGTTATGAGAATAATGATACCAAGGAATACTCCTATCCCTGTCAAGCGAAAGGATTACTTCTCCACGGCCTATGACAACCAAACATGTTGGAAATTCCACGCAGGAACTGCACATACACTAGCACGGTGCAGCAGTATGCCCTTCACAAATGTGCAGCGGAATCCGAAATCAACAGAGTACACCTAGATGGAATGAAGCGAGGCAGAGAATCGTCGTATATAGAACACAAACTTAAATGGACAGCGAGGACTGAAATAACATATATGTACTGAGTTTCATATACAGAAGGTACATTCTTTTCGTTGTGTTACAGACAACCACGGATGGCATTATATAGCCACCGACCATACAAAAGAGTCTAGACTCCATATAGACTTATCAACAGATAACTAGACAAGTACTGCCAACGGTTACATGATTCACATCCGTTGAAGCAGCAGTTACAATTCCTTGACATCTCTTCCTTGACACCTCTTAGAGGTCACAACAGTTACAAACTCAACTTACTCACACCCTTTCAATCAACCATAACTGTCATAATAACTACCAAGCAACCGTTTCTTGAATCCGTTGGAATGGAACAGTTACAACAGCTACTAACATCTAATGATGACCACCTACAGACACGTCCATAAAATTTTGCAACAGTTTTGATGCAAAATCAAAACACAAAGTTTATAAACACACATAAATATTTTAATTCATGAGGCATCAACAAACCAGTCTTCAATTTCATCCATATTTTGAGAGCTTTCATCAAATGGTTGAAGTGCCATGAATAGTCTATCTTCAAATTTTTCTTTAATAGGATTGGCTTGTTGTTTTTCTTTCTCCCAGTACTGAGCTTCAATATGCCGCAATTTATTGCAGAAATAACACATTTCCTTGTAAAATTTAGGAGTATCGCCATTTTGTTCTTTATTTTCATCAGTGAATGCATCACCTTCTGTGGCACAATCTTGATCTTCTTCATAATCACGAACATGACGTTTTCCTTTGTTGCTTGTGGATGGACCTCCAGAATCACATCTATCACCTTTATGTGCCTTCCTTTTTGTATTTTCAACCTTTGATTGAAATACACTTTCGGTGTTGCTTTAAGAAAATCTGTTCATTCTATTTTCATGTGACATAAGAGTGCCCATCAATTCGCTAAGAGAGTAGGTAGAGAGATCTTTGGACTCCTCAATAGCAGCAACAAGAAAATCATATTTTTGGAGCAGACACCGCAACACCTTTTCAACAACTATCCTGTCACAAAGTTCTTCACCATATGTGCGCATCTGGTTCACAATAATAAACAACTGAGAGAACAAATCCTGAATATTCTCACCTCCTTTCTTAGAGAAATTTTTAAATTCTCTACGGAGCGTCTGCAACTTCACTACAGTGATTCTTTTGTCACCGTGAAACTCCCTCTTTAAAATATTCCATACATCAATGGATTTGACAGCACTCGCAATCCTCAGAAATATATTGTCCGCCATGGCTTGTTGTAAGACAAGAACCGCTTTCACGTCTTTCATGAGAATCTCCTTTGAAACTTCAGCCTTTTCCTTCAAAATGCCAAATTTCCCTTTTGAACTTTAGCCACCGGAGTATCCATTTTTCAAAAGATCCCAAAGATCGAGTGAGATGAAAAAGATTTTCATCCTAATACTCCAAAACTCGTAATTGTCACCGACGAACACAGGAATTAACGTCTGCTGCAAATTCAGACCGTTGTTCGCCATCTTAAAAAATCACACAAGAAATTTGCATGCTGTCTTGACACACTGCAACAAATTCTTTAAAAAATACACCCAAAGTAATCTCCAACGTATGCTACGGCAACACGTCAACGACCACCCAAATCACGACCAAACAAGGCTCTAATACCAAAATGTTGGAAATTCCACGCAGGAACTGCACATTCACTAGCACGCTGTAGTAGTATGCCCTTCACAAATATGCAGCGGAATCTGAAATCAACAGAGTACACCTAAATACAATGAAGGGAGGCAGAGAATCGTCATATATAGGACACAAACTTAAATGGACAGCGAAGACTAAAATAAGAAATATGTACTGAGTTTCATATATAGAAGGTACATTCTTTTCGTTGTGTTACAGACAACCACGGATTGCTTTATATAGCCACCGACCACACAAAGAGTCTAGACTCCATACAGAGTTATTAACAGATAACTGCCAACAGTTACATGATTCACATCCGTTGAAGCAACAGTTACAACTCCTTGACATCTCTTCTTTGACACCTCTTACAGGTCACAGCAGTTACAAACTCAACTTGCTCACACCCTTTCAATTAACCATAACTGTCATAATAACTACCAAGCAACCGTTTCTTGCATCGATTGGAATGGAACAGTTACAACAGCTACTAACATCTAATGATGACTACCAACAGACACGTCCATAAAATTTTGCATCAATTTTAATAAAACACGAATATGGATTTATATATTTGAAGGAGAAAGAAGCATGGTCCATGATAACAACTTCCTTGGCCACCTTGTTCTTGACGGAATACCGCCAGGACCGGCGAATACCTCTAATGTATCGGTGACTTTTGAGCTCGACGCCGATGGAGTGCTTCACGCAACTGCTGAGCAAGAAGGACACGATCTCAAGCAACGTACCACTATCAATATCATCAATGAATGTGGGCGGCGGGGCACAGAGGAAATTGGCAGACTAATACAGGATGCGGAGGAGCACAAGAAAGAAGACAGAGAACGCTACATGTAGGATGTTAACAAGTCAGAGTTGGACGTGCTTCTGTGCAACCTCAAAATTTGGGTGACAAAGGGCAACGTGATAGGAGGCATATCGGTCGCAGACAAAGCATGGTTGGAATACGATATGGAGCTGGCATCTACTTGGTTGACCGACAATTAGGACGCAGATGCTGTTGAGTTTCATTAAAAAAAAGAACTGGAGAACATATGGGACGTCATTTCCACATGAAATGTCACATAGATAGGACAGCTCCATAGGGTGGCCGATTTTCTTTTTGGCATAAAAGTCACATACCTTACATCATTGCTTCATTTTTCTTTGGAAAAAAAACACATATAGCACACTTTGGCAAAAAAAATTACCGAAATAGCACACTTCCCATCTTATTTCCCAAACTAGCACACTTTCAGAGTAAAACGCCACTTTATTTGACGTTTTACTGTCTCCGGAACCAAAAGCGCCACTTTATTTGGCGTTTCCAGGCTGGCGCAGGCTAAAGCGCCACATTGTTTGGCGTTTTACTGTCTCCGGAACCAAAAGCGCCACTTTATTTGGCATTTTTAGGCTGGCGCAGACTAAAGCGCCACATGGTTTGGCGTTTTCAGGTAAAAGTACCACTTTATTTGGCGTTTTCCATGAATGCGTCCCACCAAACGGTTGCGTGGCGGAAAAACGCCACATTATCTGGCGCTTTCTATTTATTCGGTAAGCTGGCCGATGCGTCGCGTCGCGTCCTTGTACAACTTTTACGTAAAGCGCCACATTATGTGGCATTTTACAGAAAACGCCAGAGGCGGTGGCTTGTTTTGCTTGGTTACGAGGGGTAAAGCGCCACTTTGTGTGGCGTTTTCAGGTAAAGCGCCACATAAGTTGGCGTTTTCCACTAGGTTCCCCCCCCCCCGAGCGAGCGCGACTTTCCTTTCTCCCTCGCTCGCTCGCTCCTCTTTTTTCTCCGCCACGCCGCTGCTCCTCCGGCGATTTCGTTCTCCAGCCGCCGGTGGTTGTTTGTCGAAGCCGTAGCCGCCGCCGCCACCACAGCCGCCGCCGCCGCCACCACCACAGCCGCCGCAGCCGGCGATTTCCTCCTCCTCGTCGCCCTCCTCCTCGTAACAGGTAGGTCCGGTGATTTCCTCCTTCTCCGCCTCCTCTGTTCTCCTCCTCCTCTCCCCCTCCGGTTCCAGCCCACACCGCCTCCGTTTTCCACACTGCCGAACATGCAGGGAGTGGTCAGTGGCGGAGCCATGAGGCCTGTGCCTCACCCAGCCGGTGGCCAATGACAGTAGTTTGCCCTTCTGCATACGTACTCTTCACTGCAAACTACCATTTTCTTACATGCCCATTTTTAAGATAACAAAACGAACAACAAGAAACCATACGGAGAAATCATGAGTTTATTTGAAATAGTCGACTGCGATAATGATGGATAGCCAAATAAAAGTTATTCCATGTGTAAATGAATCAAATCAGTTTGCCTCCATCACTATCTTATGCAACTGTGCTACCATATCTTCTTCACGCATCCACTAAAAATTATAAAACTATTTCTCCTGTATATATCAGCTTTCCACTTATCTGTCTATTACCAAAAGGTTTTTACTGCCTCTATATCCCTGTTGTCCATATCTTCTAAATATTGATGCATCGCCTCAAGTTCATTTTATTTAATATTGTTGTATCTCCATGGTGGACTACTCACATAATGACACTCTTCGTCTTACACAGTGTAATAGTAAAGACAACCGCGGGAGCATTGTTGCATAAAGGGGTTGCCAGCAAGATAGGGTGGACGCACATTGAGGTGAGATTACATTGCGAGCAAGATATGATTACTTATGTATATTTTAGTTTGGAATGTGTGAGTCATGATGTATTTATTAGTAGAATGTAATTTCATTGGACTGTAACTAATTGGACTATATGTAAGTGGACTGTGTCCTACATGGACTTCTACTATTTAGACATTTGTTTAATATCGCCTGGATTGTTTTACATTTATTGTTTCACAGTAGTGATCATTATTTTGTGAATGATGGTTTGGTTTAATGGTTTCCAAGGCAAATAGATTTATACTTTCAAAAGCTTATTTTCAAATAAGTTTGTTATTACTTCCAAAATATTGTTTTAACAACATGATAACGATTTATTTTCAAATAAGTTTGTTATTACTTCTAAAATATTATTTTACCAACATGATAATGATGGAACACCCATGCCCGAAAACAATGCAGTCAGTTTATTTGTCAAAGTCACTTATACCAATATTATTTGCTTGAACGGGCCTTGTGGTGTTGTTCTGCTAGAACGAGGTTCAACTTCCTTTCGTGGTGTTGTTTAGGATACATCCACCACCTTCGTGAATCACGCGATAATCAAAATTGAACAATGCACTCTAGACCACAATTAATATCCAACAGGTCGCTTTTAAAAAACATAATCAGAATGTCAATTTCTTGATACAACACACGCCAATGCGTCTATAATCGTAACTGATTTCTTAGTCCAGAGGACAATGCACTCTAGACCAAATTCGCTTAACTTAATCATTTTTATATGGTTAGTGATTTTATAAAGTCATTTGAACAAAAACTATTTTAGAGGAAAACCATTTGAACTAATGCAATAGCAATATGGTTAGTGATTTTAGATCAAAACTTTCAAATTATATATCTAACAAAAATTACTCATCAATTCAGGACTATGGCGGACACCTCAAGACATTTTGTCCTACTTTATAATGGAACACCCATGCCAATTGAAATATCTACGACATCTACTTATGTCGAGTTTATGTCATTCGTACATCAAGTTCTTGACATCAACTCATCAATGCACAACATCCATTTAAGTTACACCCTTCCAAGTGATTTAGGTCCGACATTTAACTTATTTCCCACTCAAGTTGTGGATGATGATAGTTGGAAAGACCTACTTAGTATCAGCTACGGGAGGCGTATGAATCTTTATGTTGAGAAATCTGATATTTTGGTTGATGATGATGATAACGATGATGATGATCCAGATTATGATGATGATGATGATGATGATGATAATGATGATGATGATAATGATGATTATGATGATGATGATGATGATGATGATGATGATGATGATGATGATGATGACCTTGATAATGACATAGAATTGCAACAACTTCGTATATATGATAGCAATCATGACGTTTATGTTGACCCGGAAACCTGGAAGGATGATTGGGTGGACCATGCCAATACAGATAACTATGAAAGTTTTAAAGTGGATGATTGGATTGATGACTTTGCAAACCCTTTAGACATGGGAGACGATGAAGTTGTTACAGGACAAGGTTTTAATAAAGGTGATATTTTTGAAACAAAGGCAGACCTCCTTATAAAATTGCAGGCTTGGTCAATCAATAATAATGTCCAATTTCGGACAGACCGATCAAATAAGCATTTCCTTACGCTTATATGTCTGCATAAGGATCAATGTTCATGGAGACTTCATGCATGTGCGTCTAAGAGGATTGGTGGGTTATGGAAAATAACAAAATACACTGATAAACACTCATGCCACAGTGCAATTTTGTACAAGGATCATATGCAATGCAAGTCTTCATATATTGCAAGGATGATAATGCCTATGTTGAGAGGAAAACTAGACATGACCGCTAGGGAAATAGTTGAAAGAGTGAAAGCTGAGTTGTATCTTACCATATCCTACAAGAAGGCTTGGCATGCACGTAAGAAAGATATTTCATCAATCTTCGGAGATTGGGAGACATCGTATGGGACGTTACTTCTATTTCTTAGATTTGTTCAACAAGCTATTCCAGGAACTGTATACAATTTCAAAGCCAGCGAAACAACCCTTGGCCATCGATTTGAACGTGTATTTTGGAGTTTTGGTCCATCTATTGCAGGTTGGGCTCATTGTCGGCCAGTGATTTGTGTTGATGGCACATTTTTGTATGGTAAATATGGTGGGACGTTACTTATAGCTACTGGCATTGATGGAAACAATGGATTGTTTCCCTTAGCTTTTACAGTTGTTGAGAAAGAAAACCGTTCTTCTTGGGTGTGGTTCTTGAATTGCATGAAATATCAAATTCCAATTGTCAGACAAAGGAATGACTTTTGTGTTATATCTGATAGGATGTGCAACATTCATCAAGCTTTGGATGAGGTCTTCCCGTATGCCACTCAACGTAACTGTTTAAGACATTATAGAGAAAACTTTCATAAGAAATTTAAGTCTACTGAATTATATAACTTGATGTGGAAAGCAGCTAAGGCGACTGAAGTGGTAGAGTTCGATAAACACATGAGTGCTATAAAAGCCATTGACCCATCTACTTACAGTTGGCTAATGATTTTAAACCCAAGATTGTGGGCCATGTCTTGTGATGGTGGTTATCAATTCGGTACAAAAACAAACAATTACTCTGAGATGATTAATGGAATTTTAAAGCGTGCTCGCAATCTTCCCATACAAGCCCTCATATGTAGCACATATTATCGGTTGGTCGCGATGTTCTTTAAAAGGAGGAACTCCACAACATCATTAACTGGCCAATTCACCGAGAGAATAGCTTATAAATTGGAGAAGTTGGAGCAGGAGGCACGGAAACATCACATTAGTGTCCGAGTAAATGAGTTCGAATTCACTGTCAATGATGTGTCAGGAAATAGTTATCAGGTGCATCTTCTGCGAAATCCCTATCCTTCACAGTGTACTTGTGGTAAACCACAAGTTCATCATATCCCATGCTCACATGTACTGGCATGCACTAGTTTCATACACCATGAATATTTTCAGTTTGTCAGCAGTTGGTACAAGCTAGACAATTATAGGATGACATATGCCCCTCAGTTTAGTGGAATCCCAGATAAAAGATACTGGCCAGGGTTTGATCCAACCATGGGTCTTGTATATCTTCTACCACCAGTTGTTACAACACATGCAGGAAGACCTAAGGTGAAGCACAGAATGACAAATATGGATATTGATCCTAATCGCACTTCTTACAAATGTGGAAACTGTGGTGGTTTAGGTCATAATGAGAGAACATGTAAGAAAAGGAATGGTTAGAAATCTCAAAATCTTAGTTGTTTTGTACTTTGAAATCTCTATCTGTAATCTTAGTTTGCTAACTCGCATGAGGAGGGCGGGATGAATAAAATTTCCTCCTGACTTCTGTAATAGTAATAGTAGATGTAATTTTATTGTATGTATTTAGTCGTTTAATACCATATTGTGATATTTTTTTCTTTCTTTGTATAGACATGGTGAAAGGATATGAAACATTGCGGATTACATGCCACTCCACCGAAATTTCTAGGTGGCAGTTAACAGATGCAGATGTGTTAGGGTATGTTCGTACAGCGGGGTTAAGATCAATCATTACCCTTTCTAGGGTTCACTTTGATGCATCATTGATTACAACACTTACTAGAAGGGGGAACTCAACTACAAATTCCTTCCACTTGCCTTTGGGTGAGATGACAATCACACTTCAGGATGTTGAAGTCTTACTAGGTTTACGTGTTGATGGCGATGCTGTTGGAGCTCATCATCCTATAGGTCCCAATGAAGGTCAATTTAGTTCTTGGTCTTCCATGTGCGACCATATCTTAGGTTCACATCCAGAAGGGCTTGATCATGGGTCCGTCCAGTTGAGTTGGTTGCGTTCTACATTTGTAGGAATTGACTTGGAGAATGCCGACGATCAAGTCAAACGTCGATACACAATTGCATACTTGTTACACCTTTTAGGTTGTTTTCTATTACCAGATGGTACTGGTAACGAGGTTCATCTTCGCTACTTGCCTCTTCTAGTGGATTTTGACCGTTGCGGTTTATACTCCTGGGGCAGTGAAGTTTTAGCATACTTATATCGTCAGTTGTATAGGTGTCGTCCAAGTTCTAAACAAAGACGATTATCTGGGTGTGTGCATCTATTGCAACTGTGGTCTTGGGAAAGGTTGCATGTTGGTAGACCTGGAAAGTTGGACATGCGAGATGATTTTCAGTGGCCTGTACATGCTCCACTAGGCTATAGGTAAGTCATATGAATATATAAATACTCTATTTTTGAAAGTATAATCTCATAATATTCTTATCATTGGTAACTTATGTGAAACAGATGGAACCATCTGATGGAGCGTGTACATGTACCACGAGGAACTGTGACGTTCTACCTTAATGAGATTGATACCCATCAGCCAAGTCAGGTAAGAGTTTTAATTCACTTCATTCTTAAATTTTACATACCTTTATTTGCGAAATATGTATTCTAATGTATTGTCATAATTATGGTTATTTAAATTTTTACAAATATTTAAATTTGCAATTAGTTTGGACACCTTATAGTGTTGAACTGTTGGCCAAGTTGCCGCCTATGTGTCAACATGGTAGAGATATTTGGATGGCACGTGTACCAATGCTCTCTTCTACTATAATCGAGTGGCATGCTCCTGATAGAGTCCTAAGACAATTTGGTGCTCACTGTCAACCACAACCCCAAGACCTTCCTATATATCAACGGATTGATGGTAGAGGGCGTAGCAACAATGACTGGTTGGTCCAATATAGCACAGAGCTAAATGCATGGAATGACAGACGTAATAGTATAGTTCAACTTCCTGATCCTTTGACTGTCGAGCTACCCCCTACATGGTACAAACCTCAGTATCATGTTCAAAAGCAACCTCCCCTACGGACGATGTGAAGCCCATATACTGGTCGAGGGTAGAATAGTGAGGCGATCTTAGGTTCGGAGAGTAGAGCACGACGGTAAAGTGGGTAGAGGAAAAAGACAAAATCGGGATGAATAAAAGCAGCAGAAAAGAACAACCGCGGCCACCGTCTCCAAATCATGAGGATTCAAGAACAATTGTAGCACCAAAAGCAAAACATGGTAGAGTGAAAAAGGTTTACCTGAGAATGCTACCATCAAAAAGTTTTTCAACTTTGCTCCAAAAGTTCTACCGCCATTCTCCTCAAGCTACTCTTTTTTTTTTGTGACGGGAAACCCCTCTCGCTCGAGCGCCACTTTTGTGACCCCCGCAGACAAGGTAAACCCCGGAACCAGCCACTTCTTTTCAGGGGGTACCGCGGCGCGCTCAGTAACAACGCCAAACAAAGTGGCACTTTTACCTAAAAACGCCAACCAATGTGGCGCTTCTGTCTGCGCCAGCCTAAAAACGCCAAATAAAGTGGCGCTTTTGGTTCCGGAGACAGTAAAACGCCAAATAAAGTGGCGTTTTACTCTGAAAGTGTGCTAGTTTGGGAAATAAGATGGGAAGTGTGCTATTTTGGTAATTTTTTTTGCCAAAGTGTGCTATATGGGTTTTTTTTCCTTTTTCTTTTTGGCATAATAGTCACATACGATACATCATTTCTTCTTCTTTTTGCCAGTTAGTAGCGCATTCAAGAGAATGTGTCACCCAGTGGCAGAATCAAGAGTTGGTGGTTGGGGGTCAAAAAAGTTTCAATGCTTAATATAAGATTAGAATTCATGACATCAAGTACAACAATAAATATGCTAACCACTACATCAAGTCAAGTTATATATTTTGTTGTGTCAAAGAGAATATATATAGCAACTGCATTCTCTATGTATGCCAAAAAATAAATAATAAGTACACAAGGATTTGAAATTGAGAACTAATGGTAATGGTTGCAGCTACAAACCACTCCACCAAGTCTATATTTGTGACTTATGTATGGTAAACATTATATATATTATTAATATAACATTATAAACATATGTATATATACAAATATATACATTACATTTTTATTTTTTTGGGGGGCGTTGCCCCTGCCCGCTACCCCTTGGGTCCGCATGTATGTGTGAGGATGTATAGTTCACTAGGTATTGAACTCTACAATTAACCAAAAATTACCGATGATGGTGAATCCCTCACAATAGGTTAGTTTCTCCTAATACTACTATAATATTGTTTGGGACGCTATGTTTCTTTTTTATATTTGGTCTATCTCTACTAAAAAATTCTCTCACGTCTCACCACATACTTTATCAGTTGTAACCCACACCATTGTAAAATAAAAAACAAAATTGATCACATTAGAAGAACTTTCATGTGAGATTATAGAGGGAAAAAAACTCACTACAGAAAAAATGCCCATTAGTGGCATTTATTCTAGTGGCTTTTATAAAAAAAGCCACTATTTATTTAATTTACAAACATTTTTATTTAAAATGCCTCTAATCCCCTAATATTCAGTTTCTCAAAAATAGTAAATTTTAAAGGCATTTATATATATGAGTTGTGGCAATTACAAAATGTCAATTTGATATTTCAATTTGTCCAATTTGATAGCGGGCAGTCCGCTTCTGAGAAATTAGGCTTCACGCTATTCCCAAACCCCCTCACCCGCCCACGATTCTCCCCCGGCCGGCTTCTGCCCCGCGACCCCCCACGGCATCGCAAGAGAGGAGAGCAGTCTCCTAGTTCCATTCGTGAGATGGGGGTTTTGGTATATCGATCCCAAGAACCTCTGGACTCCTCCTAGTCCTTTCCTCCCACCATCCTAACCCCACAAGCCACACCCAATTCTGAGGAGCGAGCCCCCGATGACACCGACGGGCTAGGAGCGGGCGCTTGCGCTTCCGAAGCGGATCATCCTGGTCTGGCACGGCGAGAGAGAGGGCAACCTGGACAACTCCACCTACACGACCACACCATACTACAAGATCCCGCTCACTCCCGACGGCATCTGCCAGGCCCGCGCCGCCGGGGGCTAGATCCACGAAGTGCTCTCGGGTTTCGGTAGGTCGCCGAACTGGAAGGTCCACTTCTACGTCTCCCCTTACGAGCGCACCTGGTCGACACTCCGGGAGATGGGTCGTGCCTTCCCTAGGGACTGCGTCCTCGGCATCCGCGAGGAGTGCCGCATCCGCGAGCAAGACTTCAGGAACTTCCAGGTCATCGAATGGATGTACGTCATCAAGGAGATCTGGGAGAGGTCTGGCTGGTTCTTCTTCAGGTTCCCTGAGGTAATGGCCACAAATATTGTTCTTTGCCTCCTCTTTTCCACGAATTCATAATGAATTAGAATGCCTTACACCAAACTTTATCTTCTATCCAGGACATTGTCTTAAATGTGTAGACTAGCATCACAACTATATCCTCACAATCATTTTAATCAGATTTAGAACTAGACCACAATCAAAGTGGTGAGTTTCCTGAGAAATTGAGCAACATATAAACTTGTAACCTTCACATTAGTACTACAAATCTTTCTTTTTATACTGCAATATGTGCCCATGTTTTTAAAGGAGTTATAATATATGTAAGTGCACTAAGTTAAATCTTTTGGTCTATTGAAAGTCGTGTGGATTCTATAAATATGAGTAGGAGGACTACAACATGCTATTATCACTATCAAATGATTCTATGAGAGTAATGTGCCTTGCAATTTCTTGTATTTTATTTGGAAGTATAGTGATTGCCAATTGGTGTTTGGCTTTTTCTGTTAAAAGTCTATTTTATGATTGTTTTTTTCTACTTCAATTTGGGTCTTCTTGCTGGATTGGTAATCCTACCTGGTCTCTAATAATTTTAATAAGAAAATAAGTAATTGATATTAGAATTATCTTTACTTCCCCCCAGGTGATAGCTACATGTAGATACAGACAGATACAATCTTGTTCACACAATACTTATAGATGTAGTACAAGATGACCTCTTAAGACGAGGGCACTGATGTAGGTGAGCTACATGAGTGGGCTTTTCTCTCATATTAATCCAACAATGAGTCAATTTTGTAACCTCCATGTTGGCACAACACCATAGACTCATATAAGAATTAAGAAGTGTCTTGGTGATAAGATCAATACCAACCTAGAATGGGAATGCTGGTAGTCTATCATCTTGAGGTGATCATATTTGCTATCTCACTAATTGAGGCTATCTAGGAAGAAGAGAGTGCAGCTATCATGATTCCCCAAGAGAGTGTAGAACATCTTTAAAAGCGGTGAGAGAATGCCCCGAGTGAAAATTCATCAATTACTTCCAAAAGAAAGTAATCCTACTTTTATAAACCTGAAAGCATAGTGTTGTTTCCAATAGTAGATGGTATGCTGATAGATAGAAGTAGACTCATGTAAGATAGTGTTTTCAGTACTAGAGTATGCAATCTGCCAACCACCATTTTGAAAAAATGAGAAATCCAAATGAAACATAGAAAAGAGAGACATTGCCTGAAATGGTATATACTGAAAATAAACCAAGAGAGCATGCAAGCCTAATAGAAGTTAACATCCAGAAGAAACTAAAACAGCCAAACAAAAATGACATAGAATGGATACAGACCCCAAAAAAAGAAAACACATTCATTCAGGTTTTCAAGAGAATATGCACAACTCATACCAACAGGGAGCATAAAGTAGGAGTCAATCTTGGCATGGAGGAAGAGCAATAAACCTAATAGACATCATCCAAAAGAAGTTTTACATTGTTTGGCAATATTCTCAGGAGATCCTGCTAAAACAGTGTAGCAATATCTTCAGAGTTTTGTGGTTCAACAATTTCAACTAAATTCAGGGTATACTACTTCATAAACAAAAATGTTGTGCCCGCTCTTTACATAGAGAAGGTCAAGTATGATGAAATATGGGAAAGGGGAATGGGGCTCCTATGGGGGAAGGGGAAATGGGAGGAGTTGGGAATCTACCTCGATAAACTATTGAAACACTCATCCTCAAGTTGCAGCATCGTGTCAAGCATGCATAGTTTGTCACATATATCATGCATTTGCGTACTAAAAATGTTATCGTGAGGAAGTATGCAGCTTAGCTTTTAGATCTAATTTTTTTTAAGTATTGACATGAACAATTCTATAATCAAATTCTATTTCAGTATTAAGGAATGCATATTTTAGTGCATTGACCTATGATGCCACTGTTTTCGGTCAGTCTTTGATGCCTCTCAGTCTCTAGGAGGTGAAGTTGTGATTAAAATGAACCACAATGATTTACACTTACAACATATTTGACAATTTAATCAACCAAAAAAGTGCTACCGCAAGTTTTTATAATATATATTTATGGCTCCCTAATTGTTTCTCCTTATTTGGTGGTTTATCATCTTTGTGTAAAGTTGGACTGGAATTTTTCTGATTCCTCTTTTCTCTAGTACTTGTGATACCAGTTTGACAAGGAGGCATTAGATTGCTAATGAGGTGACTTGATTCATGATTATGGATATCATTCGAATCTAACATCTTATATTTCAGGTATCTAACTGTGTGGGCCTTCTTTCATTACTTATGCATAGTGGATTACCATCATTCCCTTTTGAATTTCCATATTACATGGATTATCATCAATGATTGTTAATGATGTTGCTTTATTATCATTCCAGATGCTTGATCCAAGGATTCTATACCAGGAAACGCCTGACACAACACTGGAGACAACTAATCCAAACTGAAGTCGGAGAGAAGCCTTCTGAAGATGTCAATGGTGGTGAATGTTTGGATGTAAAGGTGAATATAAAATTGGTTTTTATTGACCTTTTAAAGAATGTAGAAGTCTTACCATATTGATCTGATTTTTTATTGACGCATATGTATGTAAGGAATAATGGATTAGAAGAATGTTTCTCCTGAGCTCCTGCACTGTCGTTTTGCCTTCATTTTATTTTTTAATCCAACATTTCAATCGCTATCTTCACTATTTGGATAATATTTGTACTAAACTTTTGCTGTGTAGAGGGTAAGATCAGATAAATTAGTCTTTTATCTTATGGTGTGAAGTTGTCTTATATAAATTGATGAGATAATTTAGTCTTTCCTCTTATGGTTGAATTCTATATTTTGTTAGTGCTAGTCTTATAAGTGAATTGAGATTTATTGTCCTGTCTACAATGATGTGTTAATTTTTAGAATACCACAATCTTTGTAGATGCAATTGATTATAACATCCATGAGTTACAACAAAATAGTTAAGAAAAGTGTGCAAGAAAAAAGGTTTTTAGATCAACAATTTTAGCATTATTTTAGATCAACAAAATAGTTAAGAAAAGCATGCTTTTATTGCAGACTATCGACACCATGGATCCTTATGAAGGTGTTGTTATCTCGCTACCACTGTCAGTGAAGGATTGTTTGCTCAAAATACTCAGAAAGTTGTAGAAAACACCAGTAATGGTAGCAACTAGACTGTTGAATACATTTTTTGAGGGTCTAATAGTTAGGGGTTGATGCCTTAAGAGAGGCACATGCACATGAATATTAAACGAGATGACATCAATATATACATACACTTTTTTATATCCTCCCAACACAATATTGCATGCACTTAACCACAGGGACATTGCTTCAACATTAAAAACTATTGCTCCTGTAATACCACACAACCAGTTGTATGGCCTTTAGATATTTCCTCGCTCCCCTTTGTTTAAATCCAACTAATAAAGGACATGAAGGTGTTTGTAGGTACATTGATCAGTAAATAAAGAACAGAGGAATTACCCCCACACTACCTATTAACGATAAACATAGAATAATAAGTTGTGTCTAATTTTGAGCAGCATGTGCCTCACATGTGCAATTCTTTCTTATATTCATGGCTAATTTCCTGGCTATCTCTTCTCTATCATAACCTTCTTCTCTTGGTATATTGGGTGTGCCCCCACATCATCACTACCCAACAGATTGGCTCAGGTTATCATGGCATTGGAGTGGATGATTCCACACTAGAATGGGCATGAATATCTTCATACCATGGTAATCCACTAGTTACCCCTTGATCTCTATTCTAAATGATGTAGTTAGGTACTTGGGTTCATTATGTGTGTCTAAATACTTGTGCCTATTTTTACTAGAAGTTTAACACTTTTGATTGCAGGAAGTTCCCAATCATAGTTCTGAGAGTGCAACTAACCTTCTAAGCTATGTAAGTGTTACTGAATTTAGCCTCACATTTACATATATCACATGAATATCCAGATGTATTATTTCTCATAGTAGCAAGACTGTAACTATTCTAATTCTGTTTTAAGTTAATGATTAATTATATCATGAATATGACTGTCATTCATGGCATGAAATGGAAGAAACATGTAATATTGGAAGACACTAGATTGTGACCAGTGAAGCATCCTACTAGTGATTCTCATTTTCACATGCCATATAGTGAGATAGTCCTATAATATCATGATTTAGCAATGATTTCTGAACATCAGGTGTTAGTTTCACTCTTTCTAGGATTATATATGGTTAAATTGTATCATTCTTGGTATGAAGATGTGCCCTTACCCTAAAACCAATAACAAGAAAAAACATAAAACTAGCTCAGTCCCCTAGTTGTCATGTTTGGATGGAGAATGTAATATGTTGGGGTTTTGCTATAGTCCAGTGCTTGAAGTTATCTCATAGATGGCTGGGTTATGGAGTTCTTTTTGCTATTATCTATTCTCTAGATTCTATCTATACTCTGTGCAACTTTCTCTTCTTACCCTTATGCTCATGTAATAATAGGGATTGGCCAGGTACATTCCTGCAAGTGCAACACTTGATAGTGTGACAAAAAAGTGGAACCTTCCCTTCTTTGAGGTTTTTGTCCATCTTGTTCCTTTATATTCCACTTGAGTAAAGGAGAAACATCACAAATGTGTTCCTAAGGTCTTATTGTTTCTCTACTTGGTTTATTAGGATTGGAGATTCATTGGGAACTTGATGGATGATGGAAAATTGTCTATATATGGGGAAGAAAGGTTTGACACATGTTCGGATCATATTCACGAGAAGGATGTGATATGGTATGATGCTAAAACTATGCTTAATTTAATAGTACACTCAAGTGGTGCTCACCTTTATATTATTAATATGGGAAGGCCTTGGAATACAAGAGTTGAAAGCTTAGCACAAATATAATTTCTTTCTTCCCAAAAAATTAAGCTTACATATCATAATGCTAGTTTGGCTTGATCCTACATTATGCTGTGAATGAAGAGTCACTACATGTTAGACATTAGTTGATCATTTCTGTTGTGGTTTAGCTTGAGACATTATGTATATTTTATGAATTTGCATAACATGTGGCATGCAACTTCTCTTGCAGGGCTGTTTTGGCCTGCCTTTCGATTATTGCTCATAAAAATAGGGCAAGAAGGTTGGATACACACTAGTATCTGTTTCAGATGTTGGAAAAGAACAATGGAAAAAATATTGCCGAAACTTCTTCTCTAGATATGATCATAAGGCATGAATGCCATATATGTCATTGCTAGACAAAATAATGTTAACAACATAACAATAAGTTATCATGGCGAGACTTGCAAAGCCCATAATCAACAAAAAAATTCTTAGGTTATTGTAGCAAACCCTAGGGCCTTGTTAAGCCCAAAAAGGGCAACAAAAAATTCACCTTTCTTCTATGGAAACATGGGTGTAGGGATAATTTGTTATTCAAACCACAATCTCATAGGTAGTCTGGACCATACATTTGTATTGTAATTCTATGCTACACCTAGGCAAGAAGGTCTATTTTTCACTTAACCTAGTCAGTAGACTTCCTCCTATAGAAATACCATACTCTGAGTCTGAGGTGACTTTCCTGGCAGACGTCCAGAATAGAACTGTTATCTTTTATATATCAGTTTCTCATACCCGTGTGTATCACAAAAAGGAGATGCCTGATAACTATGTGTCAGGATAAAGAGATGCCTGGTATGTGTTGTGAAAAGGGAGAATGTAGCAACAGACGATTTCTCATCAGTTGTGAAAAGTTGGTTTGCCTAGGCAAGCTTACTACTTTTCTTTCTACACTTTTCCTCTACATGGTTATTCTTGACTTGTAATTGGGGAGGACCAGAATTGATGTGGATCCTAATGACAGTCTCCATTAATTATAATATAGACTGCAGACTAAAGGAAAATGAGTTGTTAGAATGAAACAAGTAATATCCTCACACTACTTGATCCCATTCTGCAGTATTGTTATACCTTGGTTTATGTTTTTCATTGGTATTCTTTTGGGATGTATCCAGGTTCCTTTTGCTTGTTCCTCACTCAATCGTGATGATGTATTCATACTATACACAGAGAAGAAGATCTACTAATTCAATGGCACAAATTCCAATATTCAAGAGAGAGCCAAAGCCTTAGAGGTTATCCAACATTTAAAGGATCAATACCATGAAGGGACTTGTGATGTGGCTATTGTTGGTAAGAATCTTCAACCAAAAAGCTTAATCTAATAGCTCAGTGTTGTTTACTCAAACAAACTTTCATGATTTTTAGAGGATGGTAAACTTGTAGCAGAATCTGATTCTGGTGAGTTTTGGGTGTTGCTTGGTTGTTATGCACCAATCGGTAAAAAGGTGACTAGTGAGAATGATATTGTCATGAAAACTACACCCAGAAAGCTTTACTGGTAATAGCTTGCAATTATGCTCTTCTCATTTCTACAACTGAGGTTGCTTGGACACATCTCATAAAACTTGACAATAGCTTGCTATTATCCTCTTCTCATGTCAAATTCTAAATTTAGAAATGAAATACATATGTCATGGGATGTAAATTTTGGAATTACACCTTAGTAATAATTGATCTTATTTTTTTTTAATTCAGTGTAGTGTTATTTTGAATGAAATATAGCATGAACAATAATTTGTATCAGTAAATTCATAGATTTGTGTATTGTCATCCACCCCCCTTGAATTTAAAGTATAAATTTAGATTTTGGTACCATTTTTTAGAAGGGGAGTGTCTTTTGTTAAGATCAGATTTCAATTCAGCTGTCAGCGTCAGCTACAAGGATTTGCTAATTCAGTCCTCTGTGCATCATTGCATGTCCCAGGACAATTTGGTTTCCCGGTGCATGTTATAGATCTGCACCTTCGATAATCACACTGAGAATGGGAAGTAATCTCACATGCTAGTTTTTTAGAGGTCTGGTAGATCTAGGAGGATGATTAGTTAAAAAAAGTCATGGTGGAAAGCGGTATATAAATCACTGGAACTTGTTCCGGAATCTAAGCACAGGAGCAAGAAATGGAGGGAGGAGGGGAGTGATTGAAGAAGCGGGGAGTAGAAAAGGAGAAGTGGAATCCAGAATCTAGGAGGGCCATGACACATCAGGAATGAGGGGAAAGAACAAAGTGAGTAGTAAATGAGGCGGGCAACTCAGGGGACCTATTACCTAATTCATATATATCTTAGTTTTGGATGAATATAATTTAAACTGCATGTGTGCTAAACTAATATGTCCTAGTTGACTAGAGAAACGCCATAATTTTGCATATAAGACAAGGCAACACAATTTTGGAATTTCCTTCTCTATAAACCTCTCCATTAAGTGGACTTACACAATCTCACAAAAATTCAAAACATGTTGGATACTTGTTGTTTAACCCCGTTTCTACAATTGGTACCACTTGCATACATCTGAGAAGACTTCACAATATCTTGCAATCATCCTTATATCATGTCAAATCCTGAATTTAGAAATGAGATACAGTTGTTTTGGCCTTATGGGATGCAAATCTAGAATAACACCTCAACAAATATTTATCCTACTTTTATTTCAATTGTTTCTTTATAAAAAGGTGTCCTAATGAGTTTCGAGCAGTTCTTACAGTCTTGCATCACGTTTCTTACAAAATTACATGTGATATATACACTAGGCATCACCACTAAATTTTTCTTAAACTTCATTTGGTACCACATTGCTATTAAGTATGATTTGTTTTATTCTACATGACCATTCCATCGGTCATTATGAATTATCATGAGATGTTAATTGATGGGGTAAACTATGAAGAGGTCACTGTGAACTACATGGCAATGTGGGTCCAAAGCCTAACACACAAACTAGAAAAAAAATAAAATTAGTTTATTCAAGTTCATGTCTCTAGCATCTAACCCACGTCAAGTTAGAGTTGGGTCATGTCTGATTTTGCCAATGGTTTCAATTTGGACCTCAAACATTTAACTCTTATGACTTATCCATATCTTCCTTTTATGTGAAAACTTTAAATATAGTATAAAAATGATTTTGGCATATGTATTTTTTATTATTAACCTAATGGATTAATATGACTGACATTGTTTTCGTATCTCTCTAAGGTGAAATTCTAGATTTATTGAAGCACTGCATTAGTTTGGAGCGCCTAATTCTAGATAACAAGTTATCCAAAAACATTCCCTCTACTATTAGCTTCTGTAGAAATATTCAGGCAATATCCTTGGCCAATAACATGCGCACTGGACAAATTCCAAATAATATGGGTTCCCTTAGAAATCTTCATACCCTCTTTTTGGAACATAATAAGCTCACTGGAACAATCCCAATTTATGTAGGGAGCATTAACACCCTCAAAAACCTCTACCTGAACCATAATGAACTTACAGGAACCATTCCCATAGAACTCAATCGTATTAATGGTTTGGTGAGCCTCCATTTGCATTCCAATAGATTCCACAACGCAATCTCTTCTGTATTTTTTGATTTTCCATATATGCAACATCTCCACTTGGGAGATAACCTTCTCGTTGGGACACTTCCTGGAATTTTGGAGAAAAAATACCGAGCCTTATTGAGCTAAACCTAGAAAACAACAAGCTAGAGGGATCCATCCCTTCCTCTGTTTGTATCACAGCTGTGGCATGGCCTCTCTGGCCCTCTCCTATAGTAGAGCCTTTCTACTTGCTTCAAATCAATGAATATTTTCATGTCTTTTCTACTGTGGGTTTGAGAGGAGGCCTAAGAAGGGAGAACCTGGGGAGCCAGAGATCATGACTGTCTTTGATTATTTTAGAAAACATCATCAGATAGAGCTCAAGTATTCAGACCCTCTGCCCAAACGACCCTAAGTCATTGTCAACATTTTAGAGGTCTGCTCTGGTTGAGAAGTCCAAGCAAAAGCCTCAAGAAAGAATGGTTGTTCTTAGTCATGTGGGTTCCTCCCTGTTCCCTTAATTGTTAAAACAACATTTGTATATTTATCTTTTTTTCTTTACCCACTCCATCTAAAATAATACCCTTTCTGTAACATGTGGTTGTGATGCAGGCCCTAAAAGCCAATAACAATGGTACTGATCCTCTACTAAGATCATGTAAAATTGCGATCCAGAGTCAGTTCACCAAAGTTGATGGACGTGTTGTGCCGACCCCAAAGGTATGTTATGTTCTTTTTTTTCCTTCTTGCTTTGCCTAAAGGACACTGAGTATCTGTAATTCATATGCGTTCTATCTTTTGTATCCCCCAGCTAAAAGTTGGCAACGGTGAAGATTTTTTCCCACATAATGGGAGGTGGAATTTTAACAACAAGGTGATGCCCCATCCAGTTTTAACATCTATAGTTTGTTGTTCCTTTTTTAATAAGCTTCTATTTTTAACCATGCCACCCACTCTTTTGCAGAAACTCTATCTATTACTCATTTTATTGCATACTGCTATAATTGAGGTGCATCTGACATGAGTTTGAATCATTTTCAAGTGATGCAAGTTTTTAACAGCTGAAACAATGCATAATCTTCCAGAAACTTCAATTTCAATGCTATCATGGTTACTGATTACTTCAAAATATAGAATACCTTGGCTACAACAATGCATCACCTATTATCCAATGGTTTTGGGAGGTGGATCAGGGATTCTACCTACACATAAAGATATTTCCTGAAGGAATTCTAAAGTCGGCATGCCGCAAAGTAGATATTCATATAAGGGAAGAGACGGATCCTATGATGTAGAAGTTATTGTATTGAATAGAAAAATGTTGTATGAAAATATATCATTGGGGTTGTATTCCATCTAAGGGGCAAGGTAAAATGTCCTCCCCATGTAATTGTCATTTGATTATAAATAAAGATTTCATACTTTTCGAAAATTGAGTTTGGCTTAATGGAATTCAATTAGAAAACCTGATAATAAACTAAAAATTTAATGACTAAAAACCATGAAAATGTAGTAATACATAACTAGTATGTCATTAGTGGCTTTTTTTATATGCCATTGCACTAAAAAAGAATCTTTTCATACAACAACGTAATACAAATTAGTGGCATTTGTATAAAAGCAAATTGATGGATAGTGGCTTTTTTCTAAATGCTAAATGATGTTTTAGTGGCCTTTATTTGACAATTTTTGGAAGCCACGAAAGCCAAACGTTTAGTGGAATGTACAACTTACGCCACTATCTTTCTAGTGGCATTGGTACTAGAGGCATTTTTTTAAGTGTCAACAAATGCCACTAAACATGTTTAGTGGCGTTTATTTTTTTCAGTGACATTTCTAAAAGGCCACTAATGGGCATTTTTGCTATAGTGACTCATCTAGAAAAATTAGACATGATGTGCTCTACTAATTAACTCTGTGGTGGTGGAGTATCATTGACATCAATATTTATGCCAACTGTCTCATTTATAAAGTCACAACCTCAATTTGATCAGAAAAACATTAAATATGGAGCAAATTATCCTATAAAAATATTATATAAATGGCAAACTTAAAAAAATTAGTCTTAGCAATCTATCCTACCGTGGAAGGTACATTAACAAATCACCTTATTTTATGTAACAAAACATCATTACACCTCCACATAGTTCAAACATCATTATTTTCTGGCGTGACCCGTGATTTTATGGGAAATGTATTAAAATTCAAATCCTCCACATAAATGTACCCAAATCCTAATCTCTGGCTGACCACTGATATTTCTCTCAAGGTGATAGGATCAAAGAAACAAAACATATTCAAAAGGACCATCATAGCCTATTTTTCTCAGTATTTGCTTGTCTAGACCACAAAAAATCTAGAAACCAACAACAAAAACCATACATCATACAAGTAGGGTTAAATATTACAATTCAAAATTGGCCTACAATTTTTTCAAATACAAAGAATTTGTAAGACCACTTAGATATATTCAGAAAATCAGGTGTCCCACTAAGACACACATTCTTATATCACTAATATGATATGATAAGATACAAGATGGTATTAATTACCATAGAAGAGATTTTTTATGTCCCTCTCTATATGTCTACTATGTCACTCACAAGAAAAAGATAAAAATCACCTTTTCTATACTTTCGTAATTGCTCAGATGCTATAGCACCATTTGACAGTCAACATACAAATTTAAAATTTATTCTCTTGACTGGTTAGCAAATATTTTATATACAATCAAAGAAAAACTCTTTGAAACAAATAATATCAGAACTTTCACTACTGTCATTATTTGGACCATATGGACAAGATGAAACCATTGGACTAATAAAATAAAGCACATCTCTGTAACCACTTATTGCAAAAAATAATTATTCATATCATATGACCATTTTATGTAGATAACTAGGGAATGGTGGTTGTCATCAAGGATGATAATAACAACAAAAACTTGGGCTATAGAAACTTTATAGAAGGAAGGAAAATCTTCTTGATTGAACAAATATCCTAAATGGGGTTGATGTGGACTTACCCTCATTATAGCTTTTATTCTTTGGAGGCCTATTGTCTGGGATGCATCCCCATTATATATCTAAACTTATTGCTTTAACCATGATCTAGTGATTGGTTTTTTTTCACCCTTGGAGCTCTCAAAGTCGATTTGGGTTGACTAATATAAATATATTGGTTGCTTTTTTTATGTGGTTGTATTCTAGAAATTTGAATGATAATTAATTATTATAAAAAGAGAGAGGGTGGGGTTACAAGAGAAATAGTTTGTCTTACCCTTACCCACCATAGTCTAACAATGATGGTAATCACCTATCTCCTCAATTGCCTTACTCTCACTTTATCTTTACCTTCTTGTTCACTGAGTAAAAAGAGAGAATAATGGTAAAAGTGTTTTCTAGATGGATTCACATTAAAAGTCATTTGGTTAATTGTTATTTTTCAGGTAGCACTAGTACAATATTACATATATTAGAATGTTGATGTCCAATTTGTAGTGCACTAACGTGCCAGAAGGTGGACTCGATAACAAATGTCAATTGGGGTTCATGCTCAATAGCTCCAACAATCATACTTGTAGAATCGGTGTTGCCTCAGAATCAACACTAGTACATATACTACCTTTAATGTTGGTTAAAATGTCCTTTTAATGTTGGCTTCAAAGCGACACCCAAGTGGGCGACAATAAAGGTAGAAGCCTACGGTGTAGGTTGAAAAATCGACTACACAGAGTCATCCCTGATTGTAACCAAAAAAGAACCAACACCGGTAGGATCCATAGTTGTCAG
Source organism: Alisma plantago-aquatica (assembly GCA_963693085.1). Classification (NCBI taxonomy): domain Eukaryota; kingdom Viridiplantae; phylum Streptophyta; class Magnoliopsida; order Alismatales; family Alismataceae; genus Alisma; species Alisma plantago-aquatica. Next base: position 796,798,791 of record OY856414.1, on the reverse strand, counting down.
TTATTTAAACAATACTGATGCCTATCTCATCTTATTGTCATCTGTTACTTATGTAAAAACTGATGACTAACTCCTTTTCCAAATAAAAAAGTGTTTGGTTCATAATCATCGATTCAGGATAAAACTGACAATATAGCTACAAATTGTCATCAGTTACGAGTTGATAAATTGACACCTATCTCCATACCCGAATTTTTTTGGCCTGGGTTAGACATAGTCATCAGTTTCTTATAGACAACTGACATATATCTTCATTTACGGTTATTATAAATAATCAACGACCAAGTGTCATTTTTTTTCAATACCAACTTGCAAGCCTGCCGTCTGGCTGGTCAGTAGGATGCAGAACCTACAATTCAGTTTAGAACTATAGGTTTATAGCATCCTGTGATTTTAGCCTAACAATAGGCCACAAACCTGCAATAAGAAGATGATTAAGATTATATATATACATCATGTGATTCACACACATGTAGAAACACAATTCATTCATTCACATGATTCACACACATGTAGAAACCTGCAGTTCCATTCATTCATCCATTTTTACATTCACACACATGTAGAAACCTTCATTTCCATTCATTCATCTATTTTCACATTCACACACATGTAGTAACAAACAAATCCATTCATTTCATCCTTTTCACATTCACACACATGTAGAAGCACATTCATTCATTCATCTTCACATTCAGACACATGTATATAGATCAAATTTCAATAAGACAATTAAAAAAAGTCATTCACAAATGTATATATAAGAACTACATATATACAGAAATAATTACGCCAAAGTTTAGAAATGTCATTCTTTATCATCAGTACCCCAATCATAATAAAACAATTCCTCCCTTTCAAAGGCTTTTGCCAATTGTTCTCTTATGTCATCTAATTATTCTATCATATAGGGCATATGTACATCTAATAGCTTTTCTTCTGTATTGAAGTCACTACTTTTAAACACATGTGAAGGCAATGGCGTATATATATAATTAATAACTTTAATATTTTCATATTATCTAATCAGACTATATATACATATGATGATCAAGACTATATATTACCTCACTACTACAGAAATGGCTTATAAAGTCGGTTTTCAAGGTGTCGGTTGTATACAAAAACCGACACATAAACCCTACTGTGTCGGTTTTTAACAGAAACCGACATCCAACCCATGAAGGTCGACCAGACACGGGTACCGCTTTTATTAAGTGTCGGTTAATTAATTAACAACCGACACCTAAACTCAACCGCTAAACCCAAAATTCCAACAAAAAAATTGGCTCCAATATTTTACATATTGCGTCGGTTCGTAACTAAATAACCGACGACTAAAGGGTATTCGTGAGATAGGAATAGTTGTCGGTTGTCGTTTAATAAAAAACCGACGACTATAATATAGTATAGGTGTCGGTTTTTGCAGACGAACCGACACTGTTGGTTTAGTTGTCGGTTTTTTTAAATAACCGACACTTATTGTCAACTTAATAGCTCACCCTGCCTGAACGATTCTTCCCATTTCCCTATTTTGTTCCCGATTTCCCTAGCTCCGGCGATTTCCTGCTCCCTGCCACCGCCGCCGCCACTCCCTGTCGTTCGTGCTCTGTCGCCGCCGCTCCTTCCTCCATGCTCGCCGCTCGTCACCGTCGAGCGAGAAGCAGTCGGTTCCCGCCCGCCCGCCGACCTCCCTCTCCGCCCGCCGACCTCCCTCTCCGCCGTCGCCGGTAGCAGCTAGGTCTGCTAGCCTCGCCGCCCTCTCCGCCAGGTATGCCCGCCCGCCCTGCCTTCTTCCTTCTTCCTCTGCTCCGGCGGCTGCTTGGGCAGTGCCAAGGCACGCCCAAGCAGCTGTTGGGCATTTTTTTTAAGTTATTTATAATACATGTAATTTTGATCAAGTGATGATATGTAAATGTGGAAATAAGTTAGTAAGGTATCAATGATAAGTCTGCTGTAATGTGATGCAAAATAGTTATTGTATCATGCATATCTTAATACTTTTTTGTTTTATAGTTGTATAGGGTGTTTTATGTGTGACAAGTCTATTGTTTTATAGTTGTGCATACCTGCGAGTTATTAGGAACACCTAAATGAATGTCTAACACCTAAATGAATATATAGTTGTGTATTTTCCTAGTATCGTGAAAGATTCTCAATCATGTTTATCACATGTGATTCTTATCTCAACACAATGAACTGCAATATATGCATCTAATGTCTTAAATGGAAGACTCGAATGTTATAAAATCCCATCAAAGTAGGTAGAAACAACTTATATATATTCAGATCTTAATAATTCCATGAAGTGCACATTATCTTACTCAGGAAAAGTATGTGTATAATGTAGGATTAGTTCCATATAATGGTTCTATTTTAGTAAGCACCTAGAAACTCGTCCAAGATTTACTCATTAGGAGCATTTCCTCGTTTGTTCTCTAAGTACATTTGTAGACTTCTTTTCAAGCTATCATGTCTACCACAATAAAGTTGGTTATGACAAGCAATAAAAGGTTAACTGATGTTATACAACTTTTTCTGAAAATATATAGCATCGTTATATGTACTTACACTTTGTTAATACTAATATTGTGCAGTCTCTGTCCACCCATAACAGTCACTATGAACTGGGCCTCTATGTCAATGTTAACGTTCCCTATTGAAGAACAATTGGACATCATCCTAGATGATCGTTCCTTAAACCAATTGGTCATACCCAAACATTCGTGTTTTCTAAAAGGAAGACACTACATGCCTGGTAAAGTGACCATAACTTTTGGCAATTATTCACATGTTATCGAGGTTGATTATGATTTGGCGGGAAATCTTGTACCAAAATCCGGTTGGCGTGATTGGATTGGAGAGATGCATGTGGTCCATTGCAACAAGCTTTTTCTCCGTCCAGTTGGTCATAATTCCATCAAAGTTTGGATAACCAACAACAACTGCGAAACCCCCGATCATCTACTGCGGTATGAGCGCACGGCGTCGGATATCATCTATGAGGAATCTGAATCTGAGGCCCCTGTCAGTTCAGATTTGTCTAAATACAGTGAGGAGCTTCGTGACACAGCTTCATCATCAAAAAGAAGTTATTGATGCGGGACCATGTTGGTGTAGTATTTAGTTTTCTATCTATCTTGACTTGTCTGTATTAATAGTTTTTTTAATTATGCGCATGTTTAGGGGTACACCAACCCCTTTGTTTAGTTATTGTTATAACTGAAGTGTGTGTTCCCATGAATGGAACAGAAAGTTGCTACATGAATGCTTATAACTGAAGTGTGTGTTCCCATGAATGTTCCCATTTGCATGATTACACTACTATTTTCTCATATTGTTTAGTCTATTTTAATATGACATACTTGCTTATATATCTTGCTTAATGATGAACTGTAATGCACACATGTGACATGCTTGGAATGTAAATGATGAACTTTTCCCTAAATTGCCAATCATGCTTTTAAAGACATCAATAATCACCCTAACTTGAAGAACTAGGATTTTATGTATAAGAATGACAATACATTATTTGTTGGCCTAGAAACCCGTCTAAGATTTACTCATTAGGAGTAAATCTTGGATAGTCCCCGGTTTGGGACTGTTCTTGAACACCTAATCTCTCTTAGGATGTAAGTGTATAATGTGTATTGGGTTTTCAAGAAAATTTTGGCAGCATTTCCCCGTTTGTTCTCTAAGTACATATATACTTGGAGAACAGCGGGAAAATGCTGTCGAAATTTTCTTGAAAACCCAATACACATTATACACTTACTAGTGAGATTAGGTGTTCAAGAATGGATAGGTGGTACACATTTATTATATATAATAATGACATCGCATGTATTTGTTAACCCTAGACCCTAATCTTGTCCTAATATATACTTGTTTTCTCTTTGATCATAGAATGGATAGATCATGGATGTCCATTCGCAATCGCTGCACCCCAGAGTTTATTTCTGGTCTTCACCAGTTCATTAAATTTGCCGAGGAACATAGGAAACAACCTGGAGATAGGTTCTACTGTCCATGTAGACATTGCGGTATCAACTTGAAAGTCAACACTGGTGACGAAATCAAAACTCATGTCATGTGCAACGAGATTATACAAGGCTATACAGAATGGCACTGGCATGGAGAGATTTCAAACCCGAAACCAGTGGATGTCGATAGAAGTGCTTGTGTGGAAGAAGAAATTGCCTACGATGACGTAGATGTGAATGAACCAGTTCCAGTAGACATCGTTGATGCGATGCTGGATAGTTGTGGGGTAGAGCACACCGATCCACCTCCCATTTTTAGAAACATTGTGCATGATGCTGAGATGTCGTTATACACAGGTTGTACTAAGTTTACGAAGCTTAACGTTGTGTTGAGATTGTATAAGTTGAAAGCTAACAATAGATGGAGCGACAAAAGCTTCACGTCATTGCTGTCTTTGTTGAAAGAAATGCTTCCTGAAGGAAACGAGATGCCAATCTCAACATACCAGGTAAAGAAATTGTTGTGCTCAATGGGAATGGATGCCAAGAAGATACACGCATGCCCTAATGATTGTGTATTATTTCAAAAGGACTATGCAGATTTGAAAGATTGTCCAAAATGTGGTGCGTCAGGGTATAAATTGACGACTTTGGGGGAGTCCAAAACTAGTTCTCATGCCAAGGTGATGTGGTATCTACCTATAATATCACGGTTTCAACGCTTGTTGCCAATCCGATAGATGCGAAGAATTTGAGGTGGCATGCAGATGTTAAGAGAAATAATGATGGGATCCTACGACATGCGTCTGATTCCCCACAGTGGAAGAAGATTGATGTATTGTACCCAGAATTTGGTGAAGAAGTCAGGAATCTAACACTTGGGCTTTGTACAGACGGTATGAATCCGTATGGGACATTGAGCAACCAACATAGCACTTGGCCACTCATGCTTGTTATATACAATCTTCCTCCCTGGCTGTGTATGAAAAATCTGTACGTAATGCTGTCGTTGTTGATATCGGGTCCTAAACAACCTGGAAATGACATCAATGTTTATCTTGAACCTCTGATTGATGACTTAAAGAAACTCTGGGGGTGAAGGTGTAATGACCTATGATGCTTCACGAAGAGAGACATTTCGTTTGCATGCTATGTTGTTTTGCACTATTAATGACTTTCCAGCATATGGGAATTTGTCTGGATATAGTGTCAAAGGAGCTAAAGCATGTCCTATATGTGAAGAGAACACTGATTCAACAAGACTAAAACATGGCGGTAAGAATGTATATCTCGGTCATCGAAGGTTTCTTCCAAAATTCCATCTGTATCGTAGGAAGCGCAAAGCATTCAATGGATTGAATGAGGAACGCAGTGCACCTAAACCTATACCAGGGGAGGTTGTTTATGAAAGAATAAAAGACTTTGTCAATGAATTTGGTAAGAGATCACAATGTACTACACGGAGTGACAATTCTTCATTCAAGAAGAAGTCAATATTTTGGGATCTTCCTTATTGGAGTTCTTTGACAGTCAGACATTGTATCGATGTAATGCACGTTGAGAAAAATGTTTGTGATAGCATCATTGGTACTCTGTGAAATATACCAGGTAAGACTAAAGATGGGATAAAATCCGGACTGGACCTACGTGAAATGGGAATAAGGTTAGAATTAACAGAAATACGTGAAATGGGTAGTAAAAGAACATACTTACCTCCCGCATGTTACACGTTGTCTAGAAAAGAGAAGAAAGCTTTTTGTGAATTCTTGATAAATGTTAAGGTGCCACATGGTTACTCATCCAACATCCGTAGATTGGTATCAATGAAAGATCTGAAGTTGATAGGACTTAAATCTCATGATTGTCACACTCTAATGCAACAAATATTGCCTGTGGCAATTTGATCTATATTGCCGAAGCATGTAAGGTTTGCAATCACCAGACTTTGTTTCTTTTTCAACAGTCTCTGCAGCAAAGTTATTGACCCTGAGACTCTCGATAATTTGCAAAGAGAAGTGGTTGTTACCCTATGTCAGCTTGAGATGTATTTCCCTCCTTCGTTATTTGATATCATGGTACATCTTGTTGTCCACTTGACTAGGGAAGTGAAAATCTTTGGCCCGATTTTCTTGCATTGGATGTATCCCTTTGAACGATACATGAGTGTTTTTAAAGGTGATGTTCGAAACCGTTATCGACCTGAAGGGAGTATTATTGAAGGTTATGTGGCGAGAGAGGTTATGGATTTCTGCAATGACTTTCTCAGTGGTAATGACACTCCTGATAATGACAAGAATATTGAAGAGCTATTTGGCAAAGGAATTTTGGGATCACGTGTGAAAGTAATCAGCCGTGAGCAGTTGGAACAAGGTCATTTGTATATTTTACACAACATGGACGAAGTGAACGTTTATATCGAGGAACATACCAATTTCATCAAAAGACAATATCCTCGAGCCAATACAATGTGGCTTGCTAGAGAGCATAACAAGACTTTTATTAAGTGGTTTGAAGATAAAGTCTTACATCAACTATCTGAAACACCAAATGATATTACTGAAACTATCAAATGCCTCGCCTTTAAACCAAAGTTGACTGTTATGTCTTATGAAGGGTATGACATTAATGGATTCACATATTACACAAAGCGCCAATATGATAAGAGTGTCGTCCAAAACAGTGGGGTCACCCTTCAAGCAGCGACTATGTTTTTTGCAAGTGCAAAGGATAAGAGTCCACGTGAAGCTAAAATGTCATATTACGGTGTCATTGAAGATATATGGGAATTTGACTACATAGATTTCAGAATTCCGCTCTTCAAATGTAATTGGGTTGATAACACCAAAGGAGTTATAGTGGATGAATTGGGTTTCACTTTAGTGAACTTTGAAAAGATTGGCAAGAAGGCTGAACCATTCATATTGGCATCATAGGCAAAACAAGTATTTTATATCGATGATCCTGCAAATGATAAATGGTCGGTTGTTCTGAATGGTAAAAGACAGTTCATTGAAGATCCTATAGATGAAGAAGAGTACTATGATAAATATGATGACTCCAGTCCATTCTCAGTTGGGTTGCCAACTCCAGAAAATATTGAAGCTAATGATGACTTATATGTGCGCGGAGATCACAATGAAGGATTGTTAATTGATAAAAGATCACAATTTTAGAGGCATGCATGTTTATATTTTTTTATTGAAGCTAAATGTTTACTTTTTTAATATCAATATCATTTTCTGATTTGATGTTTCATTATCTTCTAGTTAATACAAATGCTAAACATTGTGGGAGGGTGCTAAAGAACTATAGGACCAATCTCACCCGAGATTACATACACGATGCTGAGAGTAGGTTCTTGATCTATTCCAATTCTAGACATTGATCAATATTTCACTAACTCTACACTAATAATTTTTGTTTGTATTCTCTTTGAAAAATAAATATAGGAAGAAGGCAATGCAGGACGGACATGACATAGCTATGCAGGATATGCAGGATATGCAGGAAGAAGCCCCAATGAAGAGAAGCAGGATACAAATACAATACATAAAGTGCAGCACACACAAGTGGTTCAGATTCATATAACAACATGACAGACTAACACATATATAGTGCATAACAACAACCGCGCTGAATTTACATACAACACTAACTTAGTACATATATAGTGGGACTAAGGTGACGATACCACATGCTAAAACAGGTTACCGACTACATGTTACGACTGGGAGGTCGTGATTCAGCAACGTATGCATTAGCAGGAGGACAAACGGATCACCATATGAGGACAAACATATGGTGATCTGTTTGTCCTCCTGCTAATGCATACTGTTGCTGAATCACGACCTCCCAGTCGTAATATGTAGTTGTCGGTAACCTGTTTTACCAGGTGGGATCGTCACCTTATAAGTCCCACGATATATGTACTAAGCTAGTGTTGTATGTAAATTCGATGCTGTTGTTGTTATGTACTATATATGTGTTAGTCTGTCATGTTGTATGGACATCGATTGTATTGCTCAGGTATTATATAGTCTCATTAGATAATATGAAATATATCAATCTTATTTATAGCTCATTAATTATATATATACATCATTCTCTTTACAGGTGTTTAAAGCTGACCCCACTATAGGAACAGACTTACCAGATGTACATGCTCCCTATACGATGGGAGAATTAAATGAAGTAAGAGAAGAATGGGAAACAACCATACAAATAGTGGGGATTTTGTAAATGAATTTCTGAATTATAATATGTGTGAATGTTTCTACATGTCTAGATGTTTCTACATGTGTCTGAGTGAAAATGAATGAAAGTGTTGGTTACTATATGAATGTTTTTACATGTGTGAATGTGAATGAGTGGAACTACAAATTTCTAGCTACATGAATGTTTCTAAATGTGTGAAAATAAAATGGAACTGCAGGTTGTATTGCTAAATGCATGTGTGAATATTTTTGTTGTTAAATTTGCAGGTTTGTGGCCTGTTGTTGGCTGATATCAATGGATGTCGTAAAACCTGCAGTTCAGTTAACTAAACTGCAGGTTTCTCATCCTGCGACCAGCCACAGCAGGTCTGCAGACTGTCAAAAAAAAAAAAAAAACAATAGGCGTCGGTTATTTGTAAAAAACCGACACACAATGATGTAATGTCAGTTTTTTAGATATAACCGGCGCCTATTTCCTGTGGCGCGAACATATATGGTGTCAATTTCTTACAACAAACCGACACTGATAGTGCCCAAGTTGGCGCCAATAACAGGCGTCAGTAATTGTAAACAACCGACACATAAAGTTACAGTGTCGGTTATTTACATGTAACCGACACATATTCTTTTGGCGCGAAGACACTGATAGCACCCAAGATGGCGCCCTTTCTGTGGCGCGAAGGGTTTGGGCGTCGGTTTCTTATCTAATAACCGACGCCTATAGTCCCCTGATGGTGCGTTTTCGGTCGCACGCGAAGAGTTTGGGTGTCGGTTCTGGAACCGATGCGTAATGGGTGACCTTTTAGTGTCGCCCACATAGGCGTCGCTCAGAAACTGACACTAAAGGCCTTAAATAACCAAAACTAATGGTAGGTTCTGTTGTAGTGCCTGTTGTATATTTTGGATGTCTTGAGAAACATATATGGCAATCAAGTCCATATATCGCATCATGTAGTACACACATGTCCAACCATTGTTTTGTACAACACACTATAAATTACAACATACAAAATGTTAATAAATAAAAATAAGCATAGTTCCAGAAATAAAATTTGCATTGGAGTCAAAATCTACATCAACATTCTTCAAAACTACCACTTTCTTTTTTGGTCCACATTTCCTCCAACATTTTTGAAATCTTTTTAAACCATATATGTTAATGCAACACATTGAATTGCCTTAGTAAATAGTCATGTAATAATAGATGTAAACGGATATAAATATAAAAAATTTCTCACATGTATAATGACCTATTCAAATCGTGTCCCGAATGGTCTAACTTGTAACCCTTAGAATCTAGATAATAAAAAATCATCATCTCGGGGAAAACAACCACTAACTCCCAATGCTTACCTATAGTGATAAGAAAGTAACTAATATATAACTCAAAATCCATAATGAAATGAAATTTTCTTAAGTAAAAAATATAAGAAAATTAAACTTACCGAACATTATATGGACCTATTTTCACACTCTTTTCATTTTCACCAAAATATTTAAAAGTGATAGAGAAGTATAAGGTAACTGATGTAAGGTCTTCATTTATAAGACTGGTAAAGGATGGAAGTAGAAATCCCATATGAGTCAATGAAAAATCTTTACAGATTCTATGTAAGTTCCTGCAAAACATATATTATGTATGCATTAATATATAAGAAAATAGATCAACATATTTAAAATGAGGTATTTAGATATATAATTAAGATCTCATTATATCCATAGTTCTATCATAGATGAATTCAGCCAAGCATAATGAAACAACTTCAAAATATCTTATAGAAATATATTATTATTATATGATTGGCCTATAGCATCCTCCTCCATAAAAACAACAATAGGTGAAGTTTTGGAATGTTCACCTATCCATATTGCCATACCCCTTCATTGAGGACCTATCGAGTCATATAGGTCCTTTGGAAGCCAACTAGGTACTTGAGGAAGATGTGGAGGTGGAGGAGGATGAATTGTAGCATGTTTCTTCCCTTTGTTGTGTATATAATTTCATATCAATTGTCATGTATATACATATACCAATTTAAACGTAATGTAAATGTACCATACATGATCAGTATAGATGACTCCCACTTCGGTTCACAAGACCACTCCACCTTCTGCTTCACCAAGCGTGTCAGCATCTAGGTGGGCATATGGCAATCTGCCTCCAAGTGGGGAAGACAATCCTCGATCTCACACGAACCGCACCATCGGGTACTAGAGTGCCATGAATCGTGTGCCCTAAAATTCGTGGGTAAGCCTCTCCCTCTGCATTGATGAATTCTTTTAATTTTAGATGGCATGGCCTCACCCCCTCCAAATTTATATAGAGTAAGTTATATATATACATAAACATATCATCTTCAAAAGACTAGGTACTATGTCATAAAAATACTTACATCAGACGTGCTAGGTGGTGGGTCTACAATATTAATCCCAACAAGCTCTATAGGATCACTCCCAACCTCCCCTGGTATAGGTTTAGAGGAACTCTGTTCCTCATTTCATCCATTGAATGTTTTGTGCAACCTTCGATACAGATGGAATTTTAGAAGAAACGTTCGATGACCAAGATATACAATCCTGCCGCCATGTTTTAGTCATATTGATTCAGTGTTCTTTTCAAATATAGGTCATGCTTTGGATCCTTTTACATTATATCCAAAAAAATTCCCATATACTGGAAAGTCATTAATAGTGCAAAATAAGATACCATGCAAACGAAATGTCTCTCTACGTGAAGCATCATAGGTCATCACACCTTCACCCTAGAGTTTATTTAATCCATCAATCAGAGGTTCAAGATAAACATAAATATAATTTTTCCAAGTTGTTTAGGGCCTGATATCAACAATGACAACATAACATACTATTTTTTCATACACAACCAGGGAGGAATATTGTATATAACAAGCATAATAGGCCAAGTACTTTGTTGGCTGCTCGATGTATCGTATGGATTCATCCCATCGGTACAAAGCCCAAGTCTTAGATTCCTGAATTCTTCACCAAATTCAGGGTACAATAAATCAATCTTCTTTCACTGTGGGGAATCAAATGTATATGTAGGTTCCCATCATTATTTTTCCTAACCTCTGCATGCCCCCTTAAATTATCCACATTTATCATATTTGCAAGCAAACATTGAAACCGTGATATTATAGGTAGATACCTCATCACCTTGACAAGAGAGCCAGTTATAGACTTCCCCAAAGTCATTATTTTATACCTTGACTCCCCACATTTTGGACAATCTTTCAATCCACATAGTCTTTTTGAAACAATACACAATCATTTGGGCATACATGTATCTTCTTAGCCTTCATTCCCATTGGGCATAATATTTTCTTTAACTTGTATGTTGAGCTTGGAAGCTTGTTTCCTTTAGCAATAATTTCTTCAACAAAGACAACAATTACGTGAAGATTTTATCGCTCCATCTATTGATAGCCTTAAAATTATACAATATCAATACAACACTCAGCTTCATAAACTTAGTACAACCTATGTATAATGATCTCTCAGCATCATGCACAATGTTCCTAAACAAGGAAGGTGGATCGGTATGCTCTATCCAACAATTATCCAACATCACATTAACGATATTTATCAGAATTGGTTCGTCCACATCTATGTCATCGGCGGCAATTTCTTGTTCAAAACAAGCACTGCCATTGACATCTACTTATCTCAGGTTTGAAATCTCTCCATGCCAATACCTTTCTGTATAGCCTTGTACAATCCCGTTGCACATGACATGACTTTTGATTTTATCACCAGTGCTGACTTTTAAGCTATTACCGCAACGTCTACATGGACAATAGAATGTATTCCAGGTTTTTCCTATGCTCCTCCACAAATCTAATAAACTGATAAAGAATATAAATAAACTCTGGGATGTAGAGATTGGAATGGACATCCATCATCTATCCATTCTATGATCAAAGAGAAAATAATTATTAGGGTTTAGTTTTTACATATTTAGTTAAAGATTTAAAGATTAGGGTATAGGGTTTAAAGATTAGGGTTTAGGGTTTACATATTCAGTTAAGGATTTAAACATTAGGGTTTAGGGTTAAAACACTGCTACATTTTTGGTTAATACCGTCGCTACATGTAGGGTCAATTTTTCCAAATAATCGACCATATATGTCTACAAAAAATGCGGGCACCACTTAAGACCTCTTGGGTTGATTTTCTTAAAATAACCGACCTTGTAGTGTAATTCTATAGGGTCGGTTTTCTAAATAACCGACCTTATATGTCTATAAAAATGCAGGCACCACTTAAGACCACTTGGGTCGGTTTTCTTAAAATAACCGACCTTGTAGTATATATCTATAGGGTCGGTTTTCATAAAATAAGCGACCTTATAGACAATGGGATTAGAAAGCCCAATTACAGTTTCCCACGGTAAAACTTTGTTCGATTTTGGCTTCGCGACTTGATCAATAGGGTCAATTTTTCCAAATAACCGACCTTCAAGCTTAGGGAGGTGTTAGAACGACCTCTATCTTAGTTTTTCTTTCATTTTAGCAATTTTGTTTTTATTTTGGTAAATTAGTTTTCTTGTTAGTTTTTCAACTATGTAGGATCCATAATCTCTCTAGTGTAATTTGTGGAGAAGTAAGTGCATGGTTTCATTTGAGTTTATCAATCTCTGGGTTGGGTGCACAAGAAAAAAAAGAGCAAATTTCAAAATTTTGTGAGCTTATCTTGGTAGTAATTGAGTTGCATAATTGAGGAAGTGCTTGGGTAAATCAGCTCCAGGACATGAGAACATAAATGACCATCTTGATTGTCCAAAGAATGTGATTGACAAGGATTGTTGAGCCTAAACTGACCAAACACTAACGTTACCTAAAACTAAAATTTAAGAGAGAAACCCCTTGATTACCCTGTACACATGTCATCAGAGTGGGACATAATTTTCTCTGAAGTTTCTATTTCTTGGTTGTGTGATCTCATCCACCTCATACTTTTTCTTTTCACTCCACCATATGAAGATTGAGTACATGTTATCATTCCTTCTCTTTATTGCATTTCCATTTCATAGTATCTTTCAGAATAGCTATTTGTTTTTGCTTGCATTAAAAATGAAAAAAAATACATGCACAACAAAAATTCGGGTGCATGGCATGTAGTTGCATAAAATCTTATTCATGTAGTTTGCATATGCATTACATATCATCTTGCAAATATGATGTCTAGTTTCTTCTTCAATATAAGAAGGTAGTGATTTTGCCCACACCCTAAAAAAATAGAAGAAGAACATTGACATAAATCAAATGTGCAGTGCAAATGGAAGACCAAAGCAATTCTATCATGTGAAAAGGGGGATTTAAAAAAAAATATTGAGTACAGGGTTAGAAAGTTAGGAAGAAAGGGCATAATCCTACATCATCATAAGGAAGAATTAGTACATGATGTCGGTTGTTGATATTTCATCTTATCGTGAGATGAAATTATAGTTTCATGCATCATTCCACCTCAATGATTAGACATTAGGAGCATTCTAGAAATTCTCATCATCACAGGTTCATCATAATTTTTTATTGCATGAATGATTTTATGTTCTCATGATTCTTCCATAGCCACCCTTTCCAACTACTCATTGCTCTTATTGGTAAGCCACTGAGATGATTTTCTCCACATTCATTATTTATCAAGAGAATTGTTTCCATGTAAATGGTAGGTAGAGAAAAGAGTGACGTAGATAGGAGGTAACACGATGCACCAAGTATGATACAGATGAGTCTATCATATTAACTACTTTAATTGATAGTGTTTCACTGATTGGGGGAAGGACATCTTCTATAGAGGTTTCTAGTCGCCTAAATGGCAGTTAGTGTTCAGTAGTCAGTAAGGCTGGGAATGAGGACCGAAAGTTGGAGACTTTTTAGATGTACCTTATACACTTATGACCTTCAGCTGACTTATCTCAATCAGATCCAAAGGTTTTGTTGCTTGAGGATGAGCAAGGTTCAAGCTTGGGGGAGTTTGATGCACCAGTTTTTAGTCACTTTTACAAACCAACTTTATACTTGTTTTGTGCATTTATTAGTCAATTAGTTGGTCATATTTGTGTAAATCATTATTATTTGCTTGTATATTCTGTTTACATCAAAATATGCTCATTTTATCATATTTACATTATTATATGCATTCCCCAGACTTATACACATTTTTAAGGATTTTTTAGGTACTCTATATACAGTGAAAAGTCTTTGCCACCAACCATTAGAGTCGGTTCCACCGAGATAGCAGCAGTGGTTGGGCGATAAGAAATTAGAAGAGTCAGTGACACCGAGCACAGTGTTGGTGCCACTGAGATTGTTTTAAAAAGGAAGATCAGACTACGCGCATCAACTCGGTGCCACCGACCATCACGAGTAGATGGTAATGACTTCACCATAGCAAGGACCGCACCCGAGGCAGTCGGCGCCTCAAACTTTGTCAGAAATTAGCAACCAGTTTGATCATCATGATCTGACGATCCATGTTATGTGATATTGTAAGTTGGACATGACCTAAAAAGGGGACATCACGTTGGACCCCACGAAGGTAGAGAAGAGTTGGAGAGAAGCACGAAGCTGATGGATGCCAATTGGGAGATCTGGGCACCTCTATTGGATGATTTTGCTATCGATAGACTACAGAATGTTCCTTTCTCGAGGAGGATCATCCGAAACATCTGCTCTCCAGAGGTTACACGAAATCCCTTCATGTTTCCCACATTTTTCCTCTCTCACTCTATGTATTCGCACATGAAAACTATGTGGGGCTAGTCCCCTCCATTATTTAGGACCCGAGACTAGCTCGGGGAATCATGTATCAACTTTTTACATGAATTAATGTAGATTTCTATTTATTCTTGTATTTATAATTGTGTTTTAAACAATCTACTTATGATTGGTCACCATCGGTAGAGTATTAGACTGATAATTGATCCAGAAGGATGATTTAAGGTTTGAAACCACAATTTATACACTTCTCTACGTGTTCCTTGGGAAAGGTAGCGTACGATTCGTGGAAAGAAACCTAGAGCTTCAAATAATGCACCAAGACTGAGATATAAATTACTATAGACATGGAATTAGTTCAGATCTAGGTAGTGAATTGCACCGCAAAAGCGAGCAATTCTGACTACAGGCTTTCTATCCAGGGTTGGAGTAAAATTTATATTAATTTGGAAGAAATAACCCCGTAGTGAAATCGATAATCCTAAGGAATCTATCTCATTCAAATTAACCACTGTTAATTTTCTTTTATTTTTTTTTCTTTTATTTTTGTTTAAATTCAAATCCAACTTTTTGATCAGCTTAGCTAATCACACCATAGTTAGTAGTAGTCATTGAGACTATGTCTCCGTGAGTTCATCTCAGGCCTCATATAGGCATATATTACACGACGCGTGAACTTGCGTTCTTACATGCTGTTTTAGCGTGTCACCATCCCATAGTAGGTAGGGAGAAGTCCAAGGAGTGCGGTCGGAATGGAGAATTGTTGACCAAACATTTGGTCAAATAGAGCGGCAATGGGAGAATTGTCATTCCCCGGGGTGAAATACTTATGGAGGGTATAGTTGGTCTGCTTCGTGGTTGAGCATTTCCATGAGGGTTGTTTTCTGCCATGTCGGTTGCTTGGTGTTTCTTGCAGCAGCTTTGGCATCTCCTCCTACCTATGTCAGGGTCGTACAACACCAAGTTGGTACAAGTAGAATGTGTATGGTGCATTCACAACTATCACCAGCACAATAAACAAACAAGCAATAAGAAACCAAGTTAGAATAGTAGTATGCAAAAGTGAACAAAGGATAAAGAATTGCAATGATAAGGGAAATAGGAAAGGCTAAGCTACTCTAACAAGCTAGGCTTAGTTACTTTATCCCTAGAAACAGTGCCAGAAAGCTTGGTGCAATTTTGCACGCATGTGTGGTCTTTCGATATTTATAACATTTTCCCCTGACTAGGTTTACTCACAACACAAAAATATACTCCTGCAAGAGCACAAGGTCATGTTATAGTATAGGTGAGAGGAAAGTAAAGGGGGTCAAACCATAGGGATTGAGGGGGCACTAGAGTTTATATGGTGTTGTCTATGTTCCTCAAGCAGTGACTAGGGTTGAAGGGATTAAAATGAGTTTTGGTTGGATTACACTACGAAAGAAAGTAACGGTAATATGAAAACTACATTACTAAAAACAAGGTTATCCTAAACATGTTAGGTCTACGAAGCTAGATTAAAAATTCAACTAAGAAAGAGAAATATGATCTACTCTAATATGGCAAAGAATTTATCACCTAAGAACTAAGATAAACACCAAAGAAAGCAAGAATCTAAGTTAACCCTAACTAGTAAGACTAAGAAATTAGCTAGAACAAACAAAGGAAACTAAGATAAACTAGAATAAATAACAAAGAGGATTAAGGTGGGTTTGAAGCAATGGATTAGGTAGGTGGACCATTTGGGAATGTGATTTGATATTAGTTGGAGGTGTCAATGTGGCATTCAATTATCACAATTCAATCTAGATTACCAAACCATACAACAAGGCAAGCACTATTAGAATGTACCCTATACTACTATTTGGAGAACTAGGGTTAGGTGTAAATCTAGTAGAACTTGTCAAGTCTAGGTTTCTAGGGTAAGTGGTATTTGGGTAATTGAGAACCAAGGGTAGGAATGGGAGTAGAGATGAGGATTTTTCACCTCATGCTACTAGCCATTTAGCCTTTAGGAAGTCCTAGGAAATTGCACTAATCACACTTACACTAGCTACTTAGATCTAACAGTCACTTATAGAAGGGGGATAAGAATGTAGGAACAAAGGGGGCTAGCTAGGTATCCACTAATTGGACCTAGGAGTCATTCCTAAGATTGCTACATACATTCCAATTCCTCCTAGAAGCTACGTGTCATCAAACATCACAAAGAAAGCAATTTATGTTTGACAGCAAAAACCACATGCAAGAAAATGGGAAATAAGATAGAAGCAAAGGAAATAATATTAGAATGTAATTATGTTCATTACAAATTATTCTCCTCCAACATGGTATCAAAGTCACATTTTTACCTCTAAACAACCCACCATTAGGGGCTTAACTAGACATAATTAAACAAAAGGCAAAAGAAATGAGAAGAAGGGGGTAGGACTCTATGGAGATCAAAGTATATCCTCCTTTTGCACCTCCTAGATGTTGTAGGGTGACCTCCTTCCTCCAAGATGGATGATGGGCATGAAAATGGAGGGGCTCATGGAATAAATCCTCGAAAACTAGGTTTCTATGGTGGAAATGAGGTGGAAATAGTGGGTGGAGAGCATAAATGCAAGGAGAATGCAATGAATGCTAAAGAGAGGGTGAGGAGGAATATTGGCAGTTGGGAGAGTGTAACCTTCATAGTCCAGCCACCACTTATGTATATATAGGTGGTGGGGAAGTACTAGGGTAAGTAGGGGTAGAATAGGAAAAGCAATGTAGAAAAATAGAAGGGTTGAGTGATCAACACAACCATGGTGGATGTTCACGACAGTGGTAGGGGTCAGGTGGCATGGCCATGGGTTGTAGACATGGTCGTGGTGGAGGAGGTTTTAAGTAGATTTGGCTAACTAAGGTGGCATGGTTGTGGCAGGGTGTCACAACCGTGGTGAAGAGTATGTGGCACAGTCGTGCTGGGTAGCACGGCCATGGTGGGTAAGTCGAGCCATAGTCATAGTGTCCTTAGAGACCATTTTGACTTCATCTCTCCATGGTCATGGAGTATGGCCACGACTGTGTCCATTCAGGTCTAAAGTGGACGAAGTTGCTATGATCTTGGCTGACTTGAGAAATTAATTCCCACATACATGGCCTCCCACCACGGCCGTGATGTTTTCAGTTGGCCATGGTCGTGGTACTTTCAGTGCAAAAGTATTGACATCCTTGCGAGTCTTTGCTTTAATTCTTGTGCATCCATGGTTAGCTCAGGGAAGATTGGGAGATGCTCCTTGAGCTCAAGGATCCAAAGGACTCTTTCGTCTCCTTCCTCGCATCAAAACATGCATAAGTGCCCTAAAAATATACAAGAGGATACATAAGCGTATTTGACTTTTATGGGAATATGATTGCAATCTAACATATTTGGATGTACATAAAGTCCAATATGACACAAGATGAAGCCCTAAAATTGGGCTACATCAGTGTACACTTGAGTAATGTGGTCTAATGCCTCCTTGGTTTGTTAGTGAAGAATCGATTAACTTAGATTTGTGATTCACAACTATTTAGAATCCAAGAGAGATCCCAAAAGTCAGGTTCAATCAACTTCTTATAATCTACCTTACTTTTATCAGATGTCATTTTGTTGCTCTCTTTTTTCTAGATGTCTCTTCTTTAGGTGTATGTGGTACACTGAGATGCTCCATCTTACTCAAACATTGTGAATACATATGAATGGAGCCTCCCCATATGATATTACTAGATCCATTAAACTTCACAAAAGTTACACACTTAGACTGTGTCTTGGGGGCCTTATCATAAAAGGAAGATGATGTAATAATATACCAAAACAATGTATAATAAAGCAACAATATAAGGTAGCAACAAGTTCAGGAGTCAAAAACATGCCATATTAAGATATAAACACACTGTATTGATGGTAGCAGGGATCATAATAGAAGACTTTGTGCAATAGATATTAATGACATGACGTGTCAGATCAGTGACACACTGTATGACATGATGTAACCATAGATGAAGGTCAAAAGATGACCCAAAATAGGTGGTGAACCTTATGAGTCACCAATAGGAAGACATATATATTGGAGAGATCCAATGATATCTAATCATAAGTAGGAAAAACCCTATAATAGATGCTCATAGATGGCCACAAAAGAATCTTGTACGACATTTTAGAAAACTAATCTTCAAGACATAATACTTTTAGAAAAGTTGTAGATGATGCCCTTAGATCCTCTTAATGGAGAAGAGGATAGGTCTAGAAAGAAGACTAGATCTCCCTAGGTTTGAGAAGAGGTGGTGGGAGAGAAAGAGGGAATGAACAAGGATGGGAGGGGGAAGTGATGTTGTCTTGAAGAGGAGGGGCTCAAGAGATGGCTATATATCTTGCTTTGATACCATGCCAGAATTAGTCTTCTTTCTATATCTTGAAGAAGGTAAAAACATCTCCTATAAATAGAAGGAGGAAAAATTGGGAAGATAACAAAAACCATAATAGGCCTATTGTGACGACCGCTATCAAACTAACAGTGACATCACACAAGACTATGAAAAAATAATCATTACGAGCGGATTACCAAAATCACTAAATATTAAAAACTTTTTACCAAGAGATCCATTACCAGGAAACTCTTTACAAAAAGAACCAAAGCCATATATACATCATGGTTCACTTCATACATACATCATTCCATCACATCACAAGGATATGAAATATCAACTACTTTACCAAAACATATACAAAAGCAACATTGTGCATCAAGGAGTACTAACCAAAATCTCAGATCGATTATAAAACTATTTACGCACTATCTCCAAAGGAGCTGAGAGTACATGGATGACACATAGGACTCTATATCTACAAGACACATAATAGCACACTCAACCTGAGTTGTTACTGATGTTCTTGTTGTTGATGTCCACTCTCTACTGCATGGGCTCTACCTCATCATGCATGTCCACCTAAAAAGTGTGTAAATCTATAGGGTAAGTTCCATATCCCAACGGGAGATATAACTCTCCACCAACAATATTATTATCACAGATAAATCTTTGTGAAAGAGAGCAGAATAAACCTTTATTGAATTAAATAGGTATAACTACTTATTATATGCAGAGTAGAACAATCTCATCATTTCAGTAGTTCAAATATATATGATTGAGTATTAAATCATCTAATCTCTTTTAAAATAATATGAAGAACATGTATAACAATTATCAACTATGACATACAAAAGTAATTGCAACCTCATTTAATGTTTTTATATTTTATCCTTAAGAAAATATACTACATATTTGATTACATATTTCAACAATCAATCTTATGCCCTGAGGAGATGAGGTATACTGTTCATACTCCAACCAACCTAAATTAGGTAGCATCAGCGCCATATAAGGTCCATGGAAGAGCCGAACCCCATGACCTCACCCCCTCGGTCGGTATGAGTGAACCAGCAGTGACATTGTGAGTAAAATTGCTATTTATCTATCCCAGGTATATAGGCTCAACTATAGAGAGATGCAACACGTAGATATTTTCTAATCAGGGTATGACCCATAGTCAATCATAATTCTTATCAGGATATGGTCCGTAACCAAACCTAATTGTATATTGAGTCATGGTCTACAACCACACTCTCTATAGGGTATGGCCCATAGCCAATCATGTGAGTTAAGGATACAAGGAGATATCTCAACTTTCACCCCACATATTCAACAATATGCACTCCAAGTTTCCCACATGAATTGCTCGTTTCACCATTAAGTAAGCCCTAACACTGAATGGATCGATGGCAAGGGAAAACTAATTTTTTAGTTTCTCTTGATAAGTTAAGTGCATTGTAAAATATTTTAGAATCAATCAAGTTACAAGCATTAATTATAGATAAATTCTACAAAGAAAGGTGTAATACATATTTCAAGGGATCATATATCAATTGGAACACATCTTGTTACACCCATCTCGATATCTCAATCCCTTGAACACTTTATTGGGAATCTCATCCCCTCCACATTTTCATTATCATGATCAAATTTTTAGGGTGTCAAACCCTCATTTCATTATTGAACAGTGTCACCTCTTACTAGGCATCAATCATCTCTAGGTCATCAGACCCATATATACATCAGACTTGTTGTACAAGTATTTCACATGGCTCACAAGGCCTATTTTTCTGTATCATGCTAAATCATCATAGCTCATACTTGGATGTTCTCATCATCTCATTATACATGCATGGTTAGTATTTCATGGTAAAAGTAATATCAATTAAATATCATTACCATGCTATAATGAGAATCATTCAAATTGGAACCATCACATAATTAGGATTAGCATTTCCCCTTGCAGCCGATTAGGGTTTTCAAGTTCATATTTAACAACCAAACTCTACTTCACATCATAAGAGCTTATATCATAGCCATAAGTATTCAAGCATACTTAATTACTCTCATAATTATAATTAATTGATTATCAACATGAGGTATTACCTTTCTCATATGAGTAGTATAAGTTTCTCTGTCATCCTTACAAGGGTATTGATTTCGACATACTTATTACATTGGCTTAATCCTCTTTAGGGTTTATCAAACTACACTTATCAAAGTGTATCCATCTCATTACTTCATATTGTATCAATTGATTATATTCATCTTATGTCAGACTACACTCATCAAGGTGTATCAAACTACACACTAACCTTAGTGTCATCCTAGACACATTCACTTGTGTCAGCCTAGACATTATCACTTATGTCAGCCTAGACATGATCACTTGTGTCGGCCTAGACACTATTACTTGTTTTGGGTTATTCACATGTATCGACCATGACACTCTTCACTTGGTGTAGACCAAGGCACATCAAAGTGATATCCATTTATAGGTGCTTAGGTTGATATCATTTTTGAGGTGATTAAGGTGATATCGCTTTTGAGGTTCTTAAGGTGATATCGATTTTGAGGTGCTTCAAGTGATATCGACCATGAATAATATCTTGGTGTATCACCTTTACCATACATTGGTTCATCACCTTCTTCACACTTTGGCATAAATTTTCACCTCATTTAAGCATAACATCTTGTCATCACTTTAGGGTATCAACCACCCTATTAATTTGTGTGTCGGCCAACCTATCACTTTGTGTGTCGGACGCCCTATCACTTTATGTTTCGGCCATAGTATACTCTGGGGTATTGGCCACATTGTCATCTAGTATATCGGCCATAACACCATCTATTGTGTTGCCCTATATATCACCAAGTGATATCGATCTCTAGGGTTTTGATAGTATCGGGTTAGCCATCATCACCACCCTTATATTCTTTCTCCTATCAAGGTATCGATCCCACCACTACTTGGTGTATCAACCATGACTTAAAGAAGTGTGTCACCCACACCTTCACATGATGTGTAGGCCTAGGTGTGTCTCACATCACACTTGTGTTGGGCTAGAGGTGTGTCAGGTTGTTAGTGTAAAGGCATGTCAGGTTAGCCCTATTGACTTCATAAATTCACTCAAACTTCAAGAAATTGGCCTACCCCCATCTTTAGTGTTAGGTGACAAGATAAACAATTGTAAGGATGATTTTCCTTCACATGTAACAAACCAGTAATAGGTTAGGACCTCATGTGTATTGGTTTCCCCTCACATAACCCCATCTCGGGTTAGGGTTTCTCAAACCAATATCAATTTTTTAATAGGAGATTCCATCATCTTCAAGATTCAACCCTTCATCCACTAACACTCTAGTTCAAGGACAACATCCCTATATATCCATTAGATCTCATAGAGCCAACATTCAACCAAGGAAAGTCAAAATCAAAAAGAAATCATCAAGTATTGCATGATTGAAGGTGAATAACAATAGACTTAATTTTAAGTTATATAAATTGCCTCAAAATCAACACAAGAGCTTCAAGCTCCAGGGATTCACCTTGCTAAGGTTGAAGGTGATTTATCAAAAGTCCAAGACTCGATCAAAACACTTCTATATGAAAGAAGATACCATAGTTAGGAACTTGGTGAAAAAGAAAAGAAAGAAAGGAACCATGACCCGAGAAGCACAGTCCACCCAAGGATGAAGATGACCATCGCTTCACCTTAGTCTTGATGCTCAAACTACTTCTTGTACCTAAAGCTTCTATGGTTTTCCACCAGGAAAGGAATGATACAAGAGTCGAAAGGTTTCACTAGTAGGTGAAAAGTGAGGCTTATATAGTTGAGGTTCAAGAGACAGAGCGAGTATGTGAAGTTTCATCATAATACGCACTTAGGTGGCATGTGTCCATGCATTGTGACTCCATGCATCCATAATTGTCTCATCATGCAAAACTCATATGGAAAATCCAAAGATAAGATATCGACCATTGGATATCTTGCTTGACAAGATATCACAACCCAATATCACTTTATATGAAAACTGATACAACTTTTGCAAGGAACATCCAAACCGATATGCTTAACTTACATGAGGTTCATAGCCCATCATGAATACTTCAAAAATGTCTTTAAATCGATATGGGACCCCTCTATGGCTTCCAAGTCGATAGGCACTCCCATATACACTTCTTAACTTGACACAAAACCATCTAGGGTTCAAGACACTCATCACTCTTTGTCACTTTCACCACCAAGAGTTCTATCACTCAACCAAGCCTCAAACAAGTTGCTCCTACCTTTCAAAGTTATGATCATGATCAATTTGTCAGGAAACATGATTTACTGATTATGTAAAAAACTAGGCATTGCCATTTATAAGATGAGATTTTAAGTATTATTTGATTTAAGATTTGGTAATTTATTTGTACAAGTTAATAATTTTGTATAATATTATGAAACTAAAAAACATTCTTTGTGGATATAACTTTGTCATAGACAATAGTTAATAAAAGCTAGTGAGATTGTGTATGGTAGTTGCTTCAATAGGTAATTATGGTCAGTTTGATAAACATAGATTGTTGGAACTAGAACACCACGAGGAAAATTTTATGGTAACAACCTAACATCCTATTTTTTTATGTTAGGCCTCACTTCCTCACAATGAAAAACTATACCAAAAATTCCCAGATATAACAAGAAACTTTTCCACATGTCTCTTATTAATATATGATTTTATATTTGACTTATTGATTTTTATTTATTTTTAATATTAATAATGGTGAATGTTTTTTATTGAAATATTTATGAGTATATTGCATATGTATATAAAAATGAGGAGGATCTCAATTGGTAGTGTGGGATTTTCTAACGAAATGTTGACGCATACATTTTGAAGGTTCTCTTTTGCGGTGTGACTGTATGAGACCTTTGTTCTAATTTATATTAGAGGGCTTTCAGTTTTAATTATTATAAAAAGATATAGCTCAAAGAATTACATTATAGGGATTGTGCTTTTCATTCATTCCTATATAATCTATCTCCTTACTCTATTTTCTGTGATAAAATATTAATAGATGGAGGTATAGAATCACAAAATATCTTATGAAGAACTACGAACAACATGTAAAATTGGTGTGTTCACTACCTTGTGTAGTAGGATATCTTTATGTTTGTTAGGGATTCATAATTTTTGTTAACCCCTTTAGTATCTCGTCTTCCTTTTCATTCCTAAAAATATAAACAACTGCATATATATGTGAAGTGCCTTTATATTTTGTTAGAGGCATGTCCTCTACATGTCAGCTTCATCAGCTGAGGGATTTTAATTTATGTTAATAGTTGTGTTGATAGCATTTCCTATTCTATATGATATGTAACTTTTAAGAGAAATTGACTTTCTCATTGGACTCTAGATTGTAGAATCCAAAATCGCCAACATATCTTTTTTCAATACCTTTGCTTCATGTTGAAAGGACTAATTGTAAATTTTGTGAATTCATACTAGATTGAAGTGTTCTACATTTTACATGTGAAGTTCTTTTTCAATTTGGTTTTCTCACAAGCTCTCCAAGGGTGCCACGATCATAGTACATTGATCAGAATATATGCATGTTTTAGCATGAAGAAATTTTATGTGTACAATAATCAATATTTTGTTTGGTAAGTTGATAAATATTTGTAGTTATATAATATTATTTTATTATTACTATTTTTCTCAAAACTTCACCCATTTTCATCAGTGCGGTATCTTCTATCTTAATGGATGGATGTTGGTAATTTTTTCTCCATACTAATGTCTTATGCCTTGATGCGAACATAAATTGGAATATTGCTAAGTAATGTTTTTTTCTTTCTATTTGTATTTTATGGTTTGCACCTACGTATCATTACAATCCAACACACTAGATTGATTTTAAGTTTTACAATTAATATATTTAAAAAAATTATATGAATTTAATCACAATTTTCATGATATCGATAAAGAGACCTAAAAATTATATTCATGATCTGTATTTGTCCAAAAACACTATTTACTCACTACAAAAACAATGAAGTTGTTTTCTTTTCTAAATGAGATTTTTCTCTATAATTTTTCTAATATTTGGTGTTTTAGATCTACATGTTAACATGTTTCATATAATATTTATATAACTAACAAACATATTATGTGGAGATAACTTTTTCGTAGACAATAGTGATGAAAACTTAGAGGGAAAGCACTTGTTAGTTGGTTTAACAAGTAAGTCTTGTCATTTTTATTGCCATACACTTTTGGATCGTTACCCAACTAGAGCACCCAGAGGTAAGGTATACGGAAATAACATAAGGCTCTCTTTCACAATTATGTGAGAACTCACATACTCACAATGAAAAAGATAGAAGAAGTATCAAAAATATACTAAGATGTTGCCAAATGTCTCTTATTAATATAATATTTTTATATATTGAATTATTCATTTTTCTTCATATTTTAGATTAATATTGATGAAACATTTTAGTGAATTCTTGATGAGGACATTGCATATGTAGAAACAAATGAGGAGGAGCTCTACCAATAGTGTGGAATTTTTATTGTGAAATGTTGACAACTTATATTTTTAAGACCCTCTTTCACCATTTAGTTGTGTGAGACCTAAGCATCTTATTAATATATTATTTTATAAATGTACTGATTATTTTTTATTTTAGATTTTTAGAAGGGTATGATATATATTGGGATGTTGAGTACACTGAATGTGTAGAAAAATAAAAATGAGGACTTCTACTAATAGTGTGGTAAATTATGATTGTTTTACTGCATTAGATATTCATACCAAAAAGGCACCAAACATATGAGAAATCATACAGTGAAGAGAGAAGGAAACATGCAATATACCGACTATAAGTAAAGTGTTGCTAACCTGCTAAATTGGCACTAGAACATGGTGGATATGTTTAGATCACCAAGAATATGATTTGTGGGTGATTGTCTCTAAGTGCACGTGGGAGTGTGTTTGTAAGGTATGCCCATAGATCCAATCATGTGATGATTGACATGCCATATATATTTGATTAATACTCATAAAGGTAAGCTTTCAATTCATTTTGTTTCATTCAGTTATTAGATAATGAGGAAGCATTATGAATGTCTAGAGAATAACATTACACAATGATGTATGTCTTCAAGTATTAACCATGGGCAAATGGGATCATATAAATGTTAAGAGTACATATGCATATGCTCGTTATGTTCCTAGTCAATTGTTACTATGGAAGGTAGATAGACACCAGTAACACATAAGACTAGAATATGGGTTTGTTGATGGCAGAATATCATCAGTCATGATATGGAAATACCAAACCAAGCACACAGATACATGTTAGGGAATAGTGTATCAGATAGACCCACCATGAGAGGGACACATGGAAAGCATCATATGGTAATTCATAATCAACTCTCATTGTGAAGGTGATGATTGTGATTCTTAGAACTAAAATCACTGCACTTATCACATGTCATTGGGTACACTTTGACATCATCAAATTCAGTCCTAAAACATGGGTTGATATAAATGTGGTGATTGAATGACTTTGAAACATGGGTATAGACTAAGTGATAGATATTGGATTTGTCTCTCCTACTAGAGTATGATATCTTGGCCACTTGATAAGAAAAACTGAGAAAAGTATGTGCAAGCACATGTGAATCAATATATGAAATTGAGGTCACATTATATCTGACAGTCAGCTCTTGGTTCAAGGAACAATGATTGAACATTCAGAGGATGATGAGTCCATGCCTCAAGTTCACTCCAGATATTAGAGATAAAGGAATTACACAATCACTGCAACACCTTACATAGATTGTAGGTTGAAGTTTTCTCCAACTTTCCATTCACTTCGATATAACTGATGTGCAACTAGGCATCACTCCTTCTTGTTATGTCATAATCTAGTTATGGAAATTCACTGGCAATGTGATATGGGACCTATAGGGTCACACACAAAGGAACTCATCTAGAAGAGGAATTTATCTTGAATGATGAATGGATTTATTACAACAGTATTTAGGTATTAAATTCACACAAAAGATCAATGGATTGGGTGATTGAACTGCCAAATGACCAATTCAAATGTTGAGATTGGTGTTTCGACAGCTTTCACAAAACTGTTTCCTACCCAGATCCTAACTCCAAATCACAACAAAGTCAATGGTAATAGGACCTAGGCGTTGCCCCTATCATGGTATTAAGAAAGCA
Organism: Alisma plantago-aquatica; assembly: GCA_963693085.1. Lineage (NCBI taxonomy): Eukaryota > Viridiplantae > Streptophyta > Magnoliopsida > Alismatales > Alismataceae > Alisma > Alisma plantago-aquatica. The sequence goes on along the minus strand of OY856414.1, from coordinate 796,771,265 downwards.
CAAATGCGAAAGAATGAAATGCTTAGCATACATGAACATATAACAAGCTAAAAGCACCAACCATAATCTCAACATTCAACAAGTATAATAAATAAAAACATTTCTTTATTACATGGTTGCAGTTACATATTTAAGAGTACAACTTTACAATCTTGCTCATGTATATTAGGGATCTACAATAAGTACATCAGACATAGCTCACCAAGCCCATCAACTGCTATCTATCTCTGAACATATAAAATACATGAAACAAGGTGGGTCAAGCACATGAGGTGCTGAGTACTGGGCTGAAAGATACATATACATAATCTTTGCACAATTTGAAAAAATTTGTAGTGGTAACAAATAAGAAATAAACAAGTTAGGTATTTAGCAAAATGAGAGCCCCAATTTTATGTCATTTCACTCCAATTATACCATCATTTCATGCACTCATCAATATCATATATTCTTAAGGCCTTTTATGGACAAATTCTCACTGGAAGAGTCTATGAGGGTGCCCAAGATTAGCTAACCCTTTTAATAATGATCCTTCCTATCTTGATAACTCAAGTGGGATGCCCATCCTGATGTCCTTACCCCAAAACTTCAGGCAGGTGCATGAGGTTTGTATAATGGACTTTCTATATTATGTTTACAAGTTATAAAACAACGATATGAGACAAATACCGAGTATAATACTAGAATACTACATGACAATATTTGATCAAGTAAATAAGCATACATATGTATCACATTTAAAGAAAGAAATCCATAGTCATATAATTATTAAAGCCTGTACCTGATTCAGTGGTTCATAATATAACAAATTCTTGATCATCTAGACATAAGTAACACCTGATTAAGCACAAAATTACATGTGTTTAAGATTCTCATCATTAATCCTCACTAGGTTCATTTTAGGGTTTCAGCCAAATTAGGCACCAAGTTTCTCATTAGTACATTAGATGATTTTTTAGTGATATATAGATCATCAAGGAGGTGTGGTTCAAGTTTCAAGTCATTTCAAGGTTCCATCTACTTTATATGAACATTACTAGACTTTATGTCACATTTGTGCATTTTAAGGTCAAAGGACTCACAATATGGAAAATTAAGGCTGATTGCGATCAAGATGAGAGAGACAAGCATAAGATATGGATTGCATCAGAAAATTATGGACATAAGGATCATATTCCAAGATTAGGTGAATGTTCATGACTAGGTCTAAGAATCATATCAACCATTGTTTCCTACTCATTCCACATACATGCAAAATATACATTGTTCATATGTCGTTAGGGGTCAACATCAGACTTGGGTGTGCATGAACAACAAGGTGATAAGGAAAAGAAGAAACAATTTTGATTTAAGTTGAAAGTGTTGGTATGTATGCCCTAAGAGCCAATCATCAGATGATTGGTGGGATACATTGTGATTGATTTGATAAACATCAAAGGAAAGCTTCCAATTCATTTTGGTTTAGTCAGTTATGTGATAATGATAGAACATATTGAATGTCTAGAGAATGACAGTACTCAATGATGTATGCATTCAAGTACGTGACTTGAATGATGAGATCATACATATGTTAAGAGTTAGTCCATTCTTGTTATGTCCCTAGTCGGATGTCATTGTGGAAGGTTGCTAGAAAACAATGACACACAAGACTAGATTGTGTGTTGGTTGATGATAGAAATTCATTAGTCATGATATAGTGATATCAAACCAATCACATAGGTACTTGTTAGAGAACAAGTGTATCAGACAGGCCCACTATGAGAGTGACACATGGACCCCTGACTTGGTAGTCATAGTAAGCTCTCACAGTGATGGTGGTGACTGTGATTCTTTGACCTAAAATCACTACACTCAACACATGTCATTGGGTACACTTTGACATCATCAAACTCAATCATAAAATATAGATTGTTATAACGGTGGTGTTTGGGTGACTTTGACACATGGAACTTTTGAGGGGTGAGTGATAGATATGGGATTTGTCCCTCCTGAGGGAATTTGATGTCCATGGCCACTTGATGAGTAGGACTGAGAAAGGCATGTGCATGCATGTGTGAATCAATATGTTATATTGATGCCACACATATCTCATGCAGTTTGCTGTGAGATCAAGGAAGTGAATGAACGTTGAAAGGATAACTATTCCATGCCTTGAGTTCATTCGGGATATCAGTGACAAAGGAATTATACATTCACTGTAACACCGGTCATGGATTGTAGGATTGAAAGTTGTTCTCCAACTTTCCTTTTCACTTGGGTAGCACTGATGTGAAACTAGGCACTGCTCTTTGCTTGTGAAGTAATAAATGTTATGGACTTTCACTACCAACTTGAAATGGGCATGCTGGGTCACACACATAGGATTTAACCTAGAACAAGAGTTTATCCATGAATGATGTTTAGATTGTGTACTAAATGTGTTTAGTAGTTCAATTAAACATTCAATCAATTGACTTGACTCAAAATCACCAAGTTCAAGTGTTGGACTAACTGATTTGGGTGTCAGATTGATTGAGAATTGCATTGAATGATATTTGCACAACCTGGACTACCAAACGACCGGTTCAAACTGTTGAATCGATCGACTCAGGGTCAAGTGAGATGACCGATTCAAGTGTTGAATCGAAAATGGACCAAACGAGCCAGTTTGGGAAAGTTAGGATGGTGAGAAAATATTTTCATTTCACTTGTATAATTCAATTGGTACAAGTATTGATCCTTGGATTAATTGGAAATAGAAAGAGGAAAGTCAATTGGGAACTGCCCTAGGAAGTGAAATGACCAATTCAGCTCCCCAAACGACTGGTTCACGAGAGGAACCGATAGGTTCCGTCCCTAAATGATCAGTTCCTTTGTGAAACTACGTGTTTACCTACATCAATGTATCAAATTCATGGAAATTCTAGACCCTTCTACTCCCACTTTAGTCCCGCATCTCCCAGGGCTGAGAACCTTGACCCTGACCCCTCCTATATATAGAGGGGTACTGGGGGCTTCTCAGAGAGACACAACTCAGACAACATTGGTTGTTCTGCAAAGTTTTCCTCTCCAGTTATGAACTGGGAGAGACCGAGTAAGTGCTACTCGACTAGGGAGACACAGCGAGGGAAAGACAACTGTAGGATGATAACTAGTAGTGGGAGAGGACGCCAGTGACAAGTACAATTACAAAAGGGGACGACTACTGCCAGTGTCCTATAGGATTGGATGACTGGAGTTCCCAATGGTCTGTGTGGACTACTATAGACGTGAGAGATTTCTACCGCTCAGAGGACGACTGGCAATCTGTCAGTCTGGGTGAGACCAAGAGCTGTACAGACACCGTCCAAGACCAGAGGTGAAGACCACACTCACCATGAGGTTACGTCACTAAGCAAGCCTCAAGACAAGGTATGCCTCTACAAACCATCCTCCCTACCGTATAGATGTTGATGAGATCTCTTTGGGTTCTGGGTTTGGGGAGAAATTTTTAATTTTTGTTGCCATCTCTGCCTCCCCTAAAACCCAAAAGTGGTATTAGAGTCACGCAAACGTTCTATGTTGTAGGATAATTGATATGATTGATTTTTGGTTTGTCGCATTTTATTTATTTCATACGATGCAGATAATTAATTGTCTTTATGCATGTCCAATATAAATCCACAAATTCCCTATATATACATATATGATATGGTATATAAATGCATTTGATATACATCACCCTTAAATGGGTTCTGTGGTGATTGTAGTGTGAATGTGGCCATAAACCCTAAATTTGTGTGTGGTTGATTGTTGTTGCTTGCATCTCAATCTGTGCACTGATTCCCTAACTCCTATTCCTGATGTAACTCGAGATAAATTGAGATTATTTCCTACCTTTTCTCCCCCTTGAATGTGACTCAGGGTTTCCCAACACATTTGTAAATAGGATTAGTTTATTTCCTACTATGTCAAAGAATAGTGGACACCTGGAGGATCGAGACGATTGTCTCGCGCATGAGACGATCGACTGGTGGACCAAGGTGGTTGGTTCCTAGAGTGAGACGAGTGGGTGGCAACCTGAGGAGATGCACAACGACCATTGAACCGATCGGTTGGAGGTGCCAGTCAATCGGCTAGTGGCACCCAACCGACTGACCTGATGGCAAGCCGATCAATCATGGAAATGAGTTGATCAAACCCAGAATGGCAAAGCACAGAGTTCATCTTGTACAGGTTGCATGTGATGTGGACCTAGATGACCGTGATTTCTCTTGGCTTGAGGAATCATATTAGGATGGACATAATCATCACTTTTATCATTTCACATGTTATTGTGGGATATATCATGTATATGATACTAACTATATATTGTGGTGATTGGATATGTATATGTACATATAAAACCAAATCCCTCAATAAATATTAAATTTTAGATGTCTTCCAAATATGACACATGTGAAAATCTTGATTGACCAAGTGTGGGCACACCCTAGCGTGGTGCAACATCTATCTCGTGGAAGCGTGAAGGATGGATATGTGGGTCTGCCCTAGCAGGGTGCATATTAATCGTGTTGTCTTTGGGTCAGACTTAACAAGGTGACCTAGATAGGATTTAGCACCTTGAGTCATGGAGGTGATAATGGAAAGGAGTTGTGCATGACATCTTTCAAGAGTTTCATATGATGCAATTGGCAAGAGTTGCCAACCTGGAAGATCTAAGTTGTGGGTGATAGCCCTAGCCGGTCCATGATTGAGAGGATTTTGGGATCTTGACCCACTAGAAAGTTGTATGCTATAATATTCTAAACTGATGGTGAGGGCTATCAATTTGAACAAAAATAGTGGGAATGACAATTAATTGAAGTCCTAATTATATCGTAAAAAAATTTCAAATCAATCAAATAAGTCAAAAATGAGTTTTTGGACTAAAATTTGCAAAATTTCGTTTTTCTAAGAACAAATGGCTATAAACAATAATCACTTTCTTTGCGATCGGTCCTTGAGATGGACAAACTAAATGGGAATAATTCCACGACTGATTAGGACGTTGAGAAGTGTTTTCAATCGAAGAGGGAAAGCTCTAAGTCCTAGTTATACCAGAACCAGATGAACTCGCTCCCACCACACCAAAGGCTGAAAGGGATGCTTACTGGAAGCATATCGAGGTTGCTATTGATGTGGAGTGCTTGATGTTGTATTCTATGAATAGTGAGTTGTAGAGAGAACATGTGACATATAATGTCTCTAAGACACTATCCTAGTATGGCATGACAGAAGGAGATCCAGTTGGTTCTCAGACACTCAATGTGATTGGGTATGTGGAAAACCTGACTAGACTGAGATTCCCTCTGAGTCAAGAGTTGGCAACTGGTATGATACTGCAAATGTTTTGAGAATCATATAGTTCATGATGAACTACAACATGAACAACTTTGACAAGTCATTGACAAAGTTGTTGGACATGTTGAGGACAGTAGAGGCATAGATGAAGAAAGACAAACCATAATCTTTGATGTGATCAATGAAGGGTAAGTCTTAAAGGAAAAGTCAAGGGTAAGCAAAGAAGTGTTCTGATGATAGCCAGCAACCCAAGCCGTCTTTAGCCTCAAGTCATATGGGAAGGGTGAACGAGGGAGGATAAATTGCCATCTATATCTGGAAGAACAAAAAACGATGAAAGGAGGGGATAGATATCTCCAACATAGGTATCATGAAATAAGCACTTCTTTATCTGAGGTATATGATACCAAGATGAAGATTTGACATATATGATATGCAAGGTCTAAAAAGAAGTGATGGCCTTTGTGAAAGGAAAAAGAAAGGAGTACTCATCATTGGAGCAAGTGTTGCTACCATAGATAGGAGTACCTTTTAGTTTATTTCAACCTAAAGGGCACAAAATAGAGTTGAGAACTACTATTTCAAGTTGCCAATAGAAACACTTTATTGTTGCATCTTGTAGTGACAAGATGTCTATCAATATAGTTGATGTTTCAATTTCAAAGATATGATCTTTGTGGCAATGCTTTTCTTTATATTGTGGTACTTAGTATGCATAAGATAAAATGATACCTAAAAGTTATTGATAACTCAAACAAATAATTAGCATTATCAGGGGAATTCATTTCTAATTCCATATTGATGGATAAAGCCAGATTCTTTTGGTTGTGAACCACTAAGGAACATGAATATCTTGGACATGATAAATCAATCTTCACTAGTGGTAGTGGGAGAATGATTATCCTATTAGGTATAATACATATGATGTATTTACATATTTATTAGAGGAAATTCTAATACTTCAAATGGTGTTTAGAGAAATACCAATATGAATATCTAGAAATGTTCAGGAAAATCATGAATGAAATACAAATTTGGTAAAAGTAATAATTCTTGATGTGACCAATGAATGAGATACTTAAAACAAATGTTTGACAACCTTGTGAGTGATTATGATAGTGTATCATAGAGAACTCATGATTAAGGCATAGTGATGTCTAAATCAAAAAAGGAGTCATACTCTAAGGAGTTAGAGGATGATTATCAAATGACTAAATTCTTCTTAAATAGAGAATACCTTACACTAATAAAGGATATTAAGAATCACAAAATGTTGTGAGTTCTCAAATTCCTTAACATATACACCTCAAATATCTATATGATGAGTTGGTCATATGATGAGTCAACAATCTAGATGATATTGAGGAACTAGATTTTGAGTTATGGTTTATGACCGTTAGATCCTAAATGACTTCCATGTGAACCATAAGGTATGACCATGATGGTAGCACCCATTGGGATGAAACCCATAAGTACATATAAGTCTTAAGTGTTAAGACACGCGGATGACATTTCGAGAAGGATCATGCTTGTTTATTGCAACTAAATGACTAAGAGATTTGGCATACAGATACTAAAACTGCGTTCCTATGAAGAATAAAACTAGGATGTGTACATGACACAACCTATAAGGTTTATGAATCCATTAATGCAAATGAAGTATATTAGTTACAAAGGACAAATCAAGGTGATTGATGGAGTACAAGCAACTCAGAACTGGAAATCTTTATTTTGATAATATGGTCAAAGGGTTTAACTGATATGTCAAAGATAAAGAAGGGATCTGTGATTTAGTGGGAGCGTATTTATATTCCACATATTGATGAGGAATGAGATGTTCTAGAATGGAATCCTTTGTGGAAATTATCTTTAGGAAAGATAGAGACATTTCCTATGTGATAGGAATAGAGACCTATAGAGATAGTTCTCAAAAACCTTTTAACCTGGAAAAGAGAGAGCATACATTAGCAATCTATTCTAAAGGGTTCAGTATACACAAATTTAGTGGGATAAAACTTGTCAATGTTACATGGAGTTAGTATCCCAAATCTAAGTGTCCCAACTCTTATGAAGAATGGGAACACAAAGAATAGATATGGATCTATCATGTATGTAATCATCCTATAATCTTGCATGTATGGACATGGAAAGAACAAAATGCATTTATCATCTTGTATGTGGGACATGACAATATGATATGCTCATCCTTATAACTCATATGTGGGACATGACAAGTGGATGTCTGTCTTGTTCCAGTAATGGTTATTGGAATACCATGAGAACATGATAAGTACTTGAGAAGTACTAGTTCTATGGAAATAAGGAAGGGTTCACCGTAAAGAGTTACACTGATGCGAACTTTGAAAAAGATAGAAAATTTATCGCAAAATATATATGGGATATATAAAAGTGAATGTGTGTTGAAAAATGGAATTGTTCTAATAAATTAGTCTTAAAAGGAAATGTCGAGTATCCATGTGTTGGAGAACAACAGCGGATACTATATTGATCTAGGAGTTCATGGAGATGAACTTATATGTATTTCGATCATTGATGACAAGTAAGGAGTGCTTGGTCATGCAATGAGGCTAAAGGTTAGCAAAGAAATATTGGATCACATATTATGGCAACTCCATCTCATATGTAAGACATACAATGAAGAGATGTGAGACATGCAATAATACTGACTTAAGCAAAGTGTTGCCATAACTCACTGCATTAGAACTAGGGCACAGTAACACGTGGGACATGTTTGAAGATCACTAAGAATATGATTCATGGGTGATTAGCTCACAATGCAAGTGGGAGTCTATTGGTATGTATGCCCTCAGAGCCAATCATGGGATGATTGGTGGGATACATTGAGATGGATTTGATAAACATCAAAGTCAAGCTTCCAATTCATTCTGGTTTAGTCAGTTATGAGATAATGACAGAACATATTGGATGTCTAGAGAATGACAATACTCAATGATATATGCCTTCATGTGTATGACTTGAACAATGAGATCATACAGATGTTAAGAGTTTGTACATTCTTGTTATGTCCCTAGTGAGATGTCGTTGTGGAAGATTGATAGACAACAATGACACACAACACTAAATTGTATGTTGGTTGATGATAGAATATCATTAGTCATGATATAGTGATATCAAACCAAGTGCATAGGTACTTGTTAGAGAACAAGTGTATCGGACAGACCCACCATGAGAGTGACACATGGAATCATGACTTGGTAGTCACAGTCAGCTCTCACAGTGATGGAGGTGAGTGTGATTCTTTGACCTGAAATCACTACACTCAACACATGTCATTAGGTACACTTTGACATCATCAAACACAATCTTGAAATATAGATTGTTATAAAGGTGATGATTGGGTGAATTTGACACATGGGGTTTTGAGGGGTGAGTGATAGATATGGGATTTGTCCCTCCTGAGGGAGTTTGATGTCCATGGCCACTTGATGAGTAGGATTGAGAAAGGAATGCACATGCAGGTGTGAATCAATATGTGATATTGATGTCACACATATCTCATACAGTCTGCTTTGAGATCAAGGAAGTGAATGAACGTTGAAATGATGACTGTTCCATGCCTTGAGTTCATTTGGGATATCAGTGACAAAGGAATTATACATTCACTATAACACCAGTCACGGATTGTAGGATTGAAAGTTGTTCTCCAACTTTCCTTTTCACTTTCGTAGCACTGATGTGCGTCTACGCACCGCTCTTTGCTTGTGAAGTCATAAGTTTTATGGACTTTCACTACCAACGTGAAATGGGCCTGTAGGGTCACACACATATGAATTAACCTAGAAGAGGAGTTTATCCATGAATGATGTTTATATTGTTTACTAAATGTGTCTAGTAGTTCAATTAAACATTCAATCAATTGACTTGACTCAGAATCACCAAGTTCAAGTCTTGGACTAACTTATTTGGGTGTCAGATTGATTGAGAACTGCATTAACCAATTTCTATACAACCTAGACTGCCAACCGACTGATTCAAACTATTTAACCAATCGGCTCAGGGTGAAGTGAGACGACTGGTTCAAGTGTTGAACTGATCGGTTCAGCTGGACCAAACGAGCTAGTTTGGGAAAGTTAGGTTGGTGAGAAAATTTTTCATTTCATTTGTATAATTCGATTGGGACAAGTATTGATCTTTAGATTAATTGGAAACGGAAAGAGGAAAGTCACTTGGGAACTATCTTGGGAAGTGAAATGACTGGTTCATGAATGAACAGATCGGTTCATCTCCCCAAATGATCTTTTCATCAGATGAATCGATTAGTTCAGTCCCTAAATGACCGGTTCGCTTGTGAAATGATCGGTTCACCTACCATAGTGTATCAAATTTGTGAAAATTCTTGACCCTTCTACTCCCACTTTAGTCCCACATTGCCCGGGGATGAGAACCCTGACCCTGACCCCTCCTATATATAGAGGGGTATTGGGGGCTTCTCAAAAAAACACAGCTCAGACAACGCCAATTGCTCTGCAAAGTTGTCCTCTCCAGTTGTGAATCGGGAGAGACCGAGCAAGTGCTACCTGACTAGGGATGCACAGTGAGGGAAAGACAACTACAAGACGACAACTGGTCATGGAGGAGCATGTCGGTGACTAGTACACCGACAAAAGGGGACAACTCCTTCCAGTATCCTGTAGGACAGGATGACTGGAGTTCTCGATGGTCTGTGTGGACTACTACAGAGGCAGAAGATTTTTGCTGCTTGGAGGATGACTGGCAATCCGTCAGCCCAGGTGAGACCAGGAGCTGCACAGATGCCGTCCAAGACCAGAGGTGAAGACCGTGCTCTCCATGAGGTTACATCACTGAGCAAGCCTCAGGACAAGGTACACCTCTACAAACCATCCTTCCTACCATATAGATGTTGACGAGATCTCTTTTGGTTCTGGGTTTGCGGAGAAATTTTTTGTTACCTCTTCCATCACTGCCTCCCCTAAAACCCAACAAAAAGATCATAACAATAAGACTCATATTGAGATTTGGGCATAATCCAGGAAGACAAGTCATATGTGTCACACAAGGTCGCCACTAGTGGGCTTAGAATCACATGCAACATCATAACACCAATTAGAGAGATCGTGCACATAAGTGTCTTTACACATCATAAGGGTACTGATTTCAAGGAAATAAGAGGGTTTGATGTTTTAGAGGACCAATGTTCAACCTTATAAACATGCATCACCAAAAAGGTTCATATTCATGCATTTATGCATATCATCTAAACAAGAGAATAGGGGCTTCATGAGTGCTATAAGAGTCATGTAACATAGTTATTGATTATTAAAAATTTAGGTAAGCTAATATAGCACATAGAAAAAGATTAGAAATCCAGGGTAAGGTCCATCATTCACATTCAAAACAAGTCCCATAAGTGCATTAGGGTTCATCATTGAGAAAAAGAGGTGATTAGAATGCTCATATAGTTCAGAGTTGCACAAAGATACATATTTGATGAATTTGACAACAAGAGTGTATCAAACATTCACCATTTCACATAAACATTCATTATTTCATTCACATGATCAAAGGTTACACCTTTTGTGAATAATAGGAGGGTAAAAGGATGAATTAGTGTCTAGTGGTCCATTGTGTAGGTCTCGTCAAGAGGATGAATTTAATATATAATTTTTCCCAATTTGACCTTAGGAGCTGGGGGATATGTATTTTCCAATATTTATAGAAAACTGTATAGATTACGGGATGAGGGCGTTACCAATCATCTATCCAATCTAATCCGCTGATTCTTCATCCAACAACTAGCTCTTCCACACCATGCAAGGAGCCTCAGCCACATGGCCTGCAATGAGCGATCCTCTCCCTATCGCATCGTGATCCCTGATCGCTCGCCCTTTGACTAGATCATGCTTCAGCGATAGAGAGTCGCTTCCCATCACCCACACACACGCTCTTGACTGCCCCCTAGCCGCGTTGCACCATGCTAGTGGTTCACGCTGGTCAACCTTGACCCTGATTTGGTGAGGTGGTGGTCAAGTGGGGAATATCTACTTCGATCATGGCCGTCCACCTAGGATATAAGGGTGTGGGGCCTCATCCCTCCTATCCAACAACTCACACACATGATGCTCCCAACTGTGGCAGTGTTGCAGATGCTTCTTGCTAGAGAGTGAGTGTCGAGGTAGTAGACTAGGATAAATGTGCACTAAATAGAGACATCCATCATCAGTGCATCACCCCAAAGATAATTTTGGAAGAAACTAAGGGAGGGGAAGACTGGATGAGAAATTCCAAAAAGGGCCGACAATGGTGGCTGCCATGGAGCTAGAGCCTGAGGGATATGTTGAGGGGCACCTTACTGTTCGAACAAATGAGAAATGAGAGGGGAAAGAGGAAGGGGTGTGAAATGAGTGGAAAAGAGTCTTCAATTTGATCCAAGTGTGGGAAAGAGGGGCTCATTGGGGGAGACAAAAGGTGGAGTTGGTGGCAGTAGCACCATTTCTGCTGGTGGTGCGTACAGAGGAGGGTGACATGTTCTCAACTCTAGGATCTCAGATGATCCACCATCTAATAGTCCCCAAACAAGGTGATTTAGGGTTAGGCAAGAGGAGGGGTGGCAATTGGGTTGCATGCCTCTTCTTGGGCTCCAACTGGGCCAGTCCACGATAGTAAAATGGGTTGAAATTCGAATTAAATTAAAGCAAAACAAGGCAATCTTTGAAATGCCATAATTTGGGATACAAAGCTCTGATTGAGATGATTCTTGCACCATTGGAAAGATAATTGAATCCAGTATAAATGGTATAGATTATAAAGCTAAGATATCATGATTTTGAGGTTTAATTTAGATGCAAGAAGGTGACATGATATAGCTTGATACATAGTCCAAAATCTCAAATTAGAACCACATACAATGAAATTAGTCATCTAGGTGATCAAATTTGGTCATCAACACATTTATGTAATTGAAATCAAATTGATTGAGATAGGTCTCTTGAGGAGAGAAAAAGAGTATAATAGATGAGAGAAAACTGGGTTGTCACATCCTTCCCTCCTTAAAAGAAAATTTCATCCTCGAAATTCATCCAAGATCATAGTAAAGAGTCAAAGTAAATATCCATCGACTCTAGGTATTCAACCATGGTTGTCACTACATTCCCAAAAATGGGATGCAAACCTAGGTTATCATCATTAAGGGTGCACTCATATCAATTATATACACATTTACTCATTGTTCCATCACATTATGACATCATCATGGCATTGGGGTTTTCCCCACCCCTTAATATCACTACATTAGGTTTATTTTGTGTTTTCATATCTTCATATTAGCACAAGATATGCTATAGTAGTTTGTGTTGTTAATTTCTCAAAGTGACATGTTCATCATTGTGATTTTCTAATGATAACCTCATCGAACATGCATTTCATAATTATACTAAGTTTCATTCATGTTTTAGTTTCCCCCTAAAATTTTACCAATTATCACCAAGTATTTTCATAATTTCTCATCTTGGATCTGAAATTAAACAATTTATTCATGTGTATTTGAGTCATGACCCCCAATAGTATCATCATATAAAGTTAATCATATTTTCATTTGGGTATGAGATTAGGCATGTCACCCCTGATTATTCAAACTAAGATCACTATGTATTATCATATCGAGTTCATGATTCCAAAACTACATATTTTATGTATGGTATGATTTCATGTTAGGTCTAGCTTACGATAGTGATTATCAATCATGTATCATGTTTTTCACATAAATGAGATTATTTTCATACATCATGCATTATCTCGAGGAACAAAATAATTATCAACATCGAGCATTCATAATTATCTCACTCGTATCTCAAAGGAACTCCATAAGCTCAAGCCACTCAAGAAAAGTCCTATATATGTATAAAAGAAAAATAGGCTAACCACCAACATCTACCCATACCAAATTTTCACCCAACATACCAAAAAAAAAGTAACCACTAGCTTCCATTACATCAACCCACTAACCCGAGTATGAAGCTCATCATGGAGAACACATGTCATCTACATTATCTTAGGGTTTTGGGACATCTCCCTCACCTATATAGAAAATATAATATATTCAAATGCCTCCATATCTAGTGATGGAGCTTTTTCATAGGAAATCTAGGGTTCAACAATTTTAAGGGAATCAAACACTAGGTGACCCAACTCATATACTTAAAAGTATTCTATCTAGGGACTCATTATCATGTATTTCATCGTGCATATTTTTCAACATTTATCATATTTTGGAGTTTAGGTACTCTGACCTTCTCCTGTGGCGGGTCGACACATATCAAGAGGTCACCTTTTTCATATGTCCCATGTTAGAGGTCCTCCTTTGTAAAGAGATTGAGACCTATGTTGGTCCCAAACTGTACGTCACATATCATATATCAACATGTACAAGACTAGGCACTAGCAAGCATGTTAACCGACTAGCTATGTTTAGAACATCAACCAAGTCTTAAACATCAAACATTGTGCTAGATTAGCTAGGATTGCATGGTACACCTCTTCTCATATCATCAAACATAACTTGAATCATTTTAAAACATCTCATAACATCACACGAACTTCAACATCATTTTCATCATCATTATCATCATCATCATCATCATCATCACCACCATCACCATAACATAGGTCATCTAGGTTACTGACTAGCCTAACCTTTATCATGGCTCCAGACAACTCTAAAGTCTACAAGTAGAATCTAAACACTCTCATATAAACTTGATGTTACATCTTTTTCTCTTAGGTTCCATGCATACTCACTACCTTTCTGGATGTGGTAACATTTTTCATATGTACATATACTTATACTTGAAATAGGTTCTCTCCAACGTTGAAAATGGGCACTGAAAACTACCATACTGAGTGCGTATAAACCAAACCTAAAACAAGTTACCACACTCATTAGGCAGTCTAGCTCCATGAAACCTAGAGAGTTAGCAAGAACATGGTGCAAACTTGTGTTGCTACCCTCAGCACATGCCCATAACATATGTCTAGGGTTGTAGTAGGATCTCCCTTTTCTCACCCTCTTGAACCTACAACCTATACTACACGACAGTTCTAGGGGTTACACAAGTCTACACCTAGTTCTAGAACATCTAGGTTCTAACCTAATAATTCATCTTAGTCCACAAGGGACAACTCATTAAGTTTCTATGGTTGATATGTAAGGTTAGTTCAATTTGTGTTTCATGTGAGTCATGTTTGGTGTCCTGTCATGGAACCGTTTGTTTCCCAAATCCTAATTCAAATGACTACAAAGTCAATGGCGATAGGACCTAGCATTTGTCCCTAGCATGGTATTTATAAAGCACACATGTGGAAGCGTGAAATGCTTAGCATACATGAACATATAACAAGATAAAAGAACCAACCATAATCTCAACATTTAACAAGTATAATTAATAACAACATTGCTTTATTACATGATTGTAGTTACATATTCAAGAGTACAAATTTACAAGCTTGCTCATGTATACTAGGGATATACAATAAGTACAGCTAACATATTTCACCAAGCCCATAAACTTCTAGCTATCTATGAACTTATAAAATATGTGAAACAACGTGAGTTAAGAACATGAGGTGTTGAGTATTGGGATGAAAGATACATATACATAAGCTTTGCATAATTTGAAAAGATTTGCAGCAGTAACGAATAAGAAATAAATGTGTTAAGTATTTAACAAAATGAGAGCCTAAGTTTTATGTCAATTCACTCCAATTATACCATCTTTTCATGCACTCATCAATATCATATATTTTTAAGGCCTTTTATGGACAACTTTTCATTGGACGCGTCTATGAGGATGCTCAAGATTAGCTAACCCTTCTATCAATGATCCATCCTATCTTGACAACTCAAGTAGGATGCCCATACTGATGTCCTTACCCCAAAATTTTAGGAAGTTGTATGAGGTTTGTATAATGGAGTTTCTATATTATGTTTACAAGTTATAAAACAACGATATGAAACAAATGTCGAGTACAATACTAGAATACTACATGACAATATTTGAGTAAGTAAACAAGCATACATATGTATCAAATTTCTATCAAGAAAGCCATAGTCATATACTTATTAAATCCCATACCAGATTTAGAGGTTCATAACCAAACACATCCTTGATCATCTAGCCATAAGCAACACCTGATGAAGCACTGGATTACATTTGTGTATTAGATTCTCATCATTAACCCTAACAAGATACATTTTAGGGTTTTTTCCAAATTAGGCACAAAGTTTCTTATTAGTACAATAGATGATCTTTTACTGATCTAGAGGTCATCAAGGAGGTGTGGTTCAATTTTCAAGTCATTTCAAGGTTTAATCTACTTTATATGTAAATTACTAGACTTTGTGTCACATTGGTGCATTTCAGGGTCAAAGGACTCACAATATGGAAAATTAAGGCCAAATGTCATCAAGATGAGAGAGATAAGCATAAGACATGGATTATATTAGAAAATTATGGACATAAGGATCATATTCCAAGATGGTGCATTTTAGGGTCAAAGGACTCATAATATGGAAAATTAAGGCCAATTGTCGTCAAGATGAGAGAGATAAGCATAAGACATAGATTAGATCAAAAAAGTATGGACATAAGGATCATATTCAAAGATTCGTTGAATGTTCATGACTAGGTCTAAGAATAATATCAACCGTTGGTTCCAACATATTCCACATACATGCAAAATCCACATAGTTCATATGTTGTTAGGGGTCAACATAAGACTTGGTTGTGCATATGAAACAAGGTGATAAGGAAAAGAAGAAACAAATTTGATTTAAGAGGAAAGAGCATAACAATAAGATTCATATTGAGATTAGGGCATAAGCTAGGTAGACAAGTCGTATGTGTCACACAAGGTCCCCACTAGTGGACTTAGAGTCACATGCAACATCAAAACACCAATCAGGGAGATCGTGCACATAAGTTTCATCAAACATCATAGGGGTACAAATTTCATGAATATAAGAGGGTTTGATGTTTTAGAGAACCAATGTTCCACATTATAAACATACATCGCCAAAAAAGGCTCATATATATGCATTTACTCATATCACCTAAATAAGAAAATAGGGGGACATGAGTGCCACAAGAGTTATGTCACATAGTTATTGATTTTATAGATTTAGGTAAGCTAATATGGCACAAAGAAAAAGATTAGGAATCCTGAGTAAGGTCCATCATTCACATTCAAAACAAGTCACATAAGTGCGTTAGGGTTCATCATTGAGCAATAAATGTGATCAGAACGGTCATATAGTTCAAATATTCACATAGAAACAAATTTGATGAACATAACAACAAGTGTGTATCAAACATTCACCATTTCACAGAAACATGCATTATTTCATTTACATCATCAAAGGTTCCACCTTTTTGGGAAAAAATAGGAGGGTAAAAGGTTGAATTAGTGTCTACAACCTAGTCCATTGTGTAGGTATCATCAAGAGGATGAATTTAATATATAACTTTGCCTAATTTGACCTTAAGAACATGGAGGTATGTATTTTCTAATATTTACATAAAACTATATAGATTAGGGTATGAGGGTGTTACCAATCATCTGCCCAATATAGGCCACTGATTCTTCATCCAACAGGCAGCTCTCCCACACCCACCAAGGCTCCTCGGGCACATGGCCCCCAACGAGTGATCCACTCCCTACCGCATTGTGATCCCTGATCACTCACCCTCTAACCCGATCCTACTTCAGTGACAGAGAGCCGCTACCCATTGCTCATGCACGTGCCCTTGACTGGCTCTCTAGGCCACGTGGCACCATTCTAGTGGCTCACGCCGGTCAACCTTGACCCTGATTTGGAAAGGTGGTGGTCGAGTGGGGCAGATCTCCTTTGATAGCAGCCATACTCCCAGGATCATAGGGTGTGGGGCCTTGTCCCTCCTAGCCAACAACCCAGAATTTTGGATGAGAAACACCCAAAAGGGCCAACAGTGGTTGTCACCATGGAGCTGGAGCCCAAAGGAGGTGTGGAGGGGGAACCTTATTGTGCAAACAAGTGAGAAATGAGAGGGTAAAGAGGAAGGGGTGTGAAACAAATGGAAATAGTCTTCACTTTGATCCAAGGGTGGGAATGAGGGGCTGATTGGCAGAGCTGAAAGATGGAGTTGGTGGCATCAACCCCATTTTCACTGGTGGTGTGTACAGAGGAGGGTGACAAGTTCTCAACCCTTGGATCACAGATGATCCATCATACAATGGTCCCCAAAGGAGGCGAGTTAAGGTTAGGCAAAGGGACGGGTGGCGGTTGGGCTGCACCCCACTTCTTGGGCTCCAATTGGAACAATCCACAATAGCATAATGGGTTGAAATTTAAATTAAATCAAAGCAAAATGAGGTTATCTTTGAAATGCCATAATTTGGACTGTAAAGCTCAGGTGGAGACGATTCTTACACCAATGGAAAGATAATTGAATCAACTATAAAATGGTATAGATTAGGAAGCTAAAGATCATGACTTTGAGGTTCAATATTAGATGCAAGAAGGTGACATGATATAGATTGATAGTCCAAAATCTCAAATTAGAGCCACATACCATGAAATTAGTCATCTAGGTGATCAAACTGGGTCATCAACACATTTAAGTAATTGAAATTTGAGTGAGATAGGTCTCCTGAAGAGAGAAAAAGAGTATAATAGATGAGAGAAAACAAGGTTGTCACAATAGCCAGACAGGTGTATCAAGTGTTGAGATGTCCATTTGGCTTGTCAGGCTAATCAGAGTTTGAATTGGCTAAGTTTTATCCAAATTAAAGAGTGAACCGTCCAGTTCAGGTTGTTGAACCGATTGGCTCAACTAAACTCACCTGAAGGCCATTAGGGTGAGTGATAAGGGAGTCTCACATGGGTGAGATGACTCAGTTGGGACAAAAGAAAATTCTTAATGTTTCCCAGATTGTTTAGATTGCACTTTTCTTGTGGTGCAAGGAACTAAAATTTGATATTAATTGGAAATCAAAATTTCCAATTTCATGCGCAATTGAGAAACTTCTAGACGGTCATCTGGCAGTGTGATACAACCGTCTCATATGACCAAATGACTGTCTGGGTCACCAGACGACCGTTTTAGATGTTGTAGGTTGCAAAAAATTAAGATCTTTTGGTCCCTTCCACTCCTGCACAATGTTGTACAAACTAGGAACCCTGACTCTGGCCTCTACTATAAATAGAGGGGCATTGGGGACTTCCCAAAACACAACACAAACAACTGAGAATCAGTTCCTCTAACAATTGTTGTCCTCTCTGTTTGTGGTAGCCGAGCAATCCCAATCAAGTCTACCTGCAAAGAGAGGAATAGAGGATCATTTTTGTGGGAGATTAAGTTGGTGAATGGTATGCCAACGGGAGGGAGTGTATTCTAGTTGAATGAGACAAGTGTTCTAATTAGTCCATGTGGACTATTCTAGAGGAGGGAGTCCTTTAGTTTCTTCTGTAGAGCAAAGTTAGCATGTAGTTTGTTGTGAGACCACAAGGGTCACTACATAAGTTGTTTGTGTTCCTAGTTCGTGGTCAAGACCAGGAGCTGCACAACCACCATCCAAAAGAAACTAGAAATAGTTGTCATTGAAGTGAGTTGTTGTCGTTGGAGTTGGTCTAGGACTAGGTATAACTCGTTAAACCATCCTTCTTATTTCCTATTAGTTGTCACGATCTTACATGTATGGGAATACAAATAAATAGAAATTTTATTTTCGTTGCTATACTTTATGCCTATATTTCTGAATAGAGTGCTCATCTCTTCTCTCTTTCTAGGTAACTTGACTTGGTCTATACTCCACAAATTTTTGATGACATGGGGAAGAACCAAAGTATGTAGTAAAATTTGAGACGATATGGACCAATAGTTGACTGTGATCTGATATTCTCTGAACTCAACTCATGTGATAAACATGCGCATACTAGAATGGACCTTGTAGAAGGATCCACAAGCCCACAATCAATGAGCAAGATCCTCTAGAACCAAAAAAGGATATGTGTTGATCCTATAGTGTGAAATGGTGAACTCAATTTTTTTTTGTAGCTATCCACCCTTTTCATCACACTACAAAGGTCTAGTAGAATGCACTTACAGTGGGGAAAGGAGAAGATTGATAAAAGGAAAACACAAAAGAAAAGGGAAGCCGAGAAGAAAAGAGAAGCCAAGATAAATAATGATAACAAAAAGAAATAGGCAAATGAAGAACAAGAGGAAAACGAAACAGACAAGGAGAAAGCAAAAGAAAAGGAAAAATAAAAAGAAAAGGAGAAGGAAAAAGAAAAAAAAAGTAGAGAAAGATAAGGGAATAGGAGCGGATAAGGGCATGGGATCCAAACAAATATAGACCTAGAGAAGAGGATTATGAGGAGGTTGAACCAAAAAAGATCCTTGAGGATGATGTTTGGGAGGCATAAAGGATAGAACTTGTGGATACTTTGGTAAATTTGGTAAATCACATATAACCGTTACTTCCTAGATGAATCGGCATCAATGAACCGACACCTCTCACCGTAACTGATTTTTTAAAGATGAATCCATAATGATTATATGTTGAAAACAAGGATATGTGTTAGACAAAGTTGATGCATGTATTTTTCCTATGGAAAACATCTTCAATGTGTTAGGGTGTCCTGAACATAATTAAGTCATCTCTTCCATCTAAGCTGATGGGTAAAACAAAAATATGGTGATAAAATTATTCCCACTCCCAAGAAAATGAAGCATTTAACCCTGTCTTTGTGGTATGTTTCATGCCTCGCAATGAGTTGAAGGATAAGAAGAAAAATATCCTATCCCTAACTCAGGGTGACTTCTTTGTGTTCGAATACAGCAAAAAATTCCACCTTTTTGAGTGTACATGCCAAGAACATAACTTGAAAAGAAAAATTGGATTGTTATCTTGAGGGACTCAATGTGCCTCTACAAGATTTGGTTGCCTCTTCAAGACCTACCAATTTTTAGGATGCACCCAAAAACATCCATTTTCACTACAAGAAGGAAGGAAAATTCAAGAATCAATGCCCCTACCCAGTTCCTACATGGGATGCCAATGCGTATCATGACTACAAAAAAGAAGAGAACAAAAGGAGCCAAAACTATTTTATGCAACTCCTTTAACATTTTGAAACAAATAATGTGATCACCATATATTTGACAGTTGAAATAGGATGCCCAATAGTGTTGGGCATGCTACTTGTATCTATGTTTCTATATCTATCATGTAATTGGATTTGAACATATATATCTTTAAGGAACCATTTGGATAATATCTATTTGAATCTAAATCCATACAATGTAAAGAGTCAATTTTGTGACACAATGGTAATAATACTAGAATTATGATGTTAATTATGAGATCATGGATATTTTGATAATAATAGATTTTGGGGACAAAGTTCCTCTTTAGGGGAGTATGTGACAACATGCATTTTGGCACAATTATGATCTAATTACTTAATTACCCTCAATAGATTTTGCATGCTCACTCTTAATTCTATCCATAATCAATGACTATACTATGATCAAATATAGTGGAATTCTATGGTTTAAATTTAGAGTCAATTGGAGTTTGCTACATATACCTATGAATTTTTTAAGTTTGCACCTAAAAACATCAATTTTTATTCCCTTTTAACTCTCTTTTGTGCCAATTTATGCCTTGATGGTCTCACTCAGGCACACCCACCCAGCCAATATGAATGGAAGGGACTGACCTAAGGCCATTAGATATTGATTTGACATATGAAGAGCCATCGCTTACCTTGGATCAGTCTGCTATAAGGCCGCCCGTAGGGGGAACCACATGTCCTCAGATTAAGGGATTTTGTGCTCCATTACTATGGTGTTTGATCTATTCTTCTTCTTTTTATATTCAGCCCCTTTGCACCAATTTTTATCTCTCAATCGAACACTTCCATGATGATTCTAGATCAACCTCCCATGGTTGTTGCCATGGTGGTATTGACTTTGAAAAAACTAACCCTAGAACACACTTGAGTATAAAAAACCTATCTCCATCTCACTCCCACGCATGCAACCAATAGTTTTGATTTGCCTCTCTCTCTACCTCATGGTTTTTCCAAAAACCAAGTTGGACCAATGGCCACATTTACTTTGGATCATGTCCCCTCTCTCTCTTTGCAAGATATACACTCTATGCCTTTATCTAAAACTGGTATTGATCACCTCTTGCATATACTATTGAAAATATATGCCATTATAGAGGGGTTCTTTAAAATGAATTAGATGAATCTAATGACATTGTTATTAAAACCTAATTCCCAACCTATTATAAAAGTTCCTAACTAATGATATTTGGTGGTAATTTTGAAATCAAAACATAATCTCTATTTAGAATTGACCTAGTCTCATCATGGATCTTAAATTGTTACACTTATTATATTCATATACTTGATTTTGACTAGTGATGAGACTAGATCTTAGATTTGTTTTTCTTTTTACTATAAATCTCATGAATATGTTTGATGTGCCCAAAAATGATGATGGATCTTAATGGTGGGTGGAAACCAAAATTTTTATATTTTGTATATGAGGGTATCAAAAGTTATCATCTCTCCTATTAGATTTGTGAACCATGTCATGAATACATTTATCTTGACTCTTGGAATCATACTACTGAAACATAACTCCTTTGATGATGGATAAGGGATTAAGTGCCCTTTATGTATTAGGTGTGTATATCCTTCAACTTGATGATAATTATGGACCATGATGATATTTTGAGAACTTGATAACATAAAATCTTAGTTAGTCATTAAGAACCAAACCTAAAAACAATAACAGGACTTTAGGAACCTTAATCTTGTTCTTTTGTCTGAATGCATGCATACCCCTTTTGTTCTAGGAGTGGACTCTGATCTATTTTCTTCTCCCAAAAATCTTATTACTTTGAACTGTGGTGAAGGTATGATTATTATCATCCTGGAATTACATCTGGTAATGTTAGCTTGTCTGTTATGATTCAATCCTTTTTTCTCTTGGTTATAATAGTTTTTGTTAGAAATAAGAAAATTATTATGATACAATGTTGTAGTTTTTCATTATAAGTATATTAGAAAAACCTTGAACATAAAATAAATACAAAATCCATTAAACATTAACATAAAAATTGACATGCAAAGAGACCCTCACATTTAGATGTAGCTAGGGTTTAATGCACGACTACAAATAATCCCTAACCTTTGGGTATTGAAAGGACCTAATTTGCACAAACACAAAGAGATCCAAAAATATGGGTGTAGTAAATGGATCTAATGTGAAGGTAAAAATATAGTAAACTGTGGTTGCATATGAGAATTAATATCAATATCCTCACATATGGGTAGTAAAGGGAAATGATGGTCATAAAAAGGAATAATTGAAAAAATGAGATAAAATTCATGGTGTTTTCTTGAAGAATTTATTCCATTCAATTTACTACTTCATTTACATCATAAATGCCACAATGCTTTATTACTTCATTGACTGTGTCATTAATTTTAACTATTAAGCAAACAGGTTTCAAAAAGACGACTAACATCTCCTTCTGCCTTCCACTATTGGCCAAGTTGTATTGATGTTAAACACAGGTTGTGAAGACACAGTAGATGCATACTAAGTGGGTTCTAAGACAACATGATTATTAACCTCCTTGAATTACATAAGGTATTGTTAGCTTCTATGTTATGATCCAATCGTTTTTTTTTTGCATATAATAGTATTTAGAACTAAGCAAATTCTTATGATACAATGTTTTATTTTTTTCATTATAAGTATATTCTAAAAACCTTGAACATTAAAGAAATTAGAAACCTGTTAAACATCAACACCAAAATTGACATGCAAAGATACCCTCACCATTAGATATAGCTAGGGTTTATTGCGTGGGTACAAATAATCCCTCACATTTGGGTGTTGAAAGGGCCTAATGTACACCAACACAAAGAGATCAACAAATATGTGTGCATTTAATGGATCTAATGCAGAGGTAAAAAGACCCTAAACTTTGGTCTTTGATGGGGTTTAATATCTATATCATTAAGAAAGGGTGGTAGAAGGAAGTTTTGGCAACAAACATGAATAATTGGAAAAATACGATAAAATGCATCGTGCTTTCTTGACGAATTTCTTTGACTCAATTTTACAACTTGATTTACTTAATTAATTAAACAAATATTTATTACTTCACTGAATGTGTGTCATTAATTTTCACTTTTAGGCAAACAAGTTTCAAAAAGATAATTAACATCTCCTACTGCATTTGACTAGTTTGATGGAAAGGACAAGTTCACTAAAACGTTAATGATGCTATTAAAAGGAATGATTAGTTCTTATTAAACATTACATTTTGATATATGATTTCTTATTTTATATGATAGTGTGTAATTTCCTTCAGGTCGGCAGGGATTGGACTCTTCAATCCCTCTAAAAATCTCTTGGAAGTGGGATGGGGATCATGATTGGGATTGGGGTAAGAATAGTTTTGTGGCATCCAATCATTCGATCGACTATGCAAGTCAAATTTGTAGAAGGAAAAATAGAAATTTGATAGAAATGGGAATCCCAAGGACCAGGTGAATAGGGTTTATACTTGTAAGAGTTTCCCAACATATTGACTACATGAAATCTAAGTTTTTCTATTACAAGTATGTTTGTGTTTTTCATTTGGCAATATGATTGGGTTTTAGTGAAACACTAATCTTAACCGCTCTGAAATATAGGGGTGGATGTCTAAAGGGATTTAAACACATTTAGAAATAATTTCATAAAGAATTTTTTACTCTTCATATGAGAGAAACTCATCCCAAGTACATAATCGATGATAGGAAGAGGAGAAGAGAAATTATGCTAGCATGTTGACACCTCTATTTCTTATTTCTCTTGGTAGGTAAGGTGGTGCACCAAGAGTCTTAGATGCATAATAATGACATAGAGGATGAGTGTGAAGCCCCAAGATTTTTGATTCCTTGGCCACAAGCATGATGTTGGCATCAAAAATCCAAGGATGTCACAGGTGGTATTTGAGCATGCAATAGCAATGCATGGCATCTTCTCATTATGCAACTCAAAACTAAAGAATCTTGAACTTTAAAATCTTTATGATTATATTAGTCATATTTTAGAGACTTGATCTAACTTAGCCTCTAGGTTAGAACCTAGATGTCTGAGAACTAGGATTGGACTTGTACTTGTAATATATCAAGTCCTCAGATGTCATTCTTTCCTTATAATGTGGCAGTATGGGATGTTGCATTATTTGGAAATGATGTGCATCGCGGGAAGAAAAACCCTTGACATGCGATGCCTAGATTTTTTGGGTAGATACACTAGTTTACACCTTGTTCACACCCATTACACTATTTGACAGGGAACTGGATTCTCTACTATGTGATATACACTCAGTAATTGATTTGGTTTTGTTTCCAATTGGCTCGAAGCTTGACAGCTTTCTCTCACGTTCATTTTATTAGAGAAAAAATATATAGTATTTTATTATATATGCAAGTAAGTACAAAAATGTGTCCACACACATTTATGAGTAGGAAGTAGTCATGAAACCTAAGTGAAAAAGAGTGACATCAATGTATAAGACAGAATAGTTCCAAATTAGATGTCTAGAGCTTTATCAAAATATGAGATAGATTGAACGATAGATGATATAAGAAAGATTTTGATATGATCCAAGATTGACGTAGTGATATAAGTTGGTCCATTATTTCATATAATTTCCTTTGAGCACATAGGTTAATATTTGAGGATTTGAAATAAGTTTTATTAGTGCAAGTATTTAGATTTTATAAGTTAAGATAAGCTAGGTTAGTATAATATGTGAATTAGCAAGAGCCTCAGTATCTTTTATAGAGGAGGACCTCTAGATTTTGGACCCGTTCTAGGGTTAACTCTAGAGAGACTCAGACCTAGAGGGAGAAGGTCAGAGAACCTAAACTCAGAGATCTGATAATTATGAGAAATATTTGTTGTAATATTTCCTAAATATACTTCTCTTGAGTGAATGAGAAGAGTCACTTTATGCATGATCCTATAGTCATGTTGAAACATAGATATCCTTGGGAGGACCGAACCATAGAGTCAAAGAGAGGTTGGTTATATATGTATATGTGAACATCAGTATGAGTACCTACCATCTAGGTGTGGGACAGAAAGTCTCAAGATCCGGGAGGAGGTATGAAATATTAGTATGTTGTGAAGCATCATGCTCAGGTTGGTGGTTCCCTAAATAGGTATTTAGTGTTATATATAAGATAGAGAGAGTTGGGATATAGAATCCATGGATAGAAATCTATGACAAGAATGTCATATAATGTTTTGTTTTGGTTTGTGCTTATGTGGCTAGAGTCCTTAAAGATATTCACCAATAACAATCAGGTACACCTGGGAACCCTACACCTAAGGGGGGAAGATAAAGTTTTGTTTTAAGATACTCAAAGACATGAGGATACTAAAAGAGACTGGGCATGACATTACCCTTAAGATAAGGTTTACAAAAACCTCAGTTGGGCTTTATAAACTTTTAGTATATGTGTGACGAGTCATTTTTTATAATTATGTATTTAGCACAAACATTATATAATACATGTATGTTTGTGATCTGAGTTTGTGGTAAAATATGTATATTTATTTTCAAAAATTGGGTAAATATATTCCAAACCCCTAAAAGGGGATGAATTACAAACTACAACCAAACATGTAGTTTACATAAGTAGATAACAAGCTAATTTGGTTGCATATAGCTTACATAGAGGATGAAATGCTATTGATAAAATTCCACATTTCTATCAATAAGAGGAGAAATATTTGATAATCTCTTGTGGTAGGTGAAATAAAGATATTTCATTTCCCTAGCAAGAAGATTAAAGATTTCCACAGGATCAAATGCTACTTCTCCATGAACGATCTTGTTTCTAGCCGTCCATATCAGATGAACTGCATTAGTAATCGCCCAAAGCTTGATGATGCCATTATGTTTGGATCTATTACCAATTGTTGAAAGATAGGTGTGCTGGGAATAGGAGCACCTAATGTTGAGATTCAGTTGCGATCTCCCCCATACATATCTCCAGTATTTACAGGAGCCAAACAAGTGATCAATAGAGTCACTTTCTAGAAAACAAAGATAGTAGTGAGCAGCGTTTGTGCCATTTCATTTGTTGGTTCTCTCCACAGTTGGAAGCAGGTTCTTTAGAGCTCTAAATGTGGTTAGACTCCATAGAGGGTAGTGCATGGAAGGCCATAAACTTTTGAATGTTTTGTCATTGGGTGATATCTGACATGATGGAAACCCTAGTGTGGGTTAATAGCTCTTGTAAACCATGTACATGATCAATGATAAGGTAATGTTACTGGTTAATCTTGTGACAAAATCACTAATAAATGTTGCAAAGTACATAAAAAATTAAAGCAAAATCATGCTTATAGTACATGTGAGATGTGGTGTTCATAGTGGTCTTAATAAAGATCTTGAATATACTTGGAAAACTTATCCAATATAATGACGATGACACCTAACATAATCTAGATCAATAATGTGGTTTAGTGATAATTAACTCTCTGAAAAAAAATTGAAGTTAATGATGGAATCCTAAATGCTTGGGTAATTTGAAGGATGTCATGACATAAAATGAGATTCTAAATGCTTGTCTCAACCTTATATCGTGTGTGGCTCATCCTAGATGCTCTTTTTAAAGAAAAGACCTCCTAGTAGTAATTCTGATATAATCATATAGCTCTTGTTTGTGGAGAAGTTGCACCTAGATCGATACCATACACTTAGATAAAGAGCTTTTAGTTTTTGCATGAAAAAAAACAAAATAGCTTTATTTTGAGGATGAAATTTCTTTTAAGATCTATATGATGTGATGGAGTCGATTCTTGACTTTATTTCTAGGACAAAATTCCTATTAAGGTGTGTAGGATGTGATGGAGTGTACTTTGGGAGTATTTGAACACCTAATGACATAAATGACTTTATGTATTTGATTTATTTTAAGAGTTGTAAGTATTTTAGTAAAGTATGGATATTAACTGATGTTGACATCCTGATTAAGAATATAAGTTTATGACTTTTGGGGTATTTAATTGGCAAATCAAACAATAGAGTTTTGGCATCAAAATTGGATGGAATGTAGATTCAGTGATCATAAAGTTGTGGTTGAAGTTTTATGAGGTTCGTAAATTTTTAAAGGATGATATGTACGGTTGATTTTTTTTGCAATAATATGCGTCTTTGATGATCAATGTAACATTATTCAATATCATAAGCTATGTTTTCAGTACGTGCCTGTCACGCACCAAACATCTTGTGCACGAGAACCAGATTGACTTAAGTGTAGGGATCCCACACCATCGGATTGCTTGATCAAACAGCTCTGGACTTATCTTCTTTGTAGCAGTTGCATCATGAGCATAGTGGTGACCGTCCACGACATGGCGGCGTGGATGACATGGTCTGGGAGGAGGATCTGACTCGGCGTTTATCTCAATGAGACGGTTTTGTAGACTAATTATTTGATCGCTTTCATGGTGAGATGAGGAAGTTCTCACGTCCCTGTCCTCCCTGCTTCCCATCGCAAAGTGCAGGTGGCACAGAGAAGACGAAGTCAAATAATAAGGTTGAAGAGGAGGGGTATGGAGGAGGCTGTCGATTGCTTATCACATGGAAGTTGTAGTGTCAGTTTCTGAAGTGCACCAACACATCTTAGGGGCTACTGTTTCCATACACAACGTGAGTGGGGGAGGAATACTCCTTTTTATCAGCCACGACAGCTGATGATGATGAGCTTGAGAAGGACGAACCGTAGAGCTGAACTAGGAGACTCGAGTAGCCGAGTGTTGATCTACGGTGATAATAAATGGACGAAATGTAAACAAGAAGTTATACCAGACTGTTGAGGCGTGCAGGAATGCACTGTCCTTACGAGTATTTCCGCCTTACTCAACGATGAACGTCGGTGTAGTAGTAATCCACAGCGGCTACCCTCCCAGGATACAACAACACAAGAGGAGTGAAGCGTGCACCCGCAAATCCCTCCTCAGGCGAGAGATCTTTGATCGTTCTTCCAGCGATCACCGGAGAAGCGGCAGCGAGCGATCACCGGAGTAGCGGCAGCGGCAAAACAGCAAATGGAACGAACGTCTAGTGTTTCTGTTTCGTGTCTCAAAAAACACAGAAAGCGTCTGGTTTATAGGAGCCGAGAGATGCATCGCAACGGATGCGAGCGGTTGCAAACGTAGTGCCAAACGAAACGATGCACTGCAGCGGCCCGGTTAAAAATGGTTCAATGAACCGAAGA
Source organism: Alisma plantago-aquatica (assembly GCA_963693085.1). NCBI lineage: Eukaryota > Viridiplantae > Streptophyta > Magnoliopsida > Alismatales > Alismataceae > Alisma > Alisma plantago-aquatica. Next base: position 796,742,608 of record OY856414.1, on the reverse strand, counting down.
GAAAAAACCAAGCCGGGGCCGCGCCCGCACAAGAGGCTCTGGGAGGCCGGATTTGCACCCCCCTGCTCGCGGGATGCGACGTGCGCCGACGCGCCCGATTAAAGCGTTTCCAGACCAGGCCGGCTCAAACCCCATTGGCAAGGCCCACCATGCGCGTGCGTAGGGACCATTCCCTTTTATTCCTCAATTGTGCCATGGACAAGGGTCCATATAAAAGGAGGAGGGAAGTATCTACCACAAGCAATATGGGACTAAACCTTTGGCTTTTGGTTTGAAATACAACAATAAAGTATAACAATCCCCCACTATTTCAAAACAAACAATATAAAAACCTAGTTGAGCACTAGAAGAACTTAAACAAATGACATGCATAAGCTTTGGTAGAACTGAGTTCTTTGAACTAAAGCATAGAGTAGATGTACGAAATCTGTAGAAGATTGGTGGAACTATGTTCTTGAACCAATTCCTCCTTTATCTGATTAGTGGTACATTACTCACATGACATTCATAAAATCAATTACCTTTCTTACGGATTGGCGCCTTTAGGCCATGCGCCTATTGGGAAAATTCATGAATGCTCTAGAGATCTACCCAAATCTCAACAGGAGCGGCCCCACTCCACACTCATATAGTTGGACTTTCATCAAGCATATATTGCAGTATATACACCACCATTAATGATTATGAAATCCATTAAGAATTATATTCAACTAAATCACTGTAAATTGTTGTTTACATCATAAGAATGAGATACAATTATTACAACACGTTGAGTCCTCCAGTGACTTAGTTTTTCCCATTGAACCTTCTTCCCGGGATCACCGTTCATGAAGGTTGGGTGTCCATCACTTCAACTTTTGGTATGGGCATAACCCCATTCTCCTCGATGTATCGCTCACTAGTCGTTGACTTAATGACTTTGTCAGAGGATCGGCCATGTTTAATTCTGACTTAACATAATCCATTGAGATTATGCTATCACATACAAGCTGCCTCACAATATTGTGACGTAAGCGAATATGCCTACTCTTCCCATTGTAAACTTTGTTTTTAGCTCTTGCTATGGCAGCTTGATTATCACAGTGTATAAACACTGGTGGAGAAGGTTTCTCCCAAATGGGAAGATCCATTAGAACATGTCTCAGCCATTCGGCTTCAGTTCCAGCCTTTTCTAAGGCAATAAACTCAGATTCCATAGTGGAACGAGCTATACATGTTTGCTTGGAAGATTTCCAAGACACAACACCTCCACCCATAGTGAAGATGTAGCCACTTGTAAATTTCAATTCATCTGAATCCGAAATCCAATTGGCATCACAAAATCCTTCTAGCACAGTTGGAGATCCATAAAAAATCAATCCATGATTAATTGTGCTTTTAAGGTATCTTAAAACCCTATGTAGAGCATCCCAATGATCCTTATTAGGATTTTGAGTATATCTACTTAATCTCCCCACAGCATATGCTAGATCTGGACGAGTACAATTCATTAAGTACATCAGGCTTCCAATAACTTGTGCATACCTGATTTGTTGAACACTATTACCGTTATTTTTCTTGAGATTGCAATTAGAATTAAAAGGTGTACTAACCGACTTACAATCAAACATTGAAAACTTATTGAGATTTTTCTCAACATAGTGCTCTTGGGATAGCATGATGCAATCATCATATTTAAGAATTTTAATTCCTAAAATTACATCTGCTTCTCCCATATCTTTCATGTCAAAGTTAGAAGCCAAGAAGCCTTTTGTACTATTTATGATATCAATAATAGTGCCAAAAATAAGCATATCATCTACATAGAGACATATTATAACATAACCTTGGTTATTGACTTTAGAATATATACATTTGTGATACAACGACCTTATCAAATTTCTCATGCCACTGTTTAGGTGCTTGTTTCAAACCATAGAGAGATTTGATTAGTCTACATACCATATGTTCTTTTCCCGAAACTACATACCCTTCAGGTTGATCCATATAAATTTCCTCATCTAGATCTCCATTCAAGAAAGCAGTTTTAACATCCATTTGGTGTATGATTAATTTCTTAATAGATGCCAAAGCTATTAAGATCCTAATTGAAGAGATTCTAGTAACAAGAGCAAAGGTATCAAAATAGTCAATATCCTTTTGTTGTTTATATCCCTTGGCAACCAAACGAGCTTTGTATTTATCTACAGTGGCATCTGTTTTCAATTTTCTTTTAAATATCCATTTACATCCTATGGGTTTAATACCTGGTGGGAGATCCACTAATTCCCATGTATGATTAGATAATATAGATTCAATCTCACTATTAATTGCTTCCTTCCATAAAGAGGAATCATGTGAATTAATAGCTTCACTGTAAGACTGAGGATCATTATCCACTATAAAGGAATAGAAATCATCACCAAGATTCTTTTCCTTCCTCATCCTAGTGGATCTTCTAGGTTCTATATCATCCGGTTCTAAAACATCATTAGAATTAGATGTACTTGGAATATTCTCTAAAATTTCATTTGAATGATTAGCTAAGTTTTCTAAGGGAGTTTTCATAGGAAAGATATGCTCAAAAAATTCAGCATTTTTAGATTCAACAATTGAATTAGGTTCTACAACATTGTTGCCACTTCTAATAACCAAGAATCTATATGCAGCACTATTTTGAGCATAACCTATAAAAACACCATCTAGGGTTCTAGATCCCAATTTTCGTTTCTTAGGCTCAGTTAATAAGACTTTAGCTAGACACCCCCACACTTTGAGGTATTTTAAGTTAGGAGGATATCCTTTCCATAATTCATATGGTGTCTTATTTGTCTTCCTACTAGGGATGCGATTTTGAAGAAAACAAGATGACAAAATTGCTTCCCCCCACAAGTTGTTGGGTGCTCCTGAATTGATTAAAATAGAATTCATCATTTCCTTTAGAGTTCTATTTTTACGTTCAGCAATACCATTTGATTGAGGTGAATATGGAGGTGTATATTCATGTATAATACCATGGTTCACACAAAATTCATTAAAAGGAGAACAATCATATTCACCACCCCTATCTGAGCGTAGACGTTTTATTTTCTTATTGAGTTGATTTTCTACTTCTGTTTTATAATTAACAAATATTCCAAAGGCTTCATCCTTTGAATGTAGTAAATATAATTTTGTATATCATGAGAAATCATCTACAAAAATAATGTATAAACGTTTCCCACCTCTAGATAGGTTTCCTTTTAAATCTCCAAGATCAGTGTGAATTAAATCGAGCAATTCAGAATTTCTATGTGAAATTTGAGGACACGGTTTCTTGGTAGATTTAGTTTCAACACATATTTGACATTTATTATTTAAATTAACAACACCATCAATATCCTTTAGTAAACCTAAAGATTTCATGCGTTGTAAATATTAAAAATTAACATGTCTTAATCTACCGTGCCATACATCAAAAGAATCAACGATATAAGCAGAAGGACTTATTTCATTATCAACAGAGTTTGGTACATTCAACATAAAAAGGCCCTTTGAACAGTATCCCATGCCTATGTAGTCTCCAGATTTGGAGAGAATGACCTTGTTAGATTCAAAGGAAACTTTCACCCCAAACTTCACAAGTTGAGAGACAGAAATTAAATTCACACGAATGTCTGGGACAAACAGCACATCTTTGATCAGCAGAATTTTTTCAGAAGTCATCTTGATCATGACATTGCCCTTTCCAGTCACAGGAGAAGCCGTGGAGTTGCCCATGACAACTCGGTGTTCCTCCTGTCCCACTTCAGTGAAGGTCACGAAGGCATCTCTGTTGCCACTGATGTGGCGACTAGCCCCCGAGTCAATGATCCAATCATTCTGGTGGAATGATCCCATACTGTCAATGCTGACAAATTTCACAAACACGTTCTCAGTAACAAGGTTGGTTGAAGGTTCCTTCGAATCCTGGATTGCTTCTTTCTTCCTATGCCTGCATTTAGGAGAAGTATGACCAGGTTTGCCACATACATAACAAAAAACATTATTTTTATCTATGTCTTTGCGGCCTTTGTTTTTATGATTGTTTCTTTTATCCTTCTTCTTCTTCCAACGATTTTTAGCATGATCAGAAGATTTATTATTTTGTTTAACATCAGAGTTAACAAAATTCGCAGAAGGAATCAGTTCCTTATTCATATCAGATTTTTCTCTTATACGGTTTTTATCTTCCACTCTGATGTGTATTATCACATCATCCAGAGACATAGTCTTTCGTTTATGTTTTAAATTATTCTTATAATTCTTCCAAGAACTGGGAAGTTTTTCAATTAAACTACCAACTATAAACGATTCCGGAAGATCTATCTTTTCATTTTTCAAATCATCAAGTAAAATTTGAAAATCATGAATTTGAGTGATTATATCCTTGTCTTCAGACATGCGAAATTCTAGAAAATTTGCAACTGTAAATTTTTGCGTAGAAGCCTCTTCTAAGACATATTTCTTGTTTATGCTTTCCCATATTTTAGAAGCAATTATAACGGGGAAATATGCATCAAAGAGTTGGTTACAAATAGTACTCAGAATAACATGACGACATATACGATTTGCTTTTTCCCATTCAACAGAATCAGATTCAGGTTTCGTTTGAGATAAAGCAAAAGCAACATTTGATACTTCTAAAGCAGTGAAAACAGTTTCTTGCCATCGTCTATAATGAACACCGTCAAACGTTTCAATTTTAGAAACATCAGGAAGAGGATTCTGCGAAACTGTCGAAACAGTAACAAGTTGTTGGTTGTTATGCGCAGACGGCGTTACCGGCGAAGAAGGAGTTTTGAATCCTTCCATTTAGTTAACCAGCGTAGAAACAGATATAACTCTTAAGATTGTTGATCTACGGTGATAATAAATGGACCAAATGTAAATAAGAAGTTATACCAGACTGTTGAGGCGTGCAGGAATGCACTGTCCTTAAGAGTATTTCCGCCTTACTCAACGATGAACGTCGGTGCAGTAGTAATCCACAGTGGCTACCCTCCCAGGATACAACAACACAAGAGGAGCGAAGCGTGCACCCGAAAATCCCTCCTCAGGCGAGAGATCTTTGATCGTTCTTCCAGCGATCACCGGAGAAGCGGCAGCGAGCGATCACCGGAGTAGCGGCAGCGGCAAAATAGCAAATGGAACGAACGTCTAGTGTTTCTGTTTCGTGTCTCAAAAAACACATAAAGCGTTTGGTTTATAGGAGCCGAGAGATGCATCGCAACGGAAGCGAGCGGTTGCAAACGTAGTGCCAAACGAAATGATGCACTGCAACGGCTCAGTTAAAAATGGTTCAATGAACCGAAGAGCAAAACCAAGCCGGGGCCGCACCCGCACAAGAGGCTCTGGGAGGCCGGATTTGCACCCCCACTGCGCGCGGGATGCGACATGTGCCGACGCGCCCGATTAAAGCGTTTTCGGACCAGGCCGGCTCAAACCCCAATGGCAAGGCCCACCATGCGCGTGCGTAGGGACCATTCCCTTTTATTCCTCAATTGTACCATGGACAAGGGTCCATATAAAAGGAGGAGGGAAGTATCTACCACAAGCAATATGGGACTAAACCTTTGGCTTTTGGTTTGAAATACAACAATGAAGTATAACAATCCCCCACTATTTCAAAACAAACAATATAAAAACCGAGTTGACCACTAGAAGAACTTAAACAAATGACATGCATAAGCTTTGGTAGAACTGAGTTCTTTGAACTAAAGCATAGAGTAGATGTACGTAATCTGTAGAAGATTGGTGGAACTATGTTCTTGAACCAATTCCTCCTTTATCTGATTAGTGGTACATTACTCACATGACATTCATAAAATCAATTACCTTTCTTACGGATTGGCGCCTTTAGGCCATGCACCTACTGGGAAAATTCATGAATGCTCTAGAGATCTGCCCAAATCTCAACAGGAGCGGCCCCACTCCACACTCATATAGTTGGACTTTCATCAAGCATATATTGCAGTATATACACCACCATTAATGATTATGAAATCAATTAAGAATTATATTCAACTAAATCACTGTAAATTGTTTTTTACATCATAAGAATGAGATACAATTATTACTACACGTTGAGTCCTCCAATGACTTAGTTTTTCCCATTGAACCTTCTTCCCGGGATCACCGTTCATGAAGGTTGGGTGTCCATCACTTCGAATTTTGGTATGGGCATAATCCCATTCTCCTCGATGTGTCGCACACTAGTCGTTGACTTAATGGCTTTGTCAGAGGATCGGCCAAGTTTAATTCTGACTTAGCATAATCCATTGAGATTATGCTATCACATACAAGCTGCCTCACAATATTGTGACATAAGCGAATATGCCTACTCTTCCCATTGTAAACTTTGTTTTTAGCTCTTGCTATGTCAGCTTGATTATCACAGTGTATAAACACTGGTGGAGAAGGTTTCTCCCAAATGGGAAGATCCATTAGAACATGTCTCAGCCATTCGGCTTCAGTTCCAGCCTTTTCTAAGGCAATAAACTCAGATTCCATAGTGGAACGAGCTATACATGTTTGCTTGGAAGATTTCCAAGACAAAGCACCTCCAACCATAGTGAAGATGTAGCCACTTGTAGATTTCAATTCATCTAAATCCGAAATCCAGTTGGCATCACAAAATCCTTCTAGCACAGTTGGAGATCCACAAAAATCAATCCATGATTAATTGTGCTTTTAAGGTATCTTAAAACCCTATGTAGAGCATCCCAATGATCCTTATTAGGATTTTGAGTATATCTACTTAATCTCCCCACAGCATATGCTAGATCTGGACGAGTACAATTCATTAAGTACATCAGGCTTCCAATAACTTGTGCATACCTGATTTGTTGAACACTATTACCGTTATTTTTCTTGAGATTGCAATTAGAATTAGAAGGTGTACTAACCGGCTTACAATCAAACATTGAAAGCTTATTGGGAATTTTCTCAACATAGTGCTCTTGGGATAGCATGATGCAATCATCATATTTAAGAAGTTTAATTCCTAAAATTACATATGCTTCTCCCATATCTTTCATGTCAAAGTTAGAAGCCAAGAAGCCTTTTGTACTATTTATGATATCAATATTAGTGCCAAAAATAAGCATATCATCTACATAGAGACATATTATAACAGAACCTTGGTTATTGACTTTAGAATATATACATTTGTCTCCTTCATTTATATGGAATCCATATGATACAACGACCTTATCAAATTTCTCATGCCACTGTTTAGGTGCTTGTTTCAAACCATAGAGAGATTTGATTAGTCTACATACCATATGTTCTTTTACCGAAACTACATACCCTTCAGGTTGATCCATATAAATTTCCTCATCTAGATCTCCATTCAAGAAAGCAGTTTTAACATCCATTTGGTGTATGATTAATTTCTTAATAGATGCCAAAGCTATTAAGATCCTAATTGAAGAGATTCTAGTAACAGGAGGAAAGGTATCAGAATAGTCAATATCCTTTTGTTGTTTATATCCCTTGGCAACCAAACGAGCTTTGTATTTATCTACAGTGCCATTTGTTTTCAATTTTCTTTTAAATATCCATTTACATCCTATGGGTTTAATACCTGGTGGTAGATCCACTAATTCCCATGTATGATTAGATAATATAGATTCAATCTCACTATTAATTGCTTCCTTCCATAAAGAGGAATCATGTGAATTAATAGCTTCACTGTAAGACTGAGGATCATTATCCACTATAAAGGAATAGAAATCATCACCAAGATTCTTTTCCTTCCTCATCCTAGTGGATCTTCTAGGTTCTATATCATCCGGTTCTAAAACATCATTAGAATTAGATGTACTTGGAATATTCTCTAAAATTTCATTTGAATGATTAGCTAAGTTTTCTAAGGGAGTTTTCATAGGAAAGATATGCTCAAAAAATTCAGTATTTTTAGATTCAACAATTGAATTAGGTTCTACAACATTGTTGCCACTTCTAATAACCAAGAATCTATATGCAGCACTATTTTGAGCATAACCTATAAAAACACCATCTAGGGTTCTAGATCCCAATTTTCGTTTCTTAGGCTTAGTTAATAAGACTTTAGCTAGACACCCCCACACCTTGAGGTATTTTAAGTTAGGAGGATATCCTTTCCATAATTCATATGGTGTCTTATTTGTCTTCCTACTAGGGATGCGATTTTGAAGAAAACAAGATGACAAAATCGCTTCCCCCCACAAGTTGTTGGGTGCTCCTGAATTGATTAAAATAGAATTCATCATTTCCTTTAGAGTTCTATTTTTACGTTCAGCAATACCATTTGATTGAGGTGAATATGGAGGTGTATATTCATGTATAATACCATGGTTCACACAAAATTCATTAAAAGGAGAACAATCATATTCACCACCCCTATCTGAGCATAGACGTTTTATTTTCTTATTGAGTTGATTTTCTACTTCTGTTTTATAATTAACAAACATTCCAAAGGCTTCATCCTTTGAATGTAGTAAAAATAATTTTGTATATCGTGAGAAATCATCTACAAAAATAATGTAGAAACGTTTCCCACCTCTATATAGGTTTCCTTTTAAATCTCCAAGATCAGTGTGAATTAAATCGAGCAATTCAAAATTTCTATGTGAAATTTGAGGACACGATTTCTTGGTAGATTTAGTTTCAGCACATATTTGACATTTATTATTTAAATTAACAACACCATCAATATCCTTTAGTAAACCTAAAGATTTCATGTGTTGTAAATATTAAAAATTAACATGTCCTAATCTACTGTGCCATACATCAAAAGAATCAACGATATAAGCAGAAGGACTTATTTCATTATCAACAGAGTTTGGTACATTCAACATAAAAAGGCCCTTTGAACAGTATCCCATGCCTATGTAGTCTCCAGATTTGGAGAGAATGACCTTGTTAGATTCAAAGGAAACTTTCACCCCAAACTTCACAAGTTTAGAGACAGAAATTAAATTCACACGAATGTCTGGGACAAACAGCACATCTTTGATCAGTAGAATTTTTCCAGAAGTCATCTTGATCATGACATTGCCCTTTCCAGTCACAGGAGAAGCCGTGGAGTTGCCCATGACAACTCGGTGTTCCTCCTATCCCACTCCAGTGAAGGTCACGAAGGCATCTCTGTTGCAACTGATGTGGCGACTAGCCCCCGAGTCAATGATCCAATCATTCTGGTGGAATGATCCCATACTGTCAATGCTGACAAATGCCACAAACACATTCTCAGTAACAAGGTTGGTTGAAGGTTCCTTCGAATCCTGGATTGCTTCTTTCTTCCTATGCCTGCATTTAGGAGAAGTATGACCAGGTTTGCCACATACATAACAAAAAATATTATTTTTATCTATGTCTTTGCGGCCTTTGTTTTTACGATTGTTTCTTTTATCCTTCTTCTTCTTCGAACGATTTTTAGCATGATCAGAAGATTTATTATTTTGTTTAACATCAGAGTTAACAAAATTCACAGAAGAAATCAGTTCCTTATTCATATCAGATTTTTCTCTTATACGGTTTTTATCTTCCACTCTAATGTGTATTATCACATCATCTAGAGACATAGTCTTTCGTTTATGTTTTAAATTATTCTTATAATTCTTCCAAGAATTGGGAAGTTTTTCAATTAAACTACCAACTATAAACGATTCAGGAAGATCAATCTTTTCATTTTTCAAATTATCAAGTAAAATTTGAAAATCATGAATTTGAGTGATTATATCCTTGTCTTCAGACATGCGAAATTCCATAAAATTTGCAACTGTAAATTTTTGCGTAGAAGCTTCTTCAAAGACATATTTCTTGTTTATGCTTTCCCATATTTCAGAAGCAATTTTAACGGGGAAATATGCATCAAAGAGTTGGTTAGAAATAGTACGCAGAATAACATGACGACATATACGATTTGCTTTTTCCCATTCAACAGAATCAGATTCAGGTTTCGTTTGAGATAAAGCAAAAGCAACATTTGATACTTCTAAAGCAGTGAAAACCTTTTCTTGCCATCGTCTATAATGAACACCATCAAACGTTTCAATTTTAGAAACATCAGGAAGAGGATTCTACGAAACTGTTGAAACAGTAACAAGTTGTTGGTTGTTATGCGCAGACGGCGTTACCGGCGAAGAAGGAGTTTCGAATCCTTCCATTTAGTTTACCAGCGTAGAAACAGATATAACTCTTAAGATTGTTGATCTACGGTGATAATAAATGGACGAAATGTAAACAAGAAGTTATACCAGACTGTTGAGCCGTGCAGGAATGCACTGTCCTTAAGAGTATTTCCAGCTTACTCAACGATGAACGTCGGTACAGTAGTAATCCACAGCGGCTACCCTACCAGGATACAACAACACAAGAGGAGCGAAGCGTGCACCCGCAAATCCCTCCTCAGGCGAGAGATCTTTGATCGTTCTTCCAGCGATCACCGGAGAAGCGGCAGCGAGCGATCACCGGAGTAGCGGCAGCGGCAAAACAGCAAATGGAACGAACGTCTAGTGTTTCTGTTTCGTGTCTCAAAAAACACAGAAAGCGTTTGGTTTATAGGAGCCAAGAGATGCATTGCAACGGATGTGAGCGGTTGCAAACGTAGTGCCAAACGAAATGATGCACTGCAGTGGCCCGGTTAAAAATGGTTCAATGAACCGAAGAGCAAAACCAAGCCGGGGCCGCGCCCGCACAAGAGGCTCTGGGAGGCCGGATTTGCACCCCCCCGCGCTCGGGATGCGACGTGCGCCGACGCGCCCGATTAAAGCGTTTCCGGACCAGGAAGACTCAAACCCCATTGGCAAGGCCCACCATGCGCGTGCGTAGGGACCATTCCCTTTTATTCCTTAATTGTACCATGGACATGGGTCCATATAAAAGGAGGAGGGAAGTATCTACCACAAGAAATATGGGACTAAACCTTTGCCTTTTGGTTTGAAATACAACAATGAAGTATAACAATCCCCCACTATTTCAAAACAAACAATATAAAAACCGATTTGACCACTGGAAGAACTTCAACAAATGACATGCATAAGCTTTAGTAGAACTGAGTTCTTTGAACTAAAGCATAGAGTAGATGTACGTAATCTATAGAAGATTGGTGGAACTATGTTCTTGAACCAATTCCTCCTATATCTGATTAGTGGTACATTACTCACATGACATTCATAAAATCAATTACCTTTCTTACGGATTGGCGCCTTTAGGCCATGCGCCTACTCGGAAAATTCATGAATGCTCTAGAGATCTGCCCAAATCTCAACAGGAGCGGCCCCACTCCACACTCATATATTTGGACTTTCATCAAGCATACATTGTAGTATATACACCACCATTAATGATTATGAAATCCATTAAGAATTATATTCAACTAAATCACTGTAAATTGTTGTTTACATCATAAGAATGAGATACAGTTATTACAACACGTTGAGTCCTCCAATGACTTAGTTTTTCCCATTGAACCTTCTTCCCGGGATCACCGTTCATGAAGGTTGGGTGTCCATCACTTCGACTTTTGGTATGGGCATAATCCCATTCTCCTCGATGTATCGCTCACTAGTCGTTGACTTAATGGCTTTTTCAGAGGATCGGCCAAGTTTAATTTTGACTTAACATAATCCATTGAGATTATGCTATCACATACAAGCTGCCTCACAATATTGTGACGTAAGTGAATATGCCTACTCTTCCCATTGTAAACTTTGTTTTTAGCTCTTTCTAATGCAGCTTGATTATCACAGTGTATAAACACTGGTGGAGAAGGTTTCTCCCAAATGGGAAGATCCATTAGAACATGTCTCAGCCATTCGGCTTCAGTTCCAGCCTTTTCTAAGGCAATAAACTCAGATTCCATAGTGGAACGAGCTATACATGCTTGGCATATTTCCAAGACACAGCACATCCACCCATAGTGAAGATGTAGCCACTTGTAGATTTCAATTCATCTGAATCCGAAATCCAATTGGCATCACAAAATCCTTCTAGCATAGTTGGAGATCCACAAAAAATCAATCCATGATTAATTGTGCTTTTAAGGTATCTTAAAACCCTATGTAGAGCATCCCAATGATCCTTATTAGGATTTTGAGTATATCTACTTAATCTCCCCACAACATATGCTAGATCTGGACGAGTACAATTCATTAAGTACATCAGGCTTCCAATAACTTGTGCATACCTGATTTGTTGAACACTATTACCGTTATTTTTCTTGAGATTGCAATTAGAATTAAAAGGTGTACTAACCGGCTTACAATCAAACATTGAAAACTTATTGAGAATTTTCTCAACATAGTGCTCTTGGGATAGCATGATGCAATCATCATATTTAAGAAGTTTAATTCCTAAAATTACATCTGCTTCTCCCATATCTTTCATGTCAAAGTTAGAAGCCAAGAAGCCTTTTGTACTATTTATGATATCAATATTAGTGCCAAAAATAAGCATATCATCTACATAGAGACATATTATAACACAACCTTGGTTATTGACTTTAGAATATATACATTTGTCTCCTTCATTTATATGGAATCCATATGATACAACGATCTTATCAAATTTCTCATGCCACTGTTTAGGTGCTTGTTTCAAACCATAGAGAGATTTGATTAGTCTACATACCATATGTTCTTTTCCCGAAACTACATACCCTTCAGGTTGATCCATATAAATTTCCTCATCTAGATCTCCATTCAAGAAAGCAGTTTTAACATCCATTTGGTGTATTATTAATATCTTAATAGATGCCAAAGCTATTAAGATCCTAATTGAAGAGATTCTAGTAACAGGAGCAAAGGTATCAAAATAGTCAATATCCTTTTGTTGTTTATATCCCTTGGCAACCAAACGAGCTTTGTATTTATCTACAGTGCCATCTGTTTTCAATTTTCTTTTAAATATCCATTTACATCCTATGGGTTTAATACCTGGTGGGAGATCCACTAATTCCCATGTATGATTAGATAATATAGACTCAATCTCACTATTAATTGCTTCCTTCCATAAAGAGGAATCATGTGAATTAATAGCTTCACTGTAAGAGTGAGGATCATTATCCACTATAAAGGAATGGAGATCATCACCAAGATTCTTTTCCTTCCTCATCCTAGTGGATCTTCTAGGTTCTATATCATCTGGTTCTAAAACATCATTAGAATTAGATGTACTTGGAATATTCTCTAAAATTTCATTTGAATGATTAGCTAAGTTTTCTAAGGGAGTTTTCATAGGAAAGATATGCTCAAAAAATTCAGCATTTTTAGATTCAACAATTGAATTAGGTTCTACAACATTGATGCCACTTCTAATAACCAAGAATCTATATGCAGCAATATTTTGAGCATAACCTATAAAAACACCATCTATGGTTCTAGATCCCAATTTTCGTTTCTTAGGCTCAGTTAATAAGACTTTAGCTAGACACCCCCACACTTTGAGGTATTTTAAGTTAGGAGGATATCCTTTCCATAATTCATATGGTGTCTTATTTGTCTTCCTACTAGGGATGTGATTTTGAAGAAAACAAGATGACAAAATCGCTTCCCCCCACAAGTTGTTGGGTGCTCCTGAATTGATTAAAATAGAATTCATCATTTCCTTTAGAGTTCTATTTTTACGTTCATCAATACCATTTGATTGAGGTGAATATGGAGGTGTATATTCATGTATAATACCATGGTTCACACAAAATTCATTAAAAGGAGAACAATCATATTCACCACCCCTATCTGAGCGTAGACGTTTTATTTTCTTATTGAGTTGATTTTCTACTTCTGTTTTATAATTAACAAACATTCCAAAGGCTTCATCCTTTGAATGTAGTAAATATAATTTTGTATATCGTGAGAAATCATCTACAAAAATAATGTAGAAATGTTTCCCACCTCTAGATAGGTTTCCTTTTAAATCTCCAAGATCAGTGTGAATTAAATCGAGCAATTCAGAATTTCTATGTGAAATTTGAGGACACGGTTTCTTGGTAGATTTTGTTTCAGCACATATTTGACATTTATTATTTAAATTAACAACACCATCAATATCCTTTAGTAAACCTAAAGATTTCATGCGTTGTAAATATTTAAAATTAACATGTCCTAATCTACTGTGCCATACATCAAAAGAATCAACGATATAAGCAGAAGGACTTATTTCATTATCAATAGAGTTTGGTACATTCAACATAAAAGGCCCTTTGAACAATATCCCATGCCTATGTAGTCTCCAGATTTGGAGAGAATGACCTTGTTAGATTCAAAGGAAACTTTCACCCCAAACTTCACAAGTTTAGAGACAGAAATTAAATTCACACGAATGTCTGGGACAAACAGCACATCTTTGATCAGCAGAATTTTTCCAGAAGTCATCTTGATCATGACATTGCCCTTTCCAGTCAGAGGAGAAGCCGTGGAGTTGCCCATGACAACTCGGTGTTCCTCCTGTCCCACTTCAGTGAAGGTCACGAAGGCATCTCTGTTGCCACTGATGTGGGGACTAGCCCCCGAGTCAATGATCCAATCATTCTGGTGGAATGATCCCATATTGTCAATGCTGACAAATGCCACAAACACGTTCTCAGTAACAAGGTTGGTTGAAGGTTCCTTCGAATCCTGGATTGCTTCTTTCTTCCTATGCATGTATTTAGGAGAAGTATGACCAGGTTTGCCACATACATAACAAAAAACATTATTTTTATCTATGTCTTTGCGGCCTTTGTTTTTATGATTGTTTCTTTTATCCTTCTTCTTCTTCCAACGATTTTTAGCATGATCAGAAGATTTATTTTTTTGTTTAACATCAGAGTTAACAAAATTCGCAGAAGAAATCAGTTCCTTATTCATATCAGATTTTTCTCTTATACAGTTTTTATCTTCCACTCTGATGTGTATTATCACATCATCCAGAGACATAATCTTTCGTTTATGTTTTAAATTATTCTTATAATTCTTCCAAGAACTGGGAAGTTTTTCAATTAAACTACCAACTATAAACGATTCAGGAAGATCTATCTTTTCATTTTTCAAATCATCAAGTAAAATTTGAAAATCATGAATTGGAGTGATTATGTCCTTGTCTTCCGACATGCGAAATTCCAGAAAATTTGCAACTGTAAATTTTTGCGTAGAAGCCTCTTCTAAGACATATTTCTTGTTTATTCTTTCCCATATTTCAGAAGCAATTTTAACGGGGAAATATGCATCAAAGAGTTGGTTAGAAATAGTACTCAGAATAACATGACGACATATACGATTTGCTTTTTCCCATTCAACAGAATCAGATTCAGGTTTCATTTGAGATAAAGAAAAAGCAACATTTGATACTTCTAAAGCAGTGAAAACCTTTTCTTGCCATCGTCTATTATGAACATCGTCAAACATTTCAATTTTAGAAACATCAGGAAGAGGATTTTGCGAAACTGTCGAAACAGTAACAAGTTGTTGGTTGTTATGCGCAGACGGCGTTACCGGCGAAGAAGGAGTTTTGAATCCTTCCATTTAGTTAACCAGCATATAAACAGATATAACTCTTAAGATTGTTGATCTACGATGATAATAAATGGACGAAATGTAAACAAGAAGTTATACCAGACTGTTGAGGCGGGCAGGAATGCACTGTCCTTAAGAGTATTTCCGGCTTACTCAACGATGAACGTCGGTGCAGTAGTAATCCACAGCGGCTACCCTCCCAGGATACAACAACACAAGAGGAGCGAAGCGTGCACCCACAAATCCCTCCTCAGGCGAGAGATCTTTGATCGTTCTTCCAGCGATCATCGGAGAAGCAACAGCGAGCGATCACCGGAGTAGCGGCAGCGGCAAAACAGCAAATGGAACGAACGTCTAGTGTTTCTATTTTGTGTCTCAAAAAACACAGAAAACGTTTGGTTTATCGGAGCCGAGAGATGCATCGCAACGGATGCGAGCGGTTGCAAACGTAGTGCCAAACGAAATGATGCACTGCAGCGGCCCGGTTAAAAATGGTTCAATGAACCGAAGAGCAAAACCAAGCTGGGGCCGCGCCCGCACAAGAGGCTCTGGGAGGCCGGATTTGCACCCCCCCTGCGCTCGCGATGCGACGTGCGCCGACGCGCCCGATTAAAGCGTTTTCAGACCAGGCCGACTCAAACCCCATTGGCAAGGCCCGCCATGCGCGTGCGTAGGGACCATTCCCTTTTATTCCTCAATTGTACCATGGACAAGGGGCCATATAAAAGGAGGAGGGAAGTACATTGGCAAGGCCCACCATGCGCGTGCGTAGGGACCATTCCCATTTATTCCTCAATTGTACCATGGACAAGGGTCCATATAAAAGGAGGAGGGAAGTATCTACCACAAGCAATATGGGACTAAACCTTTGCCTTTTGGTTTGAAATACAACAATGAAATATAACAATCCCCCACTATTTCAAAACAAACAATATAACAACCGAGTTAACCACTGGAAAAACTTCAACAAATGACATGCCTAAGCTTTGGTAGAACTGAGTTCTTTGAACTAAAGCATAGAGTAGATGTACATAATCTGTAGAAGATTGGTGGAACTATGTTCTTGAACAAATTCCTCCTTTATCTGATTAGTGGTACATTACTCACATGACATTCATAAAATCAATTACCTTTCTTACGGATTGGCACCTTTAGGCCATGCACCTACTGGGAAAATTCATGAATGCTCTAGAGATCTGCCCAAATCTCAACAGGAGCGGCCCCACTCCACACTCATATAGTTGGACTTTCATCAAGCATATATTGCAGTATATACACCACCATTAATGATTATGAAATCCATTAAGAATTATATTCAACTAAATCACTGTAAATTGTTGTTTACATCATAAGAATGAGATACAGTTATTACAACACGTTGAGTCCTGCAGTGACTTAGTTTTTCCCATTGAACCTTCTTCCCGGGATCACCGTTCATGAAGGTTGGGTGTCCATCACTTCGACTTTTGGTATGGGCATAATTCCATTCTCCTCGATGTATCGCTCACTAGTCGTTGACTTAATGGCTTTGTCAGAGGATCGGCCAAGTTTAATTCTGACTTAACATAATCCATTGAGATTATGCTATCACATACAAGCTGCCTCACAATATTGTGACGTAAGCGAATATGCCTACTCTTCCCATTGTAAACTTTGTTTTTAGCTCTTGCTATGGCAGCTTGATTATCACAGTGTATAAACACTGGTGGAGAAGGTTTCTCCAAAATGGGAAGATCCATTAGAACATGTCTCAGCCATCCGGCTTCAGTTCCAGCCTTTTCTAAGGCAATAAACTCAGATTCCATAGTGGAACGAGCTATACATGTTTGCTTGGAAGATTTCCAAGACACAGCACCTCCACCCATAGTGAAGATGTAGCCACTTGTAGATTTCAATTCATCTGAATCCGAAATCCAATTGGCATCACAAAATCCTTCTAGCACAGTTGGAGATCCACAAAAAATCAATCCATGATTAATTGTGCTTTTAAGGTATCTTAAAACCCTATGTAGAGCATCCCAATGATCCTTATTAGGATTTTGAGTATATCTACTTAATCTCCCCACAGCATATGCTAGATCTGGACGAGTACAATTCATTAAGTACATCAAGCTTCCAATAACTTGTGCATACCCGATTTGTTGAACACTATTACCGTTATTTTTCTTGAGATTGCAATTAGAATTAGAAGGTGTACTAACTGGCTTACAATCAAAAATTGAAAACTTATTGAGAATTTTCTCAACATAGTGCTCTTGGGATAGCATGATGCAATCATCATATTTAAGAAGTTTAATTCCTAAAATGACATATGCTTCTCCCATATCTTTCATGTCAAAGTTAGAAGCCAAGAAGCCTTTTGTACTATTTATGATATCAATATTAGTGCCAAAAATAAGCATATCATCTACATAGGGACATATTATAACACAACCTTGGTTATTGACTTTAGAATATATACATTTGTCTCCTTCATTTATATGGAATCCGTATGATACAACGACCTTATCAAATTTCTCATGCCACTGTTTAGGTGCTTGTTTCAAACCATAGAGAGATTTGATTAGTCTACATACCATATGTTCTTTTCCCAAAACTACATACCCTTCAGGTTGATCCATATAAATTTCCTCATCTAGATCTCCATTCAAGAAAGCAGTTTTAACATCCATTTGGTGAATGATTAATTTCTTAATAGATGCCAAAGCTATTAAGATCCTAATTGAAAAGATTCTAGTAACAGGAGCAAAGGTATCAAAATAGTCAATATCCTTTTGTTGTTTATATCCCTTGGCAACCAAACGAGCTTTGTATTTATCTACAGTGCCATCTGTTTTCAATTTTCTTTTAAATATCCATTTACATCCTATGGGTTTAATACCTGGTGGGAGATCCACTAATTCCCATGTATGATTAGATAATATAGATTCAATCTCACTATTAATTGCTTCCTTCCATAAAGAGGAATCATGTAAATTAATAGCTTCACTGTAAGACTGAGGATCATTATCCACTATAAAGGAATAGAAATCATCACCAAGATTCTTTTCCTTCCTCATCCTAGTGGATCTTCTAGGTTCTATATCATCCGGTTCTAAAACATCATTAGAATTAGATGTACTTGGAATATTCTCTAAAATTTCATTTGAATGATTAGCTAAGTTTTCTAAGGGAGTTTTCATAGGAAATATATGCTCAAAAAATTCAGCATTTTTAGATTCAACAATTGAATTATGTTCTACAACATTGTTGCCACTTCTAATAACCAAGAATCTATATGAAGCACTATTTTGAGCATAACCTATAAAAACACCATCTAGGGTTCTAGATCCCAATTTTCGTTTCTTAGGCTCAGTTAATAAGACTTTAGCTAGACACCCCCACACTTTGAGGTATTTTAAGTTAGGAGGATATCCTTTCCATAATTCATATGGTGTCTTATTTGTCTTCCTACTAGGGATGCGATTTTGAAGAAAACAAGATGACAAAATCGCTTCCCCCCACAAGTTGTTGGGTGCTCCTGAATTGATTAAAATAGAATTCATCATTTCATTTAGAGTTCTATTTTTACGTTCAGCAATACCATTTGATTGAGGTGAATATGGAGGTGTATATTCATGTATAATACCATGGTTCACACAAAATTCATTAAAAGGAGAACAATCATATTCACCACCCCTATCTGAGCGTAGACGTTTTATTTTCTTATTGAGTTGATTTTCTACTTCTGTTTTATAATTAACAAACATTCCAAAGGCTTCATCCTTTGAATGTAGTAAATATAATTTTGTATATCGTGAGAAATCATCTACAAAAATAATGTAGAAACGTTTCCCACCTCTAGATTGGTTTCCTTTTAAATCTTCAAGATCAGTGTGAATTAAATCGAGCAATTCAAAATTTCTATGTGAAATTTGAGGACACGGTTTCTTGGTAGATTTAGTTTCAGCACATATTTGACATTTATTATTTAAATTAACAGCACCATCAATATCCTTTAGTAAACCTAAAGATTTCATGCGTTGTAAATATTTAAAATTAACATGTCCTAATCTACTGTGCCATACATCAAAAGAATCAACGATATAAGCAGAAGGACTTATTTCATTATCAACAGAGTTTGGTACATTCAACATAAAAAGGCCCTTTGAACAGTATCCCATGCCTATGTAGTCTCCAGATTTGGAGAGAATGACCATGTTAGATTCAAAGGAAACTTTCACCCCAAACTTCACAAGTTGAGAGACAGAAATTAAATTCACACGAATGTCTGGGTCAAACAGCACATCTTTGATCAGCAGAATTTTTCCAGAAGTCATCTTGATCATGAAATTGCCCTTTCCAGTCACAGGAGAAGCCGTGGAGTTGCCCATGACAACTCGGTGTTCCTCCCGTCCCACTTCAGTGAAGGTCACGAAGGCATCTCTGTTGCCACTGATGTGGTGAATAGCCCCCGAGTCAATGATCCAATCATTCTGGTGGAATGATCCCATACTGTCAATGCTGACAAATGCCACAAACACGTTCTCAGTAACAAGGTTGGTTGAAGGTTCCTTCGAATCCTGGATTGCTTCTTTCTTCCTATGCCTGCATTTAGGAGAAGTATGACCAGGTTTGCCACATACATAACAAAAAACATTATTTTTATCTATGTCTTTGCGGCCTTTGTTTTTATGATTGTTTCTTTTATCCTTTTCTTCTTCCAACGATTTTTAGCATGATCATAAGATTTATTATTTTGTTTAACATCAGAGTTAACAAAATTCGCAGAAGAAATCAGTTCCTTATTCATATCAGATTTTTCTCTTATACAATTTTTATCTTCCACTCTAATGTGTATTATCACATCATCCAGAGACATAGTCTTTCGTTTATGTTTTAAATTATTCTTATAATTCTTCCAAGAATTGGGAAGTTTTTCAATTAAACTACCAACTATAAACGATTCAGGAAGATCTATCTTTTCATTTTTCAAATCATCAAGTAAAATTTGAAAATCATGAATTTGAGTGATTATATCCTTGTCTTCAGACATGCGAAATTCCAGAAAATTTGCAACTGTAAATTTTTGCGTAGAAGCCTCTTCTAAGACATATTTCTTGTTTATGCTTTCCCATATTTCAGAAGCAATTTTAATGGGGAAATATGCATCAAAGAGTTGGTTAGAAATAGTACTCAGAATAACATGACGACATATACGATTTGTTTTTTCCCATTCAACAGAATCAGATTCAGGTTTCGTTTGAGATAAAGCAAAAGCAACATTTGATACTTCTAAAGCAGTGAAAACCTTTTCTTGCCATCGTCTATTATGAACACCGTCAAACATTTCAATTTTAGAAACATCAGGAAGAGGATTCTGCGAAACTGTCGAAACAGTAACAAGTTGTTGGTTGTTATGCGCAGATGGCGTTACCGGCGAAGGAGTTTCGAATCCTTCCATTTAGTTAACCAGCGTAGAAACATATATAACTCTTAAGATTGTTGATCTACGGTGATAATAAATGGACGAAATGTAAACAAGAAGTTATACCAGACTGTTGAGGCGTGCAGGAATGCACTGTCCTTAAAAGTATTTCCGGCTTACTCAACGATGAACGTCGGTGCAGTAGTAATCCACAGCGGCTACCCTCCCAGGATACAACAACACAAGAGGAGCGAAGCGTGCACCCGCAAATCCCTCCTCAGGCGAGAGATCTTTGATCGTTCTTCCAGCGATCACCGGAGAAGCGGCAGCGAGCGATCACCGGAGTAGCGGCAGCGGCAAAACAAAAAATGAAACGAACGTCTAGTGTTTCTGTTTCGTGTCTCAAAAAACACAGAAAGCGTTTGGTTTATAGGAGCCGAGAGATGCATCGCAACGGATGCGAGCGGTTGCAAACGTAGTGCCAAACGAAATGATGCACTGCAGCGGCCCAGTTAAAAATGGTTCAATGAATCGAATAGCAAAACCAAGCCGGGGCCGCGCCCGCACAAGAGTCTCTGGGAGGCCGTATTTACACCCCCCCCTGCGCTCGGGATGCGACGTGCGCCGACGCGCCCGATTAAAGCGTTTCCGGACCAGGCCGACTCAAACCCCATTGGCAAGGCCCTGCGCGTGCGTAGGGACCATTCCCTTTTATTCCTCAATTGTACCATGGACAAGGGTCCATATAAAAGGAGGAGGGAAGTATCTACCACAAGCAATATGGGACTAAACCTTTGCCTTTTGGTTTGAAATACAACAATGAAGTATAACAATTCCCCACTATTTCAAAACAAACAATATAAAAACCGAGTTGACCACTGGAAGAACTTCAACAAATGACATGAATAAGCTTTGGTAGAACTGAGTTCTTTGAACTAAAGCATAGAGTAGATGTACGTAATCTGTAGAAGATTGGTGGAACTATGTTCTTGAACCAATTCCTCATTTATCTGATTAGTGGTACATTACTCACATGACATTCATAAAATCAATTACCTTTCTTACGGATTGGCGCCTTTAGGCCATGCGCCTACTCGGAAAATTCATGAATGCTCACCATTAATGATTATGAAATCCATTAAGAATTATATTCAACTAAATCACTGTAAATTGTTGTTTACATCATAAGAATGAGATACAATTATTACAACACGTTGAGTCCTCCAGTGACTTAGTTTTTCCCATTGAACCTTCTTCCCGGAATCACCGTTCATGAAGGTTGGGTGTCCATCACTTCGACTTTTGGTATGGGCATAATCCCATTCTCCTCGATGTATCGCTCACTAGTCGTTGACTTAATGGCTTTG
This sequence comes from Alisma plantago-aquatica, assembly GCA_963693085.1. NCBI lineage: Eukaryota > Viridiplantae > Streptophyta > Magnoliopsida > Alismatales > Alismataceae > Alisma > Alisma plantago-aquatica. The sequence goes on along the minus strand of OY856414.1, from coordinate 796,720,358 downwards.
TCAGAGGATCGGCCAAGTTTAATTCTGACTTAACATAATCCATTGAGGCCGGATTTGTACCCCCTGTGCGCGGGATGCGACGTGCGCCGACGCACCCGATTAAAGCGTTTCCGGATCAGGCCGGCTCAAACCCCATTGGCAAGGCCCACCATGCGCGTACGTAGGGACCATTCCCTTTTATTCTTCAATTGTAACATGGACAAGGGTCAATATAAAAGGAGTGAAGTATCTACCACAAGCAATATGGGTTTGAAATACAACAATGAAGTATAACACCGAGTAGGTCCGGATAGCCTTCTCACAACCTAAGGAGGTGTTACAAGATGTTAGGAAGGAAGATATCACTACCTAGTGCTCGCAGGAGACTGTCCTCAAAGACGCCACATTCTCAAGGAGCCAGATCGTAGAGAAGGAGTGGCACTGGAGGAACCTACAAGACCATCAACATAGAGAGTTTCTCACCGGAAATGGTGGTTGCGGGTGAGTTTTTGGAGACCCGTGCATCTCCTGATGGCATCCATTTCCAGTTACAATGCAAAGGGCCCTTTTACTCTGTGGAAGCAGTTAACGGTGGTGAGTTCTCGAAGACCACGAGGAGAACCTGCCAATGGACAACCTCAAGGCCAGTGGCACAGAGAAAAATCGGACGGAGATCTTGGAGGAAAAAGAAGAATCATCACGCTATTGATTTCTCACCAGCGGGTCTTCCCAGGCGATGGTGGCTGTGTTTCGGAAGAACAGAGCCAACGCTCACGCCAGGCGGAACGCTGTAAAAAGAGGGAGCGGGCGGTTTAGTCATGCACAAATCTGAACAACTGACCGGCTCGCCTGGGTCATCAGAGAGAACCACACCTTCCCTGCGTTGAGATGGCAGCATCCGGTCCACTAAAATCCATCAAGGTAAATCTACTATTCTACTGTTCTAAACGTCACCACTCGTCTCCGTCCTTCACCCTCCTGTTGTTCGTTAGTTGGACTCTTCCGAAGTAACGACCTGTCACCAACACACCACCCTCCGTCCTTATCACGTTTGTTGGTTAGATTCTTCCAAATTTAGGACTCTGCACTTGCCGTATCCCCTATCCCCGGATCGTTAAAATCCATCTGGGTCTACGCAGTGAGAAGGGCGTTTCTTTAATTTATTCACATGGTCGCAATCGAACCATGGAACAAACTGGCAATGTCGTAGCTGCTTCTGTGATTGCCTGTGTCCAAAAGCAAGGTGTTGGTCATCAAAATCGCTCACATGGCGCAGCATCGATGAACAATCTGGGAGGCTGCATGACTATTCCAAGAAGGGGGACATGGAACGTACTTGTAGCCCTAGATCGGCCTTGATCTCCATTTCCATTTTGTGCCACTGTTTATGTGATGGGACAATTGGTGCTCCGCATATCGATTGATTTGCTATGGCAGTTCAACTCGGAGTACTGTTATGTGCCACAAACATGGAACAATAACATGTTAGTTGTTTGCGATGTTAAGAGTGCAGCTTTCATAACCTAAACTATTAGTTCATTGAGCGACAACTCACTTGCACTCCTTCAGAACATCTATTATAAATTGTTTGAAGTCCTTTTTTCATGTTTACTGGTGAATAAAAGGATGTCCTAGGACAGGAAGACATGGATTTGCTTTTGGGGCTCATGTTTTCTTTCAACCAATTTTGATGGATGCTAATCTAACTCTTTCATATAAGTAAGAAGTAGTGGATGGTGATGCATGGTGATGTTTGACGCTTCTAATTGGCAAGATCACATGCTCATGGGATCTCCTCATAAACGTGGCACACCCACAATTTTAAAGGTAATCAGATTGACTCTAACTCCAGATGGCTTTCAAAACCGTAGCTCTGCATTATTTCTCTTAAACAGTCTATTTATATAAATGCAGATTCTTTTGCATATAATTGACTCTACCATGAAATTAATTGCTTCAATTGACGTCTCCTGGATGAAAATGGTGCTCGGATTCTAATTAAAGTAAGTCGGCTTGAGCCAAGCTGAAAACGGTTACACGAGTTAAGGATTAGTGTGACATCATTGACACTGAGAACAACAAAAGATTGAACAAGTGTCTTGGTTACAATGCCTGGTTGGACCTATCGGTCATGTTGTGCGGGTGAACATTTAAAGACACCAATGTTTATATGCATCTGTATAGATGTCATTTCATTTGTGGTTAAATACTTATATATTGTATGCTTATATATAGATGTATACTTATACTTAAGACAACAATCATTTTCATATACACATTTTTATACGAACAATATATTAAATAATTTCATTGTCAATAATAGTTGTTTATATCATACATTCAAATTATTATTATATTGGTCGAGAAACCACTCTCAAATATGGCGACCTCGAACCAACTGAACAGAGTAAACTTTGGCCCCGAGATACAATACAACCCAACTTTGTGATACACCCAATAGCATGGAATGCCATCACAATGTTGGCCATGTGCTTTGAGTCTTCCATTAAGTTTTAGTCCTAAAATACAACATATACATAACTTCAACATTAAAATGAACAAAATGATGTTTAGTAACACGAAAATAATTAGCATATTAGGTTGACTAACTTTCAAAATATATTAATATTCTTATTGCCAACACATTACATTTATTTATATATTATATATAGAAAAATGTAATACATTTGACAAAGTAGGTCATTGGTGCGATGGTTAAGTGTTCACAATAGTTGTAAAAGGATCATCATTCCAATTTCCTCCTTCAAATATTTGTTTGCATACTTGACACAGAAGTGGTATCACCGGTTTGTTCGCTGTGTGTTTCGTCTTTCTTTAAATAAAGTAGTTTACTTTTGTGTCATTTCCATATCTATATATCCTTGTGCATCGGCTATCATAAATTATTCTCTATATTTTTTTTCGACATCTCATTTTAGAAAAACTAGACATACTCATGTACTATGCACGGGTGTCTTAGTAGGCTGTAGTGAGTATTTCTAGGTTAAACTTTGGGAAAAGAAGATGTAATAAATATGTACAATACATATTTTAATATGTCTTCTTATACACGTAGGGACCAATATGTAATTTCAAAAAATAATAGAGAAAATTGCATTCAACCCCCTCACTGGGATTTTTCATATAGTACAGATGAGTCTCCTAATATGATATATTATAAAAAAATTAAAGACAAAAGTGTGGTGTACACACAGGGACAATATGTAATTTTAAAAAATAATGGAGAAAATTGCATCCAACCCCGTCCACAGGCTTTCTTATATAGGTTTGATGAGTCTCCTAATATAATATATAATTTAAGAAAATAAAGACAAAAGTGTGGTGTACACACAGAGGGGTCAATACGTAATTTCAAAAAATAGACAAAATTACATCAAACCCCCTCTATTGGCTTTCTCATATAGTATAGATGGCACTCCTAATGTAATATATATTTTAAAAAATTAAAGACAAAAGTGTGGTGTACAGACAAGGACCAATATGTAATATCAAAATATAATGGAGAAAATTGCATCCAACCCCCTCCTTGGGATTTTTTCTATATAGTATAGATGAGCCTCCTAATACAATATATAATTTATTAAAGACAAAAGTGTGGTGTACACATGTAATTTCAAAACATAATGGAGAAAATCACATCCAACCCCCTCTGGGACTTTCTTATATAGTATAGACGAGCCTCCTACAACAATATATAATATAAAAAATTAAAGACAAAAGTGTGATGTACACACAGGGACCAGTATGTGTTTTCAAATAATAATGGAGAAAATTACATCCAACCCCTCCACGGACTTTTTTATATTATATAAATGAGTCTCCTAATATAATACATAATTTATAAAACTAGCGATACTCTTTACTTAGAATTGAGGAATTACATCGAAACAAAAGACAAGTGGGCAACAAGTTGCGCCGTTAGTCCTTTCTGGACCTTTCTGGATGGCAAAGCCAATCCTTTGAAACACTACATCCATACACTTAGGAGACATTACATTACTATTCATAAATTTTTGGACCCTCTTCAGAAGCTCCACTGCTTCTGGTGCTAAGAATCCAAAAGTATCAAAAACAAACGGGATAAAGGTGTGTTGATTCTCAATACATGCTTTCTCATGCTTGGCTACTTTGGCTGAAGCAGCTTTAAGAACAGGATGTCCTTCTATAAAAGTTCCACTTCTCAGTCCCACTAACGGAGAAACCCCTGTCAGATCCACACATGCATGTTTTCCTCCTATCCATCCAAAAATCAAAACATTAGCAGGTCTAAGTGTCGACCTCCCCTCTTGTGGATCAGTTAGAAAGTTCACCGGTGCCTCTTTCTTAGCAGCAACACCTGCACGTCTGAGAACATCAAAGAGAACATCACTAACAAGATCATGTCTGTATTTAAAACCTGGAAGTTCCCTGCAATGAACCGCATGCTCCCCAAAAGAGTCCAAACACGCCTTACGACAAACTGGACATATCTCGTCGACCGGAAACAAGGGAATAATGAGACGATATTTGAGGATACTACGATACTCCACTGGGGATTTCTTGTCTTTCTCAAATGATAAGGAGAAAAAAAATTGGGTCAAAAGAAAATGCCATTTTGGAGTTTTATCAACAATTTGCTTATGTAGGTGGAGACCCAGTATTTTCTGAGTCCTTATGTAAGGAATTACATAAGAAATTTTTTCAACAAAGATGTCAATTAGGAAAAATAGGTTGACGAAATATAAATCGAAGACTCAATTTTGATATACCTCAGAACAATACATTTTTATTACCGCGGCTAAAGACAAAAGTGTGGTGTACACACAAGTACCAATATGTAATTTCAAAAAATAATAGAGAAAATTGCATCGAACCCCCGCCATGAACTTTCTTATATTGTATAGATGAGTCCTATAATATAGTATATAATTTAAAAAATTAAAGACAAAAGTGTAGCATACACACAGGGACCAATATGTCATTTCAAAAAATTATGTAGAAAATTGCATCCGGCCCCCTATGCGGGCTTTCTTATATAGTATACATGAGCCTCCTAATATAATATATAATTTAAAAATTAAAGACAAAAGTGTGATGTACACACTAATGGACTAGTATGTAATTTCAAAAAGTAGTGGAGAAAATCGCATCCAACCCCTCCGGGTCTTTCTTATAGATGAGTCTCCTACTACAATATATAATTTAAAAAAATAAAGATAAAAGTGTGATGTAGACACACAAGTACCAGTATGTAATTTCAAAATGTAATGGAAAAAATCGCATCCAACCCCCTCCGGGGCTTTCTTATATAGTATAGATGAGCCTCCTACTACAATATATAACTTAAAAAATAAAAGACAAAAGTGTGATGTACACACATGGACCAATATGTAATTTCAAAAAATAATAGATAAAATTCATCCAACCCCCTCCAAATTTTTTTTTATATAATTTAGATGAGTCTCCTAATATAATATATCATTTAAAAAATTTAAGACAAAAGTGTGGTGTACACACACATGGACCAGTAATTTTATAAAATAGTAGAGAAAATTGCATCAAAAAAAAATTAAAGACAAAAGTGTGTTGTACACACAAGGACCAATATGTAATTTCAAAAGATAATAGAGAAAAAAATGCAACAAACTCCTTCCACGTGGTTCTTGTATGGTATATATGAGTCTCTTAATATAATATATAATTTCAAAAATAAAAGACAGAAGTGTGGTGTACATACATAGGGACCAATATGTAATTTCAAATAATAATGGAGGAAATTGCATCCAACCCCCTCCACGGATTTTTTCATTTTAGTACTAGACAGCAACCCATGTTATGCACGGTGCTTTCTCGTCAATAAAATCATGAGATTTCTTGAGAAGTTAGTTATTACCGTAAGGTTCATTTATTACACATGCTTAGAGTTATTTTCTCTATCCTTAAAGTGCAATTGACATCCAAATATGTTCATGTGACATGCTAACATTTCCTTTTCATTATTGATGGATTCGATTACACAACTGATTTGATTATTCCAACTGATAATGTGAATGCTATGTAAGCTATAGGACCTCTTTCAAATCCTCATTCTGATCGAGGTGCAAGCATCATGTAGGTGGCAACAATACTTTACAATTGTAATACCCCTGACCTGACTTATGGCTTAACCCTAGGAGTTTTGCTTAAGTAAGTTACTTAAAACTGATTCTAAACTTTTGAAAAGTAATTAAGGCTTCTTGTGAAGTTTATTGTCAAGTTTGAGCTTAATTGCAAACTATTTGTGCATTAATTGATAGTCTAAGTGAAATGTGCAATTTGTCCAAGATGAGGGGTTAAATTGAAATATGTCACATGTTGAATGTGTTCTAAGTGTTTTAGTATCATAAGAGAGAGAATGATGCTAAGTGGTGTCTTGTGGAAAGCCTAAATTCCAAGATATAACTTGTTTGAACAATACTTGTACTGTGTGCACCAATTTTGGTACAAGTTGTAATTTATCCAATATATGGGGTTGAAATGCAAATTATCACCTCTAGAGTGTCCCTACTTCCTCTATACATCATTTATAGGAGATAGAAATAAGGGGGGCATGTTTGAAATCACCTTTGAGTGATGATACTCTTGGTGATGAAAAAAACCAAGGACGAATTAAAGGTAAAGTTTTATATATGTGTTGTATCGAGTTATGGACTAGTTATAGGAGCCCTATCGGCCAGGAGCCATAATAGAAGTCTCCTATCATTTTGTTGAGCCTTGGAAAAGGCCATGACGTGCAAGGCACCTCAAGGGTGTGGCCCATGATGAGTTGCAAGTTCCCTTGTAAAAAGTGTATCGGGTTGTCTTAATGATGAGATAAAGATGAGGAAACTTATCCAACAAGATAAAGGATGGCTGAGATATTATCTCTAGATTATCCTCAAGACTCTTTCATAGAAATATATGTATGTGTTCATGCATGGGCACGTGTCAACCATGCATGGCCACGTGTCATCTAGTAGCATGAGGTGAAGACACCTCTTATACACTTTATCTCATGAACCCAAGTATATATACTTCACCTTCCACCAAATTATGGAAATTTACAAACCCCACAACCATCTTCCCTTGGAGATATCGTGAAAATCCCCTTAGGTATTGTTCAAAGTATCTCAAGAGCAAGGATAGCTCAAGCACCAAGCTTAAGGTAAGGCTTTGGTCATCTTCAACCTTGGTTGAAGTAGGATGGGTTATGGATATTCCTTTCTTTCCTTCTTCACCAAGTGCTTAACTATGGTGATTTCTTGTCTATGGAGAAGTTGTGAACGAGCCCTGGACCTTGGAGAAGTTCATCTTCAACCTTAGGGACAAAAAGCTTTGGAGCTTGGAGCTTTGAAGTTGTTCACAAGGTGGGTTATATAACTTGAACCCAATCATGTTATTATTTACCACTTAACTTGTTACACTAGATGATCACTTTCAATTCCAAGTTTTTATTGAATACATGATGAATCCATGAGTTCTAAGAATTTCCTAGACCTGTTATTCATAAACTAGAACAGTTAGAATGAAGGTCTAGAGCTTGAAGAAGATGGTATCACTTTATAAAGTGATATCGGGTTCAAGTACACACACAAGTACCTCTAACCCGATATGGTTATGTACATGCATCACTTGCACGATATGCTTGTGAGATTATAACTCCTTGCACAATATGGAGATGAAGTTCGTACCTTGGAACATGATATGGTGTTAACCATATACCTTTTGCAAGATAGGAAGTTAAGTATAGACTCCATGCATGATATAGGGTTAAGTGTGTATTTGTAAGTCGATATGAAACCCTAGTTTGGGTAACCCGATATACTCCTTGCACAATATGATCATGTAGTACACACCTGGTACACGATATCTTGAAGCACACATCTAGTGCACGATATGATTGATTGAGTATACGCTTATGCACAATATAAAATATGGATTCAAATACAAGGTGTAACCCGATATGGTTGAAATACCTCAACCCGATATGAAACCCAAGATGGGGGTTAACCTGATATGGGGATAGATGTTAACACATACACGATATGAGTCGTGCCTTTTGCACGATATGGGAGATACCCACTTACCCCTTATACATGATACAGGTCTAAGATTACACCTCTTGCACGATATAGAGATAGTGAACACTCTAAACAATATAGAGTTGGAAACCCAAGGTGATGGATAAGCCGATATAAGTGGTGAGTGATACCACATGGACGATATGAATGATATCCCTTGGATGCTAGAAATGGCACTTACTTCTACCTTGTAAATGATATGAGGTCCAATTCATACCTCATGCACGATATGGCTCAATTTTACCAAATATGGTGGCAAACCCTGGTTGAGGGATTGAAATCTGATATACCCTATCCTTTGAGTAATGAATTGTGATAAGACAATTCAATTAGAGACTTATATTGTCATATAACTATATAATAGGGCTAATCCTTGAAGGTATGAAAGGTTATGAGTCTATTGGTCTACCTAACATGGTAACCCGATATGTTACCCAAAATGGAGACCCAATATGATAATTTTGGATGGGAAACTTATATGGTATCTTGTATATATATCACTCAAACGATACATGATGAGGCATACACTCTATGTTTGATATGGTGCACACCTTGTGCATGATATGGCACCAAGCACATAGCTTATATCTAATATGGGGTCAAGTACCTAGCTCATACCCTATATGAAGTTATCTTGAGTTGATAAGAACTGAGTGATAGTCAATTTGATATGGGTACACGATATGATGATTAAGGGATGCACCCTAAAACATGACATGGTGATGTGGTTATACCACATGCCCAATATGGATATACTACATGAAATAATAATGTATCCTAAAGCATAATATGTTAACACACACACATCTTGATACCTGATATGGAAGGGACACTTCAATCATATGTGATTGATTGAGTGACATATGTTACACGTTGTGTTAATTGCAATATAAAAGATGATGTGAATTGTTAATGATGAACTAATATTCCTCAAGAGGAGGATTGAACCAAGGTATGATGTAATCAATAGCCCAGTAAGGATGAGAGAGAAACTCATAATGTGTGTTGATAATCATTTAATGATAAATGATGAGAATAAATAAGTATGATTGAATACTTATGATATCAATGTATGCTCCTAGATGTGTGGAGCAATGAATTAGGGTTTGGATTGATAATATGAACTTGAAACCCTATTCATCTATAAAGGGAAACCCTAACCCTAATAATGGGAAGGTTGTATTTCTTATATTGAATAAGCCTTGAGAGGCATGTTAAATACTTGTATAAACAAGTATAATTTTTATGTGGTCTATTGACCTAATAGATATTTGTTGCCTAGTAAGAGGTGACAAGATGTTTAATGGGTCTTGTGAGCCATGTGAATAGTTGTTGCCTAGTGAGAGGTGATAAGATGCTTCATCAAACCATGTGAGCTATGTGAAATACTTGTACAACAAGTGAAATGAATACCTTGGTTTGAGGAACTAGAGGTAATAGTTACCTGTTACAGAGGTAACAAGGCTATGTGGTGATCTAGGGGTTTGAATACCCAGATCCAGTAATCATGATGATAATAATGAAAAGGGATGAGGATTCCCAGTAATGTGATAAGGGACTGATATCCCAATTGTTAAGTATCTAAATGTGTTTTAAAGATTTGAAAAGTACGTGATAGATGTATTACACCTTTCTTTGTAACATTTGTTGTGATTAATAATGATAACTTGTTTGATTCTAAAAGAATGTTGTAATGCACATAATATATCATTAGAAACCATAAAATGTTGCCCTGACCATAGATCCATCAACGTCAGAATTTGCTGAATGGTGAAACGGGTTTCCCACGGCATAACCCAGAATGCATATTTTTTAATATGTGGGGGGTGTAAGCTTGGACGGCCATGGGTGAGTCGATCCCCTAACGAACTCGAAATAAATGGGGATTTGGTTGTGTGCCTTATCATAGCTCGAGTGTGACTACGGTGGTAGACTCTATGTTGAGCACGGTGAACTGGCTCGTGGCTCAGAGTATGGCTATATGCCATGACTCAGTAATTTCATAACTGGGGACGGTTGTTAGTAGATGTTCCCCTAAGAGATTACATGCTAATGCAGTAACTCTAAGTGAGGATGCCTAGTACCCTGGCATGCTCTTTTTGCAGCGACATGAGATGTTCTGCCAACAGATGACACGAGATGTCCTATTGAATCTGTTTGGTCTTGTACTGACTGAGACAGGTGAGGTATTGGCAGCCGACTCTTCCATTGAGCTTGTACGGTACTGACGTGTGAGAAATTTTTGGTCGGTTGGAAATGAATGGGGTATAGTTCATCTCCTCAGGGCATAAGTGTGATTGTAAAATATGATCAGTCATGTAGCATATTTGCTTAAGGATCGAATACGGAAAACATTGTTCGGTGCGCAGTTTAGTTATGCATCTTAGCTTGATAGATGTTATTTATGTTTCTTTACATTCCTTGTAAAGTTTATTACTATAGCATGGGTAGATGCATCATTTTCCTTAAAGTAAAAAGATTACCTTTTTCTGTTCATACAATGATTAATCCTTCCTATTAATATAAAAGAACCTCTGCTCAGTTTTATAATACTTATATGTGATAATAATATGGTCGGTGGAGAGTTATATCTCTCACTGGGACAATTGTCTCAACATGTGGGATCCACAATTTTTAGGTGGGTGTGCACGTGGCAGTAGAGACCTTTCTATAGAGGAGAAACAATAGTTGAGGTAGCAGTGACAGCTCAGGTTGAGTGTACTATCTGTCGTGTCTTGTAGATAGAAGTCATATGTGTCGTCTCTGTACTCTCAGGTCCTTGGAGTCAGTTTGTAATGGTTTCATGAACGATCTGAGGATTTTGGCTTGTATGTCTCGAGGTTTTATGTTGCTTCAGTATATGTGTTGATAGAGCAACTGTTATATGTTATCCTCGAGATGAGTAGAAACAATGTTTGTATAATGTAAATCATGATATGTATAAGTTTTGGATATTTTAGTAAGAGTTTCCTGGAAGAGGATCTCCTTGAAAATTGGTTTTAAATTTTAGTGATTTTTGTTAATCCGTTGTTTATGATGATTCCGCATAATTAGCAACGATTTAGTTGTCGGTTTGGTGGCGGTCGATACAAGTTTGGTATCAGATCTTAAGGTTCACTGAGTCTACAGAGACATAGGAATAAGGTGTTGAGTTTGTTCTAGTGTCCTCCATTATATCTTATAGTGACTTCTGCTTATGCAGAAGGTAGAATAAAGCTTAAAGATGCTTGGAGAAAACAAGGAGTACATTGTTGAAAGCAATGTCGTTGCACCAGGAGGAGGTGTGTGGGATTAGGTGAGAGAAGAAAGACTGCTTGAGAATCCCCAGGTTGATCCAACCATGATAGAGAACTCTACTTTTAATGCTCTCACCGAATTGGTTATGACAACATTAGCGCGTATTGAAGAACATATACAAGCAATACAACCTAGATTACCAGCCCCCAATGATGAAATTTTGGGCTCTGGCAGGATTCCTGAAATCAATATGTTGGAGTAATGGAAAATGTTGAAAGAATTAGGTTACAACCCAAAATCAAAGTTTACTACAGGTGTAGGAAACCAGGACATCTCATAAAGGACTGTCTAGAAAAGGATAATGAGGTAGGGATTAAGAAAAGATCTATCCAAACTCGGGAGAAAATGCCTAGTAGTTCTAAAAAGGGGAAGTTTTTGGTACCACCAATCCAGCCAATGTCTAATGCACTAGGGCAGTGGCTACCAAGAAAGGGAAAAGGACCTGATGTTCCACCAGTTAGAACTCTTGATTTGGCCTCTACATCGGTTATAAAGCCGACAAGGCTAGGGGATGCTTATAAGATGTGTTATGAGTGTAAACAGATTGGGCATATTAGATCCTTTTATCCAAAAAGGAAGGCAGAAATGACCCAACCGTCGAGGCAGAGTCAACAAGACTCTAAAAGGCAATGGTCTAGCAGTGGCATACGAGGACGTAGGCAGACATCTCGAGTAGGTCCATCAGCACCGAACAATAAAGCACGACGTTGGAATCAGGCAATGATGAGATTCTATGAAAAGAATTAGCCTGAGGCAATAAACAATCCCCAAGTTGACACAGGTCAGATGAAATAGTGTCATTCTAATATATTATTTCATGATTCTATTTGTTAAATATAAGAAAAGTAGTTATTATTTAGCTTCTTTTGACTAGTCCTATGAGGACACAAGGAAGATGAGGGCTTACATTTTGCTCAATAATCTTTTAAATGCTTTACAATTTCTTTTATCTGTGTGAAAGAGGATGAGGTATAGAACTGATGCCTGGAGAAAAACTGAGGATGCTAAGTCCTATGTTTTTGATGATATGAAAAGTAAGGAATATGATAGTAAACAAAGTGCATACTATCTAATCTCAATACTTGTATACTCTGGCCAAGTATTCAACTATTGAAGATAAGGTAGGTATGGAACTCTTAGATTGTTATCTTTCTGATTACTCTGATCAAGTAGTCATTTTGAGACAATCTAGTGAGCATAACGAAATTGGAAATATGGCATGGATATTTTTATCACATCCTAAGTGCAATAAATAGAATCTGAGATATCTGTGTGTATGAGGAAGTAAAAAGTATAATCCTCATGATAAGAGAATGAGAATAAGGGAGATGATCCCTATTTGATAAAGTTTGTGTGAATAGTAAAGATCTTTTTCATAATGTGGAAATGGGAAATGTGATAGAATCATAAAATGTTCATGAACATGTAAGGCAATAACAAAGAAAAGGATGATGATATGTAATCGTCCATATAATTCCTATGCAGATGGCAAGGAGCCTAAGATGGAACAAGTATAAATGACTCATGAACAGTGAAAGTTCATGTAATAATCTTAGGAGATGATGATGTCTCCTCTTTGATGAATAACCCTGGGTAATGATGGGGTGAAGGAAGGAATATGTTTCTTTGTGTTCTTTCCTTTTAGGAACATGGCAATCAAGTGAGTCTGAGGACACTTAATGTAAGTGATCTCTTGATGGATACTTAGAAAAGTATCAGTTTGTATTGGACCTTGGTTCCAAGATAAAAGAAAGATCCTTTTGTATGTTTGATTTTAGTATTAACAATAGAGAGATGGAAATGATAAGGATGTGATGTGTTTTTCGACACATGTGAAGGATACCAAGGTAAGGAATTCTGGCATTCAAGATGTGCTAGGTGGTATGGGGAAGTGAGAATATGACTCCTGATAAGATGAATAATGTTTGGTGACCTAGAAGGGCCAACCTTGAGATAACTCTAGTATGGAGATCATATGTTAAGGGTTTATGCTCTGCATAAACATAACATCGATAAGTATGTATTAATTGAAGGAACAAATTGTAGAATCATTTTGAGGGAAAGCTTATCAAGCTAAAAATGATTTCTTAGAGTATCCCTATCTAGATCTATTGAGGCAGTTTATTCATAACATCTTAAGATATCTCTAAAAGTAGTTCTTCTTTAGTAAGTGACCTTTCCTTATGACAAGAGAATGTACAATTAAGAAGATAGTTGATACAAGTCATAAGAAAGTTTTGCGTTGTGTCAACAGATTGGAATGGTACTAAAAATGTATGATAAGACTTGTAGTCCCAAGTGGGTGACAGAACATAACCCTGGTCTTTCCTTGGAAGAGAAAAGCTAAACTAAATAAGGAGTATGGAAGACTTCCTAGAATCAAGAATCTTATCACATAAAAATATGTGAGTCAATAAGGTTTGACACCTGAATTATTCGAAATATGAATAGTACTTCTCTGACTTAGAAAGTGTTACTTGACACAGAGTTGATTTCGCAGTCAGTAATGGAAAGGACAACTGAGTATGTGTCATATGTGACAGATCTTATGATGATCTTTAATGGAAGGACTTTGTGCTGGTCAAAATTCTATGGCATCTCCATGACATCAAGATGATATGTGGAGACTTGATGATATGATGCATGAATGACAATTGTCTTCCTTCATCCGGGATTTTGGGGATGAAATCCTTGTTAGGGGTTTATAATTATAATACCCCTGACCAGGGTTATGGCTTAACCCGAGGAGTTTTGCTTAAGTAAGTTACTTACAAACTGATTATAATCTTTTGAAAAGTAATTAAGGCTTCTTGTGAAGTTTATTTTCAAGTTTAAGCTTAATTGCAAACTATTTTTGCATTAATTGATAGTCTGAGTGAAATCTGCAATTTGCCCAAGATGAGGGGTTACATTGCAATATGTCACATGTTTAATGTGTTATAAGTGTTTTAGTATCATAAGAGAGAGAATGATTCAAAGCGGTGGCTTGTAGAAAGCCTAAATTCCAAGATATAACTTGTTTGGACAATGCTAGTACTTTGTGCACCAATTTTGGTACAATTTATAATTTATCCAATATATGGGGTTGAAATGCAAAATTATCACCTATAGAGTGTCCCTACTTCCTCTATGTATCATTTATAGGAGAGATAAAGAAGGGGGTTTCATGTTTGAAATCACCTTTGAGTGATGATACTCTTGGTGATGAAAAAAACCAAGGAAGAATTAAATGTAAAGTTTTATATATGTGTTGTATCAAGTTATGGACTTGGTATAGGAGCCCTATCGATCAAGGAGCCATAATAGAAGTCTCCTATCTATTTGTTGAGCCTTGTAAAAGGCCATGATGGGAAAGTCACCTCAAGGGTGTGGCCCATGACGAGTTGCAAGTTCCCTTGTAAAAAGTGTATCGGGTTGTCTTAATGATGAGATAAAGATGAGGAAACTTATCCAACAAGATAAAGAATGGTCGAGATATTGTCTCTAGCTTATCCTCAAGACTCTTGCATATAAAGATATGTATGTGTGCATGCATGGCCACGTGTCAATCATGCATGGCCACGTGTCATCTAGTAGCATGAGGTGAAGACACCTCTTATACACTTTATCTCATGAACCCACGTATATATACTTGACCTTCCACCAACTTATGGAAGTTTATGAACCCCACAACCATCTTCCCTTGGAGATATCGTGCAAAGCCCCTTAGGTATCATGCAAAGTAGCTCAAGAGAAAGGAGATCTCGAGCACCAAGCTCAAGGTAAGGCTTTGGTCATCTTCAACCTTGGTTGAAGTAGGATATCAGGTTATGGATATTTCTTTATTTCTGTCTTCACCAAGTGCTTAACTATGGTGATTTCTTGTCTATGGAGGATTTGTGAACAATCCCTGGACCTTGGAGAAGTTCATCTTCAACCTTAGGGATGAAAATCTTTGGATCTTGGAGCTTTTTAGTTGTTCACAAGGTGGGTTATATAACTTGAACCCAATCATGTTATTATTTACCACTTAACTTGTTACACTAGATGATCACTTTCAATTCTGAGTTTTTATTGAATACATGATGAATCCATGAGTTCTAAGAATTTCCTAGACCTGTTATTCATAAACTAGAATAGTTAGAACGAAGGTCTAGAGCTTGAAGAAGATGGTATCACTTTATAAAGTGATATCGGGTTCAAGTACACACACAAGTACCTCTAACCCGATATGGTTATGTACATGCATCACTTGCATGATATGCTTGTGATATTATAACTCCTTGCATGATATGGAGATGAAGTTCATACCTTGGAACATGATATGGTGCTAACCATATACCTTTTTCATGATAGGAAGTTAAGTATAAACTCCATGCACGATATAGGGTTAAGTGTGTATTTGTAAGTCGATATGAAACCCTAGTTTGGGTAACCCGATATACTCCTTGCACGATATGATCATGTAGTACACACCTGGTACACAATATCTTGAAGCACACATCTGGTGCACGATATGATTGATTGAGTATACGCTTATGCACAATATAAAATATGGATTCAAATACAAGGTGTAACCCGATATGGTTGAAATACCTCAACCCAATATGAAACCCAAGATGGGGGTTAACCCGATATGGGATAGATGTTAGCTCATACACGATATGAGCCATGCCTTTTGCATGATATGGGAGATACCCACTTACCCTTATACAAGATACAAGTCTCAGATTACACCTCTTGCATGATATAG
Source organism: Alisma plantago-aquatica (assembly GCA_963693085.1). Taxonomy (NCBI): domain Eukaryota; kingdom Viridiplantae; phylum Streptophyta; class Magnoliopsida; order Alismatales; family Alismataceae; genus Alisma; species Alisma plantago-aquatica. Next base: position 796,704,251 of record OY856414.1, on the reverse strand, counting down.
AGATAGTGAACACTCTAAACAATATAGAGTTGGAAACCCAAGGTGATGGGTAAGCCGATATAAGTGGTGAGTGATACCACATGGACAATATGAATGATATCCCTTGGATGCTAGAAATGGCACCTACTTCTACCTTGCAAATGATATGAGGTCCAATTCATACCTCATGCACGATATGGCTCATTTTACCCAATATGGTGGCAAACCCTGGTTGAGGGATTGAAATCTGATATACCCTATCCTTTGGGTAATGAATTGTTATAAGAGAATTCAATTAAACACTTAGCTTGTCATATAACTATATAATAGGGCTAATCCTTGAAGGTATGAAGGGTTATGAGCCTAACATGGTAACCTGATATGTTACCCAACATGGAGACTCGATATGATAATTTTGGATGGGAAACTGATATGGTATCTTGTATATATATCACCCAAATGATACATGATGAGGCATACACTCTATGTCCGATATGGTGCACACCTTGTGCATGATATGGAACCAAGCACATAGCTTATACCCGATATGGGGTCAAACACCTAGCTCATACCCGATATGAAGTTATCTTGAGTTGATAAGAACTAAGTGATAGTCAATTTGATATGGGTACACGATATGATGATTAGGGGATACACCCTAAAACATGACATGGTGACGTGGTTATACCACATGCCCGATATGGATACACTACTTGAAATAAGAATGTATCCTAAAGCATAATATGTTAACACACACACATCTTGATACCCGATATGGAAGGGACACTTCAATCATATGCGATTGATTTAGTGACATATGATACAGGTTGTGTTAATTGCAATATAAAAGATGATGTGAATTGTTAATGATGAACTAATATTCCTCAAGAGGAGGATTGAACCAAGGTATGATGTAATCAATAGCCTAGTAAGGATGAGAGAGAAACTCATACTCTATGTTGATAATCATTTAATGATAAATGATGAGAATAAATAAGTATGATTGAATACTTATGATATCAATGTATGCTCCTAGATGTGTGGAGCAAAGAATTAGGGTTTGGATTGATAATATGAACTTGAAACCCTATTCGGCTATAAAGGGAAACCCTAACCCTAATAATTGGAAGTTTGTATTTCTTATATTGAATAATCCTTGAGAGGCATGTTAAATACTTGTATAAACAAGTATAATGTTTAAGTAGTCTGATGACCTAATAGATATTTGTTGCCCAGTAAGAGGTGGCAAGATGTTTAATGGGCCTTGTGAGCTATGTGAATAGTTGTTTCCTAGTGAGAGGTGACAAGATTATTAATAAAACCATGTGACCTATGTGAAATACTTGTACAACAAGTGAAATGAATACCTTGGTCTGAGGACCTAGAGGTAATAGTTACCTGCTACAGAGGTAACAAGGCTATGTGGTGATCTAGGGGTTTGAATACCCAGATCCAGTAATCATGATGATGTGAAGGGATGAGGATTCCCAGTAATGTGATAAGGGACTGAGATCCCAAGTGCTAAGTATCTAAATGTGTTTTAAAGATTTAAAAAGTATGTGATAGATGTATTACACCTTTCTTTGTAGCATTTGTTGTGATAAATAATGATAACTTGTTTGATGCTAAAAGAATGTTGTAATGAACGTAATATATCATTAGAAACCATAAAATGTTGCCCTGACCATAGATCCATCAGCGTCAGAATTTGTTGAATGGTGAAATGGGTTTCCCGCGGCATAACACGAAATGCATATTTTTGAATATGTGGGGGGCGTAAGCTTGGACGGCCATGTGTGAGCTGACCCCCTTACGAACTTGAAATAAATGGGGATTTAGTTGTGTGCCTTATCCTGGCTCGAGTGTGACTATGGTCGTAGACTCTATGTTGAGCACGGTGAACTGGCCCGTGGCTCGGAGTATGGCTATACGCCATGACTCAGTAATTTCATAACTGGGGATGGTTGTTAGTAGATGTTCCCCTAAGAGAGTACATGTTGACGCAGTAACTCTAAGCGAGGATGCCTAGTACCCTGGAATGCTCTTTTTGCAGTGGCACGAGATGTCCTACCAGCAGATGACACGAGATGTCCTGCTGAAGCTGTGTGGTCTTGTACTGACCGAGAAAGGTGAGGTATTGGCAGCCGGCTCTTCCATTGACCTTGTATGGTACCAACTTGTGAGAAGTTTGTGGTTGGTTGGAAATGAACAGGGTATACTTCATCTCCTCAGGGCATAAGTGTGATTGTAAAATATGATCAGCCGTGTAGCATATTTTCTTAAGGATCGAATACGAAAAATATTGTTCGATGCGCAGTTCAGTTATACATCTTAGCTTGATAGATGTTATTTATGTTTCTTTACATTCCTTGTAAAGTTTATTACTCTACCATGGGTAGATGCATCATTTTCCTTAAAGCAAAGAGATTACCTTGTTCTGTTCATACAGTGATTAATCCTGCATGTTAATATAAAAGAACCTCTGCTCAGTTTTATAATACTTATATGTGATAATAATATGATTGACAGAGAGTTATACATCTTGTCGGGACAATTGTCTCACCCCGTGGGATCCACGATTTTTAGGTGGATGTACGTGTGGCAGTAGAGACCTTTCTGTAGAGGAGAAACAACAGCTGAGGCAGCAGTGAAAACTCAGGTTGAGTGTACTGTTTGTCGTGTCTTGTAGATAGAAGTCATATGTGTCATCTCTGTACTCTCAGGTCCTTGGAGTCAGTTTGTAATGGTTTCATGAACGATCTGATGATTTTAGCTTGTATGCCTTGTGGTTTTATGTTTCTTCAGTATATGTGTTGATAGATCAACTGTTATATGTTGTCCTCGAGATGAGTAGAAACAGTGTTTGCATAATGTGAATCATGATATGTATAAGTTTTGTATCTTTTAGTAAGTGTTACCTAGAAGAGGATATCCTTGCAAAATAGTTTTAAATTTTAGTGATTTTTGTTAATCAACTGTTTATGATGATTCCGCATAATTAGTAATGATTTATATTTCAGTTTGGTGGCGGTCGATACATCAACAATCATAATTGAAAAACATTTCGAGCAGATAAAATAAAAGTATTGAAGTAAAACTGCAAAACTTAGTTTGGTGAGGAACAATTTGAAACAAAATAGTTAAAACAGAAGAGCACAATTGTTTCGATATTTCATGATAATTTAGTTGGATGCATATTAATTATGATAAAGAGAAAATACGAAAAAAATCAAAGCAGTGGGCATTAAATAAAGTTAATATATAATTACTGTAACGTCCAACTCGCAAAAACATAATTAACTAATGCAGAAGAGTTCACTAAGCAGCGGATTACCAAAAATCACTAAAAATTAAAACCTTTTATCAAGAGATCCATCAAAGGAAAACTTTCTCACATAGAACCAAAGTAACACATTCTCATTCTTGTTCAAAGGTACATATTCTGTATCATCTCTTTCAGAGAATTACAAGCATTAACTGTCCTGTCAAGCTAAACACAGGTAGTATAAAATCTCGAGACACTGAGCCAAAATCTCGAAAGCACGAACTACTACTCCGAGGACCTGAGAGTACAGAGACGACACATATGACTCTATTTACATCTATACAACGCATAACAGCCAATGTCTCCACCTGAGACTTCACTGTTGTTCCTGCTGCTGTTGTTGTTGTCCTTCTCTTACTGAAGGATTCATGTCTCCTCGTCCGCGACCACCTAAAAATGTAGTTCACATGGGGGGTGAGACAATTGTAAATTGCCCCAGTGAGAGATATAACTCTCCGCCAGTAACATTATTATTGCAGCTTAAGAAGATAAATATGAATAGAGGAGTCATATTTGTTTGACAGCAGTTAATTCAATGTCTAATAGATTAGAACATTATTTTTATCAAAAACATTGCAGCTATAACTTGATAGAGCAACATGTCACTTATCCATTAAAGAATATGAAGAACATATATATCATTTATTCACTATAGAATCATTACCACAACATTAACTCTCTTCAGGCTTAGATCATATATCTAATGCCTGGCATTGTCATTGTGGAGTCATGGCCTATAGCTATACTCTTTTCACAAAGTATTGGGATCTTAATACCTCAACTCACCAAGAACAATTCCACTTCTTAGCAAGTTCATCACCATGACTATAGCATCTGGATAATTGAACCCATAACTCAATATTAGATACTTATTATCAATTATTAGGTAACTTAATACCTTCAGATCATTTGACCAAGGACATCTTAATTCTTACAACACAATGTATTGCACATAGTACACATAGCTCATTGATTCATACTACACAAAGCAAGTGAAGGCTTATAAAGCCTATAAAACATTCTCAATAACAAAGCATCATAGCCCTTACCTGGCTATGCTCATCTTCTCAACATATCTGCATGATTAGTAATCATGATACAATTACATATCAGTACCATGCAATACAAGGGTTATCCTATTACATTCATAACCCATTAGTCTGTATTTGAGCTTCACATAGAATTGCTTCGTGTTAGAACTTCACATAGAATCATCTTGTATTAGGGTTTCACATAGCAGTACCCTATATTAGGGTTTCACATAGCATTGCCTTGTATTAGAGTTCACATAGTAAGGAATCAATATGAATAACATAAGTATTCAATCATACTTATTTATTCTCATAATTCATCATTAAATGATTTATTAACACATAGCATGAGTTTCCTTCTCATCTTTGTCAGAATATGATTGCATCATAGTTTCTAGGTTTGAACTAACTTTTTCATAAGGCATGCTAGCCTACATTCAACAGAGTGCATTACACCTCAATGTAACCATTGACATGACACATCTCATGTATCATTCATCCAATTATATTGGACTTATAACACATCAAGGTATACCAGTATTTGGGATGTTGGATGTGATATCTATCATATCTTGATATATCACTTCCCTCAACACCTTTATCTTACTTGAGTCCATACACTTATCTTGTATTAGGGTATTACCCATCCTAATACTTTATGCACCAGCTCATCACATTTATCATATAAAGTATTGGTCATTAGTCACTCACTTAGATTATACAACCGTTGCCAATACTATGGACTCCTCCTTGAGTTAGGAATTATTAATATAAGGATATTCATTATCAACCTCTCCATGTATTACATTTGTCATAGCATTAATCACTATTCCATTATTAGGAATAGTATTCTCTATACTTTTAATTTGAGGATTCACATAGGATATTCCATACATTTATGGATTTCACATAGTATTACTCTTCAATAGAGTTTCATATGATCATCCTTCTATATGAGGGTTTCACCTAGTATTATGTGAAAATAGGATTTCACAACACATCACCCAGTGATAGGACTTCACATAGAATTAGTAGCACAACCCTATATTAGGGTTTCATAGGCCTTCATCCCATTTTAGGGATTAGGGTTTACCATTCACATCCAAGTAAGGTTTCTCTTACCTCATATCCAAATTAGGGTTAGGATATACAATTCCCAATAACTTAGGGTTTCCTTCATTGTTACACTAAGTTATGGTTACATCATCACCCTAGATTTATGATAACACTCAGTTTTGCCCTAGATTAGGGGTTCACACATAGCATTGCTCTAATTAGGGTTTCACACATAGCTTTGCCCTAATTAGGGTTTAAGCTCATTGATTAGGGTTCCATGATCTCATTATTATGGATCACACCCTTATCACATAGTTTACTCATAAAGAGAGAATTAGGGCTTAATTATATAAGCATTCTTCTTTTTCACTCTCTCTCTCATCCTCTATAGGATGTTAAGTACTCCAAGGTTAATCTAAGTCAACTCTTCACTTGAGTACACATAGCTAGGATTAACCATTGAAATCTTCAAATGCATTAAGTGTCTAAATGGGTTCACCATATTGGACCTTCAATTACATGAGATATTCAAATGGATTAACCATGTTGATCTTCACAAAGTTAATTACTTAGATCCTCAATGATCTTGGTTCTCATACATCAATTGTTTGAAAACCATTTGAACAAGTTGTACTTGAAATCAATTGAACAAAATAGATGTTGAAATCGTTTGCACTTTGGGTCACCAAACGGTTTGAGATCGTTTGGTCCCAAACGGTCTTGAGACCGTTTGGCCCCAAAAACTCTTGAGACCATTTGGACCCAAACGGTCTTGAGATCGTTTGTTCCAAACCTTCTCAAAACCGCATGGACCAAAAAAGGTACTTCAATACTCAATCAACTCAATGTTTCAATTCATGGACCAATTATAAATTGAACCACTAAAGTATTAATCAATTGGACCACTGATTCATCATTCAATTAAACCTTCAATTTAGGGTTTTGAACCCAATTGAACTAGGTTTGATAATCAAGAAACCATCACTTAGGGTTTGAAACCGAGGACCCATCAATGGTTGACATTGTGGAACCAAATCAATTGAAATCAATGAACTATCATCATTCACATGATGTGACCTGACCTCAAATGGTCTTGGATGACCACCAAACGGTCTTGAGACCGTTTGGCTCATCCAACCCTTGGATTCTAGTGAATATCCATTAGGGTTCGGTCTATTGAGTTGATTATCAAATCAGCACTTAGTTGCAATTCAATTTGGTACCTTTGGACCTTCAACACTTAGCCATACTTAACCCTAGACCTCCAAACGGTCTTGGGTGATCATCAATCGGTCTTGAAACCGTTTGGGTGATCCCCAAACTGTTTTGAAACCGTTTGGGCTAATCAACCCAAAAAGACAAATCGATCAAGTTGAACAATCAGCACTTAATCCAATTAGGGTTTGCCTAATTGATTAGCCTTCAACTCATGATTCCTTTGGAATTAATCCATAAAATATGGTGGGTTATCAATCAACATAATTAGGAACATTAATATCAAACGGTCACCCTTGGTCAACTCTCTCAAACGGTTTTGAAACCGTTTGCCCAAAAAGTCGAATTAATAAAGTTGAAAATCAGCACTTAATCCAATTAGGATTTGCCTAATTGATTAGCCTTCGACTCATGATTCCTTTGGAATTAATCCATAAAATTTGGTGGGTTATCAATCAACATAATTAGGAACAGGAATCGCAAACGGTCAACCCTTGGTCAAATCTCTCAAATGGTTTTGAAACTGTTTGCCCAAACCACCAAACGGTTCGCAAACCGTTTGGTCCCAACATTGAAACGGTTTGCCCTAGATATTTGGGGAGGTGTGTGCTTATGATTATTTCATCATCATAAAGCTCCAAACTCACGAAATCTACTGTGATTTCTATGGAGATTGCATCAATCAACCAAACTTAATTTCGGAAATGTAGAAATGATCACCAATTGATAAGGAATTGATTGCAATAATAAAATTAAGGGTTCAAGTTATAAAACCCGCCTCCAATTGAGTTCCAAAGCTCCAAGCTCATGGCAACAATGGTGGATGCAACTCCTTTCACTATTCCAAGGGTCGTCCTCAAGCTTTGAGTGAAAAGAATTGGTTAGAATTGAAGAGGGGATCGAGATATGAAGAATTCATACATTGATTTTCGATTTTCACCATGGATTCAAGGTGAAAGGAGGTCAAGAACCTTACCAACAGGTTGAGGGTCGTCTTCCTGCTCCTCCACAGCTCCTTGGTCGTTTTCCAAGCAAGGGGAAAGAAAGGAATCCGAAAAAGCCTTTCAATTGAGTTGGAAATGGAGTTTATATAAGGGAAATTGAAGAGAGAGAAAGTATAATTAATTCCCTTCAATTCCCAAATTGATACCACACAAACCCCCTCACTCCCTTGTGTACGAAGGCACCTTCCTTTTCCTTCAACTATCCATAATTATCCTCAAATTAAAGGAATACAAATTAAGCACCTTAAATCATATAATAATAATATCCCAAATTGAGTGGATATTACTTTTTCCTTTAATAAGGTGTGTGAGTTATGCATTCCCTTGGATATTTTCGTGGCCTAGCAAAGGCAAAATAGTGTTCACACTTGAGAAAATTCAACCATCTCGTTTTTTGTTGAAGGCCCTTTAATTAATACATTCGTTTTTGCCCTAAATTGAATTAGGGTTTCAATTAGGATTAAATCTTGATTATTTTAATATCAAGATTCTCTCTCCTCCAACTTAATTAAAATGAGGCGCCCCTCTCATTTTCTTTGCTCTACATGATTCCAAGAAACATTAGGGACCTTATTGAAGTGGTAATTTGCATATTGAACCCTAGGTTTTGGGAAAATTGCACATTACACCAAAAATAGGTTTTAATGCACAAGGATTGCTTTACAAGCTTAATCTTGGTACCCAAGCTTGTGAAAACCATACCACTACATCATTTTCATTATTATGATGTCTCAACATCAGAGGAACATCTTATCATGCAATATTTGCAATTTAACCCCTCAACTTGGGTAGTTTGCACTTTAGTCCAAAATAAGCAAACATTGCTTCAACATAGTTCAAACAGGACCAAAATTGAAACATAAGTTTCTCATGAGCCCTAATTACTTTTCCCAAGATAAGATTAAGCATCTACTTAACCTTATTAGGCAAAACATCTAGGGTTAACGCATAACCCAAGTCAGGGATATTACAAATTATAAACCCCTAACAAGGATTTCGTCCCTGAAATCCCAGGAAAAAGGGAGGGACGGATTATTCAGTTGTCATACCCTCAAGTCTCCACATAATAACTTAATATCATGGAGATATCATGGATTATATAATCCACACAAAGTTCCTTTCATTAATTCAACCTTATCAGTGTTCATGTTTATGCAAAGCATAAATCCCCTAACATATGATGTCCATATTATTGAAAGGACGAAGCATAAAAGAGCATACTTCTATCATCACCTAAGAATATTTATCAAAGGGGAAAACATATATATATAACAACAATAATTTACTCAGTAATCCTTTATTCATAACGTTCATTTAGCAAACTTTATGTAATTGGGAATGTTCACTTAGTTCTTCCTATTAGTTGGGAATGTCCACATAGCTCTTCCCTTTAAGTTGGGGATGTCCACATAGCTTTCCCCTATTAGTTGGGAATGTCCACATAGCTTTTCCCTTTAAGTTGGGGATGTCCACATAGCTCTCCCCTATTAGTTGGGAATGTCCACATAGCTTTTCCCTTTAAGTTGGGGATGTCCACATAGCTCTCCCCTATTAGTTGGGAATGTCCACATAGCTTTTCCCTTTAAGTTGGGGATGTCCACATAGCTTTCCCCTATTAGTTGGGAATGTCCACATAGCTTTTCCCTTTAAGTTGGGGATGTCCACATAGCTTTCCCCTATTAGTTGGGAATGTCCACATAGCTTTTCCCTTTAAGTTGGGGATGTCCACATAGCTCTCCCCTATTAGTTGGGAATGTCCACATAGTTTTTCCCTTTAAGTTGGGGATGTCCACATAGCTATCCCCTATTAGTTTCATTATACTCTCTAAATTGTTTCAAAATGACTACTTGATCAGAGTAATCAGAAAGATAACAATCTAATAGTTCCATACTTGCCTTATCTTCAATAACCATATACCTGGCCAGGGTATACAAGTATTGAAATTAGGTAGTATGCACTTTATTTACTATTATATTCCTCACTCTTCATACCATTATACACACAGGATTTTCCATTCCTAGATTTTCTCCAGGCATTACTTCTATATCTCATCTGGTATCACAAGGATAAGAGAGATTATAAAGCATTTTAAAGAACATTGAGTGAGATATAAGGTCTCATCTCCCTTGTGTCCTTATAGGACTAGTCAAAGGAAGTTTAAAAACAACTACTTTCATGTCTTTAACAAATAGAATCATGAAATGAAGTATCATAATGAATAAATTTCACTTGACTATTACCCCTCATGGTTATCTACCACTTTAGGTTGACTCAACACATAGTGTCTAGTTCTTTCATGTTGCTACTTTTGCCTTTACTTAGTGGCTACTGCCCTGGTGCACTAGGCATTTATTGCACTGGTGAAACCAAAAACTTTGGCTTTTCAGAATATCTAGCAAAATGTCTCTTAAAGTTATAGAGACCTTACCTTAATTCATAGCTTATGGCCCCTCCTTGGGCACTACTATCACAGATGTACTGTTTGTCCAGACTTATGGCAGAGTCTACTTTCTTGCCATTTACTAATCTTTCCCACATTTCCACTGTTCTAACATGACCATGTTACTCAGGAATCCATTGAAAGCCCAAAGTTAATGTATTAAAGACTGGTAACTTAGGTTGTAATACTAGTATCCAGTCTTCTATATGAATCACTGTTGTCCTAATCTGCCTTTCCAGAGCATAGCATAGGATTCTCTATTCTGATTAGATCAAGATGGGAATTCTCAGACACTTGTTCTCCTCTTGCCTGGTCCCATGCACCCACTCCTGGTGCAACAACATTGCCCTTAGCAATGTGTTACTTGTGTTCTCAAGTCATTCTTAAACTTCACCCTTCCTTCTGCATAAGCAGAACTCACTATAGGGTATACTGGAGGACAATAACACAGACTCAACAACCTAGTCCTATGTCTTTGTAGACTCAGTGAACCTAGAGCTCTGATACCACTTAATTGTAACGTCCAACTAGCAAAAACATAATTAACTAATGCGGAAGCGTTCACTAAGCAGTGGATTACCAAAAATCACTAAAAATTAAAACCTTTTATCAAGAGATCCATCAAAGGAAAACTTTCTCACATAGAACCAAAGTAACACATTCTCATTCTTGTTCAAAGGTACATATTCTGTATCATCTCTTTCAGAGAATTACAAGCATTAATTGTCCTGTCAAGCTAAACACAGGTAGTATAAAATCTCGAGGCACTGAGCCAAAATCTTGAAAGCACTAACTACTACTCCGAGGACCTGAGAGTACAGAGACGACACATAGGACTCTATTTACATCTATACAAGGCATAACAGCCAGTGTCTCCACCTGAGACTTCACTGTTGTTCCTGCTGTTGTTGTTGTTGTCCTTCTCTTACTGAAGGATTCTTGTCTCCTCGTCTGCGACCACCTAAAAATGTAGTTCCCACGGGGGTGAGACAATTGTAAATTGCCCCAGTAAGAGATATAACTCTCCGCCAGTAACATTATTATTGCAACTTAAGAAGATAAATATGAATAGAGGAGTCATATTTGTTTGACAGCAGTTAATTCAATGTCTAACAGATTAGAACATTATTTTTATCAAAAGCATTGCAGATATAACTTGATAGAGCAACATGTCACTTATCCATTAAATAATATTAAGAACATGTATATCATTTATTCACTATAGAAACATTACCAGAACATTAACTCTCTACAGGCTTAGATCATATATCTAATGCCTGGCATTGTCATTGTGGAGTCATGGCATGTAGCCATACTCTTTTCACAAAGTATTGGGATCTTAATCCCTCAACTCACCAAGTACAATTCCACTTCTTAGCAAGTTCATCACCATGACTATAGCATCTGGATAATTGAACCCATAACTCATTATAGGATACTTATTAACAATTATTAGGTAACTTAATACCTTCAGATCATTGACCAAGGACATCTTAATTCTTGCCACACAATGTATTGCACATAGTACACAAAGCTTATTCATTCATACTACACAAAGCAGGTGAAGGCTTATAAATCCTATAAAACATTCTCAATAACAAAGCATCATATCCCTTACCTTGCTGTGCTCATCTTCTCAACATATCTGCATGATTAGTAATCATGATACAATTACATATCAGTACCATGCAATACAAGGGTTATCCTATTACATTCATAACCCATTAGTCTGTATTTTAGCTTCACATAGAATTGCTTCGTGTTAGAACTTCACATAGAATCATCTTGTATTAGGGTTTCACATAGCAGTTCCCTATATTAGGGTTTCACATAGCATAGCCCTATATTAGAGTTCACATAGTAAGGAATCAATATGAATAACATAAGTATTCAATCATACTTATTTATTCTCATAATTCTTCATTAAATGATTTATTAACACATAGCATGAGTTTCTCTCTCATCTTTGCCAGAATATGATTACATCATAGTTTCTAGGTTTGAACTAACTTTTTCATAAGGCATGCTAGCCTACATTCAACAGAGTGCATTACATCTCAATGTAACCATTGACATGACACATCTCATGTATCATTCATCCAATTATATTGGACTTATAACACATTAAGGTATACCAGTATTTGGGGTGTTGGATGTGATATCTATCATATCTTGATATATCACTTCCCTCAACACCTTTATCTTACTTCAGTCCATACACTTAGCTTGTATTAGGGTATTACCCAACCTAATACTTTATGCACCAGCTCATCATATTTATCATATAAAGTATTAGTCATTAGTCACTCACTTAGATTATACAACCGTTGACAATACTATGTACTCCTCCTTGAGTTAGGAATTATTAATATAAGGATATTCATTATCAACCTCTCTAGGTATTACATTTTTCATAGCATTAATCATTATTCCATTATTAGGAATAGTATTCTCCATACTTTTAATTTGAGGATTCACATAGGATATTCCATACATTTATGGATTTCACATAGTATTACTCTTAAATAGAGTTTCATATGATCATCCTTCTATATGAGGGTTTCACCTAGTATTATGTGAAATTAGGATTTCACAACACATCACCCAGTGATAGGACTTCACATAGAATTAGTAGCACAACCCCATATTAGTGTTTCATATGCCTTCATCCCATTTTAGGGATTAGGGTTTACCATTCACATCCAAGTAAGGTTTCTCTTACCTCATATCCAAATTAGGGTTAGGATATACAATTCCCAATAACTTAGGGTTTCCTTCATTGTTACACTAAGCTAGGGTTACATCATCACCCTGGATTTATGATAACACTCAGCTTTTCCCTAGATTAGGGTTTCACACATAGAATTGCTCTAATTAGGGTTTCACACATAGCTTTGCCCTAATTAGGGTTTAAGCTCATTGATTAGGGTTCCATGATCTCATTATTATGGATCACACCCTTATCACATAGTTTACTCATAAAGAGAGAATTAGGGCTTAATTATATAAGCATTCATCTTTTTCACTCTCTCTCTCATCCTCTATAGGATGTTAAGTATTCCAAGGTTAATCTAAGTCAACTCTTCACTTGAGTACACATAGCTAGGATTAACCATTGAAATCTTCAAATGCATTAAGTGTCTAAATGGGTTCACCATATTGGACCTTCAATTACATGAGATATTCAAATGGATTAACCATGTTGATCTTCACAAAGTTAATTACTTAGATCCTCAATGATCTTGGTTCTCATACATCAATTGGTTGAAAACCATTTGAACAAGTTGTACTTGAAATCAATTGAACAAAATAGATGTTGAAACCGTTTGCACTTTGGGTCACCAAACGGTTTGAGATCGTTTGGTCCCAAACGGTCTTGAGACCGTTTGGTCCCAAATGCTCTTGAGACCGTTTGGACTCAAACGGTCTTGAGACCGTTTGGTCCAAACTTTCTCAAAACCGCATGGACCAAAAAAGATACTTCAATACTCAATCAACTCAATGTTTCAATTCATGGACCAATTATAAATTGAACCACTAAAGTATTCATCAATTGGACCACTGATTCATCATTCAATTAAACCTTCAATTTAGGATTTTGAACCCAATTGAACTAGGTTTGATAATCAAGAAACCATCACTTAGGGTTTGAAACCGAGGACCCATCAATGGTTGACATTGTGGAACCAAATCAATTGAAATCAATGAACTATCATCATTCACATGATGTGACCTGACCTCAAATGATCTTGGATGACCACCAAACGGTTTTGATACCGTTTGGATGAGCTCCAAACGGTATTGAGACCGTTTGTCTCATCCAACCCTTGGATTTTAGTGATAATCCATTAGGGTTCGGTCTATTGAGTTGATTATCAAATCAGCACTTAGTTGCAATTCAATTTGGTACCTTTGGACCTTCAACACTTAGCCATACTTAACCCTAGACCTCCAAATGGTCTTGGGTGATCCCCGAACGGTCTTGAAACCGTTTGGGTGATCCCCAAACTATTTTGAAACCGTTTGGGCTAATCAACCCAAAAATCCAAATCGATCAAGTTGAAAAATCAGCACTTAATCCAATTAGGGTTTGCCTAATTGATTAGCCTTCAACTCATGATTCCTTTGGAATTAATCCATAAAATTTGGTGGGTTATCAATCAACATAATTAGTAACAGGAATATCAAACGGTCAACCATTGGTCAACTCTCTCAAACGGTTTTGAAACTGTTTGCCCAAAAAGTCGAATTAATCAAGTTGAAAATCAGCACTTAATCCAATTAGGATTTGCCTAATTGATTAGCCTTAAACTCATGATTCCTTTGGAATTAATCCATCATATTTGGTGGTTTATCAATCAACATAATTAGGAACAGGGATCTCAAACGGTCAACCCTTGGTCAACTCTCTCAAACGGTTTTGAAACTGTTTTCCCAAACCACCAAACGGTTTGCAAACTGTTTGGTCCCAACATTGAAACCGTTTGCCCAAGATATTTGGGGAGGTGTGTGCTTATGATTATGTCATCATCATCAAGCTCCAAATTCACGAAATCTAGTGTGATTTCCATAGAGATTTCATCAATCAACCAAACTTAATTTCGGAAATGTAGAAATGATCACCAATTGATAAGGAATTGATTGCAATAATAAAATTAAGGGTTCAAGTTATAAAACCCGCCTCCAATTGAGTTCCAAAGCTCCAAGCTCATGGAAATAATGGTGGATGCAACTCCTTTCACTATTTCAAGGGTTGTCCTCAAGCTTTGAGTGAATAGAATTGGTTAGAATTGAAGAGGGGATCGAGATATGAAGAATTCATACATTGATTTTCGATTTTCACCATGGATTCAAGGTGAAAGGAGGTCAAGAACCTTACCAAAAGGTTGAGGGTCTTCCTCCTGCTCCTCCACAGCTCCTTGGTCGTTTTCCAAGCAAGGTGAAAGAAAGGAATCCGAAAAAGCCTTTCAATTGAGTTGGAAATGGAGTTTATATAAGGGAAATTGAAGAGAGAGAAAGTATTATTAATTCCCTTCAATTCCCAAATTGATACCACATAAACCCCCTCACTCACTTGTGTACGAAGGCACCTTTATTTGCCTTCAATTATCCTTCATTATCCTCAAATTAAAGGAATATAAATTAAGCACCTTAAATCATATAATAATAATATCCCAAATTGAGTGGATATTACTTTTTCCTTTAATAAGGTGTGTGAGTTATCCATTCCCTTGGATATTTTCGTGGCCTAGAAAAGGCACAATAGTGTTCACACTTGAGAAAATTCAACCATCTAGTTTTTGGTTGAAGGCCCTTTAATTAATACATTCATTTTTGCCCTAAATTGAATTAGGGTTTCAATTAGGATTAAATCTTGATTATTTTAATATCAAGATTCTCTCTCCTCCAACTTAATTCAAATGAGGCTCCCCTCTCATTTTATTTGATCTAAATGATTTCAAGAAACATTAGGGACCTTATTTAAGTGGTAATTTGCATGTTGAACCCTAGGTTTTGGGTAAATTGCACATTACACCAAAACTAGGTTTTAATGCACAAGGATTGCTTTACAAGCTTAATCTTGGTACCCAAGCTTGTGAAAACCATACCACTACTTCATATTCATTATTATGATGTCTCAGCATCAGAGGAACATCTTATCATGAAATATTTGCAATTTAACTCCTCAACTTGGGTAATTTGCACTTTAGTCCAAAATAAGCAAACATTGCTTCAACATAGTTCAAACAGGACCAAAATTGAAACATAAGTTTCTCATGAGCCCTAATTACTTTTCCCAAGATAAGATTAAGCATCTACTTAACCTTATTAGGCAAAACATCTAGGGTTAACACATAACCCAGGTCAGGGATGTTACAAATTATAAACCCCTAACAAGGATTTCGTCCCCGAAATCCCAGGAAAAAGGGAGGAACATATTATTTAGTTGTCATACCCTCAAGTCTCCACATAATAACTTAATATCGTGGAGATATCATGGATTATATAATCCACACAAAGTTCCTTTCATTAATTCAACCTTATCAATGTTCATGTTTATGCATTGCATAAATCCCCTAACATATGATGTCCATATTATTGAAAGGATGAAGCATAAAAGAGCATACTTCTATCATCACCTAAGCATATTTATCAAAGGGGAAAAGATATATATATATATATCAACGATAATTTACTCAGTAATCCTTTATTCATAACGTTCATTTAGAAAACTCTATGTAATTGGGAATGTTCACTTAGTTCTTCCTATTAGTTGGGAATGTCCACATAGCTCTTCCCTTTAAGTTGGGGATGTCCACATAGCTTTCCCCTATTAGTTGGGAATGTCCACATAGCTTTTCCCTTTAAGTTGAGGATGTCCACATAGCTCTCCCCTATTAGTTGGGAATGTCCACATAGCTTTTCCCTTTAAGTTGGGGATGTCCACATAGCTCTCCCCTATTAGTTGGGAATGTCCACATAGCTTTTCCCTTTAAGTTGGGGATGTCCACATAGCTCTCCCCTATTAGTTGGGAATGTCCACATAGCTTTTCCCTTTAAGTTGGGGATGTCCACATAGCTTTCCCCTATTAGTTGGGAATGTCCACATAGCTTTTCCCTTTAAGTTGGGGATGTCCACATAGCTCTCCCCGATTAGTTGGGAATGTCCACATAGCTTTTCCCTTTAAGTTGGGGATGTCCACATAGCTCTCCCCTATTAGTTGGGAATATCCACATAGCTTTTCCCTTTAAGTTGGGGATGTCCACATAGCTCTCCCCTATTAGTTTCATTATACTCTCTAGATTGTTTCAAAATGACTACTTGATCAGAGTAATCAGAAAGATAACAATCTAAGAGTTTCATACTTGCCTTATCTTCAATAACCATATACCTGGCCAGGGTATACAAGTATTGAAATTAGGTAGTATGCACTTTATTTACAATTATATTCCTCACTCTTCATACCATTATACACACAGGATTTTCCATTCCTAGATTTTCTCAAGGCATTACTTCTATATGTCATCTGGTATCACAAGGATAAGAGAGATTATAAAGCATTTTAAAGAACATTGAGTAAGATATAAGTTCTCATCTCCCTTGTCTTGTAGGACTACTCAAAGGAAGTTAAAAAACAACTACTTTCATGTCTTTAACACATAGAATCATGAAATGAAGTATCAGAATGAATAAATTTTACTTGACTATTACCCCTCATGGTTATCTACCACTTTAGGTTGACTCAACACATAGTGCCTAGTTCTTTCATGTTGCTACTTTTGCCTTTACTTAGTGGCTACTGCCCTGGTGCACTAGGCATTTATTGCACTGGTGACACCAAAAACTTTGGCTTTTCAGAATATCTAGGAACAGGTCTCTTAAAATTATAGAGACATTACCTTAATTCATAGCTTATGGCCCCTCCTTGGGCACTACTATCACAGATGTACTGTTTGTCCAGACTTATGGCAGAATCTACTTTCTTGCCATTTACTAATCTTTCCCACATTTCCACTATTCTAACATGACCATGTTACTCAGGAATCCATTCAAAGCCCAAAGTTCATGCATTAAAGACTGGTAACTTAGGTTGTAATACCTGACCAAAAAAAAACTTAGGTTGTAATACTAGTATCCAGTTTTCTATATGCATCACTATTGTCCTAATCTGCCTTTCTAGAGCATAACATAGGATTCTCTATCCTGATTAGATCAAGATGGGAATTCTCAGACACTTGTTCTCCTCTTGCCTGGTCCCATGCACCCACTCCTGGTGCAACAACATTGCCCTTAGCAATGTGTTACTTGTGTTCTCCAGTCATTCTTAAACTTCACCCTTCCTTCTGCATAAGTAGAAGTCACTATAGGGTATACTGGAGGACACTAACACAAACTCAACAACCTAGTCCTATGTCTCTGTAGACTCAGTGAACCTAGAGCTCTGATACCACTTAATTGTAACGTCCAACTCGCAAAAACATAATTAACTAATGCGGAAGCGTTCACTAAGTAGTGGATTACCAAAAATCACTAAAAATTAAAACCTTTTATCAAGAGATCCATCAAAGGAAAACTTTCTCACATAGAACCAAAGTAACACATTCTCATTCTTGTTCAAAGGTACATATTCTGTATCATCTCTTTCAGAGATCTACAATCATTAACTGTCCTGTCAAGCTAAACATAGCTAGTATAAAATCTCGAGGCACTGAGCCAAAATATCGAAAGCACTAACTACTACTCCGAGGACTTGAGAGTACAGAGACGACACATAGGACTCTATTTACATCTATACAAGGCATAACAGCCAGTGTCTCCACCTGAGACTTCACTGTTGTTCCTGCTGCTGTTGTTGTTGTCCTTCTCTTACTGAAGGATTCCTGTCTCCTCGTCCGCGACCACCTAAAAATGTAGTTCCCACGGGGGTGAGACAATTGTAAATTGCCCCAGCGAGAGATATAACTCTCTGCCAATAACATTATTATTGCAGCTTAAGAAGATAAATATGAATAGAGGAGTCATATTTGTTTGACAGCAGTTAATTCAATGTCTAACAGATTAGAACATTATTTTTATCAAAAGCATTGCAGCTATAACTTGATAGAGCAACATGTCACTTATCCATTAAAGAATATGAAGAACATGTATATCATTTACTCACTATAGAATCATTACCACAACATTAACTCTCTTCAGGCTTAGATCATATATCTAATGTATGGCATTGTCATTGTGGAGTCATGGCCTGAAGCCATACTCTTTTCTCAAAGTATTGGGATCTTAATCCCTCAACTCACCAAGTACAATTCCACTTCTTAGCAAGTTCATCACCATGACTATAGCATCTGGATAATTGAACCCATAACTCATTATAGGATACTTATTACCAATTATTAGGTAACTTAATACCTTCAGATCATTTGACCAAGGACATCTTAATTCTTGCCACACAATGTATTGCACATCGTACACAAAGCTCATTCATTCATACTACACAAAGCAGGTGAAGGCTTATAAAGCCTATAAAACATTCTCAATAACAAAGCATCATAGCCCTTACCTGGCTGTGCTCATCTTCTCAACATATTTGCATGATTAGTAATCATGATACAATTACATATCAGTACCATGCAATACAAGGGTTATCCTATTACATTCATAACCCATTAGTCTATATTTGAGCTTCACATAGAATTGCTTCATGTTAGAACTTCACATATAATCATCTTATATTATGCAGATAAACATCATAGAGAATGCATAATAGTATCCCTCCTATTCTCACAAAGATTGTAATATTCACCAAATTCAAATTATTGATATTGTTTCTCAGTATTATTCAGAAGGTATGATTGATGCTAAGATGATTCCTCCTATGGGATCTCTGGGTTTCTTGATCCTGTGTTCAGAGCAGGTTTCTGATGGAGCCTGGTTGGTCTGGTGTCTTTGTTTTCTGCTGGTTGCTCATCATCATTTTTCTACTGGTTGTTCAACTCTTCACTAGAAGATAAAGAAGGTACTACTACTTTCCAGTACATGTTTCCAGTACTACTACTTTCTAGTACTACAACTCAAATTCAATAGACAATTGACATGCAATTGACTGATGATGCTACTTATGTAAAAGGACCAGTGTAGATCCTAGATATAAGAGTTTAGAATCTTATACATTGTGGTTAACAATGGTGAAAGTACTATGGAAGCATCACTACACTAGGATGCAACATGAGAGCTTGAGAGTTAGATGAGAAGAACCCGTCCCGAATTGTAACATAACTTCTTAAGAGAGGGAGAATCTGTGAAGAACTAGACCTAGTCTAATTCTTAAGCATGTATGCCATATAAACTACGAGCTTACGTGTTGTAACTATATGGTTATGAATACTATCATAGTTTTTTCATTAAGGTCCTTTGTGTAAATCTTGCTTTTTTGGGTACATTTTAGTCATTTGTGTTGAGAATAGCTCCCAATTTCTCTCTATATTTTTTACTTGGTTCAAATAAGCCAAGATGTTTCAATCATCATCTAGTCTTGTTTCACTAGAGGATGGTTGTTGAGCACCTACCAATGGAAGCTTGTTGATGCCTAATAAATGAAAATAGAGCATTCATGAACATTGGGCTACCATTAATGGAAAGGGGAGTTGAAAACTGATGAATAGTGGGAGATCCTAACAAGTGATGAAAATAAAATTCTAGGAAACCGGTGAAATTTTTTCATTGAAACTAGTTATCTCAACCGATAAAAAGAAAATTAGTTTAATCATGGGTAGAGGTTGAATAATTTGTTACCTGATGAAACCATATTCACCAACCAATGAAAATGTAGTTTCCAACAACTGATGGAAGTATTGAGATGATAAGTAATAAAGGTGTTTCTTTTTTACATCAGTGAATTTTTTCCTCTGATGAAAATCTTGTGAATGAGGATTGGAAAAACCTTTTCCAAGTTGTCCACCAATGACTACACTAGGTTTTCAACTAATGAAGATATGGATATTCCAGTTGATGATGTACCTAGACTTCTCTATCGACGGTAAGGCAGTATTTGGATACCAATAGACACCATGTGTCTACTGTAAACAAATAGTGACAATGACTTGATTTCTTTCTCCTCCCAAACTATACATACCTCAACCCATTCTTTGAACTTTATCTCATCAATTTTTAAAGACAAGATCCTAGAAGAGACCAGTCTCCATCTTTTGTTAAAGATGAAAATCCTTCAGTAGTTTGATTCTGAAACCTTTTTATTATTCTTGTCTCCTACTTTAACTACCTTGGGCTTGTGAGGCAATTATTTTGTAGAGCTAGAAGGATAGGAATTTCTTATTATTTTTGTTAAGAGAAATATTATGTATTATTAGAAGAAAAAATGAATGGAAGAGTTAGTGCATGCTTTTGTAAATTTGTAATCTTTTCTTGCTAGTTTGGGTTTTTTGATTCATCTTGTTGGGATTTTTCTTCTAACAAAAATGAGGTTTGAATACAAAATGGAAGATTTAGAATGCCTTATACTTACTTTTTAATGTGGATATGAGAATTCTATACTCATCATTAAAGTTTGAAGTGAACCACAACAAGGATTTTTGTTTTGAATTTTTTCAGGACATGGAGATAGTGAGAATTAATAATTTGAAATGTGATTTATCAAGGATTAGGCCACGTGGTTCTCTAATGAATTCCTTAGTTCGTAAAAAGAAAGAAGCATGATATATGACAAGTTTAGGCTGAAATTTTTTGATCACTTATGTATTCTATGTGTTTTATTTTTATGAGATCATGGTAAATTCTTAGATGATTTATTTCTAATTGTGCATAACTTGATTGATGCAGTATTAAATTGTTAGTCAATATAATTGACCAAGGTGGAACAAAAAAGTAGCGAGGAGCCCTGGGCATTGTGAACCATCCTTAATGCACATGTAGATGGTGAAAAAGAGTTTTTCACGCTTAGGACAAAGTCCAAGTCATGAAAATTCAGAGTGGATTGGATCCTGAGGGTAAATATACCAAAGGTTAGGGGAATATCCATAGAGGTGGAAGTGAAACCTCAACTTTCTTACTGACATTGAGCTATAGTATAGCAGTGAAGCCCAATAATTGTTTATGATGAAAAGAAATGAGAAATGTTCGTGTGAAATTATGAATTATGAAATGGCCCCATTCTTGTACCAAGGTTGAAAAGGGTAGGGGAGCTCACAGCCCTACCTATCCAGAGGCAGAAATGAACCTGTGTTTATCTTAGGGTTATCAGCTACAACCCATGGTTTGGATGTTGTGATCGTGCATATGATCATTTTGTGATGATATCTATCTGATTAGATAAAAATAAGATATATCTGGGGCAAAATAATATAGAAAAATGATGTGATTGACTGACAAATACCTTACACCTTCATATATAGATTGTTGTATTAATTCCTATTATGATCTAGTTGTTTGATTGTTAATGTAGTGTATATAAATTTGAATGGTGTGCTTATTGTCGACCTTGTTATATTGTTCACTTAGACATTGGATAATGAACCAATGAAAAAAAAATTAGGTTCTGGAAACTAGGAACATGCCAAACAACCATCCACTCTACACATCTGAGTTGTATACATAGGTAAATCTCTGTTCTGTTGTGTCTAGCTTTAATGGTTCATATACTAGAGCTTTGGATGAACTTGTAGAAGTTTTATATGTATTTTGTATCTAATCATGACATTGGTAAATAAGGAGTGTATGTAACATGAACATTGCTTTGATAGAGATGGAATGTAAATTTCTTTTGTGATGAACCAATTCACTGTCATGCTAACTGTAATCATGTTACTAGTGAGATATTTTGCTTGATGATCTTTATGGATAAAATGGGCTCATGATTAAGAAAACTATTATATTTTTTAGATCTATTATCACTTTGGGTTTAGTGAGATATTAATATCAGGGACCACTATAGTATTAAGGGTCTGGTCAGTTATCTGGGTTTGGGTTTCAATAGTAAATGCGCAAGCAAAACTGGAGTGGATGTAAGACTTTATAGCAAGATAGAGATCTAGGTTAAGGGTTTTGAGGGTGGTTTTTAAGTGGTGTGAGAAGAGGGAAAACTAGAGGCTATGATCTTTGTGGTAAAAGTGTCAAACAAAAAAGAATCCCATATGACTCAGACTACATCAGGGAGAGGGAGAGAAAGGAAAGAGTTCCACAAGGTGGGGAGGTGACACGAGGGCTGGAAAATTGTGGAAGTCTTAAGGGTACTTTACTTGACTTTCCCAATTTGGACTGAGGTAAGTGATGATCTCGACACTATCAGATTGCAATCTTGGTACCTTTTACCCTCCATCTATGCTATGTTAAGGATATTCAATTTTAATATTATCCCCTGCCACAGTTCCTGATGAACCTTCATCTACCCCTTCCCTACCACAGTTGTTGTTGCTTCTCACTAGGCCACAGGTTTAGAGAGCTTCTAGGTTTTAATTCAGAGATCATCCAAGGAAGGAACACCATTGGACAGATCATTGTTGGATGCCATCTACCAACTCAAAGGTTTGAAAAAGTGACAAAAAGAGGATATGTTACATGATCACTACAAGTGGCAACAAGGATGATCTAACCATTTTGATGAGATTTAATAGTACATCTAATAGTACATCTTGTTCTTTATTTTTCTATCTAGATTGCTGCAATGTATAAAGCCACTATTTCTGAATACATTTTGCACTAATGACAACTCTAACATGCAGATAAACATCATCATGTTGAGCCACTTTGATAGCAGTCTGTCATCCAACCAATATCAATGGTACCAACGTATTGTTCATCAGTAGAGATGCAGCATTGCAACCACAAGTCCACCTCCATCACATGTTACCCATTCATGAACATGAAGGCTTGACAGATTATACTTTTTGCATGTTGATTTCCCATTCACTAGTAATCTATTGTGTCAAAGAGATCTAGTACACACTGTCAGGAAGAAATAGTCTAGTTGAGTCAGGTGGCTAGGATTCTGTGTCTGGTTTGGCTCGGTTCTAAGTAGTTTACTTCTTTTGTTCTTTTTCTTTCTCTATTTGTACCTATATGCCAAATACAGAGAAAGGTAAAATAGATTCATATTATAAAAGAAAACATTGTATGCATGTTCATACGAGTAACTTGAATACTAACACCAACATAGGTCATCCTATATCTGCAACATAATGTCTGACCTCTCTTTACTCATATTATTCAAGAGGTTCTGATTTGAGTCTTGCAAATCCTAATGTTGTGTAAAATGTCCTGCTATTCAAAATATAAAACATGCTAGTCCTATTGATTTCCACCTTTGTTCTCCCTTATTTTTGGTATAGAGGTGTGACTTCCATGACTAATGGCAGTGACAAATGTGAGACTCCAACTATTACTGACTAATGGCAGTGACATGGAGGATGTCTAGAGAATGAAGTAGCCGACTACAAGTTATCCATTATCCAGGTAGGCATCCTACCTAAAGTACAAGGAAACACTCCTATCTATGTTCGATGCATTCTTGCAGTTTACATCTTCACTAACATAGAACTTGTATCTTTTGACATGTTTTCATGCACAAGGACATGTGTGCATGCACATGCACACTTAAATATGTAGTTATACTACAATTGGATGATTCTTTAGGTGGATCTTTGTTGGTTTAGACTTGAAGTTTGATGCTCAAAGGGATTTAGACGATATTGGAGCTAGCTGTATTGAAGGTAACTCCTATGGTATAGAGTTTTTACATTCATTATTTTGAATCATGTTTTCTTGTCAATGCTTGATTGTATTATCTGCTTCTGTATTCAGCTTCTCCATATTTTACTTACTTTTTTATTATCTTAGTTGACTGACTATGAATTGATTCCTGGTGGTTGCAATATTAGAGTAACCGATGCAAAATATGGTGATCTAGCGGCTAAATACCGCCTTACAACTCCTATTCGACCGCAAATCAATGCATTTATGGAGGGCTTTAATGACCTGGTACCCAACGATTTGATTCTTTATTAACGACAAGGAACTGGAGTTGCTTATTAGTGGACTTCCAGATATTGATTGTAAGTATATGTTGTTTGATATTCACACTTTGTAGTTGTGTGGTTATATTAATTTCTAATTGTATTATGGTTTATTGTAGTGGAATATTTGAGGGAAAATACAGAATACTTTGGCTACAGTAATGCATCACCTATTATCCATTAGTTCTGGGAGGTGGTTTAGGGATTCCACCATAATGTAAAGCTATTTCCCGAAGGAGCTCTGAAGTCAGTATGCTGAAAAGTAGATAGTCATATCAGGGAAGAGACAAATCCAATGATGTAGAAGTTATTGTACTGAATAGAAAAATATAGTATGAAAGTATATCAATGGTGTTTTATTCAATATAAGGGGCAAGGCAAAATGTCTTCCCCATGTAATTGTCATTTGATTAAATAAAAAATATCTCCTTTGGTGTGGATGTTATCTCTCGATACCCACTTGGGTGGTACTTTACTCTTCTATGGGAAGCTTCTATTTATATTTGATGTCCTTTATTCCTTATATTGCTCAATTTACTATTTTATATGCACATACCAACCTTTTCTAATGTCATCTATTTTCTCTTCTTCCTGGGGTATGCTTCCAACCCTAGGTGGAGGACTTGGATGACAATGCATGTTGACCTAGACTTAGATTGAAAAGTTAAAGCTTGGAGACAATCTTGAGGTGGTTTAGATTTCCTCTACATGGATCCTTATGATGTATGTTTAAAATGTCACCTTGTTTTATAAATTGAATATAGTCATGTTTTATTCCGTTGCTACACTTTGGTTGTTTCGAATACCATACATAAGATTTGAAATTTTTACACCCACTCCAAGATACCTGAAGGGTGTGTTTGGACTGGATGTTTGATTCTTCAAACTTTAAGTAGAGAGGTGGTTTCACTTCTTTACACCACCTCAAGAGACTTGATATAAGATCTAATCTAACACTCTTGCATAAATTCTAATCATGATTCTCTAAGAGATTTTAGTCTACAGCAAGTGTGCATACCTGCTCTGGGTATCTTGCTTTCATGCCAAGCAACGAAGTGCCATTTTGCAGTACCAATCGCTTAATTGATTGGGTGCATTGTATCACACACATGAGTTAAGGCTACTCCTATAAGCTGGATGTAATCAACAACTGGCCAGATCCGATGACACCTCATGCACTTTGAGCATTCCTTTGTCTAGAGGGCCACAAATTCATGTGGCTATGCCTTCTCGACAACAATTCTTAGGGTATTCTTGTGAAAGGATGCCTTCCTTTAGTGTCCTCAAAAGCCACACCCAAGTTTGAATCCACACAAGGAGAGCTCCTTCAACCTTTAGCCTTGGCCCCATCAAACTACTCTCGTTCATTCATCATTGGATGTGAAGGATCCGGTGAAGCAATTAGAGGTGTCCTCATGCGAAACAATCACCTCGACACTTACTTCAGTGAACTTCACTCCAACGCACAAGCCGCCGAATCCCACTTACAAGAAGGAGATGATTGCCCTTACACGAGCAATCGAGAAATTATGCCAATCATACTTTATGCAACTTGACAGTCCTTCCTACCTCAGGGGAGCCCAGGCCCTAGGGTGCCAAATGGGGGCTTAGGCATTTCTATGCTCTTCCATAATTGTTTAATTTTTACATATATGTATTAATGAATTTACATATATATATATATATATTTAGAAATATTCAAATATATGCATTACTCTGTACTGTTGTATTAAAAATGGCCCAAGTTTCTGCTTAAGTAGTAACAAGTGTTGGTCGTATAATCTAGGACTTCGGCTCCCGCTTTTGGGTCACTCAGCCGCCTAAGTACCAGCTTCAACAACTATTTTACCTTGACCCGCCTAAGTAAAAATCCGTTCCTAGAGGCCCTGATATTGGACTAGTTTTGTTGATTTCCTTGCTGCTTTAATAGTTGTACAAATATTACTCTATTATACTTCTAATAGACCAGTTTTACTGATTTCCTAGATGCTTTCACTGATTAGTGATTAGTATTAATGATTAGTATTTGGGTGCAATACTGATGACTTATTTGGTATTATTGATTAGTAATAACATATTATTTAATTAATTACTTTGTACTTGGTTATTTACAATTACTACTTTGCTTGCATATTTAAGTATTTGGAAATATTGGTTAGTAGTAAAATATTAATAAATGCTAAATAAAATACCAATTTACTGATATGCTTTCTTATTTTACTGATTCGTGTTATTGGTGACTACTAAAGAATTAATAATTGAGTCATTGTTGGTCATTTACAATTTTTGATTTTGCTAGCTAATTTTTTTGATTGAAAATATTAATTAGAAGTAAAGTATTGATTGATATTTAGTTAATTATTGATTTTATTATTATATATGTATGAAAGTTTGTTAGAAATATATTTTTCAAATACAAATATGTGTGCTTTTGTATAAAATTATATAAGAATTTAGGCACCCACTTTTCCAAAAAAATGCCCACCTGGCTCTTAAATAGTTACAAGGTGTTGTCCGCACGCCTCCCCTTCCTACTTTTTGAAACATTACTATATACATAAGTATTGGTTATTGACACGCTTTTTACATGCACAGAAATGCAAGTGTATGCGTCACTATAATATAGGCCTTTGTGAGGCCCGAGTCGAACTCAGGGACACGTGAATTATCGGAGACTACTACTAACTACTCGCAATCAGCTAGACCGGTTAAAAAGTTGATGGTTGTTGTAAAATTAAAAGAAAATAAGATAAAACAAAACAAAGCAATCAATTAAATGTTTAGTTTAATCAATTCAAGATGAGATCTTTAGGATTGCGGTTTCACCACGGGTTTTTATTGTATGAAATTCTATATAGTCATTCAGATTTATCTCTCTATCCGGGTAGTGGCCTGAAATCAGAATTGCCCACTGTCGTGGTACAATTCACTACCTATGTCTAGGTCGGTTCCACCGTCGTAGTAACCTATACCCTAAACTAGGTGCATTAGAATCAATCTCTCGGTATCCACCATTAACCTTACACCGCCTTGTTCAAGGGATTTGTCAATTAATGTGAATTTTGTCTCTTTTCAACCATTAATTCTTCTTTCAAAGTAATTAAGGGCATTAGATTATTATTATGGTGATCAAGCATAACAATATAATTGAGAAAATGAAATTATACCATAGATTTAAGAGATAATTGATGAATTACTATGATAAAATTGTCATACAATGCTTCACCGGGCTACTCCCGGTCCTAAAGATAAAGGGGATTAGCCCCGCATGTTCATCTCAAAGCAAAACATGGTAGAGAAAAGGGGAAACATGGGAAAAACGTGATTGAGTGGTGAAACCCCTGAATGGAGAAGATCCAAACGGTCCTTGGCGTAGAATACGCGTTCTCCCGCCTTTCGGTGGTGGAAAACGTCTTCTTCGGCGTCCGGAATGGCTGGGGCGTGCTTCTAGGCTCCGTTCTTCTCTCCACACCTTCTCGGGACATGTGCAGCGGCTAATGACGTGATAGATTGCTCTTGGCCGCCGTCATTAGGTATAATCTCCGAATTAGGTCACCAAATTACCACAACCATCAGATTTAGATCAATCTGAAGCAAACAAGTATTTGACGGTGTCGATACTATCGACGCGAGTCGATAGTATCGACCCTGCACTGTATCGGTTGGTGTTCTTTTCTTTTCTTTGTCGCAACTGATGCCACCTCGATACCATCAACGCGGGTCGATGGTATCGACATTCATAGGTGTCGATTTTGTCCTTTTACATCGTTGTAGCTCCACTCGTCGATGGTATCGACTTTTGTGTCGATAGTATTGACTCTCTTTTCTCCAGCAACCTGATGGTATCTCGATACCATCGACGCTCCTGTCGATAGTATCGAGATTTTGCTGCTCCTTGCGGCTGTCTGCCTGTGGTCGTGTCGATGGTATCGACCACTGTCGATGGTATCGACAGTAGCAGATACTCGTTTTTCCTGAAATTACAACACAAACCACATAAGCCGGAATAAAACATATTATTATAATATTTTATGCTCAAAATACTTGAAATAAGGGAGATTTGACACTGAGAAAGATCATAGACCAAAGTAAATGAATCATGAAATATTAACCACCAAAATGACCAATAAATGCATAAAACACAAGTAAAATATGTCTACAAATGTGACTCAAAATCATCGCATCAGACTCCCCTAAGCTTGAACATTGCTTGCCCTCGAGCAACAAAACCTTAGAATAGAATTGCTAGGGTCAACTAAAGAACAGATCATCACAACAAACATCACCATATGATCCCCATCGGACATTCACAATCTGGCCCTCACTAACCACAGAATGATAATTACCCTAAAGGCCACAGTAATCATCCATAAAAGATATCTACCTCAAAACTGATGAACACTATCACATAAGGTAGTTAACATAATAAAATTTGCCGGTCCAGACTCGGTGCATCTTGTGATCTCCTATACTACGTTGCTCGCCCTAACTACCATCTACATGGGAGCAGCTCTCCTTATATTAATGAGTGAGGAGAAAATCATGGTGGCCTACCAATTCAATCAACGGGTGGATGGAATGGGTGGCTCATGGAAGAAATGGAAGCATTATACGGTTTCAACATGCATAAAACAAAAATGCCCTAAATGATGCATTTGTACATGAAAATGCCCTAATGTCTATGATTGGGTGGAATGATGCATGCGCTAACATCCCTTCTCAAGATGAAAAGGAATATCTACAGTAGCAACATCATGTAATTACTCATCTTAAAATGCAGATGAGACTATGTTCCTTTCTCCCTCTTATTCTACTTTCTTCTCAATACTTTCTTTCTTTTTTTCTTTATTTTTCCATTTTCACTCTTTTTTTAAGAGATATATCCATAATTGACAATGAATTATTTTTTGGGCTCACTTTTTCTGCATAGATCAACTATTCAAATTATTTAGAAGGTATGGAACAAGCTAATCACCCTTAGAGAAGAAATAAGTTACATGATGTGCTCTATGCATAGAAATTATGAATGCAGTTAAATGACACACACCTAAGGATAATGTGCATGTATACTATTCTATTTTTTATTTTCATGCAAGATGTGTGAGAATACTTTGCAATGCAAGACCTATCTACATGAGATGCAATCAAAAAGGTTAAAACCGTAATGTACTTCCAATTCTTATGGTGGATTGTAAAAAAACAATGAGGTGGCAAGATCACAAGACTAATTGACTAAACCTTTAAAAATTATTATGTGTCCCTCCTTACTGACCTGTGTAGTAGTTACGAGGTTTCTCTCTCTTACTTCAAATTAGAGTCTCATTATCATTTGGTCAGTTTAGGCTCACACAACCAATTCTGTCCACATTTCATGAACCATTAGATATGTACAGTTGTGATTTTCTATTTTAGAGTTGACAAAACCAATCATTTTCTTAAGTTATGTGCTCAAAGTTGAACGACACAAGCTTGCGAACACTCAAAATTTTAATTTTCCCTTAATTCCCATGCACAAGCAATTGAGATGACACAAGACTTAAGACATCCACAATTACACTAGATAGAATGTGGATCCTACGAACAAACTCAGATTGCAAAAACTAAATGACAAGAAGTAAAACAATAAAAACTAAAAAGTGAGAAAACGAAAGGATAGAGTTGTTCCAACTCCCCCCCTAAGCTTGAATTCGACTATGGCCTCATAGTCAAAAACAATCTTAAAGGTTGGAACAAAGGTACCGATCACTCTTCTGGCGGAGGCGGGTACTGCGGGGCTGTGGGATCCCAAGTCGGGTACTGCCCCTGAAAGGTAGGATCATACTGGGGCATGGGTGGAGGTTGTGGATACCCCCCAAAGTAGTTCTGGCTCCAGTAGTGATCATAGAAGGGTTGCTGGTGCATCTCCATCCTATTAAACCTGTCATGCATAAATTGTTGGTTGTCGAGGATGAGGCGCTCATTTTCAAAGATAGCCCTCTGATTGTCAAGTAGCCGGTTCGTTGTATCATGAATACCGGCGTATGTCGCTGTATGGTGCTGCTGCGTCTGCTGGATCTCTTGCAGCATGGCATACATTCCTTGCATTGAGTAGACATCCTCGCTTGGCTGCGAGGGCGGTGGTGGTGGTGGCAGGGCCTGCGAAGATGAAGATGCACCCAGATGCATGCGAGGACGCTTCCTGGGTGCCACTCGTGCCCGAAGAGGAGTGTAGGCCTCCTCTTCCTCTTCAGCCTCGTCGTCATCATTGTTGTTGTCGTCGTTTCCGCCGTCTTCATCGGAGTCAGCAATGGCTATGATGGGCCATCGGAAATGTTGAGCACCCTCAATATGGAAGACGGGGTCTGGAAGGGAACACTCCTGATATGCTTGGTTGATGTGGCAGTGTGCATACGCCAAGCCATCTCGAAGAAGGATGAGGTTGGAGCGGTGCAGATGTTGTAGGTTCACCTTGCTCCTGTTGGAGAGAGGAGTAAGCTGGGTGAAATTTAATCCAAGGTAGAAGGCCAGCTTTGTGATGAGACCTCCAAAGTGAATTGGAGCTTTCCACGTACTCCTCTTTACTACCAAAACGTGCGTTAAGAAAAACGCGCCCCAGTTACATTCTTGGCGCTTTAGTAGCTTGTACAAGAAAAATAGGTCTGTCTCCTAAAACTTGCTGAGAGCTAGATCACCACAGCCGAATAGGGTGGTGCAGATCATGCGGTGAAGAACCCGCATGAACGGATGCTCGAAGTCTGCTACCTCCGCATTGTGGTAGCTCACAGATTTGCCCGACGGCACCGTCACAAGATCGGCGAAGATGGCATCGTAGTCGGTCCGATTGTCTGGCCGTCGATAGTCATTTTGCCCATGGTTCCAGATGTAGATGGAGTTGAACTGGCGGAGGGTGAGAGTGTAGTCATTATTGTACAACTGGAAAGAAACGCGACCCTTGATCCACTCATGATCCGTAGCGACAATGTCATTGGGCACGACGCAGACGTCCAACGACGCCATGAATTCAGCCACCAGCTCCTTGTATGTCGGCCAGTCACTGACGAACGGCTGGCCGTCAGCATGGTATTCCATCTCGTCGGGTGTCCTGCTCGTATGCCTCGCCTACCCATTCAAGACGTAGGCGAGATTAGCCTTGAACCCCAAGTTGTGGATCACCTCCCGGGCAACATAGCGGGTCATCTTGATTTTCCTCTTCATGATCTCCTCATAGATCTTCTTGACCTCCGCAGACAGATGGACAATTCGCGGGCGTGGGATCGATGCAGTTGGTGGAGGAACAAACATTGGAATGTCCATTGGATCAGCACGTGAAGAAGACGCGTCGGCAACATGCACCATGATTGCGGAAGAAGAAGAAGAAGTAGAAGAAGGAGGAGCTCGGTGAAGATCGGAGAAGGAAATCTCCGCTCGATGAAGAACGTGCTCCTAGATGCTTGGAGTTGGGCTCAGATTGCTCTGGAAGACGCACGGCACACGTAGAGGAAGAACTCGTTGAAGGTGTGACGTCATATGACGACAAACCCCTCCTTATATACCTGACGACGGCGTTGTTGCGTGCCCGTCGATACCATCGACGCGGGTCGATGGTATCGACACACGTAGAACAATCCGCACTGCCGCTGGTATCGATGGTCGTCGATGGCTGGATATGGGGGCCCGGATCGATGATGTGTCGATACCATCGACGTGCTTCGATAGTATCGACCCGTCCCACGGATCGACTTCCTGGATGTAGCGATCGTCGTTGATCTCCTCTCGCGGATTGGTGACGTGGCGCGTCAATACTATCGACGCAAGTCGATAGTATCGACTTCCGTTTAGGGCAACACCCTCGCAAGGCCTGGCCGCCGCCTTCTGCATGTAACTGTGTCAATACCATCGACGCGCCCATCGATGGTATCAACTTCACTGAGATGATTTCTTCTGAATATCTCCAGAGATCTAGATGGTATCGACTGGCATGTCGATACTATCGACCTTGACTTTGCGATCAACCTGTCGGTGTGTCGATACTATCGACGAGGCCGTCGACAGTATCGACGCAGAATGATTTCTGCAGTCGCCAACCTGTACCCATGTCGATACTATCGACACAAGGGTCGATGGTATCGACTCTGCCTCAGTCTTGCACATTGCACAAATGATCACGGTACCTTTTTTACACTAAAAATGAAGTCAAAACAAACCAAACTATGAATATGAAGGAAACTAACTAAGCTACCAATGGCTGGGTTGCCTCCCAACAAGCGCCCTTATTTAACGTCTTAGGCTAGATGACATTAAGTTCCTCAACTTGGAGCTTTTGGGAGTGTGCCAAGAGGATCATTCGGCAGTTTGAACTCAACTCGATCTTGGCCAATCCCCAAGGTCAATGTGCCTCTCCCAATGGCAGTAACAACATCATCCGTTGCTTGAAATGGCCTACCTAATAGCATCTCGCAACCTTTAAGCTGTGGCATGTCCATGACGACGAAATCTACCGGAAAGATGAACTTGTCCACCTTGACTAGCACATCCTCGCACACTCCGTATGGCTTCACCATGGACCCATCCACCAACTCAATAGTTGCAGATGATTTCTTCATCTCCTTCAATCCAAGCTTTGAAATGTGGACAGTGGCATAAGATTAATGCTAGTGCCTGAATCACATTGTGCTCGTGGAAAATGTTGATTGCCTATAGAACATGGAATATAAAAGGTTCCTGGGTCTTTCCTTTTCTGTGGTAAACTCCCGTGAATAATTGAGCTCACCATCTCATTTACCCGGCAAATATCTGTGTCTTTAATCTGTCTCTTCTTATTGATGATTTCTTTGATAAACCGCCCGTAGGCGGGAATCTTTTCTATCATCTCCACTAACGGAATATTGACATGGAGTTTTCTGAACATCTCCAAGAATTTCTTATAGTTTCGATGCTCTTTCTTCGGCCTCGGGCTGTCCGGACAAGACACAACTTCCACATGTGGACGCTTATGAGGTGGAACATATGAGCTTTTCGGGGCAAGCTCCCCTAAGCTTGCTGCAATGACTCCCTCTGGCGTAGACTTTGGTGGACCATCTTCAACAGGTGTAACTTGTAGTGGCACTTCTCTTGCTGTGGATGTATCTTTACCTTGACAAATGGCCTTCACCTGATCTTCTTGCCTAGGTGTGGGTGCGGCCATGACGGGCTCTTGGTGGGCTTTTCTGAATGGACAATATCCACCTGGTAGTCCATAATGACTGCGCGGATACGGTATTTTTGGTGTAGCCTCCGTATCAGAAGTCATTTTGCCTTTATCCTGGACCTCTATCACCGGGGCCTCTTCCTCCGTAATCACAGATATATATTTCACTTGATGATGTGCTTGAGCAACTTCTACATTCCCTTCCTGTCTCTGCTGATTGGCATGCTTTATGGCTGCCACTTCATTGGAAATTTGGGTCATGGTCGTCTCTAGTGCCCTCATTTGTGCTCCATGACTTTGCAGTGGTTGCCCAAACTTGGTCAAAATGTCTCCCTGGGATTGCAGCTGCTTACTGAACATGCTCATCATTTCCTGATTTTGCTGCACCACTTGACTAAGCAACTCGGTGTTTTTATCTTCGGTTCTTGGTTGCGGCCTTGCATCAGGATCTTGCAGGAAGTTGTTTGGATCCTTCCATGAGAACTTCTTGTCCCTCCTCCAAGCATAATCATTATTTCTATAGCCCTGTTGTCGCATGAATTTGACATGGGATCCCTCACCGGGCTCGGTATCTTCCTTGGCAAGCAATTTCTTGGCTAAAAGATCTAGTTTATCATTCAGCTCCTTGATGGCCCTGGATTCACCTGCGACCTTGACTTGTTCTGGTGCATCCCTATCGCCCCAAGATTGCTTCTTTGCCATATTTTTCAAGATCTCCCAGCATCTTGTACCTGAGTTGTTCAAGAAAAATCCTGAACCTGCCAAAACTAGGTTACTTCTATCATGCTCGGAAAGAGAAAAATAGAAAATTTTAACCTGCTTCTCCTTGTCAAGCCCATGATGCGGGCACCGCCTAAGCATGATCTGAAACCTTTCCCAGGTCTCAGAGTAGGTCTCTCATGCTTTCTGAGTGAAATTATGGATCTTCCTAATCATGTCGTTGGTCTTCTCGGGCGGGAAGAACCTTTCAAAGAAAACCTCCACCATGTGGTTCCAGGATTCCACATATTCATCGTCCAGGTTGTGCAACCACTCTCCTGCATTTCCTGCTAGAGAATTCGGGAAGAGCTTCAGGTACAATGCCTCCTGCGGGAATCTGTCTATTTTTATCATGTCACAATTCTCCACAAATTGGCTTATATGCGTGACTGGGTCTTCGTTCTTGAGCCCATAGAAAGCATTCGACTTCACCAAGTTGATTAATGCAGGATCAATCTTGTATGTCGAGATATTGATCGCCTACTTCTTGATCGACCCCTTTGAAGCAGATGAAGAAGACGCCTTGATCTTCTCCCATATTGTCTGTTCCTCTGTCATTTCTTCTTGTTCGGATTCTGAATCTGTTTCTTCCAAGTGGTCTTGATTGTAATCTTCCTCGTCGTTAGGTCTCGGCAGTGGAACCTCTGGTGCTTGTTGCGTGTAGTCGGTACTATGCATCTGCACCATGCACAGTACCTGCAAAATAGTAAATTAAGTTCAGTACAGTGCTAGACAACTACAAGATGCGAAAGATAAGCTATGAATTTTTGGAAATGATTTCAAACTAATGATAAAAAAAAGTGGCCTAGAGTGGCTGCTTGCAGCACTCGTAGTGCCGACAATTGCCGTGTCCCCGACAACGATGCCAAAAACTTGACACGCTTTTTACGTGCGCAGAAATGCAAGTGTACGTGTCACTGTAATATAGGCCTTTGTGAGGCCCGAGTCGAACTCAGGGACACGTGAATTATCGGAGACTACTACTAACTACTCGCAATCAGCTAGACCGGTTAAAAAGTTGATGGTTGTTGTAAAATTAAAAGAAAATAAGATAAAACAAAACAAAGCAATCGATTAAATGTTTAGTTTAATCAATTCAAGATGAGATCTTTAGGATTGTGGTTTCACCGCGGGTTTTCATTGTATGAAATTCTATATAGTCATTCAGATTTATCTCTCTATCTGGGTAGTGGCCTGAAATTAGAATTGCCCACTGTCGTGGTACAATTCACTACCCATGTCTAGGTCGGTTCCACCGTCGTAGTAACCTATACCCTAAACTAGGTGCATTAGAATCAATCTCTCGGTATCCACCATTAACCTAACACCGCCTTGTTCAAGGGATTTGTCAATTAATGTGAATTTCGTCTCTTTTCAACCATTAATTCTTCTTTCAAAGTAATTAAGGGCATTGGATTATTATTATGGTGATCAAGCATAACAATATAATTGAGAAAACGAAATTATACCACAGATTTAAGAGATAATTGATGAATTACTATGATAAAATTGTCATACAATGCTTCCCCGGGCTACTCCCGGTCCTAAAGATAAAGGGGATTAGCCTCGCATGTTCATCTCAAAGCAAAACATGGTAGAGAAAAGGGGAAACATGGGAAAAACGTGATTGAGTGGTGAAACCCCTGAACGGAGAAGATCCAAACGGTCCTTGGCATAGAATACACATTCTCCCACCTTTCGGTGGTGGAAAACGTCTTCTTCGGCGTCCGGAACGGCTCGGGCATGCTTCTGGGCTCCGTTCTTCTCTCCACACCTTCTCGGGATGTGTGCAACGACTAATGACGTGATAGATTGCTCTTGGCCGCCGTCATTAGGTATAATCTCCGAATTAGGTCGCCAAATTACCACAACCGTCGGATTTAGATCAATCTGAAGCAAACATGTATCTGACGGCATCGATACTATCGACGCGAGTCGATAGTATCGACCCTGCACTGTATCGGCTGGTCTTCTTTTCTTTTCTTTGTCGCAACTGATGCCACCTCGATACCATCGACGTGGGTCGATGGTATCGACATTCATAGGCGTCGGTTTTGTCCTTTTACGTCGATCTAGCTCCACTCGTCGATGGTATCGACTTTTGTGTCGATAGTATCGACTCTCTTTTCTCCAGCAACCTGATGGTATCTCAATACCATCGACACTCCTGTCGATAGTATCAAGATTTTGCTGCTCCTTGCGGCTGGCTACTTGTGGTCGTGTCGATGGTATCGACCACTGTCGATGGTATCGATAGTAGCAGATACTCGTTTTTCTTGAAATTACAACACAAACCACATAAGTCGGAATAAAACATATTATTGTAATAATTTATGCTCAAAATACTTGAAATAAGGGAGATTTGACACTGAGAAAGATCATAGACCAAAGTAAATGAATCATGCAATATTAACCACCAAAATGACCAATAAATGCATAAAACACAAGTAAAATATGTCTACAAATGCGACTCAAAATCATCGCATCAGTTATCCTTAAGCTAAATTGATCATAACTTCACCCACATTACACATATCATGACCTAAGCTACACATATATGTCCCTAATATCACCTAATATGATTTAAATTTGACCTTTTTTTACTTAGTTTGCCCCCATATCGGCATCTGGCAATCATTACGCGAGGCTCAAAATTTCAACATTTGGAATTATGAGAAAATTTGGATAATAATTGGCAAAAAAATCAATAAAAGCTCGGTCGGGAAAAAGCTCATATACACAAATATATATAAGTAGAGAACTACACAAACAATTACTGTGTTTAAAGTTTCATTATACAAATGGTATGACCATCAATGAAGCCCACGTTTACTGATTCCTAAACAAAGAATCATAAATCTTTGTCATAGAGATATATGTGCAGTAATATAGTAATGTACCTAACGTGAATTTTGGTTCTCAATTTTTTGACAAGGTTTAAGGGGCTCATTTAATAGTTGAATAAAGATGGAGAATTTGGCTAAAGTTATGTGTTAATAAGAAAATTTGAGCCAAACGGATCTACTGTACCGTCATATGCCAAAACAAAAAGACATCAGATACTATCTCCTGTAATGTAAACAGTTAGAATGCAAAAGAAAAAAGTGAGCATATTCAAGATACTCAGATGCTAATGTCAGTAGGGGTTGTTCATATAAATTCAAGATACTCGGCATTACCTAGACATTTTTTTGCTAGACATATTTATGTACCCCTACTTAACATTCCCCACAAGCATTCTCACATCAATGATAGTGGTGTTGGCACAACAACATCTGACAGAGGGATAAGGATGAGTAGAGAAGAAGAGAGAAGAAGAGAGAAGAGAGAAGAGAGCGGAGAGGGGAGAGTACCTCGTGCAACCGATGTCCCTTTTCTCCCGATAGTTGCCTCTTACTATTGGTGGTCGGCTGGTCGCCGCTCGCTAGCTCGTGGCCACCGCTAATTGTCTGGTGGCCGATGGTGCTCCTTCCAGTAGTCAGCACTGCTCCTTGGAGTAGTTATTTCTACTCCTTGCAGTAGTGTCGAGGCTACTGTTGTGAGTGTGTATCACTTGGGATGGAAGGGGGTAGGGTATCAGACTATCAGGAGATGAGGGTCGGGAGTTTTTTTTTTTTTTTTTTGGGGGGGGGTTATGCGTGACAAGAAAAGAAGGCCGTAAGTGGCCTGGCCTCTGTTGCACTTGCCCAAAATTTTATTAAAATGTTTGCAATTATATAATTTTTTATGTTTAGTATGTGTTTTATTCATGCATTGCAAATTACGCAAATAATTTGTACCATTCAAATATCAGGCAATCTTGCAAAATTCAGGCGTAACATCTATCCACTGATCCTAGTGAGGACAATCTATTGGTCAAAACATTTGGTGTTTTAGAAGTCTTTGGATCAACCTTTGGCCACATGATTACTAGCATGGCCAATTTAAAAAAGATACTTAAAATGTGAAATTTTCAATTATTCGAGGAGTTATGTAATAGAGACTCTGCCCTAATTTAACCTAAATCGCACCTAACTTGGTATAACATCACCTAATCATACATAAATTCTCCTAATGTGACCTACATTGATCTAAACAAATATAAATTTGCTAAAACCAGACCTAATTTCTCCCCAAATCATACATGTTTTCCCCAAAACACACTTCATTTTCTCAAATTAAATATGATTTGGCTTAAATCTGATATCTTTATTTCTTGAAATGAGTAAACTTCCATTTGTATTGACCAAACTCGGACTGGATCTATGAAAACTTGGTCTTTAAGTGTATGAACTTGGGCCTAAAAGGCATAGGCATCAACTTTAGTCATTGGAAAATCTAGGCACCTAGATTAAGATGGCCCACCTGGAGCCTATATGTGCCTAGGCGGGCACCTTGATAACTATGACATCCACACCTGTAGGGTTCTCACTTCAAGATGAGCATAGATCATAGTAGCTTAGAATACCTCTCGGTGCAAAAGATACGCACCCCCTCTAAGAAAGATGGCTTGTCAAGTTATTGGGCCTAGACTTCACAATGCAATACAAGACTGGCTACCAACCGAGCAAGAAACATGTTATCATGTTGCGATGAGGACATACAACAGTTGGCCATAACATTTTAATAACTAAACCAGGTGGAGACCATCCAACATAAGGTGTCCTCACTAGATGACATATTCTACCTCCACATAAACCTTAAGGCATGCACTTGGTCCCCATGCATCACACCAATAAGCATGGAATCTTGTTCTTTAATGGGAGGATCTATATCAGCCCAATCTGAGCTCATTGCGTGTATACTACACGATGGCCACTGCAACAAAATGGGCACCCATCTTGGTTACAACAGAACATATGTACAACTACTACAAGTCAGAAATGAGTCACACAATCCAACAACCATAATGAATTTATGCATCTCGACAATGCAAATTCTCCCACACAACTCTAGCGAGACTCCTCCAACCATTGCCAATACAAAAGTTCATGTGTGGGAAGACCTCTACATAGACTTTATAGAGGGGCCACCACTAGTGAAGGGAAAATCGGTGATCCTCATGGCCATTTATTTCCTTTCAAAGTACTCCAACTTTTTAACAATTAAGCTCCATGGGGTGCCCAAACCTGTCGTATGGGACCATGATCCCATCTTTCAACCTAGTTTCTTCTTTGAAGTCTTTTAGTGATTAGGCACACACTTAAACTTCTCAACCACAAATTATCCACAAATGGACAACCAATTGATGGTGCTAACCCACAGCCTAGGCTTCCTTAAATGGCCAAAGGGAATAGCATGGGTAGAGAGTATAACAATACATGAATTGGTATTCTTCCTCTCACATCTCCTATTTGAAATTGTGCATGGTCAGCAACCATAGTCCTTTTTATCATATGTGAAGGGTATGCCATGATTACAATTCATGAATGATTTCCCCAGTGCCAAGGCAACATAGCAACTTACTAGCTGAAGACCAACTTGTAGAGTGCACAACAACACATGAAACAATGGGTAGATATGAGATTTGGATCTATCTCAACCTACAACCTCAACAACAGGTTTTGTTGGTCCATAAGCCGACAACTTGCTACTTTAGTCCCTTTAAGATACTAGCCTGATTGGCAAGGTGGCCTACAAAACTCCTCCTAGAGCGCTCCTAAGATCCATCCCATGTTCCACATTAGCCGCCGGAAAGGTAAGATTCACTTTTGCACACCTTCCATGACACCAACGTTATTAGAGTATTAGACACCACATCCTAGTAGCACCAGGTTCCTTGACGTGCGGTGAAGGGAAACCACATTTTGGCCAAAGTCCTCCTTTCATGGATGGAATAACCAAAATTGAAGGCCTACTAGATTCCTTATGCCCATCTCCAAAGAGATCTTCCCACTTGAATGGATCGAAAGGATGTGATTCACATGATAGTGTAGTTGATAAACGTCGGGCCCACTCATCATTCTAATGACACATAGACATGACATCACAATGAATCCAATTATAATTGTAACGTCTTAGTTTAAGGCCCCAGATAAAAATTACCATTAAAGGAATGATTTGTCTACTCATATCACCAAGGTGCACTTCCTTTTTAGAGAACTCATCATTATGAACTTTATGGCTAGGAGTGCTCTGCTCAGAGTAGTATTAAGATGGGTGACCAGTTGGGAAGTTGATCTTGACTTGTGTGTGACTGAGGAAAAAGCGCACAATTTAGACCAATGGTGGTTTTTGAGGCCAGATTTCATTGTTAAAAATCTACTAGCTCCTTTGGCAGTGGTCTCAGGCTTTACCAATAGTATCATAGCCATAACCCCTCTAGTAGGTGGGGCCCACATGAGCATGTGGCATGCCACTCTTGAGTAATGCGGTCAAGTTATGTATGAAAGGGTTGGCTATGGTGATGTAGGTGCCCTTGCGCTAGTAGTCGTGATCGGGAACTGGGTGTCCATGGGCCATTCTGGGTCTGCATAGAAATGGGAAAATATTATTATGCCATATAGATGAGCCTTGATAAGAACGTCAATAGTAAGTGGGAGAGATTGTAACGTTCTAGGATTTGAGACCTCAGATAAAAATGATCTTATAAGGAATGATATGACTACCCATATAATGAAGGTGTGCCTCCTTTCAAGGAGTCGATCACTATGAACTTTGTGGTTAAGAGTTCTCATCCTAGAGTAGTACTAGGATGGGTGACCAGTCGAGAATTTGATCTCGACTTGTGTGTGAGTTAGGACAGAGCATGCAGTTAAGCCAATGGGGGTGTGTGGGGCCAATTGTCATTCTTGAAACTCTACTAGTGCCTTGGATAATGGACGCATACATTACATAAGGACTCTTAACACCTATTGCATTTAACACCCATTACTTGAGGAATCACAAAACCAATGGTGTGAGAGACCACGTCCTTAGAGAATATGCATATCACTGTTAGTAGTGGTATTACCAGCTATAGCATGCATCTTATTGTCTTCTATCATAAATTTTATCTCAAGATGGTATCTCCCCCCAAGTTCAACTGGGATATTTTTCTCCTCTTCACACAAAATGGCAATAATGTCCCTCTAGATCCAATCAACTTATAAAGGGTAATTACAACAATAGGTTATTGTAGATTAGAATGTATGATTTTTTGGTAAAAATCATCAATATCAATCAAACATGTGAACTACATCAACAAGGAAATCACATCACACTATCAATGTCAAAAGGGAAGTTTGAAAGTAAAAAGAACAACTTTCAATTTTTTTTTTCTAGCATCAATCAAAAAATATTCTGAGTTTTCTTGCTTGATATCTTTCCTCCATCATGCTTTATCAATATTTTCCAATATCTTTTATAATATAAAGAACCATTGGATCATTCAACCAGTTGGTATTCATTCATTTGTGTTGAAATATTCATTTTGTTTGGAATAGAAAATGATCTTTGAATTGTTGATATTGGAGATGAAGTCATAAGTATGTATATGTTTCTTAATGATATGAAAAGTCATATTGTTTATGTTTTAAGCTTATTTATCAAGGCACCCGCTCCGGTGCTAGGCAAGGTGCCTCAAACTAGGCTCCCATTCTATTAAGTGTACTGAAAGGACGTATAAGGCCTTATAGGCCCAATTAAGCCATTTAAAAGCTAAATTAGCATGAATTGGGTCAATCAAGACCATCTAGAGTAATTTTATGATTGAAATTGGCATAAATTAGGCTAAGTCGGACCAATTTCAGCAAATAATATTGAATTTAGGGAAAACATGTCAAATTTGGGGTAAATGTGTCTGATTTATGGAAATCAGATTAGATTTGGCCAAATTGGGTATCATTTAAGTTAGTATAGGGTACATTATTGGGAGTGGTGTCTGACTCAAACATGTTATGAAAAAATAGGTCTCGTTTATGTCGAATTAGGTTAAATTTGTGAAAACTATATCTTATTTGGGGGAAAAAGTCTGATTTGAGGAAAAACATTTGATTTGGGTAAATTAGGTAAGATTTTCCCAAACTTGGGTTTCATATAGGTTTATAGGATATAAATTAGGGGAGTAACGATTGTTTAAGTCATGTTAAGCAAAATGAGGTACGATTTAGGCTAAATCAGGTCAAATTTGACAAAATTAGGTTTAATTTGGGGAAATAGTTATGTTTTGAGGAAATTTGGTCTAATTTGGCCAAATTAGGTTTCAATTAGGTTTATAAGGTAAATTAAGGGAAGTTCATGTCTAAGAAGTTGTGCCATGGGAAACTAGGTTTCATTTAGGTTAGATTGGGTCCAATTTAGACCAAGATATGTCACATTAGGGCCAAATAGGTCTTTAGGTCATGTTAGGTGTGATTTTGGTGAAATATAATTATTACAACTTAGAAATAATTGTTAGAAATATAAATAGTAGTCTATCTATTTAAATATAGATATATATAAATATATAAATATATATATGTAAATGTTACTATATATGTTAGAAAAAATAGCAGACACACCTATAACCCATGCTCCTTGGGAAAAGAGACTACCTAGAGGTAGGGGTGAGCAAATAATGGTCCAGACCACAAAACCAGACCAGATCGTTCAGTTCGGTCCGGTCCATAATGAGTTTGGTCTGGTCCGCGGTCTGCAAATTTTGGTGAATTCGGTCTTCGGTCCGGTCCGGTCCAAAAATGGTCTGACCGTGGACCGGACCGTAGATTGACTTTTATGTAAAATACATGTATATTTGTCAGTATATTATGTAACAAGTACAAATAAAGTACACATATAAGTACTAGTAGCTTAAATATTTTCTATTAATGTTATATAATTGTTAGAAGTAACTAATATTATCTACTTTTTATAATTAAATAAATTGTGAAAAAAGTAAAAGGGCTGATACGGTCCAAACGGTCCGGTCCGGACTCAAAACGGTCCAGTCCGGTCCAGTCCTACCTCGAAATGGTCCAGTCTACGGTCCATAAATTCTTACTAAGTCGGTCCTCGGTCCGGTCCGATTCTGGACCGATGCTCACCCCTACCTAGAGGACTATGGTTGTAACCAAGGTCTGATTTGATTTCTTCAAGTTAATTTCTACCATCCTCCTTTATTGAAGACTTACATCATTTCACTATCCCTACTACAAACAATTATGAGTTATTGTTTTGTATTATGGATACATGAATTGGAAATAGACTTGTCTTGATTTTTTCCACAAATAACTCTTCATGCTTGATCATAGAAGTGTGATATATTATAACTTTATAAAAGAAAGAGAAGTCAAGGCAACAAGTAGTTGAGGTGTAGAAAGAGCACAAACTTTGTCACAGTCAATGTTTGAGTAGTGAATATCATTGGAAACCTTTTAGTTATCATTTATTTTAGATGGTAATTGATATCTTTTTAATTTGGCATTGTAATTAGGATTTTAGTCCTACAGTGGCCACATGTCTAATTAGTCAATCTTATACGCCTATATATAGGCTCTGTAAACCTCTTTAGAAGAAGACTTTATGACTTAATATTGAACGAAGTTGTATTTCCTTTAATTAATTATATCACATCAGATTAGATTTTAATTGTAAGGAGTGGGACCCGAGAGGGGATCCACTCCCTACTTAATTATAGGAACAAATCCATCTAATCCAAACACACTAAAAACATATGCTAGAAGAGGTATAAATGTTTCATTTATCAAATAATGGTATATAAAAAAACCAATTGTAGCAGTGGAATAATAAATCATGAAAATTTTCAATTTATCAAGATTACAAAATAATCTCCCACTAAGGGAGATACATGGAAGTAACAACACCAAGATCTAAGCAGAGGAATATCTAAACCGTCTCAAGTCTATCTCCTAGAGTCATCTCCTTAAGCCAGGTCCACTTCTCCATGTCATGTACTCCATGTCCTTCACCTAGGGGTTGGAACCATACCCCACAAGAGAAGACAAAGTAGATGTTGTCAGCATAAAAGTCGGTATGAGCATATTAATTAGGGATTAAGCAATATTAGGAATAAGGACATACAATGTAATAAGGCTTCCCAAATCAAAAGGGATAAAGGAACATCCAAGTGGATATCAAAAGAAACATCATGAAAGATAAACTATATAGATTTCTTGCCTTACTCAATATAACAACAAAATGTCTCAAACATAAACAATTATAAAAAGTTCATGTCAAATAATCTGATAATATTATTTAAGGAGGGTTGAGACCCATAAATCTCAAGCCTAAGTTGGGTGGAAAGCTACACCCAATATATATAACACGAGTGCAAAGGTGCACCAAATATTATGATAGTACACATGTATTTCAACTCTAAATCATCTAGTCTATTGTACATGCACATAATGTGGAGGCAAGAATAACTTCAATCAAGTTTCAAATAAGTGGATGAGGACATTCAAAAATTACAATGTGGGTCATAGGACCCATAAATAAATATTCAATAATGTCCAAAAATACGTGCAACATAAGATCATAAAGTCCATCACAAGAAGGGTAGGGTATCAAATACTCAAATTAGGGTTTCTACATGGAAAA
Source organism: Alisma plantago-aquatica (assembly GCA_963693085.1). Taxonomy (NCBI): domain Eukaryota; kingdom Viridiplantae; phylum Streptophyta; class Magnoliopsida; order Alismatales; family Alismataceae; genus Alisma; species Alisma plantago-aquatica. Next base: position 796,659,252 of record OY856414.1, on the reverse strand, counting down.
AAATGAACAATATATATAAGAGTCCAATAAGAATATCCATCAAAGTAAGATGATGACAAGATCAATAACAAAGCATAATTTATCACATAAGACAACCTCTCAAAAGAGAGAGAGTGTGTGTAAAGGGTAGTATGTCCCAAAGGACCAAGAGGGAGGGATAAATATGGATGATTTGCTCAATATGATAAATAGGAAATGCAACATACCTCAGATCGAGTCTGCATGAGTGCAAAGCTAACCCTACGTCCAAGCTAGGGTCTTCAAAACACCTATTAAACATATATATATAATTAGGGTCAATTTCTCATTAATTACATAAAACCTAAAAATTGCCTTTTTATTATCAATGAATTATTTATCAAAGTCGCACCATATTTTATATTATATTTTATTGAGTTCATAACATATTTTACTTTATAATTTTTACATATAGATTATTGGTTATGAATTATAGAAAATCTATCCAATTCAAAAATTCTGTATATATATATATAATTGTAATTAGACAATAAAATAGACACCACTGGATGGAGAATAAAATATTGATTCCAAAACATATTTGATTTTATTTTTATGATAAGTAAAATTTAGTTAGGGAGTTTGTAAGTTCTACCTAATAAGAAATTCAGGAATAGGCACATTGATTAATAAACTAAAAAAATGGGCGCCCCTAGCTGTGGTGGACCAATGGTACTTGACAACTTATCTCTTTGTCCCATAATATCTTGGGCACACAGATAACTCAACATGGAGAAGTGTAAAGACTAAAATACCCTCAAGTAGTGTAATGGAAAATGAAGTATGCAAAGGGCAAAACGTAACTCTTGTAACCCTCATCTTCCTCCCTCAGGATACCTACAAACCTGAGAAACTCTAGTATGCCTCTAGACAACTCGACATATAGGGAAAAACACAGGCAAATAGGGCTCCATGGTCTCCACAGACGACCTGTGAGGATGAGGGACCAACCTCAAGAAAATATTGGTGACTTGTCGGCAAGAAAACAAATCTCCCAATCCTACAACCGCGGCCAACAAAGGCTCCCACAAAGCTCCTGATCTATGGCGACCTCACTGAGCCCATGGAGAGGTCGCAGGATGAGTCAGATACAAACTAACCATTGCAACAACAACTGGCATGGAGGGGAGGATCGACCACATAACACAATCAAACTTCACGAAGACAGCTCAAACACAAACCTCCATAAATTCAAAATAACCTAGCATCAAGGAGTAGGAAGCGACATGAACTCCTAAAAATAGAAAATCCTGACCAAACACAAATCAACCTCTTTGAGAAGAACCAAAAAAAATTGGCACAAGGGAGGCAGCGAGAAGAATCAAACATTAATTGCACTAGTTCATTACAGAGAGGGGTGCAATATTAATCAGAAAACATGTAATTACCTAGAGTGCTTGTAAGACATCAACAAGTTTCTGGGAACCTGCCATGTTGCTTGCAGGATCCAAATCTTCTTTTGAGTTCCTGATATAGATTCTCTATGGAGCCAAACTAGGATGGTTCAATGACTCGTTCAATGACACATCATGAGAATAATAATCTCCTGAACGTCTTTGAGATAAGACCACAATGGTCTAGCTTTCTTCTAGTAGGCCATGATGAATTTTGGAGCCCCCTCCCATGAGCATGGATGGGGAAGAGTGGCGACACATGTTGTATGGACCGCAATTTATCTTCCAAAGAGGAAATTCAATGGACAAGAGAAGGTGGGGAAAGACAATTGGGAATAAAGAATCAACCATCAACGTTGTTTGGGGTTGAATATGTGGAAGATCTATTAATTATGGATGTGTATCCGATTGGAGAAGGAAACAAAGAAGACGTGGCGACCAGTGAAGCTTCCCCACTGGTCAATACTATAAGGGGTGTTAAGAGGATTGTTGGAGTTGAAACCCTAATGACTTAATGCTCCATAAACTCAAAAATTGATAATTAAACTATGCAACAAAAAATTGCTGAAATTAATCAAGAGATTAGAGTGTTGGGATAGGAGAAAAATCAAAGTAGGTGTCTGTGTGAAAGTTGCCAAATTAACGAGAGAAAGGAGACGAGTTTAGTTTGATGGAAAATTGGCGGTTCATTGCAAGACCAAACAATATAGAAATTAGGGTTTCTAAGCTTACTATGACGTAGTGATCAAAGGAAACAAAAATGATTGTCAATTAATATTTCTTATTTTGCAAAATCCACCCTATTTCTTTCATAATCAATGTGAGGGCTCAAACATTAGTCAACAAATACCAAATTTTACACCTAGGCTAATTGAGATATATAGAATCTCTTTTTGGCATCAACTTTCCCTTTTGGGACAATTTACTATTTTATTCTATAGTTTTGACTATAAGTTATATTCTCTCTCCTAGATAGAACTAGGATAGATAAGATTGTTCAATTAATGTGAAAATTAATGCATATACCAACTTTAATATGTAGAAACTAAATTTGGGATTTTTTCCACTTTTAAATACTTATATTAATTAACTTAATATGTTTGGCTTTATCTTATATTTTCTTTTCTAAATGAAATTAGGATAGCTATTATTGTTCAATTAATGGGAAACTTGGCACCCAGACTAATTGGGACCTAACAAACACATTTTTACCAATATTTTTGAGTTTTGGAGATTCCTTTTATGAGTTCTAATGTAATAATACTTTTGATTTCACTACCGTTGTATTATTTTGCCATTACATCATTACCATAATTATTTATTCTTTAGAGTTCTATTATATTCACACTAGTAGAAAAAGAGTTACCTTTAGTTATTATGTGCGAAATTTTGTATTTTTATTAATTCTATTAATTTAATCTTTATAAAGATAATGGTGCATTGTTAATATTTATGGATATGCAAACACCAATTATTCTTCCAGAGCACATTATATATAAGACCCCTGACCTGGATTAATGGACGAACATGCTTGATTATCATAATTGAATGCTTAAAACCTTAACTAAACCATAATATGTGCTTTTATATCATGTGACAATCTTAACTTTCATGTTTGGTCCCGGTTGGACATTGTTTGAACAAGTTATTCAATTGTATGCTTGTTTTAGACTTTTATGCAATTTACCCATATCTAACGTTCTTCTTTTAATTTGCCACATGATTGTTGTTCCACATGTTTTCTTATCATTCTCGAGTTAGTTTGCCTTGGGGTGCCTATATGGACCTTGGTTTGATGGTGACATCTGTCTGGGGTTGTGTTAGGGTTTCCCTCTCATGGATGAGCTACCTTGGGGCCCAAACTTGATGGTTCTCCTTGTGAGTTGGGATGTTATGGTGTTGGGATCCTATGGTGACCCCTTTAGGTGTGAGGGTCTATGGTTTCCTCTCTATAAGCTCCTTGGATCGATGGTTTTCCAAGTAGAGGTGCAAATCGATGGTGGAGCTAGGGTTTTTCACCATTATGACAAAAGGATCAACATCTGATGGATCCCCTGTGTTGGAGGTTGATGGTTGGCCCGAGAGTCAATATTCAATTGTCCTAATGACCTCACAACTTATGGACCTATTACTTTGCATGGACATTATGCTTTAGGCCATGTACACATGGCAAGCCTAGTAGGACACCTTAAACTTCTCCTCTCTCACCCATAGCTTTATAAACCTCCCCCCTTCCATGAAAATGAACCCTTTGGACTATCTTTATGCTTTATTGTTGTATATAGGTCATCCCTCTTGATAGGTGGATAAAAAGGAGCTCAAGGTAGAAGAAAGTGGTCGATCTACCTTGCATGTACACCTAGGGTTTGGATCAGCCCTCTCTTTGAGCTAGTAGAGCTTCCTTAGTTTGTTCTTGACCTAAGAAAGTAATCTCTCTATCCTTTCCTTGTTTTCTTTGCTATACTACCTTCTCCTCTCTTCTTCTTGGTCGTACCCATGTGTTATATGGTAGAACTTGTACTAGAGCTTGAAGAACATCTCTTTCTTGCTTCCTCAACCTAGGGTTTGCTTCCTTTTTGGAGAAGGAGCTAGCTTGGCTGAGTGGAGTGCTCAAGTTAGAGTTTTTACCTTCTTTCCCTTGAGCTAATTTGCTATTTGAAGCTTCATATTCGTCCTAGAGGCGAGTTATATAACTTTCTCCATGTTTATTTCTTACTCCCAGATTGCATTTACTAGATCTTGCTCTAAAATGATGTTCTAAGTAGAAAGGTAGCATCCTTTCCTAGGGTTTGAGTTTATGTGATGGTTCTTGAGTAGTTTATCTTCTTAAAGGGACCCTAAACCTTTTTTTCACAAACCTTCATTGGTATAGGAATCTTTATACCTTACTTGCATATAACAAACAATGGCCTTTTCTCTCATAAACAATGGTTCTCTTCTAGAGTTTTGAGTTGTTTTCCCTCCTAGAGAGGCAACTTGATGGTTTTCTCCACTCTCTCATTTGATGGTTTTTGAAGCTTGTTTCTCCACCTATTGACCAAACTTGATGATCTCATTGGGTTCTAAACTCGATGGTCTCTCTGGTTCATGATTCAATGGCTTCACTAGGTTGATGGTTCATCAACCAATGGTTGGACTAGGTCGATGGTTCATCAACCAATTTGTTGGACTGTGTCAATGGTTCATCAACCAATGGTTGGACTGAGTCAACGGTTCATTAACTAATGGTTGGAGTGGGTCAATGGTTCAACAACCAATGTTTTCCATGCTTTCAAATTAGATACTCTTCATAGTTGATGTGCGTAAACTCTTCATAGTTGATGTGCGTATTTTATATCATTTTTTGATCACTTTTGGTTGCATTTCCAAGTCATTTTCACCCAATAATCACTCTTAATCATGTTATATTTTCCACTTTATTGTTATCTTTACTTGATCTATGGTTTTGTTTGTAGGTACAAAAATTTGGCATCAAAATGGGGAGAAAATCATAACATCCATCAACACATTCCCCAATCATCTAGACATTAAAAAAATCAATATTGTAGAAACTGATAAAGACACCCTGTGTCCCAATCCAAAAAGTAAACCGAGAACTCCCAGATTTGCAGCAACACGTTGTGTCTTATTTAAGACACGTCGTGTAACTTTCTAGAACTTGATTCAGACTTCAGTTATCACATAAGACATGTCATGTCTTATAAAAGACACGTCATGTGACCTGTAGATTTCACTCAAACGTGAACTTAACTACCTCGCGCTTACATATACGACCCCAAGACGTCTTGGGACAGTTACCACAACATATTTGGACCTTTTAGAGAGGTACTCAATCAAGGGAAAGCAAGGAGGAGTTGGAGGCATTCTAAAGGGAGAAAAGGTGGTTTCTCGGGAGACAAACTTCTTCTTCTTCCTTCTTCTCCAGCAATTGCAGCAAGGATCTCTGCCTTTCTATTCTATCCACTCTAGCATGAAGTTTTATGGAGAGTTTCCAGTAGCAAGGATGGATTTGTGACTCCTTGACCAAAGTTCCAACTCTATCTTACTTCTTCTACAAACATCCAAGTTTATTTCCTTCTATTATGATGTCTAACTCTATTTTCTTTTTTTTGGGTCAACATGTCTAACTCTATTTTCTACTGATTGTATCTGCTTTCTACAACCATGGATGAGTAGATATCTTATTCTTGGGCATGGGGAGTAACTCCCATCTCATAACATTGTTGAACATGAATTTTGTATATAATGCTAGTTGTTTCACTATTCTAAGGTACATCAATGTTTAATTCCTTTTACATGCTTTGTTGGCCACTTTGTATGTATGATTTCTTCTCTTTGTATAATTTGGGAAGATGTGCATAGAAGTAAGGAGATGTACCTTAGATGCACTACCTTGACCACGGGAGTGGCTGGGATGTATTGGGGAACAAAGGTTTGTATTATGAATCTAAGTATATCTATGGGAGTGGTATATAAAGTTAGGACTGTTCTACACTACCGGGAGGTGGGTGTAGGATGCATGCCTCCCTTGTGTTATTGCTAGTGTTCTCGATATTCATTGTTCTTCATGTTATGATTTGGATGTGAAACCCTACCCTTAAGAATCCCTAATCTATATTGATCCTTAATACAAGTGTTTTCTATTTTAGTTTATTTCCTTTTAATTGCTCAGTTAACATAACAAAATCTCTCTTGTTTAAAAGATCTAGATTGTTGAAGTCCAATACTCTTTCTCCTAACAAACCTTTGCTCCTTGTATGATCTTGATAATACTACACACACCCGTATACTTGTGGGGTAGTGTTCAAGTTTATAAACATTAAAACTTGCACACACAGCTAACAAGTTTTTGGCACTGTTTCTGGGGAGCATCGGTATTTTGTTAGAGCGAGAAGTGTTTAATTGTAAGACATACTAGATCACACCACCACATGTCATATCCACCATCATTTTTTTACTTTTCATCATGGTCATGATCATTATCATATTTTTGTATCTATCATTCTCATTTTTGTACTTCATTGACCTTTTTTATTTGCAGGACAATATGAGGCAATTCAAAAGGTGTCTTGAACCTTCCACATTTATAGACCCCAAAATTGAGCACACTATTAGCAACCTTCAAAAAGCAAGAATGAGTGAAACTCAAACGGATCTAGAGGTCGCACAAACATCATCACCAACGTCTTCACCATCATCTTCACCCAAGCATCCATCTCAACAAGAAAGACCAATCATGGAAGATGATCGTCCCCTTAAAGACTTCATTGGTCCAACTGCTACAAAAATCAATGGGGTTATCAATATCCCACCAATAGAGGCAAATTATTTTTCTATCAACCCCATAATTATAAAGATGATACAATAGAATCAATTTGGAGGGACACCTATGGAGGATCTGAACCTCCACATTGTTGAATTTCTACAGTTGCTAAGCACTTTCAAAATAGATGGTATTTCTAATGATGCAGTTTGTCTTCTTGTTTTTCCCTTCTCATTCAGAGACATAGCCAAGGCGTGGCTCGATTCTTTTCCAAGAAGCTCCATCAATAGTTGGGATGAAATCCTCAAAATTTTCTTAGCCAAATACTTTCCACCTAGCAAGACCGCACAATTAATGAGTCAGTTCATCAATTTTTCTCAAAGGCATGGAGAGACCTTGTATGACACATGGGAAAGGTTCAAAGACCTTAAACGTCTTTGTCCATGCCACGATTTAACAACTGGCTTCCATTGCAAGCTTTCTATAATGGCTTATTCTATAATACAAGGATATCTATTGATGTTGCTACAAATGGTGCTTTAATGAACAAATCATACAGTGACATTTATGCCATTATTGAAGACATGGCACTTAATAATTGCCAATGGAGTCCTGAATGGAGTAGCCAATCTTCTTATTCAAGCTCTATTTTTGAAAAGCAAGCCACAAAAGAAATTTGTGATGCATGTGGAGCAGTAGGGCACACTCTTTCTTCATGTTTTGCACACCATCACAATTCGAAGAGACATCATAGCTCTACAACAATGTCAACTACAATTTCATTCAACATCAACGATATTTATAGCCCAATCAGAGTTTGGAGCCCATGCTTGAGACATTTGTCTCTAGTCAAATTTAGCAAAATGATGAGCTTCATCAACAAAGGGAGATGTTAAAGGATGCTATTTCATAACTTTCTTTTAAGTTGGATGGAATTGCCACTCATAATAGGATGTTGGAGAACCAAGTTGCTCAACAAGCTCTTTCCAATAAAAAATCACCCTCCGGTTCCTTGCCTAATAAACCACAAATACATTCAAGAAAGACATTCACATCAGTTACCTTGAGGAATGGAGCTGCTATAGAAGAACCTTCTTCACCATCACATATAATATCATATGAAGTTGTTGATTCCAATGTAGGTAATGATGTTGAAGCTCAAAGCAAGAAATATTCATATGCTCCTAAGGATTATTTTTTAAACAGGACAAGTGCCCCCTCGCAACACATCTTTGATACACTGCTTGGTGATGACAAAATTCTCTTTGAATCGGATGTTGATTATTTTGAAGAAGAGAATGAAGGGACATAGAACATTGAAATACATAAGACTATCCCTATTACAAATCACAAGTGTCGATCTTTGGGCCAAATAAAAGATATATTGACAAAGAGGCGTAGATGCTTAGCACAACAATTTCTAGCCTCAAATCAAAGCAATGGACCTCCATCTTCATCATTCACCATGACATGTATATGGTTGCAATCCTCTTGAGTTTGTTATATGCAGTGAGGACTCTGCAAATTTCATGCTTAGGCAGAGAGCAACCAGCCAGTAGTGTAGTGTAGTTTTATTTTGCTTTTATCATCATTTTCTTAGTTATTGTTTTTAGTTTATGTTCCTCTTGTGAAAAATGTAGTTTGATTTGAGACCCATCTTTTGTATGTGGATTGAACTCCTATGCTTAACTTATTGTCCTCTTTTGGTTAGAAATATCATTTGTAGAAACTGTAAAAGGAATGCATTAATCAAATGAAACCTTTTGGCCATCAACATGTGCTTAAATCTAGTTTATGCTTCTAGCTTGAACATTCATCTTTCACATCCTTGATTTCTTAAAACATATAATGGTTTCAATTTTTGTGAGTAAATCAACTTTACAACATCATTTAGAATACAAGATTCCCTTGCCAAGCTCTCAGTGCATTTTCAACCGCTCTTTCAGTGAAAAATGTTCAAAAAAAACATGAATGAAATCTAGTTAACGTCGCAATTTAGTTGACTCTCCTATGTTGTGGAATTTTTTAAATCTTGTCTTGTCTTATTTCACCCTCATACCTCATAAAAGATGGCTAAACCACCCACATATCATGCTAGCCTAGTGTAAGTCTGATCTGGCCACAATGGTTAAGTGGTATGTCTTAAAAGAGGATAAAATACCCCACTAGACACTCCACATGTGCATAAGCCTACATTAACATCCGAGTGTCAGAATCTGTAATCCATTGTCATATAATTTTTTGGAAAGAAGAAGAGTATATATGAAATTGTTAATTTTAACTAAGATTTCATCATTTATATCCTTAATAGTTGAGAGTTTGAGTTGCACATCCACTAATTGTTTGGCTCGATCATCCAAATTATACTTAGTGTTGTTAAATGATTGATTCATTTAATTATGACCACCCCTGATGAACTAAAAATCTCTTTCTTGGGTGTTTAAGTTGAATTGATGGCTATGAGTATAAATCTATTGATCATGGTTGGTTTGGTCTTATACACATCTTTCTTTTCATTTGATCTATGCATGAACTTGACAATTCCTTCATTTGTGTTTCTATGCTCTTTTTTCTTGAGGAAAAGCAATGGTTTAAGCTTAGGGGGATTTGATGTGCGTATTTTATATCATTTTTGGACCACTTTTGGTTGCATTTCTAAATCATTTTTACCCAATAGTCACTCGTAATCATGTTATATTTTCCACTTTATTGTTCTCTTTACTTGCTCTATGGTTTGGTTCGTAGGTACAACAATTTGTCATCAAAATGGGGAGCAAACACCATCACAACATCCATCAACACATTCCCCAATCATCTAGACATTCATAAAATCAATGTTGTTGAAACTGATAAAGACACGTCGTGTCTTATTAAAGACACCTCGTGTCCCAGTCCAGAAAGTGAACCCAGAACTCCTAGATTTGCATCAACATTCCGTGTCTCATTAAAGACACATTATGTAGCTTTCCAGAACTCGATCCAGACTTTAGTTTTCGCATAAGACACACCGTGTCTTATAAACGACACGTCGTGTGACTTGCAGATTTCACTCAAACACGAACTTAACTACCTCACGCTTACATATATGACCCCAAGCCGTCTTGGGACAGTTACCATGACATATTTCAAACCTTTTGGAGAGGGACTCAAGCAAGGAAAATCAAGGAGGAGTTGGAGGCATTCTAAATGGAGAAAAGGTGGTTTCTCGAGAGAGAAAACTTCTTCATCTTCCTTCTTCTCCAACAATTGTAGCAGGGATCTCTGTTGTTCTCTTCCCTCCACTTTGCGTGAAGGTTTCTGGAGAGTTTCTAGTATCAAGGATGGATTTGTGACTCCTTGATCAGAGTTCAAACTCTATCTTACTTCTTATACGTCATCCAAGTTTATTTCCTTCTATTATGGTGTCTAACTCTATTTTCTACTGATTGTATTTACTTTCTACAACCATGGATAAATAGACCTCTTGTTCTTGGACATGGGGAGTAACTCCCATCTCATAACATTTTTGAACACACATTTCATATATAATGCTAGTTGTTTCACTGTTCTAAGGTACATTTGTGTTTAATTCTTCTTACATGTTTTGTTGGCCACTTTATATGTATGATTTCTGCTCTTTGTATAATTTGGGAAGATGTACATAGGAGTAGGGAGATGTACCTTAACTGCACTGCCTTGACCACGGGAGTGGCTGGGATGTGTTGGGGAACAAAGGTTTGTAGTCTGAATATAAGTATATCTACGGGAGTGGTATACAAAGTTAGGATAGTTCTACACTACTGGGAGGTGGGTGTAGGATACATGCCTCCCTTGTGTTTTTGCTAGTGTTCTTGATCTTCTTTGTTCTTCATGTTATGATGTGGATGTGAAACCCTATCCTCAAGAATCCCTAATCCAAATTGATCCTTAATACAAGTGTTATCTATTTTAGTTCATTTCCTTTTAATTACTTAGTTAACATAACAAAATCTCTCTTGTTTAAAAGTTCTAGATTATTGAAGTCTAATACTCTTGCGCCTAACAAACCTTTTCTCCTTGGATGACCTCAATAATACTAAACACACCCATATACTTGCGGGGTAATGTTCGAGTTTATAACAATAGTTTCACAACTCAATGGTTTTACTAGATATATGGTTTAAGGTTTTACTTGCATTTCATTCGATGGTTTTGCTTATCCAACATCCGATGGTATTGGGTGAAGCCCATGATTTGATGGTTTGATTTCGATTATGTAGAATCTATGGTCCTATGCCCATAACTTTGCAGTCTTACATTTTCCCTCGTATGAATGTAAACTAATAGTCACCATAATGAGATGACATGTAACACTAATCTAGCTTATCATGTTACACCTAACCCTGATACAAATAGGTGATGATGGTTAGTTATACCTAGATACCTTGTATGACTAGTATGGTGATGGAATACTCTCTTAATGTGGTTGTAACCCTAATATGCTGCTATATGAACATCATAAACCTCTTAATTGCAATGTTATGCTAAATTTATATGTCACATATATGGTGATCTTTTGTTGAGCCTTGTTATAAGGCATGGAAAGATAATAATGTTCTTATAAGGAATGATGTGATGATTTTAATGACCGTTGGGTATGATTTGAGCCCTAATGGAGGTGTTATATTCCTCATTACACGATAAGGATTTATATCTTGTGATAGTACGATGACAATTATAGTCTTATGAATGGAAATTGAATAGTATCATGTGGTGTTGTGATCATACTTTTTACATCTTATGGAGTTGTTGTACACCTATGCTTGCTATAAATGAATCAAGGCATGTATGTCCACTTGTTTGATGCAGCCTTAATTGGCCCAATTGGTATTGACTAATCAAGTGAAACCCTAATCATGTAGTGCCATGTGTTGTAGAACCATTTAGTGTCAGAACTTGTTGGATGGGAAAATGAGTGTTCCTAAGGGAAGCTCAAAGCGCATACAGTTGATATGCGGGGTATATGAGACTGTGTGTCCTTATCATCCTAATCCTAAGTTTTAAGGATGGCTGCGGTCATGCCTCCGTAGGAGAACGGTTGTGTCCGTATCTCAAATATTGATATATGTGATGTAATTGAGGACAATTGTGGTGGTACCTCGAATGATAGGGTTTGTATACCCTGTTCACTAGTATTGTGACCTTTTAAAGGGCGGGCTAGGTTGTTTCACTGGTATCATGACCTTTTAAATGGAGGGATAGGTTGTTTCACTAGTGTTGTGACCTATATACCAAGGGTGGATAAGGATGTTTTATAGTTTGACCTTATGTGTCATTACAGTGGACTCGTACTGAATGAGGGTGTATGAGATCTTAGGATTCCAACTCTCCTACATCTTGTACAAAACTAATTTTGACTTAGCAATGGTCAGTTGGAGCTTGAGTGGTATACCTCAAACTCCCCAGGGCTTAATAAAAGATGTAATCCAACCGTGTTGTATGATTGCTAGGGTTAAATGCACTTCACATTGGCTGTTACCCCTTTTGACTTGTTTCTTATACTGCTAGTTTTTATATAGTACAATAAGAGTAGTCAACTATTAGTAAATAATAGTTTTATTTGTTCCTTTATACATCTTGATAATCGTACCCATTGTTATGCCTATCTGTTTAATCTTCTTAATATGTTTAATATGCTTAAACCTATTTCACTTGTTTAATCATATGACATGTTGTAATCAACATCCATTTTTGAGAGTTACGTCTCACTTTGGGACATGTGTCTCACCTCATGGGTCACCACATCTATGTAGGTGATCGTCAATGATGTGGTCAGGCTCGTGGATGTGAAGAAGAATAGCTTGGAGAGCGGTAGGAGAAGAAGGTTGGCTAGTAGTTATTCATGTCCCACGATCATCCTTGTACTCTCAGGTCCAAGCAGGGGATGTTTTGTAGATGATAGGTATATCGACTCAAGCTTTTTAGCAGTATGCTGATGTTTGTATATGGCATGTATATGTGGAATGACATCTTTTGTATATAGGTTGTAGCTAAGATCACTGCATAGACATGTAAATACCTGATATGGTATATGCTTTTATGTAGTTTATGGACCTTGATGTAAATGTTTCTAAGCTTGTTAGTGATGTACAAATCGGTTTTAACTTACTAGCTTCTCTGGTTATGTGGTTAATTAGTGACCCATGGCATTTTGGGTTTGAGTAATCTCATTTAACCTGGTAGTGTATCAAATTTCGAGTTGATATAAGAGCTTTAGGCTCATTGAGTTTACAGGGACATAGGAATTAGGTTTTGTGCATGTTCTTATGTAATCCAACATATCTGATCATGGCTTATGCCTATGCAAATATGTCTAAAGAATGTGAAGAGTATGAGGAGAGTAGCTACCACTACTACAGAAGTGCCTTTTAGTGTCGGTTGTTTAACCCCCTTTGGCGTCGGTTTCTGAACGACACCTATGTGGGCGCCGCTAAAAGGTTGGACACTTCAGCGTCGGTTAAAAAACCGACACCTATTTAACATCAAGGCGTCGGTTTATTATAAAACACCGACGCCAAAAGGGTTCGCGCCACAGAAAACGGCGTCATCTAGGACGCTTTCTGTGTCGGTTATATACTAAAAAACCGACGCAGAACAGTGTCCTAGATGACTCCCATTTCCTGTAGCGCGAACACTTTTGGCGTCGGTGTTCAACAAAAAACCGACGCTGTAAGTCTGTGCTGACGGTTATCGGTAAATAACCGACGCCTATATCTATTTTTTTTTTATAAATCTGTTTGCAGGCCTGCTGTGGCTGGTCAGCAGGATGAGAACCTATAGTTCAGTTTTCTGAACTGTAGGTTTACGACATCCATTGATATCAGCCTACAAACAGGCCACAAACCTGCAAAATTAACATAAATAGATTCACACAAGTAGATACATTCAGACATCAATTCAATTGTCACGTTCACACATATAGAATCATTCAAATACATGTTTTAACATTCAGAAACATTCATTTACAAAGTATCATTCATCATCACTATCAACATCCCAATTATATCTTACAGTTTATGACCCCACATGCCTTCCTCCCCAGTTCCTGTAGTTAACTCAGCCTATAGTCTTTGGCGAACGCCTGCAATCCTCTTGGATCCATTGTGTGGTCGTCTAGCGGCAGGAACTGAGGAGGAAGGCATGTGGGGTGATAAACTGTCAGGACTAGCACAGCAAGTTGCGATGGAGGTGGAGACGACGACGACGGTGGTGCTTCAGGCGACGCCTGCTTGGCCAGGTAGGGCTCGGCGAAAGGGTTCAACTGCGGCATGGCTTCGATGTAGTAGAGGGAAGGGAGGGGTTCAGAATCCTACGAGAAACGTTTAGAGATGAGGATATTACTGCGGAGGAGGAGGAAACGGTAGACGATATCTCGAGTTGGAATGTCCTCTCCGCGCATCAAGTTGCTCCAGTGCTTCAGTGGGTACATGTGCATCATCAACCTAAAATTTGACAAAAATAAACACACTGAATTAGGCCAATATAGAAATATAGGATATATGACATAACTAGAAGATAATGAATTTTATAGAAATACAGGATATGTTTTTAGAACTTACATTGGTATCCTCGCCATGCTCGTCATGGACAACATGCTCATCATGGACTTCATGCTCATCATGAACATCATTCTCATCATGGTCAGCCATCTGAAAATGTCATAAAAAAGGCAAACATTTAGCATTTGTATCAACTAGAAAAAGGAAAACATTTAGCATTTGTATAAATTAGAAAAAGGAAAACATTTACCATTTGTATAAACATACATGTCTCTAAAATTGTGATCTTTTATCAATTAACAATCCTTCATTGTGATCTCCGCGCACATATAAGTCATCATTAGCTTCAATATTTTGTGGAGTTGGCAACCCAACTGAGAATGGACTGGAGTCATCATACTTATCATAGTACTCTTCTTCATCTATAGGATCTTCAATGAACTGTCTTTTACCATGAAGAACAACCGACCATTTATCATTTGCAGGATCATCGATATAGAATATTTGTTTTGCCTGTGATGCCAATATGAATGGTTCAGCCTTCTCGCCAATCATTTCAAAGTTCACCAAAGTGAAACCCAATTCATCCACTATAACTCCTTTGGTGTTATCAACCCAATTACATTTAAAGAGCGGAATATTGAAATCTATGTAGTCAAACTCCCAAATGTCTTCAATGACACCGTAATATGACATTTTAGCTTCACGTGGACTCTTATCCTTTGCACTTGCAAAGTACATAGTTGACGCTTGAAGAGTGACCCCACTATTTTGGACGACACTCTTATCATCTTGGCGCTTTGTGTAATATGTGAATCCATTAATGTCAAACCCTTCATAAGACATAACATTCGGTTTTGGTTTAAAGGTGAGACATTTGATAGTTTCTGTAATATCATTTGGTGTTTGAGATAGTTGATGTAAGACTTTATCTTCAAACCACTTAGTAAAAGTCTTATTATGCTCTCTAGCAAGCCACATTGAACTTGCTCGAGGATGTTGTCTCTTTATGAAATTGGTATGTTCCTCGATATAAACACTCACTTCGTCCATATTATGTAAAATATACAAGTGAGCTTGTTCCAACTGCTCACGGCTGATTACTTTCACCCGTGATCCCAAAATTCCTTTGCCCTCCTCAATATTCTTGTCATTATCAGGAGTGTCATTACCACTGAGAAAGTCATTGCAGAAATCCATAACCTCTCTCGCCACATAACCTTCAATAATACTCCCTTCAGGACGATAACGGTTTCGAACATCACCTTTAAAAATGCTCATGTATCGTTCAAAGGGATACATCCAATGCAAGAAAACCGGTCCCAAGATTTTCACTTCCCTAGTCAAGTGGACAACAAGATGTACCATGATATCAAAGAACGAAGGAGGGAAATACATCTCAAGCTGACATAGGGTAACAACCACTTCTCTTTGCAAATTATCGAGAGTATCAGGGTCAATAACTTTGCTGCATAGACTGTTGAAAAAGAAACAAAGTCTGGTAATTGCAAACCTTACATGCTTCGGCAATATAGATCGAATTGCCACGGGCAATATTTGTTGCATTAGAGTGTGACAATCATGAGATTTAAGACCTATCAACTTCAGATCTTTCATTGATACCAATCTACGGATGTTGGATGAGTAACCATGTGGCACCTTAACATTTACCAAGCATTCACAAAAAGTTTTCTTCTCCTTTCTAGACAACGTGTAACAAGCGGGAGGTAAGTATGTTCTTTTATTACCCATTTCACGAAATTTCTGTTAATTCTGACCTTATTCCCATTTCACGTAGGTCCAGTCTGGATTTTATCCCATCTTTAGTCTTACCTGGTATATTTAATAGAGTACCAATGATGCTATCACAGACATTTTTCTCAACGTGCATTACATCGATACAATGCCTGACTGACAAAGAACTCCAATAAGGAAGATCCCAAAATATTGACTTCTTTTTTAATGAAGAATTGTCACTCCGTGTGGCCATACTACATTGTGATTTCTTACCAAATTCATTGACAATGTCTTTTACTCTTTCATAAACAACATCCCCTGGTATAGGTTTAGGTGCACTCCGTTCATCATTCCATCCATTGAATGCTTTGCGCTTCCTACGATACGGATGGAATTTTGAAAGAAACCTTCGATGACCAAGATATACAGTCTTGCCGCCATATTTTAGTCTTATTGAATCAGTGTTTTCTTCACATATAGGACACGCTTTAGCTCCTTTGACACTATATCCAGACAAATTCCCATATGCCGGAAAGTCATTAATAGTGCAAAACAACATAGCATGCAAACGAAATGTCTCTCTTGCTGAAGCATCATAGGTCATCACACCTTCAGCCCAAAGTTTCTTTAAGTCATCAATCAAAGGTTCAAGATAAACATCGATATCATTTCCGGGTTGTTTAGGGCCCGATATCAACAATGACAACATAACGTACTTATTTTTCATACACAGCCAGGGAGGAAGATTGTATATAACAAGCATGACTGGCCAAGTGCTATGTTGGCTGCTCAATGTCCCGTACGGATTCATCCCGTCTGTACAAAGCCCAAGTCTTAGATTCCTGACTTCTTCACCAAATTTAGGGAACAATACATCAATCTTCTTCCACTGTGGGGAATCAGACGCATGTCGTAGGATCCCATCATTATTTTTCTTAACATCTGCATGCCACCTCAAATTCTTCGCATCTTTCGGATTTGCAAACAAGCGTTGAAACCGTGATGTTATAGGTAGATACCACAACACCTTGGCAGGAGAACCAGTTTTGGACTCCCCCGAAGTCGTCAATTTATATCGTGACGCACCACATTTTGGACAATCTTTCAAATCTACATAGTCCTTTTGAAATAATACACAATCATTCGGGCATGCGTGTATCTTTTTGGCCTCCATTCCCATTGGGAACAACATTTTCTTTACCTGGTATGTTGAGATTAGCAGCTCGTTTCCTTCAGGAAGAATTTCTTTCAACAAAGTCAACAATTCAGTGAAGCTTTTGTCGCTCCATCTATTGTTAGCTTTCAACTTATACAATCTCAGCACAGCGCTAAGCTTCGTAAACTTAGCACAGCCTGTGTATAACGGTATCTCAGCATCATGCACAATGTTTGTAAAGATAGGAGGTGGATCGGTGTGCTCTACCCTACAACTATCCAGCATCGCATCAACAATGTCTGCTGGAACTGGTTCGTTCACATTTACGTCATCGGAGGCAATTTCTTCTTCCACCCAAGCACTGCTATTGACATCTACTGGATTTGATTTTGAAATCTCTCCATGCCAGTGCCATTCTGTATAGCCTTGTACAATCCCGTTGCACATGACATGACTTTTGATTTCCTCACCAGTGTTGAGTTTCAAGTTGTTACCGCAATGCCTACATGGACAGTAGAACCTATCTGTAGGTTTTTTCCTATGTTCCTCGGCAAATCTAATAAACTGATCAAGACCAGATATAAACTCTGGGGTGCAACGATTACGAATGGACATCCATGATCTATCCATTCTATGATCAGAGAAAGCAAGTATATATTAGGAAAGCAAGTATATATTAGGAAACAAGTATATAAGCAAGTATGTCGTATTACAGTTCATCATTAAGAAAGATATAAGCAAGTATGTCATATTAAAATAGACTAAACAATATAAGAATTTTTTTTTGAGGAAGACAATATGAGAAAATAGTAGTGTAATCATGTAAATGGGAACATTCATGGGAACACACACTTCAGTTATAAGCATTCATGTAGCAACTTACAGTTCCATTCATGGGAACACACACTTTAGTTATAACAATAACTAAACAAAGGGGTTGGTGTACCCCTAAACATGCGCATAATTAAAAAAACTATTAATACAGACAAGTCTAGATAGATAGACAACTAAATACTACACCAACATGGTCCCGCATGCATCAATAACTCCTTTTTGATGATGAAGCTGTGTCACGAAGCTCTCCAATCCAATCACGCCTCAGATTCAGATTTCGATTCCTCATAGATGATATCCGACGCCGTGCGCTCATACCGCAGAAGATGATCGGGGGTCTCGCAGTTGTTGTTGGTTATCCAAACTTTGATGGAATTATCGCCAACTGGACGGAGAAAAAGCCTATTCCAACGGACCAGATACAGCTCTCCAATCCAATCACGCCAACCGGATTTTGATACAAGATTTCCCGCCAAATCATACTCAACCTCGATTACATGTGAATAATTTCCAAAAGTTAGGGTCACTTTACCAGGCATGTAGTGTCTTCCTTTTAGAAAACGCCAATGTTTGGGTATGACCAATTGGTTTAAGGAACGATCATCTAGGATGATGTCCAATTGTTCTTCAATAGGGAACGTTAACATTGACATAGAGGCCCAATTCATAGTCATTGTTATGGGAAGACAGAGACTGCACAATATTAGTATTAACAAAGTGTAAGTACATATAACGATGTTAACATCAGTTAACCTTTTAAACAAGTACATATAACGTTGTATAACATCAGTTAACCTTTTAAACAAGTATATATTAGGAAACAAGTATATATTAGTCAATCTTGGATGGGTTTCTAGGCCAACAAACACATTTGATGTCAATCTTATATATAATAAATGTGTACCACCTATCCCATCCTTGAACACCTAATCTCACTTAGGATGTAAGTGTATAATGTGTATTTGGTTTTCAAGAAAATTTCGGCAGCATTTCCCCGTTGTTCTCTAAGTACATATGTACTTAGAGAACAAACGGGGAAATGCTACCGAAATTTTCTCGAAAACCCAATACACATTATACACTTACATCCTAAGTGAGATTAGGTGTTCAAGAACAGTCCCAAACTGGGGACTATCCAAGATTTACTCCTACTGAGTAAATCTTGGACGGGTTTCTAGGCCAACAAATGCATGTGTTGTCATTCTTATATAAACCCTATAATTCATGAAATCATTCTAATTCAATTTAATATGTTGGGATCACATAATTATATAATGACATCAGAATATATAGAAGAATCATAATTAACATGATTAACAACATGCTCATCAAACTAGGGTTTTCTTGAATATCATCTAATAAATCAAGAATTTCATAGTTTCAAACATGCAATAATTCACAATGCAATGTTATAAACTATAGGCAACATGGATAGATGAAATAAATAAACATCCAGCATCTATCACTTATTCAATCTTCAAGAAACCTTGACAAACATCCAACATCTATCACTTATATAATTTGCATGTATATACACCCTAAAGTGCCACAAATCATATAATAAAACTATCATGTTATGATATTAGGACCACTTAAAGAAGATTAGGCACATTAAGCAAGCAGAGTAGGGAGCCAATTTCGTGCAAGCAGATTAGGCAAGCAGATTAGGTCAGCACATAAAGAACCAATTTCGCGCCTGGGTAGGTCTGCAGGTACCTGGGCAAGAAGAGTAGGGTGAGGTCGAGCTGGTTGAGTACGTGGGTGGCGGCCGACGAGCTCCAGAACCAGCGGCAGTGACTCCGACGAGCAGGAGCGTCAGCCGCAGCAGGCAGGCAGGCAGGCGGCCAGGCGGCGGCAGGCAGGCAGCGGCCAGGCGGAGGAGAAGGAGAAGGGGGTACGACGGCGCCGGTTCTCAGGCGTGGCAGGCAGGTGGGCACCAGGCGTTGCGGCGGCGCCGGTTGTCAAGTGTGGCGGCGGCGCAGGCGGTTGGAGCAGCAGGGCGGGCAGCAGGGGTGCCAGAGAAGAAACGCGTCGGAGAGGGGCGCCGGAGAGGGGACGCCGGAGATGGGGCACCGGAGAGAAGCGCCGGAGAGAAGCGCCGGAGAAAAACTAGTACCAGCAGCAGAGAAATTGCCGGAGAAATCGCCGCAATAGGGAAATAGGGTAGCAATGAAACATAAGAAAGGGGAAGAGTCGGGCGATCGAAGGTTATGAAGTTCCCAAAAAGCGTCGGTTGTTTACAAAAACCGACACCTAAACAGCTTTACCGTCGGTCGTTCGCAACATCCGACGTCCATTTGGACGATATTTTCGTGAAAATGTTTGGCGGGAACCACCTTCAGCGTCGGTGATTACAGGACGACCGACGCGGAAAAGGACACTTTTCGCGCAAATTTCCATCGCACATAAGCGTCGGTGTTTTAACTACAGACTCGACGCCGAAAGTGACATTATTTTTTTCGCTCGAAAATTGGATGACATTATGCGTCGGTTTTGTATAAACAACCGACGTTGTATACAAAGTGGTACCCGTGTTTGGCTGGTCTTTGAATATAGACGTCGGTTCTTCTAAATAACCGACGCCTTTAATATAAGGCGTCCGTGTTCCTTAATAACCGACGCCCAGAAAAGCGACACTGGATGCTATTTCTGTAGTAGTGTACGTTACACTAGGAGGTGGTGGTAGGAGGATGACACATGATGGAAGAGTGCCTAAGATGAGGCCGAAGCAACCCGTGATGCCTTAGTTTGACCCTATAGCCATGGAAAAGCCAACTTCCCAGATCACCTTTGGATAGCTCATGGCGACGATTACACACTTAGTGAATAGAGCGCTCGTACCTTAAGCTGGGGTAGCTATCCCTAATGTGGAATCTCAGGGTTTCGGGAATATGTTTGAGAGGTTGAGACGTGTTGGAGCTATCAAGTACGTAGGTATGACACACCTGACATACATTAATATGTGGTTAATGGATCTTGAGAAGACATTCAAGATCCTCAACAACCCGGAAGAGGACAAGGTGAAGCATGCAGTTTATTTGTTAAAGGGAAGTGCTCGCCACTGGTGGGCCATAGAAGAGGAGAAGAAATCTGGAGTCATTATAGGTTGGGAAGAGTTTTGGTGGGATTTTATGAGCTGATACTTCCCTAAGACATAATTGGACAAGAAGATAGCTCATTTTAAGAAGATACGTCATGGTTCAGTGTCCATCAACGAGTATGAGGTGAAGTTCATGGAGTTTTTAAGATTCTATCCTCATATGGAGACGACGAAGAAGGAGACGATCTGGAGGTTTGAGAAGGGTTTGAGCACAAAGTTGTCTACGACATCATCTATTTTGGATAATAGAGAGATGTTCTCTACCTTTGTGGAGTGCGTAAGGAGGATTGAAAGGTCTGTTATCGAGAAACATGAAGCTAACGCTAAGAAGAGAGCATCTCAGTATCAAGGACATTTGAGTGGTGGCTTCAAGAAGCCAAGGTGTTCTTCGAGACAGTACCAACAATCACAATATAGGTTTAGCTTTTTTCGAACCAAGATCAAGAGTGTTGTCACAGTGGTCCCTGAGTAAGGGTAGAGGTCGTAGTTTTCTACCTGTAGGAGCCCATAGTGCAACATCAATATCAGTGATAGGGCCATCTAGGCCAGAATACGATATGTAAACTTGTCACATGTATGGACAAGTAGGGCATTTGAGGTGGGTTTTCCCTATGAAGGACGAAGAAGTGACACAACATTTGAGGAAGATTCAACAAGGTTCGTAGCAACAATAGTACAGTAGTGGTGGTGGTAGAGGACGCAGTCAGGCATCGTAGGTAGGATCTTATGGGCCAACTAGAAAGGGTCGTGGACAACAACAGGCGATGACTAGATTCTATGCTATGAGATTCTATGAGTCAACCAAAGGGAGTGTTCAATCCACAGGTCGTGACAGATCAGATGGAACTCTTTCATTTTGACTTATCTGCTTCTTCTTTGGTATATTTTTTAGTTGAACCGGGTGTGATGCACTCTTTTATCACCAGAGAGGTGATATGTAGTTGTCATCTGCCTATTTGTAGTGGATCTGATAGCCTTTTTCTTAAAAACCCTTTAGTTGGTTTTGTTGAGTTGTGGGAGGTGTGTCCATATTGCATTCTTTCCTTTTTGGGACACATCATTCAAGTGGATCTTATGCCACTTGATATGCATGGATTCGATGTGATACTAGGGATGGATACCTTGGAGAAGTATAATGTTTTTTGGACTGTAGTATCAAGGTGGTGACGTTCTATGATGGAGATGTTTCTTAGATCTTCCAAGGAGATAGGAAGATTCTTCCTACATGTTTGGTGTAAATTGTGATAGTAGAGAGGTTGATGGGTCAGGGTTGTAAGGCTTTCTTGCCACATGTTGTGAATACCAAGATGAAAGGTCCTAGTATCCAGGAGGTATCCGTAGTGTGAGAGTTTGAGGATGTTTTTCTTGAGGAGTTTCCTAGTATTCCCCCACCTAGAGAGATTGATTTTAAGATCAATCTTGTTCTTGAAACACAACTCATAGCACAAGAACCTTATAGGATGGCACTGAAAAAGATGCAAGAGTTGAAGAAATAGTTGCAAGAGTTGTTAGAGAAGGGTTTCATCAAACCATGCACTTCCCCTTGGGGTGCTCCTGTGTTGTTCGTGAACAAGAAGGAAAATTACATGAGTCTTTGCATAGACTACCGACAACTGAACAAGGTTACTATAAACAACAAGTACCTATTACTGAGGAT
The DNA here is from genome assembly GCA_963693085.1 of Alisma plantago-aquatica. Classification (NCBI taxonomy): domain Eukaryota; kingdom Viridiplantae; phylum Streptophyta; class Magnoliopsida; order Alismatales; family Alismataceae; genus Alisma; species Alisma plantago-aquatica. The sequence goes on along the minus strand of OY856414.1, from coordinate 796,636,576 downwards.
TGATGATCTCTTCGATCAGTTGAGAGGTGTTACAATGTTCTTGAAGATAGATTTGAGGGCAGGTTACCACCAGTTGAGGAACAAGGTGGATGACATACCTAAGGCAACTTTCAGAACTAGGTATGGTCACTATGAGTTCGTGGTTATGCCGTTTGGGTTGAACAAAGCACCAACGACTTTCATGGATTTGCTGAAACTGGGTGTTCAGTTCCAATCTGGATTAGTTCATGGTTGTGTTCATCAATGATATCTTGATATACTCTAGGGACAAATGATAGCATGAGCAACATCTATGCCAAGTGTTGACTTTGTTGAGACATCCCATGTTGTTTTCCAAGTCCAATAAGTGTGAGTTCTGGTTGATCAAGGTGTCTTTTGCTGGTCATGTTATATTTTCTAAGGGTGTTTGCGTAGACCCAAAGAAGGTGAAGTCCGCATTAGAGTGGGAATGACCCAAGACACCAAAGGAAGTCTGAAGTTTCCTAGGTTTGGTAGGTTACTACACGAGATTCATTAAGAACTTCATTGTTGTAGCGTTACCCCTAGCCAAGTTGACTAGGAAAAGTGTTCCTTTTACCTGGGATGACAAGTGTCAACGTTCTTTCCAGTTGTTGAAGGAGAAGTTGACTGATGCTCCAATGTTAGTGCTTCCAGATCAAGGGAAATGTTATATCATCTTATGTGATGCTTTAAAGAATGGCTTGAGATGTGTGCTAATGCAGGACACAAACATGATTTCTTTTGCTTTGCAACAACTTAAGAAATATGAGGAGAACTACCTGACACATGACCTGGAGCTTGCAATAGTGGTACATGCCTTGAAGATTTTGAGGCACTATCTATATGTAGAGAAGTGCCAGATCTTCACCGGCCACAAGATCCTTAAGTATATCTTCTTAAAGCAGGAGTTGAATATGAGATAGAGGAGATGGATGGAGTTGATCAAGGACTGTGATTGCACAATAGATTACCATACAGGGAAGACAAATGTGGTGGCTGATGCTCTGAGTAGGAAGTTGTCTTCATCATCATTTACAGACAAGAGACACTTATACTATGTGATGTGTCATAAGAGGGACATGTTAGTATCGATTCTCTAGATGAACGTAAAGTTGGAGGTTTCCTTATTGGCGGGACTGTTGGCACAGTTGTAGGTGAAGCCTACCTTGATGTAGCACATCAGAGATGCTCAAAATAATTATATTGTGATACATGATATGAGATTAGAGTTTGGCAGCAGGAAGTATGATGGATTCCATGAGTACGAAGATGGGACAATTTGTTTTCAAAACATGACAGTGGCTCCATATGTTGATGGATTGAGGAAGATGGTTCTTGAGGACACTCATTCCTCAATGTACGTGATGCATCTTGGAAGTACCAAGATGTACCATAATACGAAGGATCTTTGTTGGTGGCCAGGTCTGAAGCGTGATGTGGCGTAGTTCATTGCTAAGAGTCTAGTTTGTTAACAGGACAAGGTAGAGAATTAGAAGCCTACATGAACCTTGTAGCCTTTGCCGACACCACAGTAGAAGTGAGATCATATCACCATGGACTTTGTGGTTAGTCTTCCTAGGACAGCCAAAGGTCATGATTCCATGTGGGTGATAGTTGATCAGTTGATCGAGTCATCTCACTTCCTTCCCGTCAAGATGACATATACAACAGAGAAGTTGGCACAAATATATGTTGACGAGATAGTTCATCTGCATGGTTTTCCAGTCACCACAATATCTAATAGAGGTCCATAGTTTACAAGTCATTTTTGGGAATTCTTCACACAACTTTGGGGACACAACTATTGTTTTGTACCACTTTAAACCCACAAATAGATGGTCAGTTAGAGAGGACCATTTAGACTTTAGAGGATCTTTTAAGATCTTGTGTTCTATAGTTTCTTGGCAGTTGGGACATCCATCTAAGTTTAATCAAGTTTGCCTACAATAATAGTTATTAGAGGAGTATAGATATGGCACCTTATGAGGCTTTGTACGAGAGACATTGTCTGTCACCTCTATGTTGGTATGAGATAGGTGAGTATAAGCTTTTGAGTCCTGAGCTAGTGCAACGGACTACAAATAAGATTGAGGTGATACAACAACAATTGAAGGCAACCCCCTAAGTCTTATTCTGATAAACGTCATAGACCGTTGGAGTTTCAAGTGGAAGATAGTTTATACCTTAAGGTTTCCTCTTGTAAAGGCGTGTCGAGGTTTGGTAAGAAGGGTAAGTTGGATCCTAAGTTTATGGGACCATACCCTATCTTGGCATTGTTGGGAAGGTGGCTTACAAGCTCAAGTTACCACCAAAGTTGCATAGGTTGCACAATGTTTTTCATGTCTCCATGTTGCAGAAGTGTCACCCTGATACAGAGCAAGTGTTACAATTAGTGGAAGTGGAGTTGGAAGAGGATGTGTCTTATGAGGAGGGTCCTGTGTTGATCCTCGACAAGAGTGAAGAAGTTGAAGGAGAAGGATATAGTCTTGGTTAAGATGTGGTGGCATTACCATGGTGTGGAGGAAGCCACATGGTTAGATGATGAGATACGTAGGAAGTAAATGTCTTTGTTTGTGTGGGATTTTGGGGGAAAAATCTTTGTTAGGGGTTTATGGTTGTAAGACCCCTAACTTGGCTTAATGTATGAACATGCTTTCTTATCATATTTGTTTTCTTAAAATCTTAATTAAACCATAGCATGTTCTTTTATATAATGTGACAAGCTTAAGATTCAAGTTTAATCAAGTTTGGACACTGTTTGAGCAAGTGATGTAATTTTATGCTTATTTTAGACTTTTATGCAATTAACCCATATCCAAGGGTTTATTACAATTTTTCACATGATTATTTTTCCTGACATGTTTTCTTATCATGCTTGAGTTATTTGTGTCTTGGGATGCCTAGACGCAACTTGGTTTGATGGTGACATCTATCTAGGGTTGAGTTAGGGTTTCCCTCTCATGGATGAGCTACCTTGGGGGGCATAACTCGATGGTTCTCCTTGTGACTTGGGATCTTATGGTGACCCCTTGAGGTTTTAGGATCTATGGTTTCCTCTCTAGAATCTCCTTAGATTGATGGTTCACAAGTAGAGGTGCAAGCGATGGTGGAGCTAGGGTTTTTCACCCTTGTGACCAAAGGATCAACATCTAATGGCTCCCCTGTGTTGGAGGTCGATGGTTAGCCTAAGAGTCAAGATTTGATGGTCCTCTTGACTCTCACAACCTATGGACCTTCTTCTTTTCATGGAAATGATGCTTTAGGCCATGGACACATGGCAAGCCTAGTAGGACACCTTAATCTTCTCTTCTCTCTCACCCATAGCTTTATAAACCTCCCCCCTTCCATGAAAACTAACCATTTGGACTCCCTTTCTTCTTCCTTTCTATCTAGAGCTCATCCCACTTTCTAGGTGAAGAATAAGGATCTCAATGTAGAAGAAGATGGCTGATCTACCTTGCATGTGCACCTAGAGTTCGAATCAACCCTCTCTTTGAGCAAGAGGAGCTTCCTTAATTTGTTCTTGACCTAAGAAAGTAAGCTCTCTCTCCTTTCCTTCATTTTCTTTGCTATACTACCTTCTAATCTCTTCTTACCGGTCATACCCATGGTGTTACATGGTATAGCTTGTGCTAGAGCTTGAAGAACATCACTTTCTTGCTTCCTTGACCTAGGGTTTACTTCCTTTTTGGAGGAGCTAGCTTGGCCGAGTGGAGTGCTCAAGCTAGGGTTTCTACCTTCTTTATCTCAAACACCTTGCTTTTTGGAGTTTCATATTCATCCTAGAGGCGATTCATATAACTTTCTTTACATTTATTGCTTACTCATAGCTTGAATGTACTATATCTTGCTCTGAAATGACGTTCTAAGTAGAAAGGTAGCATCCTTGCCTAGGGTTTGAGTTTATGTGTGGTTCTTGAGTAGTTTATCTTCTTGGATGGATCCTACACCCTGTGCACGAACCTTCCTTAGTGTAGGAAGCTCTATACCTCGCTTACATGTCACAACCAATGGCTTTTTCTCTCAGAACCAAAACAAAATATATTTTTTTGTAGGTGTGATCCGTTGGACATAGATCCAATTTTTCATTTTTTTTGTTCCCGGAGGTATTATAAATGATGGTTGTCTTCTAGGGTTTTGAGTTGTTTTTCCTCCTAGAGAGGAAACTCGATGTTTTTCTCCCCTCTCTCATTTGATAGTTTTTCAAGATTGTTTCTCCACATGTTGACCAAACCTAATGATCTCATTGGGTTCCAAACTCGATGGCCTCTCTGGTTCATGATTCAATGGCTTCATTGGGTTGATGGTTCATCAACCAATGGTTGGACTGGGTTGATGGTTCATCAACCAATGATTGGACTGGGTCGACAGTTCATCAACCAATGATTGGACTGGGTTGATGGTTCATGAACCAATGGTTAGACTGGGTCGATGGTTCAACAACCAATGGTTTCCATGCTTTCAAAGTCGACGATATTCATAGTGTCACAACTCAATGATTTTACTAGATATATGGTTCAAGGTTTTTCTTGCATTTCATTTTATGGTTTTACTTATCCAATATCTTATGGCCTTGGGTGAAGCCCATGATTTGATGATTTTGTTTTTATGATGTAGAATCAATGGTCCTATGCCCATAACTTTGTAGTCTTACCTTTGCCCTCATATGAATGTAAACTAATAGTCACCACAATGAGATGATGTGAAACACTAATCCAACTTATCTTGTTACACCTAACCATAATACAAATAGGTGATGATGGTTAGTTATACCTAGCTCCCTTGTATGATTATTATGGTGATGGAATACTCTCTCAAAGTTGTTGTAACTATAATATGCTGCTATATGAACATCATAAACCTCTTAATTGCAATGTTATGCTAAACTTATATGTCACATATATTGTAATGGTTTGTTGAGCCTTGTTATAATGCATGGAAATATAATGATGTTCTTGCACATAATGATGTGATGGTCTTAATGACCCTTGGGTATGGTTTGAGCTATATTGGAGGTGTGATTTGCCTCATGATGTGACAAGGATATGCATCTTGGGATAGTATGATGACAAGTATAGTCTTATGAATGACAATTAAATAGTATCATGTGGTATTTTGATCATACTTTTTACATCTTCTAGAGTTGTTATACACCTATGCTTGCTAGAAATGAATTAGGGTTTGTATGTCCACTTGTTTGATGCAGCCTTAATTCACCCAATTGGTATTAACTAATCAAGTGAAACCCTAATCATGTAGTGCCTTGTGCTGTAGAACCATTCAGTGTCATAACTTGTTAGATGGGGAAACAGGTGTTCCTAAGGGAAGCTCGGAGTGCATACTATTGAGTATTTGACATGGGACTATGTGTCGTTGTCATCCTGATCCTAAGGTTTTGAGGATGGCTACGGTCATGCCTCAGAAGGAGAATGGTTGTTGTCATATATCAAATATTGATATATGTGATGTGATTGAGGACAATTGTAGTTGTACCTCAGATGATAGGGTTTGTATACCTTGTTCATCAGTATTGTGACATTTTAAAGGGCGAGCTAGGCTGTTTCACTAGAACTGTGACCTATTCAAGGGCAGGCTAGGATGTTTCACTGGTGTCGTAACCTATATACTAAGGACAGACTAGGCTATTTTGTAGCTTGACCTTATGTGTCATGCGACAGACTCGTACTGACAGAGGACAGATGAGATCTTATGATTCTGACTCTCATAGATCTTGTACGAAACTGATTTAGACTTAGCAGTGGTCAGTTGGAGCTTGAGTGGTATACCTCAAACTCCCCAGTGATTAATAAAAGATGTAATCCAACTGTGTCATATATCCTCTAGGGTTAGATGTGCTTCACATTGATTCTTACCCCTTTTGCCTTGTTTCTTATACTGACAGTTGTTATATAGTGTAGTAAGAGTAGTCAACTATTAGTAAATGATAGTTTTATTTGTTCCTTTATACATCTTGATACTCATACCTATTGTGATGCCTATCTATTTAATTTTCTTAATTTGTTTAATCTGTTTAAACCTATTTCACTTGTTAATTATATGACCTGCTCTAATCAATAACTTTTGTTGATAGTTATATCTCTTGTAGGGCTGGCAATCGGGTCGGGTCAGATCAGGTCCTGATCCGTAAAGTGAATTTCGGGTCTAATTCAGGTCCTAGACCGTGTTTGTACTACAAAGTTTATGCAATCTTAAAAATTGTTAAATATTTGATTGTAGTATTGTTTATAACACATGACAAAAATGTTATGAAGAATCAATAGTTAATAAATCTTAATAAAATCCACCAAAAGGCACATTTTGGGTCATTTCAGGTTATTCTCAGGTTGAACGGGTCGGGTTCGGGTTATTCGGGTCCATACAAATAAAAATTTGCGCACATGGCTGAATTTTAGTTTGTAATTGAATTAGCATTTTTGGGTTTAATTCGGGTCATTTCGGGTCAGAAATTCAGATTGGGTCATTTGGGTCAGGTCTGAGATTGCTAGCCCTAATCTCTTGCTAGGATGGGTCTTACCTCGTGGGTCACTACATATTTTTAGGTGGTCGTCAGTGATGTGGTCAGTCTCATGGAGGTGAACAAGAGCAACTTGGAGAGCAGTAGGAGGAAAAGGTAGGCTAGTAGTTAGTCATGTCCTAGAGTTGTCCCTGTACTCTCAGGTCAGGGCAGGGGATGTTTGTAGTTGATAGGTATATTGACTCGAGTTTTTTGGTAGTATTGATGTTTGTATATGGCATGTATATGTGGAACGACATCTTTTGTATATAGGTTGTATCTGAGATCACAGATAGATATGTAAATACCTAATATGGTATATGATTTTACACAATTTATAGACCTTGATGTAGATGTTTCTGAACTTGTTAGTGATGTTCAAATCAATTTTAGTTTACCTACTTTTCTAGTTATGTTGTTAATTAGTGACTGGTCATGTTTTGAGTTTTTAGTAACCTTGTTTAGCGTGGCAGTGTGTCACATTTTTGGTTGGTATTAGAGCTTTAGGTTTACTGAGTCTATAGGGACATAGGACTCATGTTTTGTATTTGTTCCTATGTAATCCAATATACATGATCAGGACTATGCTTATATAGATATGTATGGAGAACATGAAGAACATGTAGAGAGTAGCTACGTCGCACTAGGAGGTGGTGGTAGGAGGCCAACACATGATGGAAGAGTGCTTGAGACGGGGATGGAACAACCCATGATGCCTTAGTTTGACCCTGCAGCTATGACAAATGCAACTTTCCAATCCATGTTTGGACAACTCATGGCGACGATTACACACTTAGCAGATAAAGCGCCCGTACCTTCAGCAAGGGCATCTGTCCCTAATGCGGAATCTCAAGGTTCCGAGAAGACGTTTGAGCAGGGAGGAGACCATACATATCAATCCTAAGTCAGGTGGAAAGGTGCACCCAATATATATAATATGAGTAGCAAGGGGCACTCGGGGTGGAAAGGCACACCTAAATATTATGGTAGTACACATGTACTACTACTCTAAATAATCTTAGTATACTGTACACACACATAATGTAGAGGCAAGAATAAGTTTAGTAAAGTTTCAAGTAAGAGGATGATGACATCCAACAATTATAATGTGGGGTCATAGGACCTATAAATAAATATTCATTTGTGACCACAAATAGGTACAACATCAGATCATAAAGTCCACGAAGGTTAGGGTATCAAATACTCAAATTCGGATTTCCACATGGAATAATATGAACTAGATATATATAAGAGACCAATTAGAATATCCAACAAAGTAAGATGATCATAAGATCCATAGCAAAGAATAATTTCTCACATAAGTCAACCTCTTAGAAGAGAGAGAGAGAGAGAGAGAGAATGTGTAAAGCATAGTATGTCCTAAAGGACCAAGAGGGAGGAATAAATATGGGTGATTTGCTCAATATGATAAATAGGGAATGAAACATACCTTAGATCGAGTCTACATGAGTGCAAAGCTAACCCTAGGTCCAAGCTAGGGTCTTCAAAACACCTATTAAACATACATGTAGAATTAGGATTAATTCCTCATTAATCACATAAACCATTCAAATCGCCCTTTTATTATTACACCATATTTTATATTATATTTTACCGAGTTCATAACATATTTTACTTTATTTTTCTAACTTATAGATTATTAATTATGAATGATAAAAAATCTAGCCAATAAGAAAATTCGATAAAAATGTATAACCAGACAATGAAACAAAAACAGAGGATAAATGACTGATTCCAAAACATATTTTATTTTAATGATAAGTAAATATTTATATAGTTAGGGATTTTGTAAGTTCTAGTTTTAAAGCCACATCGATTAATCTATACTACTATATTCTCATGCTACGCTCTCCTTGATTCTCTCTCTTCTCACAATTTTTCTCAACTTTTTTTATATTTGCTCTATTTTATTTTTTCTCTTTCATGATAAAATTAGTTGTCGCAAACCTCTCAACTTCTCCGTCACATCTCTTCCTTCAAATATACATTTCGGAGTCAATAAACAACACGTTTCTAAATTTTCTACAAAACAGTTACGAAAATTACTATTATCTTTTTGACAAATTTTATTTTTTAAATATTTTATATAAAATAAACGCGTTCAATTGGGCACGTGCATGTGTACGTGTTTGTTAACTATTAAATTCAAAAACCTGGGCGCCCCTAGCTATGGTGGACGAATGCTACTTGCCACATGGCTCTTTAGCGCACAATATCATGGGCGCACAAATAACTCAACATGGAGAAGCAGAAAGACTGAAATGCTCTCAAGCGGCGTAAATGAAAACAAAGTATACTAAGGGCAAAACAGAACTCTTATATAATCCTCATCTTCCACCCTCGCGATACCTACAACTCGACATGTGTGGGGAAAAAAGGGCAAGCAAGGCTCCATGGTCTCCGCAGACGACCTGCGAGGATGAGGGACCAACCTCAAGAAAATACCGGTGACTCATTGGTGAGTAAACAAATCTCCCAATCCAACAACCTTAGATAGCGAAGGCACCCACAAAGCTCCGGAGCTATGGAGGCCTTAGTGAGCCCATAGAGAGGTTGTGAGATGAGTTAGATACCAACTGACCGCTACCGCCACGGCTGCCATGGAGGGGAGGATCAACGTTGTAACACAACCGGACTTCACGAAGTCAACTCAAACACAAACCTCTATAAATTCAGAAGAAACTAGCAACGAGGAGTAGGAAGGGGCCTGAACTCCTAAGAACAAGAAATATAGACCAAACGCAGATCAACCCCTTTGATAAGCTAGCACAAGAAAAAAATGGCACGAGGGAAGCTGCGAGGAGAATCAAAAGCTGATTGCACTAATTCATTACAGAGTGGGGTGCACTATTAATCAGAGACCACTTAGTTACCTAGAGTGCTTGCGAGACATTAGCAAGTTCCTCGGAACCTGCCAGGTCGCTTGCAGGCTCGGAGTCTTCTAATGAGTTCCTGATAGAGATGCTCTACGGAGCCGAACTAGGATAGTTCAAGGACTCGTTCAATGGCACCTCATGAGAATCATAACCTACCGACAGTCTTTGAGATAAGACCACAATGGTCTAGGTTTTTTCTAGTAGGCCCTAATGATTTCTGGAGCCCCCACCCATGAGTATAGACGGGGAAGAGCGCCGCCGCATGCTGTATGGACCATGGTTTATCATCCGAAGAGGAAGTCCAGTGGATAAGAGCAGGTGTAGAAATACGATTGGGAATAAAGTATAAACCATCGACGGTGTTCCGGGTTGTATCCTTGGAAGATCTGTTGGTTTATGGTTGTGTTCCCGATTAGAGAAGGAAACAAAGAAGAGGAGGCGACTAGTGAAGCTTCCCCGCTGGCCAATACTGTCAAGGGTGTTCAGAGGATTGTTGGAGTTGAAACCCTAGTGACTTAATGCTGGATCAACTCGAAACCCGATAAGGAGACTAACGAGAAGAAATTGTTGAAATTAATTTTGAGAGATTAGAGCGTTGAGATAGGAAAGAATCAGTGCAAGTGTCCGTGTGAAAGTTGCCAAACCTGGCGAGAGAAATTGAGAGGAGTTTGGTTTGATGGAAAATCGGTGGATCATTGAAAGTTCACACAAAATAGAAATTTGGGCTTCTAATCTTTACCGTAACACAATAATCAAAGGAAACGAAAATGTCGATTAATATTTCCAATTTTGCAAAAACCATCGTATTTCTTTCATAATCAATTTGAGGACTCAAACATTAGTCAATAAATACCAGATTTGACACCTAGGATAATTGGGGTATATGGAATCCATTTTTGGCATCACGTTTTCTTTTGGGATGGTTTACTATTTTATTTTAGATTTTTAAGTATAAATAATATTCTCTCTCCTAGATAGAACTAGAATAGATAAGATTGTTCAATTAATGTGAAAATTAATACATAGACCAACTTTGGTATGTAGAAATTGAATTTGGAATATGTTTCCACTTTTGAATATTTATAATAATTAACTTAATATGTTTGGCCTTATCTTATATTTTCTTTTCTAAATGAAAGTAGGGTTGTTATTATTGTTCAAATAATACGAAACTTGGTACCTGAGCTAATTGGGACCCAATGAACACATTTTTACATTTATATTTGAGTTTTGATGATTCCTTGTGTGAATTATAGTACAGTTAGAATTTTGGGATTAAGAGAGAAAGATTCCCCCCTCTCCCATAACCCGTGGCGGAGGCTGTACAGTTCGAATTTTAACTTCATCACTATTATGTTTTTTTAACATTACATCATTATCATCATTATTTACTATTTATAGTTCTTTTATCTTCACACTACTACAAAAAGAGTTACCTTTGGTTATTATGCACGAAATTCCATAATTTTCTTATTTATTATATTAAGTCTATTAATTCAATATTTATCAAGATAATGGTGAATTGTTCATATTTATGGATATGGAAACACAAATCATTATTCCAAAACACATTATACCACTTTTTAAACATATCTTTGCCATCATGCGAATATTAGTTAGCAAAGAAAATATACATGACATATTTAATAAATTTACTTTTTGCTATCACATATAGAATGTTGTGCTACTTATATTTCATGCAACTTAATGGTTACCATTGAGTTATTCATGTTATGTATTTTAACAATATCCATTAAGGCATAATTTTATCCTTATTTGGTCAAATCTAAGGAACCAAGCATAATAACCTCATAATCATGGAGTTAGTGTTTCTAGAGTCAAAAGGCTAGGTTTTTGGTATGTACAACACTCCACCCCTTCAAAGGATTTCATCTGTGATATCACATCATCTATATATTATTATCCACAAATACTCTCCAACCCTTTAAAGGTTTGACATAATAAGCCAAACTAAACCACATCAAGGTATTAAGGTTACTTAAGGATCTTTTCTTTGTGAATATTTTAGGTGTTTATGTTGGTCATACATTGTGCATCCAAATAACATGTCATCTCTGCCTAGGGTTGAGTTTCAGGTCCTCGTGTTACTAACCTAACAACCCTAAGGTTTACATCAACATTCAAAAATCATAGGGTACAAAATAATAGGTCAACTAAACCTTTAGTACAAGCTACATCTTCCTAGTAACCACTTCATAGTCAAATTAGGGTTGAGATTTCTATTCAAACTAAGTATAGGGTTTCTCTTCCAAGACTTCACACATCTCTTGATTGGGACTTAATTCAAGAAACCTCGATAAAATTTAGACAAACCTTTTTTTATACATATATTATTATAAAAAATAAATAAATTAATGCAAGACTTTGTGATACAAAACTAAAATTGGCACCAAAATCGATATGAACCAAGTCACATTTTCCATTTAAGATCTCCTTAACCTACTACTTCATCATCTCCATAACATGACTCCATCCTCAAGCCAAGCCTCACAACATCCAAAGATACATGCCATAACTATCCTACATGACAGCGTTTGAGAAGCTAGAGTCTCGTCAAATAAGGTTTAACAACTTAAGATCTTCATATGTGCTTCATCTCTTCTAATATCCTTCTTTTAACATCTCATATAGGGTAAACATATCATCTAGGATTTTCACATAAGGCAAGGCCTCTATAAGGAACTTATGGGACAAGATATGACACTTAAGGAAGACAAAATTGAAATAGTTAGATTTCGACTACCATAGCTCTGATACCATCTTGTAAGGAGTGGGAGCCGAGAGGGGATCCACTCCCTACTTAATTTGAGGAAGAAATCCATCTATCCAAACATAAGCTGGAATAGGTGTAAAATTTCCATTTCTCAAATAATGCTATACAATAAGACCAAAGTATAATAGCGGAATAATAAATCATGACTATTTTCAATTTATCAAAATTACAAAAGAATCTTCAACTAAGGGACTTACATAAAAGTAACAACATTGAGATCTAAGTAGAGGGATATCTAAACCATCTCAAGCCTATTTCCTAGAGTCAACTCCTTAAGCTAGGCCCACTTCTGCATATCATATCCTCCATGTCCTTCACCTTGGGGTTGGAAGCTTACCCAACAAGAGAAGACAAAGCAGATGTTGTCAGCATAAAATCCGGTATGAGCATATTGATGCGCTCCCACCAGAGGTTCTACACACTAGCCGATTTGACTCGACTAGATGTGCCCCACGAGATCGGAACACACGTTTGGGATTCACTTTTCAAAATTTGTATTGGCCCTAACCAAGTCGATCACAAAACTAAACAGGTCGTCCGCAAGCGTACGGGGTACTGTTGTAGTATAGGTGATTGGCAAGAAAAGGGGTCGGTCCTCAAAATAGAGGGGGCACTAGAGTTAGGTAGTGTTTGCTATGTTCCTAGTACAGAGATTAGGGTTTGAGGGTTTTAAAAGGTTTGTTTGTTGATTACTCTATCTGAACAAGTAAGAAAGGCTAGATGGAAACTAAGTTATCAAAAATCTAGATTATCTTAAACAAGATGAAACTAAACGACTAGGCTGAGCAATTAACCAAACAAGAGCAATATGAACTATACTACTCTAGCAAGGCAAGGAGCAATTGAGAAGCTAAACTAACCACTAGCAAGAGCAAAAACCTAATTTAACACTAATGAGCGAGACTAAGCAATTAACTAGATTGAGAAAAAGCAACTAAACTAGACTAGCATGAACAAGCAAGCAAAGCAAGATGGGTTTTAACAAGATGATTAGGGTAGGTGGGCCATTTGGGGGTGTGGTTTGATATTAGTTGGGGGTCTCAAAATAGCAAGAAACCATCACAATTCAATCTAGATTACCAAACCAAACAACAAGGAAAGTGCTAGTAGAATATACCCTATACTACTAGTTGAGTAACTAGGGTTAGGTGTAATTCTAGTAGGACTTATCAAATCTAGGTTTCTAGGGTAAGTGGTATTAGGTCCATTGAGAGCCAAGGGTAGAGATGGGAGTAGAGATGAGGATATTTGACCTCATACCACTAGCCATTCTAGCCTTTAGAAAGCCCTAGGCAATTGCACTAATCACACTTACACTAGCTACTTAGATCTCACACTCACTTGTAGGAGGAGGGAGGTGAATGTAGGAATAAAGGGGGATAGCTAGGGATCCACTAATTGGACCTAGGAGCCAATCCTAAGATTGCCACATACACTCCAATTCCTCCTAGAAGCTAAGTGTCATCAAACATCTCAAAGCAAGCAATCCATGTTATAAGCACAAACCACATGCAATAAAATAGGAAATGAGATACAAGCAAGAGGCAATCATCATAGATAGAAATTATGTTCATTACAAGCCATTTTCCCCCAACATGGTATCAAAGTCACATTTTAACCCCAAACAGCCCACCACTAGGGGCTTAGCTAGACATAGTCAAAGAAATAGTAAAAGAGAGGGGAAAAAGAGGAAGAAACACTATGGAGCTTGGGGAAGTGGCCTTCTTCTTCACCTCCTTGCTGCTATGGACGACCTCCCTCCTCTAAGGGTGCAGGTGAGCATGAAAATATGGGGGGTTATGGTAGAAAACCTAAAAAACTAGGTCTCCAAGGTGGAATGGAAGTAGAAATGGTGGATGGAGAGCACAAATGCAAAATAAATGCACTAGATGCTCAAGGAGGAGTAATGAAAGCTTGGAGCAACTGTGGGGTGTCCAACCTTCGTGCCCCAGCCGCCACCTAGGTATATATAGGTGGTGGTGGAAGCACTAGGGTAACTAGGGGTATTGTGGTGAAAACAGTGTAAAAAAGTGTTAGGTTTTAGGTGGCAGCACGGCTGTGCTGGTCAGCACGACCGTGGTGGGTAGAGGTGAGAACGGCCGTGGTAGGTGAAGTGTGAAATCACAGGTTGGATGGGTGAAAATGAAGGTTGGTAGCATGGCCGTGTTGGGAAACACGGGCGTGGTGGTGGCTAGGTAGAACGGTCGTGCTGGGCAGAACGACCGTGGTGGAGGAGTTTCAAGGAGGTCATTCCACAGAGTACGCTCGTTCTGATCTTCATCTAGCATGGTTGTGCTGGGCAGCACGACCATGGTGGGGTCTTCGTGGAATGGCCGTGCTGGTCAGCACATCTTTGGTGGCTGAGTTGCGGAGTTGTCAATCAACCTGTAACTTTTATGTAATTGCCAGCACGGCTGTTCCTTGGCACCACGACCGTGTTGGGGTCTTCAAAGGCTAAAATAGCCTCAAACTCATTATCAAAGGACTTCTTTGCTTGGAATTGAAACTTGGCCATTGGGGTAGGTTGAGAAAGCTCTTGGGGCCTTCTTTGGACCCCTCCAAGCCTAGGGAAACCCTAGATTCAACCATTTTCTTTCCCATCCATCAAGTAGTGGCCAAAGTACCTATAAAACATGCAAAAACTATCCATAAGTGCATTTGACAATAAAACACATATTGAGGGAAATTAACTTGCAATCTAACTTGTTTAGATGTGATAAAAGCACAAAAAGGCACAAGATGAAGCCCTAAAATAGGGATACATCATGGTCTTGGCAGTGACTTAGTGCATGTGCTTCACCTCTCTCCTCTCCTCTTTCACAAACCATTCATGAACTCAGCACTGACCATACAAACTTCAAATATAAAGCATAGAAACACGAGTTGTCCATATGTCCTTCATGTCATTTTGGGTAAACCGTTTCATGTTGGTGTTAATCAAAGATGACTAGAAGTGTTGTTTCGCTTTCATGCATTCACTCTTATGCTTCAAACCACACTAGATGACCCACTTGGCTATAGAAAGGGTAAAGTGAGCTAGATTTGATGTTTTCTAGCTCAATGGGTGTGAAAGAGAAAGAAAGAATTGTAGTAAGATTTTGGAGTGCTTTTACACACTCATCTTTTCTTTATTTGAATGCTCTTAAATAGGAGCATCCTTTTATTTTATTTTTTTGCTTTTCTTTTTCTTTTGTTTTCTTTTTCTTTTCCCTTGGTGTAGATAGGGCATATAGTGGATAGAGTGAAGCGGGGAGGTTGAGATGTGGCCACCCCAAACTATTGGGGGGTCAACGACTTCTATGTGCACTTTGGCATCTTTTCATGAGGCGGAGAGGTATGAAGGTGGTGAAAGAATAGTCGGATCAAAGAAGGGTCATTAGTGTAGTTTCCAACATAAGTTTTCCTGCATGAAAGCTAATCCAACACTTCACCAAATGATATCACACCACATGATAGAACAACATAACAGTCACATTTCTACCAAGTGATTCCATAGGCTTTAAGCGCTTGTAGCTTGCTCAATTCATTATTCAACCAAAGCATTCACAAACTTAAGAGAGGTGGTGCACATGTAAAAAGTCAACAAACAAGACCATATATCAAAAAGATCTAAGAAAGTGGCATGCATTTGTCAAAGGATTAAAAACATTTCATTTCAAACAGTGGAGATTAAGTCACAACATACTTTTAGGGCAAGAACATTTGAGTTTGGGCAAAATTGGCCAAAATGGTGCCAATTTTCATTAAATCACATCTAAACCTACTCTAGGGAAATTTAAAACATAAAGCAGCAAATCCTAGTTAATATGCATAAGAAATTACCAAAAACTACATGAGAATGCAATGCATGAAATGGAAGAGCAAATTTTTTGAAAAATTACACAAAAATGCATGAAATTAGACTACATGTATGCATGAATGCAAGAAAAAGAAAATCTACACTAAGTGAGTTGAAAAATCAAGCAAACACGATCAGGTGGGACATGCAACTTGTCAAAATAAGCTGAAAACTGAGGGCTTACCGCCCTACCATCCTAAACTTTTGAACCATGTTGTCTTCAACATGAAACTAAAGCATAGGGGTGATAGGGTAGAAGTCAAGGCTCTGGTGGTGTGGGGTCCTGTGATGGGCCAGACTGAGGAGGAGGTTGCTGGTAGTAATGGCCCCAGTAGTCCTCCTGTGGAGGCAGGTATGTCTCCTGGTAGCCAGAAGTTAAACCCCAAAAATCCTCCCCCCATTGGGGGTTTCTTTGTATCTGCGCATGCTGGTAGTGGTACATGTGGTTGATTTGATGATGCATCTGTTGCTGATCCAACCACATGTCCTGTTGCATCTTCTGAATCCCCTCCAACTGTGCATGGATAGATGCCATGTCATATGCATTTGTCAGAGGCGGCTACGCATCAAAATCTTCCATTCTCGGTCTAGTGCGACGTGGCTGCTCAAGTGACCGTTGTTGCTCTGGCACATTTGTCTCCCCCTCTTCATTATGTAAGGCTACACTTGGTGCTCTGTACCCCTCTCTAGGGGTCCTTTCCTCATAGCGTGATAACAAATCTAAAAAGTCATCTGCAGGCCCTACATCTCTAAGAAGAAGGGTAGTGTGGTATGGGAGTTCCAGGGTGACACCAGGGTAGCCGGGGTTTAGGACATAGATTTTTTTTTATCTTTAAGGGATATCATTTGGGACCTCATAAGATAGTTTAGATCTACATATGTGTTTCCATCTACCTTGGTAAGTCCCTCTAGATTGCATCCCAATGCCTTTGCCAAAGTGGTGACAATCCCTCCCATGATGAATGGATTTTTACTCTTGGATGGGATTGTCTTCAAGTGATCAATCACCATGGCACCAACGTTCACAAACCCCTGACTTACAACTATGTCCATAAGAAATAAGTCTTTCTGAGAACTGGATCCTTGATTATCATAGTGGCCAAACAAGGTGTTTGCTAGCACCTTTTGCAAGTATCTCAAGAAAGGGTTGTAGATCTTGCTCGTTTTGGATTTCCCTGCAGAAAAAGGTAGATTGGCCCATGATTGTCTTCCACATCTTGGAGTAATATGCTCTACCATTCTTGTCAAATCTTCCCTCGTTGAATCTCTTTGCCATTTCTAGATTGGGGGCAAAGATTGCATTGATCTGAGAAGCCTTGAGGACATGTGTTGAGCAGTTTAACTTGAACCTAATAACATCCTCTCCTTAGTACTTAACCTTCGCTAAGGTTGTGAAGAACTCATGAGTAATCTCCAAATATGTTTCTTCAACCGTAGTTAAAATCTTGTACAGTCCACAACGTCGTAAATGACTCTCAAATGCAAAGTTGATCGCTATGGCTTCCATTGTGGGAACACATGCATATCTGGTGGGAATCACCCTTCTTGTCATGCACTTGGGATGGAGGGGTCTCATTGCCTCCTTTCTTGCTATTCCTCTGCCATAAGTGGTTCCTTCTGGCTGCTTTCCCACCCATGTTAGTCTGTCCTCCTCTAGCCTTGACAAGATGTCCACCAGTTCGTCCTCTAATTCCTCTCTCTCATTGTCATCCACCTCTTCATCTTCATAGGTGTGTGACCCTAAACTTGTGTCCAAGTTCAAGGGCACTCTTTCATTGCTTCCACTGGGTTGGGCTGATGATGTTGAATGCCTTACTGGAGCTGGTCGTGGCGGCAAGCATGAGGAAGATGCCTCATTAGTTTTCTTGGTTCTTCACTCACAATCCAGTGCATTGACTTTGATTGAATCCACAATGTTTTCCAGCTCTTCTTCTTCTTCCTCCTCCTCTTCCCCAGAGTTGTTGTAGTTTGGATCCGAGAAGTGCTTGTTGGAGGAAGAGTGGAGTCGAGAGGTGCTCATCGATGCCGATTGTCCAAAAGAACATGAAATTGAGTTGGACGGCGAGGAGGCGCTGCCGGATTGCTGTGAACCGGGTGCCCGGTTGGATCATCTTTTTCTTCCGGTGAGGTTGCTTGTAGTAATCTCTACTCCCCTCTTGATGGCCTTGCCCATGCCCTTCATTCTTGCAAGACTGTTTGGTGAAAAACGGAGTTAGAACTAGAAAAATGCAGCTCCTGGCTGTAGGGGCAAAATCGGCTTGACGGTGGAGAAATCGGTGGAGTTGGACAGTGGAAATCAAAACTAAAGGTTAGGGAAAGCGATTAGGGACCAAAGGAAACTCAAATCCGGAGTTTGGGAGCAAGAGGAGGTGATTTGGGGGTGTTGGGAACTCGCCCTAGCTGCCTGGAGTCACGGCACGGCCGTTCTAGGATGCAAAAATGAAACAAGGGTCGTGCTGGGTCGGGTTGAATTAGGTTATTTAAGTGGTTTTTCTGGGCCAGCACAGCCGTTCTGGCCAGCACGACCGTTTTGGTCAGCACGACCATGCTACTAGCGGCCAAAATTTCAAAACAACTTGTTTGTTCCGTTCCAGCACAATCGTTCTGGCCAGCACGACCGTGCTTCCAGTGGACAAAAATTTGAAACAACCTATTGTTTTAACCAGCACGACTGTTCCATTCCATCACGGCCGTGCTGCCCTTTATCAGTTCAAAATCTCCCAAATTCATCAACCCTTTTAGAAACTCAACATTTAATCCTCTTGAATGATTTCTCTTGATGGAAAATCCACCACGCTGATTGAATGTGCCTCAATCCTCAACTTGATCCTGTCCGACCTGTCATTTCATCAAAACTAAAAACAAAAACTATCAAGCACAAGTGTGCGTGTGTGTGTTTTGTGTAAAAGAAAACAAAAGTATCGAAAAGTAGGGTTCGAGAATCTCAAACCACGTGGGTTGCCTCCCACTAGCGCTAAATTTTACACCTTCAGCCGAGCTTATTGATCTTTTACTTCTTTCATTTCTTCGGGATCCTCAAGGCATCCTTGTAGTAGATTCCTTTCTCATTTGCTTCCAAGCACATTTCTTCATCGAATTGTTCTTCTACAAGCATAACAATATCAAAACTTTGATTGGCCTTATCCGGGCCGACTTCAACAACTGGTTTCAATCTTTGTCCGTTGACGGTAAACTCTTTCGCACCTTCTTTCTCACATATCACAACATCCCCAGATGTTTATACTTTCTTGATAAGATAGGGACCTTCCCATCTAGACTAAAGTTTTCCAAGAAAGAACTTCATTCTTGAATTGTACAACGATACCCACTTTCCGGGCTCAAATTTCTTCTTTCTAATCATCTTATCATGAAGGAGCTTGGTTCTCTCCTTATAGCTTTTTGACATCTCATACGCCTCATGGCGCATTTCCTCCAGCTCATTAAGTTGAAACTTCCTCTCCATTCCAACGTTTTCACCATCAAGGTCCTTAGTCTTCAAAGCCCATAATGCCTTGTGTTGCATTTCAACCGACAAATGGCTGCTTTTTCCATAGATGAGCTTGAATGGGGTAGTGCCAATCAGGGCTTTGTATGCAGTCTGGTATGCCCATAAAGCTTCATTGAGATGGAGTGACCAATCCTTACGGTCTGGTCTCACTGTTTTCTCTAAAATAAGCTTTATCTCCCGATTGGCCAACTCAACTTGGCCACTAGTTTGAAGATGATAAGGGGTGTCTACTCGGTGGTTTACCCCATGCTTCTTAAGCAATCCCTCAAAAGTGTGGTGAATGAGGTGACTTTTGTCGTCACTTATCATGGCTCTAGGAATGCTAAAACAACTGAATATGTTCAATTTCATAAAGTCACACACCACCTTGTGATCATTAGTCTGGGTTGCAACAACTTCTATCCATTTCGACACATAATCCACGACGACCAAAATGTAGACATACCCAAAGGAAGGTGAGAAAGGACCCATGAAGTAAATTCCCCAATACATCAGACACCTCCACCACAAGAATGGGTGATAGAGGCATCATGTTCCTTTTGGAGATAGTGCCCTCCTTTTGGCATTTTAAGCATCTTTTACAAAACTCATGTGAATCTTTGAACAAGGATGGCCAATAAAATCCACATTGAAAAACCTTTGCAGTCGTGCATTTTCCTCTAAAATGACCTCCACATATCCTGAAGTGTAACATGGAGTGGATATCTTGTTGTTCTATTTTTGGCACACATCTTCTTATTAGTTGATTAGGGCAATATTTAAAGAGGTGAGGGTCATCCCAAGCATAATTCTTGACCATGGCAAACAACCTTTTGCTCTCCTCCCTAGTCCATGTGCTAGGTATCCTCCCACTAGCTAAGAAATTGGCTATGTGTTGATACCATGGCCTTTGAGTGGATGAAAGAAGGAAGAGTTGTTCATGTGGCATTGTTTCCTTAATTTGACTTGTTTCATCAAAGGGGTAGTCAATCCAGGAGAGATGGTCGGTAGTGCCATTTTCCACTCCCTTCTTATCTACAATCTCTACATCAAACTCTTAAAGTAATAGAATCCATCTGATCAACCTTAGCTTTGAATCTTTCTTTGACATAAGATACTTGAGTGCATCATGGTCCGTATATATCACTACTTTATTTTGTAAAAGATATGAGCAAAATTTGTCAAGAGCAAAGATGACGGCAAGCAACTCTTTCTCGGTCGTCATGTAATTTCTTTGTGCTTCGTCTAAAGTCTTGCTCGTGTAATAGATATCATGAGGAATCTGGCCAACTCTTTGGCCCAACACATCCCACACTGCCATGTCGGATGCATCGATCATAATCTCGAATGGCAAAGAGAAATTTGGGGGCTGCATGATCGAAGCAGAAATAAGTCTTTCCTTCAAGTGAATGAAAGCTTCAATACACTTGTCGTCAAAATGAAATTCAACATCCTTTTCAAGTAAGTGACATAGAGGTCTTGAGATTTTACTGAAATCCTTGATGAAGCGGCAATAGAAACTGGCATGTCCCAAGACTGGACATGTCTTACGGTGGAAGGAATGGTGAGAGTAGAAATGAGGCCCACTTTGGCCTTGTCAAGTTCAATTCCATCTTTTGAAACTTGGTGACCCAAGACTATGCCTTCGGGTACCATGAAGTGACTCTTTTCCCAAGATAGAACTAGTCGAACCTTCACACATCTTTCAAGCACAACAGCTAAATGTAGCAAGCACTCATCAAATGTCTTACCAAAAATTGAGAAATCATCCATGAATACTTCCAAAGACGAATCAAGCATATTCTGAGACACACACCTCTGAAAAGTGGAAGGAGCATTACACAACCCAAATGGCATTCTCCGGTAGGCAAAGGTGTCATTCGGGCAAGTGAATGTCGTCTTCTCTTGATCTGCAGGATGCACGACAATTTGGAAATATCCAGAATATCCATCAAGGAAACAATAGAAGCTTTGTCCTGCTAGTCTCTCTAGAATCTGATCAAGAAATGGGAGGGGGTAGTGGTCCTTCTTTGTCTTCTCATTGAGCTTTCTGTAATCAACACACATTCTCCATTTTAACTGTTCTCTTACTGGCATAAGCTCACCATCGACATTCTCTGCAACAGTGATCCCACCCTTCTTGGGTACAACTTGGATGAGGCTCACCCATGTACTATCAGAAATGGGGTAGATTATCCCGACATCAAGCAATTTCACAACTTCTTGGGTCACAACCTCTTTCAATTTTGGATTCAACCGCCTTTGCATTTGGCGGGTCAGCCTTGCATCATCCTCTAAATAGATCATGTGTACACAGATGGATGGATCAATACCCCTCAAGTCAGCTATAGACCATCCAATGGCTTGGATGTTCTTATTCAAGACTTTCATTAATGCTTCCTCTTATTCTGGTGAGAGAATGGAAGAAATGATCACCGGGAGGGTGTCATTTGCCCCTAGAAAAGCATACTTCAAACCTTATGGAAGTGATTTCAGCTCAAGAGTGGGCGGTTCTTCAAGAGAGTTCTTTAATGGTTTAGAGATAGAAGGGAGGTCTTCATTTGCAACCACCGAGGCTAGCTCATTCTCTTCATCATCTTCCTCATCATCATCGGGGAACTCAATTATTGACTTTAGACCTCTACCTTGAGTGGCAGTTTGAATCCACGTAGGTAGGCATTCTTCCACAATTTCATCAAGACATTCAAGGAGATAGCAATATTCTTCAGTCGCCCTTATCACCTCGGTCGTGGCTGATGATTTAAAGATGTTCAATCGGATCTTCATGTGCATGAATGTCACATACATCATACCGCTCCTCACATGAATAATCGCATCTGCTGTGGCTAGGAAAGGTCTCCCCAAGATGACAGGAACCCTCCTTGCGTCTTTTTCCATGTCTAAGACAATGAAATCGGCGGGGAAGAAGGCGAACGTCTCATCATCAATACATTGGAATAGGTCAAAACTCAGTGGAAGAACCTAAAGAAGGAATTTGCAAAGTTGAAGCTTGTGACCAACAAGAGTGGTGTTTGAAAGGATGATACCAGGAACAAGCCCATACCATCTAACACCTTGGAGTGGAGGGGGGCACTTACAGTATGTAGAATAATAAACTGACACAACATTCATGAGTTGTATTTAAGTTTATCCTCCAATTAAAATTGTTTGACTATAGGGAAACAAGGATCTAGCAAGATTGATTAGTTGATCCTTCTACCATTGCCATGACATTTAGTTGATGGGGGAGGAAAATTTCTGGAGGCCACCACACAATGTCTTTAGTGAACAAACAACTATCTTCTGACGTTACCTCTGAGGATGATGATGTTTTTGTTGACTTATATGCATCTTATACTCCTGTCAATGTATATAGCACCAGAGTTGCAATAGACATGGGCTATTTTGGCACCCACAGTGAGGGAGAATTTTGAAATAGATAACCAAGGTGTTGGGGCAAAAACTCTTCCTAGACACAGGTGTAGGAAGTGAGCATCAATGACATCTAAGCGATGTACACTATCTAGTGATGTGGTATCCGAACTCGCGAAGGTGTCTATGAAGGTTCACAAGTTAGGCACCAGGATGGCCACCCTAGCCATTGAAATGAAAGAGTTTGCAAGAATTTTGCATCCTTTACATGAAACTTTCCCAGATGTCGCTAGACCTATTTTTGAAAAGGATACAACCAACCATAGTATCTACCTCAGCCTCCAACATACCCCACACAAAGTTATAATATGGATGCAAGACCTTTGGAAAAGGTCCCACAGAGCTAATGCAACACCCCCACCTTTGATGCATCCCTCTTTTGTGTCGTCTCAGCAGGGATTAGCTTCATAGTCCCCCACCCCTTCACCTTTCAGCACCACATCAAGTATGCTGTCCATGTGACATATTGGAAGTGATGATGTTGGCATAAGCGGGAATAACATAGGCCACACACCATAGTCAAACACTTGCATGATACAATTCAAGAAGCTCTTCCCAATTTTGATACCATTTTCAATCAATAGGCCACACACCATAGTCAAACTCTTGCATGATACAATTCAAGAATCTCTTCCCAATTTTGATACCATTTTCAAATATCTCGATCAGTTATTTTTTGTATTACTTTCTAAGTTTGGGAACATCAAGTACATTTGATTATTGATGTAATATTTACTACCATAGAAAACACTTCAATTTGATTTTCCTATCTACTTTTGAAGTATTTTTGTTTATGCACCCTCATTCATTTTATCTTAGGCTTATTTTTCATTTTAATTGTAGGCATCATGGCTAGTAGTGACCATACACGTACACTAGACTTGATTACAAAAATTTTGGATATCGCATCTGGGCCAGCAAATCGCATTATTGATGACATAGCTAACTCAATAGTGACCTCCATCATGGACAATCCCAATGACAATGACATGCAACATCCAATACCTAGGTCAGTTAGTATTAGGAATGGGCACTAAAAGGTTTTAGAGAATCATAACCGGGCATGAATAGAGGGAATATGACATGTACTAAATGCTACTATAGACTATTTTAGCCCTAGTGGACAAGGTTGAGAGTTGTGGCTTATTACAAAGCAATAGAGGTATCTCATCAGTCGAGGTTGTATGCTACTTCCTACAGAAGGTTGGTCATGGACATACCAATCATGTTTTAGCTAAGGACTAAATTCACTTTAGTGAGACCATAAGTAAAAAGTTCAACAAAGTATTGTACAGGGTGTGTGCCTTGTGTCATGAATATGTTGTGATGCAAACTACAACCACAATGTCACACCGTCGCATCTTGGAAAGTCCAAAAGTCTACCCTTACTTAAAGGAAATACTTATGACCACAAACTGTGATGCATGCCAAAATTTATTTTGTAAGCTAAATCCTATATTGTCTTGTTTTAGGATGCCATTGGGGCAAATAATGGGACACACATCCCAATTTTGGTGAAATGTGATGAGAAAACCCATGAAAAATAGAAAATAGTTTGTTTCACTAAATGTCATGGCTGCAATAGACTTCTCCAAGGAGTTTACCTATGCCCTGACGGGGTGGGAGGGCTCTGCAGTAGACTAGAGGATCCTACAATCAACCATAACCACAGGTAGTTTCAAAGTACCCACCAAAAAGTATTACCTAATTGATGTAGGATACACCAACACCCATTAGTTCCTTGCACTATATAGAAACACAAATTACCATATAGCTGAGTAACGGGGAAACATACACACATACAACAACAAGAAGGATATGTTCAACTGTGGACACGCACAATCACATAATATTGTTAAAAGAACATTCAGTGTGTTGAAGAGGGGGTTTTCTTACATAATAAAAGGTGTGATATATCCCATGCATTCACAGTGATGCCTAATACTGGCATGTTGTAGTCTCCACAATTTTATACAACACCAAAATGATAGTGACGTTATTATGGATAGATATGCAGAAAATAATTCATCAATTATCCTCCCAGACATTGGGATCGACTTGAGCTCCCTCCAGCAAACAACTTAGGACGATGCTCAAGAGGGTGATGTATTGTGTGAAAGCATTTCTAGTTTAATTTGGCAAACTCTATGACCTTGATTTGTACTTGGTATCATTTATGTATTATTTCTAAATCATCCCTCACTTGACATGTGTTATAATCTTCTTCCCATACCATCCTTATATTTTTTTGGTACAATATTATTATACCTCCTATTAAAAGTATCACATTAGCTTCCTTATGTTTTCTTACAATGGATAATGGAATGACCTCGAGTCCATGTGGCCTCTAATGCATCATATGAGTCTCAACGGATGCCATGGATGCTGCTAATGGACGTATTGAAGACAACAACCCCACATATTGTACAAATGGTAGAGGTCTTGTTCAAACCAGACATTGTATGATGTTGCCCACACATGCATAGAGAGTACAACATATTGTGACCACTGTTACTACAATTTGGGATGCACTAGTAACACAACATACATATGCACGCAATGAACAGAAGCATTGATCTGCTTGTTGCAACTTTGTATGTTCAACAAGAGCAGACACGGATTGGTTAGTAACCAAAATTATGACTCTAATGAGGAGACACCAAAATCTTCATGAACAACTTTACCTACTGACATATAGTGCCTCTTCAATTGAAGATGAGGGATACAATGCAACATAGTTGTAATATACTTTGTCATATCAAAATAGACTTCAGTTGTATGTTAGAATACTCATTTGTCATTCCTAAGTTTTGATTTGAAATCCATGGTATGAACCCTACATTATATTACTAATGCACAAAAAAATTAGATTTCAATGGATGCATCTAAAGTTTGGAGGTGTCTTTGTGGTAATGTTTTTGCATTGCCAATTAACAGGAAAGATGTGGGGTTATATGACTTTGGCATTCTCAGTGAAAGGTCAGTTGAAATATATTACATATGTTCTACCAGACAAGTGTAATAGTAAAACCATAAACAATATGTTGCACTACTAAGTATATTACACGTTCCTTGTCATTAATTGGAACTTGAGAATACATTTTTGAGAAAAGACCAGTGCAAATACTTCCATTGGGCAGTCAATCTTCCCCAACAACCCATTCTCTACAGGCTGAGATTAAGTTACTACCTAACGAGTGCAAGTCGGTGTGCGACTAGGAAATCAACATGAAGGACTTTGTTGAAATCCATCACAACATTGAATATGTTTACACATCTAGAAAGTACGAGTTTGAAGTTCTAGAAATCACAGTTAAAAAGTTGGAGGAAATTTGTAGTCTTCTCTTGGACATTCCTTCACCTCTGATGACTCCATAAGCTTGAATGGAAGAGTTAGATATAGATGGATGATATTTAATTCCTACACTCAGACATCTGATCATGTTTGTTGTTAAAGTTACATTATAAGCTTGCTAATTTTTCTATTTTAATGTTTGAATTATCACTATCGTAACTGTTAGAATGTTTATGCAACACAAACTTACACTTGAAATGTATTAAGCACATAATTGGTCATATGGCTGGACCGGATAGGAGGTTGTATGTTGTTTTCACATTATGTCTTCACATTTGAATTATCATATTGTACCCGCATATTTGTGAAATGCATCGTTACGATTGAAATATATTGCATATGTAATTGGTAATATGGCTGGGCAAGGCACAAGGTTGTATGGTATATGGTATATGGTGTAGGGAGATCAATAAAATCTTACTTAATGCGATGAGAAATCAATATGACATGGGGAGATGTGTTGATAGAACATACTCAAGAGGCTTGGAGGGAGACATTGTGTGACTTTCAAAACATAACGGAAGTCCCTTACATATATTTCGACAAGGTGAAAACCCGACAGAAGAATCTCAGGAGAGATCTTATTAGACAAATCATTTCATTTTGGGAAATGCATCGGCTACTCATCCCTTAGTCATGCAACAAGCAATTTCACACAACTTTATGACGACTCACCACACTTACCCACTAGGAGTTGCATTACACACGAATAATGTTGAAAACATAAATGATGCAGTTGTAAGAGTAGGTGGTAAAGGCAATGAATGAATTTACAAGAATGACTATTAAAAAATTGTGTGCCAACTTTAGGGTGTACTTTTTATGTTTATTTCATGCATTTCAAACCGTATTTGTTATGATGATTATGAACTAGTACTTGTTCAAGTTGATGTTAAACAATTGCCTATGTATATAACTATATGTTAACTATTTTTCATGGTTTGTGTTAATTATTTTGTTGTTATTATCATTATGGGATCAAACTTGTATTTTTCTATAATTTAAACATGTTATTATCTAGATGTCACGCTCCAAGATTGAAAAATATGTAATGGCCAAACTTCTGTGCAAGTGTTGTGAGCCTTCACACTCCCATTCTCCATGGATGCATACCCTGAATAGGCCACAGATGCAAAACAAGCAATTATGAGGTTGCTCGCCTTGTTCGTCATTTCCCCTGGTATTTGATTGGCCAAAAGACGACGTCAAGCAAGAGGACAAGGCAACATTGTAGGAAGATTGTGTTGTCTAATGGGGTGATTACGGTGATGCCATAAAGAGGGCCAACTAAGATGGTCCTACTTGGGATCAACCTAAACCTTCCCCGCCACCGCAGATGGGTCAGCATAATGGTTGGTCGCCAGTTTAGAATGATTGTGGGTGTGTCTATTGAGGCATCCACCATAAGCTATTGTAACAGTCAAAAGAAGTCAAAGGATCCTTTTGGTAGAGATATTCTTGACTTTATCGGTTGATGGATTCAATGAAGATGGTAACATGATGCAGTCTGCTTATGTTTGGCTAACCATTTCCAAAAAATAATAATTTTGTATCATGTTATTGTCTTCACTTGATTCATCAACTAGTAGTCAAAATTCTCATTAACAAATAGAATATTTACTTCTTTTGACTGATGTAACAACTCATGGAGAATATCTAGCTTGCCACAAGAACTCATAAGATGTCGTCACTCCAACCTTTCCATATTTGACCATTATGTAGTCATCCCATGATTATTTTTTATTTCCATGTTTTACATTTCAAATCATCTACACTCTATTTTTATGGAAAATAGAACTTTTTGTCGATGTGAATGTCAATGTGAATGACAAGTGTAAATTGGTAATTTTGAGTTCTTGTCTATGTAGTAATTTAAAAGGTATTTTATTGCTTGTTGTACATCTTACTAACATTGATATGGTATATCAAGTAAACTAATCCTTGTATTTTTTGTTTCCCATCTTGTAATTTCAAATACATCCTCTTGAGTGGCTAGTTCAATGCAATCATATTTTTTTATTAACAAACACATACATTGCTAACATTGATATCTTTTCAAACTATGTCAGTTGCTTCTCGATAAAATGAATCAGTTTCAATGGGACGACGAGTCAGATGCACCACTTGGCACAGTCTTAGGATGTTAGTACTTTTTAGACCTAATGCACCGACCATTTCTATGTCAAGCTTGGCATGATGCCCTTTGTGAATTCCACACATTAATAGGGAGGACTGACGTCAACATGAACATGTTTAAGGTGTGGTGGAGAGTGTTGACAATTGTAGATGTCATTCCAAGAACCTTCTACACAAGTCCTCGCACATACCCACAGGGACTACAACAACTCGACCAAGAGGGGACCTCTCAACCATGTGCAACAGTGGTTGATGAGGGAGAAAAAACACAAAATGATGTTGTTGGGGGCACTGGTGCTGCAGACAATATTATAGAATATATAACAAGATGTAATGAACCTTAATCTATAATCAAGAAATGTTTTCTAATTTAATTTATTTTATATTGGGTACTTGTATGCATACTTTCAGACTAGTATATCATATCACCTGCAGACTACAGAATCCTAACCCCAAACCAAATAGGGGCAAAGTGTCTCTACTAGCTAGGAGGAAACCTCAACTACAAATAGGACCCCTTGGAATACAACCCATGGTTAGCCAAGCACTATAAATGTCCCTATACTATAGTTGAGAGAGATTTTGGTCCTACAAGACTCCATCTACTCTCATGCACTTAATCACTTACTACATCCATTAGAGTAAGTAGGAGGTTTGTAAGAGAGATAGTCCTACATGTATATCGTGTGAGGCTCTCACTTACTCTACCACCAAATCTCTCTTTCTACCATAAAGATGAAGATTCTATCTCTTGGTTAAGAGAGGTAGAGAAGAAGAAGGGAAAGAGACCCTTGGTGAAAAGCTTCTCCTTGGTGAAGGTGAAGTCAAAGGCAGAAGATCAAAGTCAAGAGTGGGTAAGTCCTTGAAGGAGGAAGACTTGTTGCAAGAGTGGGTAAGTCCTGGGAGAAGGCCAAAGACTCATTGCATGGGTAGGTAAGTCCTTGGTAAGGTGGAATACTCGTCATCATGGATAGGTAAGTCCTTTATAATGGTTGTTGTTTCCTTGACCCAAAACGGAATGCTAGTTTATCCCTTGACCTAGAATAGGGTGGTCGAATGTTATAACTCTTATAATGGAATTTAAGGCGTGAGACATGGTTGAAAATCCTTGATATTGACCCATTTAGGTAGTGGGTGTACATTTCCTAGTTTGGAGGTTGGAACCACTATAAAGAACTTGTGTTATTTGGTATATAATCAATCTCTCACCTCTTTGCTATGCATGTTTGGTTGCTATTAAAGTTCATGCTTGCAATATTCACTAGTACAAATACTACCTTTAACGTCAGTTAAAATGGACTTTTTACGTTGGTTTCCAAGCGACACTCAAGTGGGCGACACTAAAGGTAGAAGCTTACAACGTCAGTTCCAAAACTGACTACACAGAGCCAGCCCCAATTGCAACCCAAAAAGAACCGACATTGGTAGGATCCATAGTCATTAGTTATATACAGAAAACAAATGCCTCTCTCCATACCCGAAAAAAATTTGCCCCGGGTTAGGATATACTTGTCAGTTATTTTAGTAAAAACTGACTACTAACTCCCTTTCCAAACAAAAAGTGTTTGGTTTATAGCCGTTGATTCAGAGTAAGACCGACGATATAGCCACAAATTGTCATCGGTTATGATTTCATAAACCAACGCCTATCTCCATACCCGAAAAAAATTGGCATGTGTTAGGACATAGTCGTCGATTTGTTATAAATAACAAACGACGTAGACCTTCATCGATGGTTCTTATAAATAACCGACGACTAAGTGTCATTTTTTAATGCCATCTTGCAGGCCTATTGTTCAGCTGGTTAGCAGGATGCAGAACCTATAGTTCTTTTAAACTGCAGGTTTACAACATCCTGTGATTTCAGCCTAACAACAGGCCATAAACCTGCAATAAAAAGATGATCAAGACTATATATACTTCATGTGATTCACACACATGTATAAACACAATTAATTCATTCATATGATTCGCACACATGTAGAAACATGCAGTTCCATTCATTCATCCATTTTCACATTCACACAAATGTCGAAGCACATTCATTCATTCATCTTCACATTCACACCCATGTATATAGATCAAATTTCAATAAGACAATTCATAAAAAGTCATTCACACATGTATATATAAACACAACATATATATAGAAATAATGACACCAAAGTTTAGAAATGTCATTATTTATCTCAGCACCCCAATCATAATAAAAAATTGCCTCCCTTTCAAAGGCTTTTGCCCATTGTTCTCTTATGTCATCTAATTGTTCTATCGTATAGGGCATATGTACATCTAATATCTTTTCCCATGTATTGAAGTTACTAGCTTTATACATCTACATAGAGAATGACATATATATAATTAATAAGTTTGATATTTTCATATTATCTAATGAGACTATATTGATGATAATCAAGACTATATATTACATGTTGTATGTTTTTGATGTCTTATTTTATATCTGACAATCATGTCCGTATAACGCATCATGTAGTATCCACATGCCCAGTCATTGTTTTATACAACACACTATAAATTTCAGCATACAAAATGTTGATAAATAAAAATAAGCATAGTTCACATAAATAAAATATGCATTGGAGTCAGGAAACTACATCCACATTCTTCCAAACTATCACTTTCTTTTTATTGTCCATGTTTCCTTAAACATTTTTAAAACCTTTAAAATCCCTATATGTTAATGTAACACATTGAATTGCATTTGTAAATAGTCATGTAATAATAGATGTTAACGGGTATAAATATATTTTTTTCTCACGTGTATAATGCCCTTTTCAAATCGTGTCTCGAACGGTCTAATATGTTCCCTTTAGGATCTAGATAATATACATTCAACATCTTGGGGACAAGAACCAGCGACTCCCAATGCTTACCTCTAGTGATAAGAAAGTAAAAAAATATATAACTTAAAATCCAAAATGAAATATAATTTTCTTAAGTAAAAAAATATAAGCAAAGTAAACTTACCCAACATCATATGGAGCTATTATAATGCTCTTTTTCTTTTCACCAAAATATATAAAAGTGATAGATCAGTATAAGGTGTAGGGTCTTCATTTACAAGACTAATCAAGGATGGAACTAGAAATCCCACATGAGTCATTGAAAAATCTTTACAGAACCTATGTAAGTGGTTGCAAAATATATATGACGTGTGCATTAATATATAAGAAAATAGATCACCATATATAAAATGAGGTATATAGATAAATAAGATTTCACCATATCCATAGTTCTATCATAGATGAATTCAGCCAAGTGTAATGAAACAACTCCAAAATATCTTGTAGAAATATATTATTATCGTATGATTAGCCTATAGCATCCTCTTCCATAGAAACACTAATAGGTGAAGTTTTAGAATGTTCACCTATACATATTGACATACCCCTGCATTGAGGACCTATCGAGTTGAATAGGTCCTTTACAAGCCAACTAGGTACTTGAGGAAGAGGTGGAGGTGGAGGAGGATGAGATATAGCGGGTTTCTTCCCTTTGTCCTGCATATATAATTTCATATCAATTTTTATGTATATACATATAACAATTAACGTAATGTAAATTTACCATACATGATCAGTATAGATGACTCACGTTTCGGGCTACAAGACCACTCTGCCTTCTGCTTCACCAAGTGTGTCAGCATCTGGGTGGGCATATGGCAATGGATGATGCCTCCAAGTGGGGAAGTCAAGCCTCGGGCTCACATGAACCACACCATCAGGTTATGGAGTGCCATGAATCATGTGCCCAGGAAGGCGTGGGTAAGCCTCTCCCTCTATAATGACGTATTCTTTCAATTTTAGATGGCATGGCTTCAACCCGTACAAATTTACATAAAGTATGTTATATATATACCTAAACATATCATCTTGAAAAGACTAGCTACTATGTCATAAAAATACTTACAGTGGATATGCTAGACGGTGGGTCTAAAGGATTACTCCCAACCACCTCTACAGGATTACTCCCAACCACCTCTATCATAGGGGAAGAGCAGTACGACACATGTATTGTCTGAGTGGCAGCCTGAGATTCATGCCACTTGCTCATTGCTTCCTGGACTCTCTTATCAATTAACTCATATACCTATACATGGCCAAAAGAAACACTTTTTGATTCATGAATTCCCTTTGCGATAACATTCTAAAAATATAATAGGTTACATCGGCTTTTGAAAATCCCTCTTTTTGGACATGTTTGTGTTGTGATGGCCAAAAGAACACTCTTAGGCCCACAGCAATGCCTGCAGCCCTAAGACGTCCAGGGTGCTCTGGGTTACTGAGAGAAACTATCAATTCATCCCTTGTGCCCTCAGGGATGAACAAGCATTGCTTCCTCTTCTCATGAAGCTCCCTCTAATCATCATCAATATAATTTGGTAAGTAAACATAACAATCATCAATACTAATTGCTCTGAGAGTTGAGTTTTACCATTATTGCAGCCACCTAAGAAGTTGTGGGGTTGGTTATATCTCCTTTTTAGTTTTGCCTCCCAGCTATCCACACACATCATGGTGATGCATAGTGCAGGAGTAGTAGAGGACTCAACAATCTCAGGAGTAGGAGCAGTAGACTGCTGAATGGAAGATGCCTGTAGTTTTTGGCGACGGGCTGCATAGCCACCTGGACCCATCGTGTGGTCATGCACATTCAGTGCACGCCTTTCTCTTTGAGCATCGATGATAGACTTATTAGTAAACACATTGAATTAGTTAGTAATAATCAAGGTCAATCGTAAATAGGTGAATTTCATAAGAATGTATACTAATTAAATTGGGAGTGATGCTTAATACCTTGAATTCATCAGTATTTCTCTTGGAAACAAACACCTCCCACTCAATCGGGTCCAGGTAATTCCATTGCTCAAGGGCTAACTTCTTCCTCTTATCAGCCTCTCGTATGTATTGTCAGTTGAGAGTTGTCTTGTAGTTCCTTAGGATCCTCCCACATCTACGTCATTAGTGGCAATTTCTTGTTCAACACAAGCACTGCTATTGACATCTACTGATGCCAGTACCATTTTGTGTAGCCTTGTATAATCCTGTTGCACATGACATAACTTTTGATTTCATCACCAGTACTGACTTTCTAAAGAAATTGACCTTTTCTAAAGAAATTTCTTTAAAGTAAGAGTGGTACCCATGTCTTTTCTAAATCGGAAGGACTTCACATATGGTGACGGTTGTCTTAAATAACCGATGTCGTTGTTCTTTGGCTTCAGTTTTTTTGTAACTGACGCCATCAAAGGTGATGTTATATGTCATTTATGTATTAGTGATTATCTTAGAAATATCTTGAAGGTCTTAAGAGTTTTGTTTAAAATGTTTTAGCTATATTCACCCCCCTCTAAAGCCTAATATATATCCAACACTTATATAGTATCTAGGGTAGCTATGGTTAAGTGAGGGTGAAATAAGAAATGTAAAGTGGCACTGGGATTTAGGGGAAGAATGGTCATTCTATCTCAGTGTGGTTATTCTAGCTTTAGGAAATGGTAGATCTACGAGGAATGGTTGTGGTGGAAATCTTTGAAGGCCAGGGGATATTAGGGATTTTTGGTAGGTACCCACATTTTTCCAGGGTAGGACGGTTATGGTGGCTTGAAGGTTAAATGGTCATTTTGGAATAGAATGGTTGTTTTAAGAATTGAATGGAACAACCATTCTAGATAAAATGGTTGTCTAGAAAGGTGAAAAGTCTGGGATTTGGGAGTTTGGATCTTGTCTTAGAATGGTCCTTCCAAGGTAAAATAACCATTCTGAGGGAAGTATGGTGCATTTCAATTCTTCATGTGTGTTCCATATAGTCATTTGCCTTGGCACAATTCTTGAACATCTTAGGGTAGGTTAGTGATGACTTCGAGTGTTCTTTGGGAATCTACAAGATGGTGAAGTCCTCATATTTTCCTCCATCAACTCCTTCTATTGATCTCAAGTAGATATAAAAATATGCAAACATAGTCCATATAAGTACTTCACTATAAATGATAAGATAGAATTGTATTCTATCTATCTTAGCGTGATATATGAGTATAAAGAAGAAAAATTAAGATCCAAACTAGGGCTTCATGACTTAACTCAAAAAATTTGGTGATGTGTAGGTTGAAATTTACAAATGTTAAACTTGTAATGGATTTTGTAGAACACTGTCAATTAGGCTTCAATCAAGGCAGAAATTATCGTTACCACTTCTGGCCTTGCAATTGTTGAATTGGATGCTTATTGTGGTTGTGGTGTGATGCACTCCACTAGTAGTCTCTACAATGTGTCTGAAATGGTTGCTTGTTATTTTTGTCTTTTGGTAAAGGATCAGACTTCCTTTGCTTTCTTGCATTACCTATTTGGGACAAATAAGTTTCTAGGATAATCTAGCATATAGGACAAGCATTCAATACTCAATATTATTTAAAAAATTCACTATTTTTGTAAGAATACAAAAAGAATTTATCAATAGGTGATAATAAAAACTAGATTATAAAAATTATGGAAAAATAAATATCAACAAAACTTATAATATAACACAATCAAGAAAAAATCAAAATCTATCAATGCGCAAAATTGATGTGTGTAAAGCATCTAATCAAGTAAATAGTCCAATAAGCAAGTAGTCACACACAATAAAATGGAACAAAAATAGTATAACATTAGGTCAAACCTTAGGGAACCAATAGGATTTTGGTATTTCTCTTAGTCATGTTAAAAAAAGAAATTGGGTATAAAAGGTAGTTGGTTTGGTTGATAGTTGATGACTATTTCATTCAGAAGAAACTCTTAAGATTAAATCTAACTGGAACTGATTAAGGGGAGGTTCAATAGAAAATGAATGTATTTATATCTGAACTCTTCACATTTTACACTTAATCGGTCAAAAATTTCAATAATTTGAACAATTACTATCTTGTTGATTCCAAAAATTATCCATTATCTATGTCAACTAAAGAATAGCATATTGGAGAAGAAAAGCGTAATTTACATCAACAATTATCCTACTCCAAATTGTATTTTGAAATTAGGAATTTAACTCTAGTTAATTGATGCACTTTCATGTCATAAAATAACTACCAGCTAGTTAATTAAATAATAATTTCTATGTTACTTAACTAAAGAAACTGTTAATATAGATTTAGGGATTATCAACCTCATATAAATACAATATAATGATGAACTTGAAAGATGAGAAAAAACTTGACACAAAATTATATAGATTAAGAAAGAAACATATTTTTAGATGACCTAGCAAAGAAATACCATAGTTTATCCCTGTTACATGGAGTTCCATGAAAAAATGATGGAGGAAATTATATTTATTCCACAAAAAATGGAGGAAATTATATTTCTTCCTCACATAAACCATAAAAATGGATTTGAAGCGGTAAGAAGTTTGGAAAGGTAAGAGTAAGTTCAAATGAGGATTGTACCATTGGGTTTCCACTTTGAGGAAAAATTCCACTCGTTGCACTTACCTTATTCTTCCTCTCCTTTGTCTTCTTACTTCTTGGCCTCCTCCTTCTTGTCCCTTCTCATTCTAGGGAGTCAATGTGTTTTGGTGTGTGATGTAAGCGACTCCTCTCAACAAAGGATGTGCTCCTATATATGTATATCTATCCAAAAATGTTCCAAAACAACATGTCCTGAGGGTGGTTGGCATGTGAATCATGCACAAAAAACAACTACATTGCGGTTACACAGACTGGCACAGAGTGCATGAGGGATGACACATCATGCCACCCTAAATTTCCATTGTAGAAAATTAATTAGTTTACACAGTCTTGCATGGTTTGCTTTCATAATGATACAAAGAAAATGATAATAATTGAAAGATAAGTTTGGCTCACAAAGGACACCTACATAGATATCCTTTACTATTGGTTTCTATTCCTAGACATTCAATAGAGAAACCCTCTAAGTGGGATGGTCCTTTTATCCATGTACAACCTGGAGGAAGATACCACACATGGACTCAAAATATAAAAGCCAAACAATTATTGGAACTAAATCTAATTATTGAATTATCTAAAATATGAAATATGGAGTCAAGATTTAATATTAAAAAATAGGAAAGAATTATTTGTTGGACTATTAAGATAGAAATAAGATTTAAAGTAACCAAACATTAACAATATTGTCAAATTATTTTAGGTATATCATAATTATAAGGTAGGAAGAAACTAGAATGATGACAAGATGTCAAAAAATCAAATATGTTAAGATGTCAAACAATCAAGATGTCAAAACGTCAATTGGAACATTCATGTAATATCCTCAAGGTCTAAGTGTATGTATGTCCTCACACTCTAGGACAGAAAGACATTTTTGTCTAATTTCTATTTTCTAGTTAATTAGGGGATAACTTATGCCTCCCTTTCTGCAAAGTGATGGGTAATGACCCACTAAAAAAGAAGACAAAGCTCTACTTGATCCTCAATCAGTGCCTAAACAAGTATTCAAAATATTCAAGATTTATAAAGTTTATTAGTTCTCTCCAAAAGGCAAGCTAAGGTTTTAAAAACAATTTAGGGTTCACTACAATCCAAATTTTAAGTGTGCTTGTCAAGAGGGAAATTATAGAAAAATAAAATAATAGAAAATCTAATATCTCATGCAAGTAAGATTCCAAGGTTTTCACAATAAACATTCTCATGGATCCAATGCCTCAAGATCTAGTAAGAAAAGATATTCTGAAGTCACTATAGTGTCATTGGGCTGAAGTCACTTATTAGGTTTCATTAGGTGAAACAATGCCACTCTTGTACTTGTGATTAATAGGCCTTAGTATGTATCTTATATAGTTATATTATTTCTTAATTATCTTTAGATTCAACTTAGGTTGCTATACTCATAATACTACTACCAAAGATATACTACATGGCTATCATCACTTAATAAAAAAACATATATGTTTTATATGTGTCTCTAAACACATACTTATGCTATTATAGACATATAATTTCATGAGGATTACAATTCATTTGTATGGAAGTGTCCTATAGGATTATTTATTCCATTTTCCCAATTTTATTATTAAAGTATTGTTTAAATAACTAGTTTAACTTATTAAGTTTTTCGATCCTGAACATGAATTTACATGTGAAAGGAGTCAAAATATGTCAAATTAGTTTGAATAAATTTAAGAATAGTTGTGCATAGTCTAATTAATCCCTTAAACTAAAAAAAAAATCAAACCACATATAAATCAACCAATTAAGTAGCAATTAACTTTTTTTGAAAGTTATTGATTTTTCCATTAAAATGTTTTGTTTCATATATATTTATCTTTTATCACAAATTATTGATCGGTTTATAATCAAGAAAGAACAAGAAGAGGGGAGTCTACCCTCAACAAAAAAGGTAGGGGATGGTTTTCAAAGATTATTGACCCAGTCTGGGGTCTGCTCGGTGGAGGTGAAGTGGTCGTTAGGAATCTAGGAGTTCCTCATCAATGGTCCTACCAGTGATGACAGTGCAACTTCAAATATTGTGGGTTATAAGCTATCTAGGTGGGATCTTCTATTTAGGATGGATTTATGGGAGATAGAGGGTGTCAGAGTAGTGTTGGCAATAGTAAAGATGATATTTATCTCGCCACTGAAGTACGTATGTCAAAGAATAAGGTAGAATGAGTTTTAGTAGTCAAGGCTAATTTGTGACTAGCTAATGGGTGGAGAAGAAGTGTAGTGGTGTGGCAAAGATAGTAGGGCGACCAATTTGATGGACGTGACTTAGGGAGTAGATAACGGCCTTAACATGGTTGTTGGTATAGGGGAACACCATCAGATCAATAGGAGTACTTATAGGAACTCTAGAGGTTGGGGATTTTTCTTCTAGTGAGAGGGGTGAAGCTAATGGAGGCTTGGTTGGGAGTAGTGGTGGTGTGATGCTCCACATTGAGCTTATCAGTTGTTAAAGCCTCAGGTCACTGACCTTAATGAATGAGGTTACTAGAAAAAATCACATGACTTTTGAGGTGTGGGAGACAAAAAGCAACCATTGTGAGTAGTTGCTCTCTAATTTTTATGACAGTGGTCAAACGTTGAGGAAGGAAATTAGCATAAGTGGGTGTCGAGTCAAGTCCCGGACCACTGAATCAGGAGTCAAAAATTGTGTGGACTAATGAATCAATGGTCCAAAGCAAAACCTATGGAAATGATTAGAAATTTTCTAGAACTCACAGGTAAACTCATGTAACCTAGAATTTTAATAAGGTTTCAACATTAATGTGTATTACCGATTCTATAATCTCAATATCACATGTATTTACCCCTAAAAACAATATAAAATTTAATAGTTTCTTTTGATGTGATTCCAATGCCAATGGTTCGTATTTATTGTCAATACACAGATGTGTGACTTGATCTAAACAGACTGAACAAATATGCCAATACTCATGTGTGACTTGATCTAAACAGACTGAACAAGATAAGAAAGATTCCAATTATTGCACTAAACTCAAGCATACAATTAAATGAAACTTTTTATTGTAAAGTTTAATTTTGCAATTGTAATATTCAAATTAGGAAATTTATGAATTATATCTTAATAAAAATAAATAACATTTAGTATGTTACACAAATGAGGCTTTTTTCTAAGTTTACATGTATGGTTTGGGGTAAGAATATCTTGAAAAAATGACTCATTATGTGATCCTAAGTGTGACATTGTCTATACTAATTGGCTTAAAATTGTTTATGCCTTCTAGTTCATCTTTTTTTTTGGTGACTGATAGAACCCACCCCAGGTGAGCTCGACATGATAAAATCTCACGGCATGAGATGGTATGTCCGGTCACCGCCCTCCCACAAATAAACTTGGATTGTCGGTCGCAAAGTGTCTTTGATATGGTTCAAACAGGGGTCCTTCGTTGGGACTTACGGAGGTTTACCACCTGAACTACTCTGGGCATATTAGGTCTTCTTTCTTAGTATCAATTAAATTTTAATTTACTTTAACAAACTATGAAATATCATTCATTCATGTAGGGTTTGATTAAAACATTAAGTTGTGTTTGACTATCTGCTCGGAGTATTGATAACAAGCTATGGAAAACTTGTTACATATCGGTTCACTATTGCCATCATAAGAACTCTCTTGACCTCATTTTTCTAATGACCATTGTGATTATATTGCCCTCATCGTCCACTACCTTCTCTACAATACTAATATAATCATCAACATTCTTCGTTGTTCCTTTTCAAAAGGTTAGTAATAAAATATAAGTGTTTTGTGTACTACAACATCCTCTCTCTCTCTCTCTCTCTCTCTCTCTCTCTCTATCTGATTGTGGGCATGAAAATATTTTTTTCCTCTCCTTCAACCATATATTCATGATATCTCCAAAAGCATTCGTCCCATCTAAGCAATTTCTATAACTCTCTCTTAGCATCATGAAGGTCCGGGAGAATCTCGTGATGCATTATATACTAGCGAGCTTGGCCTTCGATTTCTTCTCCCTTACTTTATGTAAATGTTCGCGCTACCTCATTGTTTCATAGTTTTCAGCATCTTTTGTTTTTTAAAGAGCATATATGATAAGTATCCCTATGAATTTGGAACCCAATCCTTTTGAATAATCTCTTGCATACCGTAATGCACAAGTCACTTCTTCATGAACCTACGGATGTGTTCCTGCTGCCTCCTCTTTGTTCCATAGTAGCTAGATACCTTGAATCTCCACATGTTGTCATGCTTCAACGCAAAAGTCAATGGCCTCATACCCATCCTCTCACCATGTCTTCATTTCTTATATTCCAATCTACAGGCCAACCCTTGTTCTCAAAATTGATATCCACTATGAGGACTTCCTACTCATGTGTATATGTCATCTCTAAATGAGATTTCATCTAACCTCATTATGTCAACCAATACATTAAATTACCGCATTGATCTTTGACATGGGCTGCCCCCACCTTTTTCACCTCCGTCTTATAGGCATTGAAGTCCACTAAAATAATCCATGGAATCTTTGGGTCCACTGCACAAAAATGTAATAGCTTGGCTCAAAAATCTCTATCCGCTGTTCTATGAAAGGACACATAAATAATTGAAAATGTGTTCCTGCCCAAACCTAAGTATGTCATTATATGTTGCCTACAAGTAAGTATAACAATTGGAGACAAATGGATTAGTGAGAAGATTCAAAATTGACCCGATAAAGCTCCATTAGGTAGATACTTATTCGCATCCAAACGATTATTCGACTCCAATGTCTGTATAGTCCTGAGAAAGGCACTAGAATACTGAACAATATTTTGTCCATTTCCTTCACGAAAATATGTGATCTTTATCCTACGTATGTAGCTAAACAAAACTAAAAAAATGTTGCATAGATCGTTAACCTCAAATGAAGCCCCATCACATACACGTATTTTGACATCATGGTTGCTCAATCTTCTAAGCCAGCAACCAAACATAAGAGAGAATTTCAATCTTCATTTCGCTATTACTCTCATCCATTTCAATCCTTCCAACTTCTAAATGGATTTCATTACCATCCAACCGACATGCAAATACTAACCTTAGTATACACATACGACTAAAGCTTTTTTTATCGAAACTTCAACTTTAACGTAGCCTTAAGGCAAAAATTATCATTGTGCAATCAAGATGACAACCATCTTATTAGTGCTAGCAGAAAGAGCATTAGGAACAAGAAGACTTGGAAGATACTGAGAATAACTAGGGCAGACCAAAATGACAGTTTTAGAAAGCATAAGATAACCAAAAATAACCTTTCTGGTTTGTGACAACACCCTTCGAAGCACTTGTAGTACCCTAGTTATTGCAAAGCAAATGCCAAGATACCACAATTTTAACCGTGTAAAAATATGAGACTGAAATGCAGAACTCAAGTTACACTGAAGTGCCAGTAGTCATATTTACTTTAATTTATCTAGTTGAAATAATTAAAATTTTCTTCAAATTAATTATCCACATAAATACCCTACAAAAGCAATAAGATATACAAATCTCATGCTACATTTATA
Source organism: Alisma plantago-aquatica (assembly GCA_963693085.1). Lineage (NCBI taxonomy): Eukaryota > Viridiplantae > Streptophyta > Magnoliopsida > Alismatales > Alismataceae > Alisma > Alisma plantago-aquatica. Next base: position 796,595,120 of record OY856414.1, on the reverse strand, counting down.
TCTAACTGTTTTCCATGACTAAGGAAACAAAGCACGTCACTCCCATTACTAAGATCACACACGACCGATGCAGCAACATTTTCACATCTTAAGACTATACCCATTATGTGAGTGTTTCGCTAAACTCATATTGAAGGAGGCAGCAGCGGCAAGATACTACACTCAGCAGTGCAAGTAAACACAGAAAAGAATAATCTTTCCCAATTCTGACGACACCCATCCGATGCAATTTTAGTACAAAATTTTCAGTGATAATACAAAATTTTCATTTCATGGTTAATAATCATGTATTACAGACTGACATAATTTCTACCACAAATCAAGGGAGGCAGTTACAAAAAATGCTCCCTTTGAAGCTGTTAAAAGTTTCTAAATGAAAAATGAGTATTAGACGTCCAATGCAAAGGCCTTTCTTTATCATAAAAGACTGCAAACAGGTACTCATATCTTGTAAACAGGCTCAATCCCAAGAAGATGGAAGCACTTCCTCATGACAACAGCTGTAGCCTCACATAAAAGCAATCTGCTTGTTTCTTCCGCAGAACCAACAACCTGTGGGTATAAAGTACACAAGTAGTCATGAAGAAAGTCGACGTGACAAAAATTCATACCATAATCAGTAAGCTTATATAATAGGGCAGTTTGTCCTATTCTTCTCTCGAACTCACAGAACACAGCCCAAATGTCACACACCTTACTCAAATAACTTATTGTAAATTTGCAGCTAAACGCACTAAACAAGCATGAAATCCAAAGAATACAAAACTAGATAAGGAAAAAAAAACTAGATAAGGATCTTCAGTAAGAGGGCACGGCTCCACAGAAATAAAGAATTTGATCATCTTAGATGTGGACGACCCAACCACTAGGAAGATCCATAACATAATCTACATAATAAAATGGGGATAGGTGTTACAAACATAAAAAGTTATATTGGGCAATATAATCTCACAAGATGATCTAAATATATCCAGAAAAATCAGCTGTACAACTCAGTGTCTGTAATTCTTAAATCACACCTCTCATAGATAAATATATCGATCCCATGGAGTCCATCCGTGTTTTCTTAAGAATAACAATTTCTACAAGCTTATGCCCCTTATTTAGATGTATTTTGGTTACAAGGAACACAGTATCTAGCTAAATCTTTGTATCAGGTTGTAACACTTGAGTAGCCGACAATGAATTGCCACCCTAATTAGATTGCTACAATCCGACCCCACATGCAACACTAGAGATTGCATATCCATTCAAAATAATTCATAACCAAGAGCAAAGGGAACAAGAATACATCAAAACAAGAAGAATCAGAACCACCAAAAATGACCATCCATTCAGATCAAGATTTTACATGTGCTACTTAAAACGTGACCATTTGCACAGATTCAGAAGACTACCTGCGAATTATATGATAGTTTCACCCGAGTCTATGCTTCAACTTCTCCTTTTACCTAATGATTCGGGTTACAATTTGAGCGTTCTGGTTATTATTTTCCCATTTTAGTTGCAAACTTTCACTCCTGAATACAGTTAGGGGTGGCGATTTTTTCTTCTAAAAAATGTCATTTCTATTGTTTTCGGAGGACACGATACAAAACTGACGTTCTTTTTACAAAACAAATCTTTGTATTACAAATTTGATCACCCTTTTACAGCTCGCTGTTCCTGCTACAAAAGTGGATCCACCGGTAACTAACCTTAGTTACCCGACTAGGTTAGCAAATATATGGCCATATATGTATATGTATATACATACACACATATACATATATAATATATATATATATATATAAAGTCGGCGAGCAGTAGCTCAGGTGGTCGCAGCACGGGGCCTCTCATGAAGGGTCACGGGTTTGAATCTCCCTGGTGGTGTTGTTCGGAATTGTTTCTCCCGTGGCACGGCCTGCCTCTGCACGACTTAATGGGCTATGCTCCTTAGGCCATGTTTGGTACATGGGATCGGAAATCAATAGCATAGACGGAAGGAAAGGATGTCATGGGAAACAAATTACAAAAGGAAGTCGAACTTCCCATCCTACGTTTGGTTAGAATGAGCATCAGATCAGATGTGACTTGTTGACTACAATGTGTCTTTTGTAATAGCAATATAGATAGAGCATGATTTTATGGAGTTCACACCACCGACTTCAGGAGAAGTTGCCGAAGGCAGAATAAAACATAAACAATACCTAATACTCATTTATGTGGGTGGAGTACCAGCAGACGCAGCTGTGAACAACAATTTTGTCGGAGGCCTGCAGTATGACAAGAGTATGTAGAAAATTGGTTCCATATCACCGGATCTCTAAAACGGTGGGGAGTTCTGCATCCACACCGGCCAGATTTTCAGGAAGCGACGGTGTCACGGTGTTATCAGTCGGAGTGTTGTGCGTAGACACCGGAGAGGCTAAGTCGGAGTGTTATGCGGACTGACCGGAAAGATGGCAAGGATCGGCCAAATCATCATGGCCATGTCAGAGAGGCTGACGTTGACTGTAGTGGCAACACAAGTGAAAGAGACGATGGTCACATAGAGGTTCTGCCCTTGTGAGAAGATACATTTGATTAAGGCCGAGGACCAACTGGTCGTAGCGGCAGTCGTTTTGGGGATCGGGCGATTCGATGACGAGTGGGATTAGTAAAACCCGCCCCCTCATGCGGGTTTAATTAATGATGCGTATACAGGTTGGGAATCTGTCACGGATTTTAATCCCAACAGTTTATAAGCAAACCAAACGTAGGAAAAGGATGTCAGGAGGGATTATAATGTTATCCGTCATCACAATCCAGTGTACCAAATGTGGCCTTACGGGATGGGGTTGAGCTCCCCAGGTTGAGCTCGACGCAAGCCTTATGAGTCTCCTGGGTTAAAAATATATATATATATATATATATATATATATATATATATATATATATATATATGTATATTATATGTGTATATATGTATATATAAATATGTATGTATATAATAAGCAAAATTGAGATTTACATACTTTTGCCACATATATGCTATCACTTTGCCGACTTCTATCGACTAGTGAAAACTTCCACTTGTTGGTCAGCATGCTATGACTTTGTGGAATTGTCAAAATGCTGCCTAGCCTTAAAATCAAAATTTTTGATAAGATTGGCAATTTCTTGGGTATTTAAAACCGTGGATGACATGCAATATCTTAATCAACTGTTTGATCAGGACAAACGTTATTGTATACCAAATATCAAATCAAAGTAGTCCTCTAAAAGAACCTAGCAAACATAAATTCAAAATCTTCCCAAAAAATAAGTTACAAATTTAGCAAAGAATATGTTAAGCCCAGTTAAACTCTCATGGCTTGATGACATTTCATTACTTTACTACATACACTTGGAATATTTTTCTTTGTTATCGATTCCAATAACAGCAAAAGTAGTTTAGAACTTTGATTGAGCCTAATCAAACGAGCATATGATAGAAGAGTGCAGGCACTAAACGTACATGAGGGGGGAAAAGATTAAAACTAGCAGAGTATTATTTTAAGATGGAATAGAGAGAGAAAAAATTTACCTGGCAATTTGAATAAAATCTTGTAAACACCTCTGACAAATTGTAGAGATATTCACATAGAACATTTGGAAGAAGATTCATGCAAGCCTCTTCAACAACCTGAAAGACAGCAAACACATTGAAAAACAAGGTAAACCAATTAGCAAACAATAATACAAAGGAGTCAATCAACATGTTCAAAACGTTCAAGAAGTGTGTCAATTAATAGTATGATCAAGCTCCATTGCAAGTTCACAAACGATAACTTCTACTGCACAAACTATACCATCGACTACTTAAGTAAACAAGAAGAGTAGGAGCATCATTTTGTTTTCATACAATTAAAAGAATTAGCTTAGCTTTTGAAAAGCATGAGGCAAGAAGCGAGCTGCCAGTCCTCCTAGGATGTAAGCATGAAGTGGTCGCTTTTCGAATAAGTAGCCATCATATCAAAAATAATGTAGAAATTATATTTTGTGAATACTTACTGGTTAATCAGAGGCTAACTTGTAAGCTTTCAAATGTTAATTAGACGTTGACCGTTTGCATGTTATAAAGTAATTAAGTAATCTGGACATTGTAATGTGAACGTTCAAAACATCTCAACTTGCAGAGTAGGTAAACTTCAGAAGTAGCAACTGTTTAGTAGCCTAGTAGTAATTAACATTAGCACGCAACGTCCAAAAGTAGTAGTTTACTACTACTGAATAATTACTTGGATGTTGGACTAATAATTACTTCTTACTGCTGAATAACTAACAACACCTGAAACTTTTAGAAAAATGAACTTTCGAACATTCTAAATCAATTATTCAAAGTCAACTAATGATTGAAAGGATACGGAGACTGCAATAGCATTCAAAAGAAAAATTTAAACCTTTGCTGGAATAGATGTATAATACATCTACTACTTGATGTGTTAGTATATTATTTTGTTTTTTGCTTTTAACTTTCGAAACTTATTTGGTATAAAGTAAACTACAGCAATATTGTGAGGAAAACCGGTTTCTATAACTGTTTTATCTGGTAATAAGTAATACTTTTTTTACACCATAAGGCATAAGCAAAATGCATTTAATAGCATTCACCATTAATAATAATTGGTACCAGTAAAAAGATCAACACTGTATGGGTATTTCACTTACTTGATATGTATGAGTATTCCAATCACACAATGTATTAGAATATTATTTTATCGTTTGCTTTTAAGTTCCGAAACTTGTTCGGTATAAAAAATAAACTACAGCAATATGGTGAAAGGAAGACAGGGTTTTACGAACGTTATATCTAGTAAAAAGCAATATTTTTTACAGCACAAGGCAAAAGCAAATGTATTTAATAGTATTTACCACTAAAAATTAGTACCAGTAAAAAGAAACGATATTGTACGAGTATTTCACTTGATAGTAGTATTGTCGGTGAAACTATTTATTCTAACAAAAGTGTGCTTAATATGCGACCTAAATTGGCCTGATGCAGCAAACCAACTTTTTCATCAATGTGAATTACATATCCTTGAGCGTTGAATACATGGCATGGAAGTAAATTTACAATAATTCTGATGGGAATTTTTAGAAACCTTTCCATAATCCATCGCCATCTGGGCAACAATATATAGACAGAAGGACCATATCCTTTCCACTCAACTCCATGAAGTTGTTGGATGACAGAAATCAAGACAGAAGGACCAAGTGGTGGAATCTCAGAGAGAAGAAATTTGCATTTTATGATAAAGTTGTCAAGGAGGGCACTTGAAACTCGGAAAGTTGAGTGGTCGAATATGAGCTCTTGCATAACAAATATTGCCAAAGTGGTTTTGGGGGAGTCTAAAGGTGTGGGTATCCACTAAAACACTTGATGGTGGAATGACGAAGTACAAAAGACTTACAGAGATCGACATAAGCTTGCCCAAATCTCAAGACAACGCAATTTTTCAAAAATACAAGCAAAGAAAGAAGTTAAGAAGGCAGTTCAAGAGGCAAGGCCCAGATACTTTGATTTATAAGAAGTTAGACACTAGAGAAGGGGAAAAAACATATAGGCTCGTATAAGAGAAAGGAAAGGAAGATATTTGATTCAAATAAAATGCATCAAGAATGAAGATCATACAATGTTGGTCAAGGATGAGAATATCAAGAATCAATGGATAAATTACTTTTGTAAGCTTTTCAATAATGTCACAAACTCGTGTGATATGAATACAAGAGATATCACTTACACACGAGAGTTTCACTATTTGAGTTCAAGAATGCTTTGATAAAGACAAAAATGAGAAAGGCATGTGAAATGGACGGTATTCCCATTGATGCATATAAGAGTATGGGGGATGAAGAAGTTATGTAGTTAATGAATTTCTTTTGATAGGACTTTGAAGACCATGAAGATGTCAAATGAGTGCACTATAGTTCTCATCCACAAGATCAAAGGAGATATACAAAGATGCAAAACTACAGAGGTGTCAAGCATATTCACAATAATTGGCGTTTTTTAAAACGTGTATTTTTCATCCCACATATGTGTGTTTTAAACATGTTTAATTCGTTTTTTGCCATTTTAAACAGTGTCTTTTTTCAATTACTTTTTTAACCATCGCAACAGTTTTTCCCGAAACCCTCAACCTCCCCGACAAACCCCGACTCCCCTGACACCTCCCCTCGCTAGACCCCTACCCCCTCAGCGCCTAGCAACCTGATTCCGTCAAGCACGCTGCCCTTCTGACTGTTGAAGGACTGCTGCGAGAATTCTGGGCAACACCCGGTACCGGCGAGGGCACCTGCTGCTGCTAAAGGAGACATTAGCTGCCGCCTAAAGAGATAATTGTTGCGATCAAGACCCTAGGCCTGCTGCCTTACGGCTACTACACACGCATCAATGTCCTCCTAGGCACTGCACTGCGGCTGCTGCAGGTATGTTCTATGCTCTTTTCTTATTGCTTGAACTTCTTTCCCCCATCGTCCCTTATTCTCTTGAAGGGACGAGAATAAGGCTGCACTGCGGCACTGCGGCTGCTGCAGGTATGTTCTATGCTCTTTTCTTATTGCTGGCCACAGTCCTTCAACATAGTATGGTGTGGCCATCACCAAGCTGTTGCAGCTATGGAAGTCAGCAGCTGCAGCTACCTCTCCTCCTGCTTCACCCTCCGCCCCCCTCCTCCCCCATAGTCACCCTCCCCTAACCCCCGTTACTCAGCGATCCAGCAATTTCTGATGTATCTCTTCGACTCTTCCATAATTTCCCTACTCATTGGGCTTCTTCCAATTTATCTTTCCTCATTCATTCGTTCCAGCTCAAGAAGGTTGATTCCATTGGAGGCGACACAATTCAGTCACAATCAATGTTGCAGGCTCTGCATTTTATAAAAACATTCTACAACAACTGACAATAGGTCTATAATTAACCCTTCTTTCTTTTATCAGTTCATGAATAATTTGTATTTGTTGGATGGCGTTCTTTTATGTTAGATTTATGCCATCATTAAGTACCAGTTATTTGTTCAACGTCATTCTATCTATTTATGCATGATTTCACATGTAACTAATGTTTGTTTGACTAATTTATTATGATGTTCTATCTCAACCTGTTGCTGAGTTTATACGTTTGTGCAAATGTGTCTATACAGTATACACAGACATATATCTTCGGTTTTCCCCAATTTTTCCAGAATAGTTGACCGTCCTTTTACCATAAGTTGACCCCTTCTTATCCGAATTTTCGGCTTAATTCCCGAATTCCAAATTTTTTGAGCCGACCGTACGTACCCCGAATACCGAATTTGTGACTATGGTATCAAGTTGATGAGACACACTGACGCTTTGGGAAAGGATTATTGAGCAAAAGCTAAGATCAATAACACGAATATCAAACTACTAGCTTGGTTTTATGCTCAGAAGATCAATAAATACTATTTTTTAGATAAGGGTTGTGGAGAAGTACAGAGCATATTTAAAATGTCGATTCCGACGTTGTTTTTGACGGTCTCAAAACTAAAATTTACGGAAATTTTGAACGAAACGTTGATATTTCTTCTCATGTCGATACAAGATTCAAATGCACATTTCAACAACTAAATAAATGAATTGAGCCATGATACATTATAGGGATGATCTACATACATAAAAATACTTAATTATGCAATAATATCATATTTTGCTATATTGTGGGGGGCGCTCCTACCTACATGTCTGAGTGAAAAGATACAAAATTGTTTCAATCAAGATTCTTATTACACAATGTACACACAGACACTCTATGCAAATGTAGTCGGCCCCAAAACCTAGTAAAGGAGGAAGGTTGGTAATAGGTTGACAGCCGATCGTAAAACTTTCACTCTTTTTTTATGACATGGATATGATGTTTGTCACTGAATCACAAAAGGATGGTTGATGTGGAGAAGTGCAACTAAAGAAGTATATGATCAAAAGATCCCTCTCACATTATAAAGTAGTCTTATAGAACAGACTGAACAATTGTACAGCAACCCATGTTCAATGGGAGTGAATGTTGGGTAGTGAAGAAACAAGGTCTCAATAAGATGAATGTGGCTGAAATGTGTATGTTGAGATGGATGTGTGGGAAGACATGAAAAGATCGTTTGAAGAATGACTACATCAGGAACAAAGTGAGGGTGGTGAACATCGAGGACAAGTTGCGTGAAGGCCTTCTAAGATGGTATGGACATGTGAAGTGCAAACCGACAAGTGCACCTATTCAAAGCAAGGTTATTGAGTCAAGCACAATTAAAAGAAGCAGAGGGCCAGAGGCTGGCCTAAATCAACTTGGGAAGAGCTTATAAAGCGAGATTTTGAATCTTTACATCTTGATCAGAGCACGGCCTATAATAGAGCTGATTGGAAAAGCAGGATCCATGTAGTAGACCCCAACATGGTTGGGATTGAGGCTTAGATGATGATGATGATGATGAATGTAGACACAAACACACACATACACAAACATATATAGTCTAATGAAAGAACATGTTATATCTTATATTTTAAATTCAATTAAGTCAAGGGGCTCCCATATTTTTATTTTCTACATTTTATCAATTTTTAAAGATATTACATATCATAAATTTTGGCAATTTAGGACGCCCATCAATATCATGTATTGGTCGAAATAGAAATTTCTATCAAAATTTTACCATTTTGACCGAAATTTTAATTAGTGCCATAGAGAACAAAACAAGTTTTGCCATTTTGACCAAAATTTTAATTAGTGCCACAGAAGTCTTGTGGGGAGTTTTGAAGGGAAAAAGTGTGCACTCCAATACATTGACTTGATTAAGACATTTATATTGGCTCAATTGCAAGTGTTAGAAGTCGTGGAGGTGAGACACCAACATTTACTATCATTGTTGACGTACACCAAGGATCGGCACCCAACCTATATCTAATTCGTTCTTGTTATGGATGAGTGACAAAGCACATGCAGGATGATATTCCTTGATGCATGTTATTTGTTGATGATAATGGGTTAATTAATAAAACTAAATATACATAATGTGTTAATTTGTTGATGATGAAATAAACTAAATATGTTATTTGTTAATTAATGATAAAGGTGTTGGATCTAATGGATTAAAGATCAGCAGAAACAATATTGAGTATGTGCCTTACAGTTTCAGGCAATGTATTAGAAAGCGGGAAGCATGAGGCATGGAACAAAATTTTGATCGAAATTGCGAAATTTCGATCCATAATGTGTTAATTTGTTGATGATGAAATAAACTAAATATGTTATTTGTTAATTAATGATAAAGGTGTTGGATCTAATGGATTAAAGATCAACAGAAACAATATTGAGTATGTGCCTTACAGTTTCAGGCAATGTATTAGAAAGCGGGAAGCATGAGGCATGGAACAAAATTTCGATCGAAATTGCGAAATTTCGATCGAAATTTCATTTTTTACAATTGGACATCGAAATGCATGTACGCAGGGACTTGTACGTAATTTCACGAAAATTCGACGGCCGGGGTATTTCGGTGCAAAAAGCCCATTTTGGGCCTTCATATCGCGAAATCTCAGCAAAACGGCCACATTGTTTCGCAAAACAGTGTTCCGTCGAGTGAAGTGAAATTTTGCTTGTTTGGCGATTTTTTTGAGATCTCTTGCTCCCGGAGGCTGCTCTACTTGATTCTAAGGTATGTTACACCTCTCCCTAGCCCATCTACTCCTCCCCCTTGTATCTCTACTCTCTTTTATACCCATCTTAATATATACTCCGAAAATCCTAATTTTCGGAATGACATTTCTCTTAAAATACTCAAGATCTTGAAGTAAAACTTGTAGATCTAAGAAACTATAATGTGAAATACGTATGTGTATACTTGTTTTGAAAATGCAATCAATATATTTCGTATTTATACCAAAAAATGGCTAAAAAGGCTTTTTTTAATGAAATTTCTTATTTTTTGTATTTTTACACTAATGTAACTTGAAATATATTATAACACTAGACAAATGCAATATATGTTAACTAATTTCAGACTTTTCAATATTGTAACTTCCTTTTTTATTTTTATATCAATTTAAATATTAATTTCAGATCTTTAATTTTCTTATTTTTTGTATTTTTACACTTATAAAACACAATTGTATTATAATACTAAACTAATACAATATATGTTAACTAATGTTGGTGCTTTCGATATTGTAACTTCTATTTTTATTTTTATATCAATTTAAATATTAATTTCAGACCTTAAATTGATAAAAATGAACTAATTAAAATAAAAATGATGAAGTACTTAGTTATACTTTTAACTTCTAAGTTTCTAGCATGCAATTTTAGGCTTTAAGATTTATTTATGTGCATGTGTTGACTTGATGTGATGGTCTATTCATGTTTTTATTTTTTAAAATTGCAATAGATGACTTCTTCAGCTGGTGATAGTGAAGGTGGAAGGAGAAATGATGAAGGTGGTAGAAAGGTCATTGATTTTGCATGGGCTCATTGTGATCAAGTTCCTGGTACTAAGCAACAAGTAATTTGCAAATATTGTGACAAGAAGATAGGGGGTGGGGGGATTACAAGATTCAAATCCCACATTGTTGGTGGTGACAGGAACGTGGCCATGTGCAAGAAATGCCCTCAAGGAGTGAGGGATGATTTTCGGGAAATGATGAGTCAGAAGAAAAACATTCGTCAACATCAACACAAACTTGATCAACTCTATGTTGATACCCTCTTTGAATATGGGAGAGTAGGTTCTTCTGCTAAGTCTGACTCAGATGTAGATTATCATGAAGGTTATATCACCTCCCAACAACGCCGCTTGTATCGCAGGGCGCTTAGAGATTCCAAAAAGCACGTGGGAGAGAGAGCAACATGATGCATATAGGAGGGGCATTGGCCCATCTATTTTTGAGCATGGTGGAGGCAGTGGTGCAGGTCGTGCGACTGGTTCCCGAGCAGGAAGAGCATCCATTCCCGTGGTTGACTTAGGAAATGAGAGTGATAGGCCTGCCCAAGTTAAAAGAAAGAAAGGGACAATTGATAGCATGTTCAACAGATCTCATAGCACAAGAGGGAGGTTGGGTGTAGACATAGATGAGCCAGGTATGAGAAGGCCAAAACCAGTACAACAGAAGCTGAAATCTATGTTTTCTGGTGCAAAGAACAAGGTTGGCAAAGCAGTGGGTAAATTCTTCTTTACCCATGGGATCCATGCACACGTGGCTATTGAGCCATATCTACAACACCTCTTGAGAACTGTTGGGGAGGCTAGATCGGGTGTTAAAGCCCCCACTGCATATGAGCTTATGAATGTATAACTTCCTGAACAAAAAGTGGAGATCCAAAAATGGATTGGTGATAAGAAACAAAGGTAACTAAGGCACTAACTACTAAGATTCTTTCTTTATTATCCACTCTTGATTGTTGCCTCTTGAACTTGAAGACTTTGAGTTTCTAACTCTACTTTTGTAATGTTTGTTGTAGGTGGGAAAATTATGGTGTGACATTAATGGCCGATGGTTGGACATCTGGAAATAGAAAACAAATCATCAACTTTCTTGCCTACTGTAATGGATCCACCATTTTCCTTGGATCTGTTGATGCTTCTAGTGAGGCTCAGACTTCTACAAACATATCTAAATTGATGACCAGATATATCAAAGAAGTCGGTGTGCAAAATGTGGTTCAAATTGTAACTGATAATGGACCCAATTTCAAAAAGGCTGGAAAGTCTTTGATGGATAAGTATCCAATCTATTGGACTCCTTGTGCGGCTCACTGCATTGATTTAATTCTGAAAGATATAGGCGAGTCATATATGTTTGTTTGTATCCTTGTATTCCAATTTCCAATTCCAAATGACTCATACTCTCATAGTCTCATAGTGTCATTATTTAATTTCATGCTCTGGTTTGTTAAAATGTAGGTGGGTTGTCACATGTAAAGAGTTTGATCATTGAAGCTAGGACAATCACATGCTTCATATACAATCGCTCATTTCTTTTAGCTGCTATGAGGAGGAAGGAGTATTGTGGTGATGACTTGGTGCGGCCAGGAGTCACCCGTTTTGCTTCTAATTTTTTGGCATTGCAAAGCCTGAAGTCAAAGAGGGATGGATTGAGAAAATTATTTGCTGGAGTTGGATGGGGTTCAAAGAAGGAAAGCAAGACAGCAGTAGGGGCCAAGATAGAAGACCTTATCAACAGTAGGAGCTTTTGGGAGAGAGTTACTAAAATTCTTAAGATCATAGAACTAATAGTGAAGGTGCTCAGGTTGCTGGATGGAGATAAGTCGTCAACCATACCCTACTTGTATGAAGCAATGACAATGATGAGGGAGACAATACTGAAAATTGTTCCAAGAGGAAATGTCCAATACATCAAAATTATAAGGAAGCGGTGGGATAAAATGCTTTTACACCCTATGCACAAAGCTGGTGAGCATAACTGATACTTACTCAATAATTATAGACATTTCTATTTCTTAATAGTTGATACTTGACAATTAACACATACAATATTACTTATAACCATTTCTCTGTCTTATTGTCCTGTAGCCCACTACTTGAACCCTAGATTCCAATACAAATACCACTTAGGGTTCAAGAGTGACTTCATGGCAGCCAAGGTTGTAAACTGCGTGAGGCGTAACGAGGCGTTATTGTCTCAGTGAGGCGAAGCGTAAGCCTCAAGGCGTTTGAGGCGTAAGCCTCAAAATATGTGTGAGGCAGTAATAAAAATTAATTTATACATGTATTATTCATATGTGTTATGTATATGAATGTGTGTATAACAAAAATAGGTATATACAAGCAGAATAATATGAAATAGAAATTAATTCTGAATCTTAATTAGGATAATAGAGAATAAAGACCCACCACAATACAAAAATATCTATGTAAAAAATAACGAGATATCAATTCTTTATACTACTAGAATAAAAGATGTCGATGGAAAAACTAGAGATAGAATTTCAAATTAATAGGGATAAGGAACCAAAATTAGTTAACAATGATATGAAATTCACCTACAGTGAATAAGAAGGTAGCAAACGAAGAGAAATTTAACAATGAAGATTGAATTTGTCACTCGAGAAATGATAATAAAATGTTTATTAATGAAAAATAACAATTAACTACAAGAACTTCGATTTTTTTTGAAGAAAGTGTTTGTAATAATCTTAAAAGTAGACAATTTGATGGTTAACATAAGACGTTATCATCCAGAATTGAGGCGTGCGCCTCAGCTAAGCCTCAGAGCCTTAGTGCTTTGAGGCGGGCCTCAGACCATTGTGAGGCGTAAGCCTCAGTCCAGGACACCGAGGCGTAAGCCTCGAGGCGCATTTGGGATAGCCTCGCCAAGAGGCGTAAGCCTCGAGAGCCTCAAGGCGGGTTTTTTATTACCAAGATGGCAGCTATTAAAGAAGTTGTAGAGAAACTTGTCACCACATCTGAAGAGAGGGTGATTATTATGGATCAGGTAATACATATAGTCCGACCGAATCTATTATTTATTGAGAATAAATTTAGATTTTATTACCCTTGACCTTGTCATGTTACTTTGTAATTGCAGTTGAGGCAGTTCAAAGAAGGCATTGGATGCTTTGCGCATCCAAGTGCTATTGCTGATAGAGAAAAAGTTGTTCCATGTGAGTGGTGGTCATGGCATGGCACAGGTTGTGAAGAGCTACGTCGCATTGCTGTGAGAATTCTATCACAGACAGTTGTTGCAGGTGGTTGCGAAAGAAATTGGTCCACATTCAATCTCATTCATAGCAAAAGACGAAACAGACTTGGTGCACAACGTCTAAATGACTTGGTATATGTTCACTACAACATGAGGTTGAGGGCAAAAGACCTTAGAGAGCCAGAATTTAGAGAAGTGGACCTTTCTGTTATCCATGATCCAATTGATACTGCTTTTACCTTTGGTTATGGTGATGACAATGAGGATAATCCATTGCAGCAATGGATGAATGAGATCGTTGGTGCCCCAGTTTTAGACAGAAATGATGGCAGGCCAGATCCCACTGTGGAGCAGGCCAGATCCCACTGTGGAGGCAACATTTATGCCTAGTACTAGAGAAGAAGAAGAGACAACTAGAAGAGACCGCATCCCTGTACAAAGAATTGAAGAAGAAGAACACATTCAAGATGAGATGGATATTGAACAGGCAGTTGAAGAAGGTGGAACTCGTACTACTACCCACTCTTCCAAATCTGATGATGATGATGATGGTGCAGATGATGATGATGATGATGATGATGATGATGATGATGGTGGTGGTGATGGGGGTGACCAAGAAGGTGATGATAATATTGAAGAGTGGCAAGGATTTGTGAATGATGATGATGATCGACCTTATCTCTCTGAACTTAGGGTTGAAGGTGCACCTGCTGAAACTCAAATTCCATTTGCTGATAGTAGTATATTCCAAAGAAGAAAAACTAGAGGTACAAAAGAATATATTGGCACACCAGAAGGTCCAACAATGCCACCACCACCTCTAGCTATTCTTCCAGCTCCTCAATACCAAAGTGATTATATTTCTGATTTGGCTGAATCGGTTGGGAGCATTAGCATTTCAGACAAGGATTCATCTTCTATTGTTGATTCTTTATTTGGGTACCCTTCTGCACAAAGACAACTGGCACCCGCAGTCGCACAACCACCACAACAAGATCCCTATAATTATGGCTATAGTTATGGTGGGAGTCGTGGGAATTATGGTAATGCACATGATGCTTATTCTTCTTCTGGAGGTATACAACCAAGTTTTATGTATGGATATGGATACAATGACCCACTGATGCAAGGTTATTCTTACACTGGAGAACATGTTCATATGGAATCTAATGACGGTGAGCACACTTGGCAAGGATAACGTGATGTTTTGTATGTTCCTCCATTAGCTGTTGCTCCTCCAGCTCCAGTTGATTCAGAACCATATATCGATCAAGCAAAAGCACTTGAGGAGTTTTTCCCAAAACATGGGATAATGCAGTTTGTGTCTGATGAGATCTACCAAGAACACATTCAGACATATAACCAAGTATACAAGAATCATATGAGTTGGGCAACACATGTTAATAGAATCAATGAGGATATGTATGGTCAACCACCACAAGGACAAGAACCACCACGACACTCAAGCTTCAACAAGGATTGTTGGACTCCTAGTTTACTACTACGCAAGACTTATGGAACATCATAATGTGTAAGTTTGTTAGTTGTTAATTTGTTTTATTTTATAATTATATATTATAAGTTGTAATCTGTAAGCTTGTAAGTTGTAACTGTAAGTTTTAAAGCCTAGTTGTTTAAACTTGAAATTTGTAAGTTTGTAACAGACTTAGTCTCTAACTGCCTAGCAGACTTGACATTTCTGTTCATTTGTGCACTCACTCATCAAGACATGGAACCCACCCTAACCTCTAAACATATAAATTTATTATATAATCTAGTGTGTTTATGTCTAGACTTTGTGTTTGCAGAATTTCAAAGCTTAATTCCTTCATTTTGCCATCGAAATTGCCATCAAAATTTTGTCGAAATTGTTCAGCTTCCATCACTTACAAATGTAGGAGACCCCCCCCACACATATCCAATATGAAATATTATTGCATATTTGAGTAGATCTTGGCGTTTAGATCATCCTGGTAAATTTTCATGATTTAATTCGCTTATTTGGTCGTCAAAATCATTAGGGCCGTAAATATCGAAATTTAGTGCGAAATTTCGAAAATTTTCTATTTTTGGGCCATCGGACATGACATCAAAATCAGACATTTAATTCTATGGCATGAGGCTTGCATACAGCACCTTGTGGCCGCTTGAGCAGCAGGCGGCCGCTCTGGCAAGTGCTTTTTGAAAAAGTGGGTACTTATGGGATTAAGAGAGGCATTCTCTCCCCCTCTCCCATGCCCGTGACGGAGGCCGAACGTCCGGGAGGGTGGTAAACCAAGGCGGCAGCTAGAATTCAAACCTGGGTAAAAAAAGCAGGTACTTAAATTCTTATATAATGCAATAGAAAATATACATATTTGTATATAAATAATATATTTATAAGAAAACTTTATACTTATCTAAATACCCTTCACAACAAATAAAGCACCCAGATATAAATATTTGTATAACAGTAATATACTTAGAAGGAAATTCTATACTTATCTAGATACCCTACACAACAAATAAAGCACCCAAAATAGTTTCTGACATAGCAAGACCCAAATAGTTTACTATTACTGTAGTAAATATATTTATAATTTTATAGACTAAAATGCAGTAAACAGTAGAAGATATATAATGTATTATTATACATTATGCAGTAAACAATAGAGTATATAGAATGTTTTATATAATTTATCAAAGTAAACATTAAAAAATATATTTTACTGTAGAATGGATTAATGTATTATATAAGGTAGAAAGATACAGAAATACAATATGCAATAGATAACTAGATATATATTGTGTGTATTAATGTATTATAGAATGTTATTATACAATATTCTTTCATATTATACAATGTACAACAGCAATGTATTATACTATTAGAGACGTATAGTGTATATTCTATTACATGCACATATAGTAACTCACGCACACATACAATGTCAACATACAGTAGCAGCAACAACATTTGACTACAAAATGAAAAAAGAAAGGAACAGTACAAAAAGCCAGCGCTAAAAAATTAGGCGGCCAAAAGTGAGCGCCCAAAGCAGAGCCTCAAGCGGGCGCACAGGCGGGCTAAGCGGGTCTAGGCAGCCGCTTCATGGGCTACCGCCTGAGAGGCCGCTCGAGGCCCTAACCAGGCGGTTGGGCATCTTGGCCGCTCAGGCGGGCGCACATGCCGCTTTTCAAAACGCTGGTTTCAGGCAATCTAGAATTGTGAATGTTGGGGCCAAGTTGGATGGAGAATATGTATCAAAATGTGATATGTTTCGTTACTTGGATTGTATTATTCAGACAATGGTGATGTTCAAAATAATGTCTGTCATAGGATCACTATAGGATGGTTAAAATGAAGTGCAATTGTAGTAGTATGTGATCAAAAGATCCTTCTCAAATCAAAAAAGCATATTTGATAGAATAGTTACATGACCAACCATGCTATATGGGACTGAATGTTGGGCGGTGAAGAAACAAGGTCTCAACAAAATGAATGTGACCAAATGTATATGTCGAGATGAATGTGTGGAAAGACGAGAAAAGATCGTTTAAGAAATGACTATATTGGGGATAGCAATTATTCAGGACAAGTTGCACGAGGGCCATCTGAGATGCTATGGACATGTGCAACGTAGACCAACAAATGTCTATTCAAAGTAATGCTATTGAATTAATCATACTTAAAAGATGAAGCAGGCTTAAATTAACCTAGCAAGAGCTCATAAAGAGCGACTTCAAATCTTTACATTTTGATCAGAATATGATCCATAAGAGGGCTTATTGGAAACAAAGGATCCATGTAGCCAACTCAACTTGGCTGGGATTGAGGCTTATATGATGATGATGGTGATGATTTATGAAGTAATCACTAGACAAATCCATATTGAAGCAATAAACAACATATATCACATGTATTTTGTGTGACATGTTCATGAATGAATCATTATGAGTCCATGAAGCTAAAATTACACACAACATATTAAATCCATAGAAATATTATAGGCATGTAAAAGAAACATGTCAAAATCTGATGGGACCACGAAATACGTATTGTACTGACATGTAAATTACTTTTAAAGCAAGACCCACCACAAATGAAATAATAGGGCATTATTTTGACAATTTGTTTGAAAATGCTTGCATATTTTGACTACCTCAGTGCACTCATGATCCCAGTTGGTATGAAGTAAATCAAATTGAAGATGCAAAATAAAACTCATAACAAAATCCAAAATATCAAATGCTAGTAATACTAAATATCTCTCCTACATAAGCAATTACCTCGACAAACTGGATCAAATGGATTGCCAAAGCTCGTTCATCAACATGCCCCAATACAATGGTACCAACCTAATAAGAGCAAGAGCGAAATGAAAATTAAGGGAAACACAAACTATGGAGTCCATTAAAGAAAGATTCTTAAGAAAATTACCAGCGAAGTGGTTTCATTTTGATATAATAGAAATAATCAGTGAAGTTTATTGTGCAATTATTTATCAAAAAAGTTCATCGAATACCTTTTTTAGCTCGACAATATTTTCAATATTCTGTGGTATATAACAGAAATAGTTACACAGACTTATCTTGTAATTACCTTCTTTAGCTCGTCAATATTTTTCCCTGATTTCCGTATGATAGAGGCTATTCGTGCATGTGCATATAACAAATAAACAGCTGTATTACCCTGAATAAGATGCCAAAAGCCAGAAATTAACTCACAATAAGCCTTGAAAACAATCAACATATAGTATGAAAAAGGATATTATCCAATTACACCACTATGATTTAAAATAACACAAAAAACAAATATCTAGTATAAAAATATCCGACCAATCACACAAACTTTTAGCTAAAGGAGGTTGAGATGCATGACTTTAAAAAGAACAAAACTTTCAACAAAAAGGTTAATTGGATAATAGCAAACAAATGATTGGGCAACAAAATAACCATAACCACAATAAGTGAATAGCATACAACCTATGTGCAATTGGAAAGGAATCTGCCCTGGAAGCTAATTTCTAACACTTCTAGTATTTTTCTACCTACCATCAGTGAAGGAAAAAAAGCACATAAAATGGTCGACAAGAATTTAGATTTCAAGCAAGGCAAACACAGATGATTTGCTATTCGTGATGTTATCAAAGTTGTTGATCTACTTAACAATATTACAATATGTTGACCAATTACATTTTCTTGTTTTTTCAACCAAGACAGCGAGTTTCAATTAAAATTATAAGTTAAATTCTATATTTGATCTCGATGAAAATCAAATATAGCTCACCATGCAATTAGATCTTGCTTCAATTTAATCATCCCACGTGTTAACTAAAAAAAAATTAAAGTTAAATTCTATATTTGATCTCGATGAAGATCAAATATAGCTCCAACCATGCAATTAGATTTTGCTTTCAATTTAAAGGGATGAGCGAGGGGTAAGGTCAAAGTCGCAACAATGCCACATGACTTTAGTAGGAAGCCAATTCTAGAGAGCTTTCCACCTACATATAAGGAAACGGCAAAGAGCACACAGCTACACAGCCATTTTACTGGGGGGCTAGGAAACGATTGTAGCAACACCACAACAATCATAAATCATACCTTATGTAGGTGTTAGGTGCACCTGGTCTATGGTATTAAACAATGCCCTTTGTGTAGAATGGTGTTGACCTACCGCATTGCGTCTAGCCTGGATTCGAGCTTCTGTCCAATCAAATTCTCAAGGTATTGGCCTTCAACTCAAGGGTTGTGCCAAGAGATCTTATCCCTACTTGAAACTGAACAAGGGGATAGATCGCATCCCTCTAAGGTCCCGCCAGTATTAATTGTGATATGGTTTTGCGATATAAGCCCAAAAGGAATTCCATTTGAGCATGGTTCAAAATTTCGGTTAAAATCCCGACATTTTGGTTTCGGACGGGTATCAAACATAGAAATGCACGTCCAGAAATAGTAAGTAAATTTTTAAAACTTCGCTGGAAATTTTGCAACGGGGGACGAAATTTTGACAAAATACAAAATTTTGCTCAAAAAGGGCAGTTTGTGCATGCATTTTGCAAAACACAACTAATATGGGTTCACAATTTTAAAGATTAACGGCCCAAAGCCTGTTGTACTTGGAGGGTTACTTCTTTGGTGATTTTTTTGCATCTCCTTGCTCTTGAAGGCCTTGTTCTTCAAATCTATGTAAGTTGACTCTCTCTCCTTCCCATCTAAATCTATTTCTTCCACTTTTACCCCATTTGATCAAAAGATTACTCCGAAATTGCAAGTGATAGACTACAACTTAAACTTGAGGATTTATGAAATTATGCTATCAATTAGATATATATACAATTAATTTATAAATCCAACTTGATATTATATTCATATTCATATATAAATATATATATATATATATATATTAGGAGCACTTAACTAATGTTGAATATTTAAATAAATATCTACTTACCTATGAATAAGAGCAGTGCACCTGCCTGCTATTCCAGGTGCCTGCTTCTTATCTTCACAACCGGTTTATCGTAGGCTTACCAGCACCTGTTGTGGGTCATCAGCAAATAAAGGACTCTTGCGGGCCGTAAATTTTCACAAAATTGTGACTATTCCTGTTCAGGCGGTGCGTTTTCCGTGTGGGGTCACAGAGTGTCAACGGTGCTGTTTTGCTTGTGGGGTCACGAAAAAGTAGCTTCGTAATTGTAGCAGCCGATAAGAGTAGTGCACCTGCCTGCTATTCCAGGTGCTTGCTTTTTTCGTCTATTTACTGCCACGTCTATTTACCTATGAATACGAGCACTGAACTTTGACACCTTCACAACCGATTTATCGTAGGCTAGCCTGTTGGATACATATTGGTATCTGTCATCAGCAAATAAAGGACTCTTGCAGGCCGTAAATTTTCACAAAACTGTGACTGTTCCTGTTCAGGCGGTGCGTTTTCCGTGTGGGGTCACAGAGTGTCGACGGTGTTGTTTTGCTTGTGGAGTCACGAAAAGGTAGTGTGGTATTTTTTTATCCTTATCTGTTCAAAATGGTTCCTATAGAGAGGGTAACAACGTAACGTTCCAGTGTATCGGGCAGGTGATGCTCTTCTAATACTGCTTTTTTCGTCTCAGCCAAATCCGGCAGTGCTGCCTCCGCAGCTATCGGGACAGTGGGTGACTATGGTCTATTGCCAATGTGTGAATCCGACAATGTCCGCAGAACGGGTGAAATAATGACGGAAATTATACGGGTTTCTCTGGTATACAGAGAAGCAGGGTATGGGGGTAGTGTTTTACTAGAGGAACGTTACTGTTGACATTGCTTTCTGGAATATATGTTTTCCGGTCTGATACAATGCTCTATTTTCCTTACCCATCAATTATTGCAGTATATAATTTTGACTTTTTATATTTAATTTTCTGATTACGTTCCATGTTCATGTATCTATTTAAACTATAATATTTTTTTTCTGCTAATTTTTTTCTACCTTCGTTTTCATTATATTACACGTTCATGACCTGTATTTTTTGTGTGAATATTGTAATCATCAACAGCTGAACATAGTTGCCAAAGGTGTTATTATCGGCATACTTAGATATGCTTCCATAAATAATAGTTAAAGTGGGAAGGACATGTAATGGTTCTCATGACATGATGTCGTAACTATATAAACATGTCTTACCTGCAGTCATGACATGGGACGGGGACGTCGTCATTGTATGGTCAACGAGTATTACACATACTTTTTTAATAGCTTATTAATGTAGTGTAGACTGGTTTTGGTTCGTATAGTACGCGTCTTGCAAACATATATGAAAATAATCGTATTCAAATATTTGTATCAGTTGCAGACAGCTTCCAAAAGTTGTAGTAAGCTGTTTTTTTATAAAAAATAATAATCTTAGTAGCTTAGATGGATTAATATTTTGACAATATGCAAATATGTAAATGTTATAATATTTAGTTATATTATTATTTTGGTATAGGTTAATGGCAAGGATGTATTACAGCAAGGCGATTATGACTATCCGTGTAAAAGGAAAAGGAAGAATCCCTATCGGAGAATACATAAAAATGAAACGGTCGGAGAAAATAAAGAAAATAGCTGAACTTGAACAGAAGTTAAAGGAAGCAAAAGACTTATATTATAAAGTGTGATATAAAGAAGTAGCGGATAATTTCTCAAAGATTTCAACATAAATGTTGAGAGATGAAATGTCACTTCGATAGGTAGAATCTCTATGTACATATCGTACCATGCATGCAAAGACCTTGGAAACTTTATGAATACCTTTTTTATGTAAAAAGTCTTTGTTTATGTGAGTTGTTAGGAGATGTGATGGTTTGAAGTTTTATATGTGCCTTTTGTTGGGAGATGTGATGTGACTATTATAGTTAAAGTGTTTAATTTAATGTACAGTAGTACGTACATACCAACCTAGGAGACTTTCAAATGTGAATTTTTCTTGTGAAAAATACACATAATGTATCTACTTAGTTCATTTTTATCGTTGTATGCAAAGTTATTATTGATAAAAATTAAAGAAAGATGTCCTAAAGTAATATTTCATGGTTCACACTCACGTTGCATCTAAAATTTCTTAGATGCTTTCAAAAAATAACAAAATATTTTTAAATTTAGCATCAATAAATTTCTATACATTTTGTTATTTGCTTTTGCATACAATCATAACTGCATTTTACATTTTGATTTTGTTTACAATGACTAATATTTCATTTAATTTTCTTTGTCGTTCGTGTCTATTATGTTTCTTGGATTTTGTAACACTTATTATTTTCTATTATAAATAATTCCTAAAAATATAATTAATAAGATGAATTTTGAATAATTTATATAGGATGAAATATTCAAATCTACCGGAGGAAAAGAAGGAAATGATACGGAAAAAACAAAGAGAATATTATGCCAACCTCTCCGAAGATAAAAAGATAGCAAAGCTTGAAAAAAGCAGACAAAATTATGCCAAAAGAAAATTAGAGAAAATCAATGAAACTTTGGAAGACAAAAATCTAGAAAGAAGAAATATTAATGATTCTATTTGTGATCATGTCATGCAACCAGAAACTGTTACTACATGGGAAGTTGGGTCTACATCGAGTGTTAAGGAAACAACTTATGTTCCCTCATGTTCATCACATATGAAAAAGAAGAGTGCTCATATGATGAAAAGATTCATAATCTAGCTGCACAAACTGTGTACATTGTCATGCAAAAAGATTTCCATATGAAGTGAAAATATTTTGTTGCTATGATGGAGAAATTTCTTTAGTAACAAATATCACCCCATCAGAATTATACTATCTATATTCATCATTGGACAAAGAGGCTATTCACTTTAGACAATGCATCAGAACATACAACGGCACCTTTGCTTTTACATCTATAGGTGTGAATGAAGATAGAACACTTTCAAAGAGAAACAAAGGGATATACACCTTCAAGGTGCAAGGACAAATATATCATTTCATAAACAGAATAATACCCGAAGATAGAAAGCCATCACATCTACAATTATACTTTTATGACACTGATCATGAGTTCGAAAACAGACTGCATCAATCATCAAGATTAAAGGAGGGTGTAGTTAGAAGATTGATTACTATACTATATAGTAATCCATACTCAAATTTTTTTCAAAATTTAAGGGATTTGGATAATTTTGATGATGTAAAAGTAATTATACATAGTAATCATACCTACACAGTATTCTAGGTTTCACATGTTTTCTGTGGGGTGTTATGTTTGTCAGGTGTCTTTTATGAGGTGTTATGTACATATGAACAATGTAGTAGCTGTCATACCTACATAGTACTCCAGGTTTCACATATTTTTTGTGATGTGTTATGTTTTTCAGGTGTCTTTATGAAGTGTTATGAACATATGACCAATACATCAGCCATCATACCTACAAAGTACTCTAGATTTCACATATTTTTTGTGAGGTGTTGTATTCCGACCATCATAAGTTATACACGTGCTTAGCACGTGCACACTGCTAGTCTTATATTAAAGATGAACTTCGTAACAATGATTTTACAACTATGTAATACTTATAATATTAATTATATATAATTGTAGACCTTTAAATGAAAAACAACCAAAACAATCAAGTTGGGATGTATAATGTTTAATTATATAGATCAAATTCAACTACGAATGGGAATAATATATATTTACATGTATTCAATTGATATATTCAATAAATTTAAATATTAGTATCAACCAATGTTTTAAGACACGTTAAGCGGTAAGCGTGCGGACAGCGCCTTGTAACTGGTTAAGCGGTAAGAGGGCGATTAAGGGTGCGATTTTTGAAAAAAAGGTTCAAATTTTCTATGTACTTTTATGCAAAATTACACATATATGTATACAAATATTATATTTTTTTGGAAATTATATATATATATCTAAACACCTACAGAATAATATAAAACACCCACATAGTTAATAACATAAGTAAAAAAGTATGATTGAACAAATACAAATAAATTACATAAATTCAAGACATTAAACGTCCGGCATCCGCTTTAACACCCTTTTTTGGAAAAAAAAAAACTTTTTTTGGAAAAAAAACGTCCAGTTGGACCCCAAAAAGGCCCATAATTTACTGGACTTGTTCATAGTCGACTTTTCTACCTATCTATTTGTATGCTAAAGTCTGTAAATCAAGGTATAATGGTTATATCCCTGGTTATATATAGTTATGTATGTCATTATTTGTTGTTTGCATAATCTATATCTTCTACACGTTTGTATTTTGTCTTTGTGAGAGGCTTTTTTGTAATGAGTTATGCTCTGAAGTACTGTGTAACACTGTAACTACGTTTATGTGCATCAATCACCTACTATCTTACTTCTCTTGTATTAAATACTAATCTATTGCTGATTTAGATAACATAGCTCAAGTCAACATTAAACAATACTTATCGTATCAGTAGATACAGGATACAGATACAGGCTACAGCAGTATTCTGATCATCTAAATCAGCAATAGATTAGTATTTAATATAAGAGAAGTAAGATAGTAGGTGATTGATGCACATAAACGTAGTTACAGTGTTACACAGTACTTCAGAGCATAACTCATTACAAAAAAGCCTCTCACAAAGACAAAATACAAACATGTAGAAGATATAGATTATGCAAACAACAAATAATGACATACATAACTATATATAACCAGGGATATAACCATTATACCTTGATTTACAGACTTTAGCATACAAATAGATAGGTAGAAAAGTCGACTACGAACAAGTCCAGTAAATTATGGGCCTTTTTGGGGTCCAACTGGACGTTTTTTTTCCAAAAAAGGGGTTAAAGCGGACGCCGGACGGTTTTTATCCTCTCTAAGCGGCTGATTAATCACGAAAATCGGGCATCAAGCGAGCGATTTAATCTAAAACGTCTAACCAGCGATTTTGGAGAAATCGAGCGGCCAGAGTGCTGGGCCAATTAAGCGACCGGTTAATCGGCCGCTCAGGCCAATTTTCATTTCAGTGGTACCAACTAATTTCAGTAATTTGTCCCAATTTTATGAATAATCTCATGCCTAAATTGAAAATACCTTTACTATTTTTACTCTTTGATGATCTATAGCGTAAAATATGGAGTACGAATTGAGATTTTGATTATTCATGTGATAATAAACTAATTCCTTCATTATGCTATTGAACATGTCATCAAAATCCCCTTTGATACAGTTTTCAATCTTTTCACACATGTAGGACCCCCCACAAAGATCAATCTATAATTTCATTGCAAAAGTAGGTGTATTTATGTATGTACCATCTTAGTAAAATTTCGTGACTTAATTCCTTCATTTGATCGTCAAAATCCTGTGTTGAAATAAGCGTAAATGTCAAATTTTCCATCAAAATTTCTATAAATTTCTGTTTCTGAACCATCTGAAAGGGCGTCAAAATCGAAATTTTAAACCATATGTTTGAGGTATCTATCAAGCACCGAACCGATCCAAAGGTATTTCTTAGCATTTGCAACATTCACAATATTACGGACCATGTCAACTTTAATTCAGTACTCCAATCTTTGGATGCCTAAACCACATTCTATTTTGGGTGGCAGATTATCATCCTACAGGATGGTATGGAGGTGCTTCCTCCCTTGTGAATCACGCTACAAGAAGCAATTACAAAGTCGTTCAACCTCATTAATGGTGGACTTGAGAATTTATATAGATATTTTTCTAGAAGTGAAAGATTATGCAGACACAAAAACATACCTTGTCATTTAACATCTGGTCGTAGTTGAATGTGTAGTTTGTTAGCCTATTATTCTTCAAATCTGCATATCTATTACAATGAAAATCAACGTTTAAAGTACCATTAAACAGAGTAGAACAGTAAACATACTATTGTATTAAAATTATCTAAGAAAAATATTAGAAAAAATTGATATAAAAACTGCTAGATAAAGAAGCATAGTGTCTCAAAATGAAACACTGAATGAAGAGCCTTATTTCAGGTCTTATATACAAATCTAAGAATACAAGAAAGGATCTAAACTTGTAATTCAACTACATTACCCCAAACCAAATATTATTTTCCTTTGCATGTTTGTTAATATAAGCAAGGGCCTTCCACCTTGAAGAATAGCACATAGTATTCAACACAATATTTTACTTCAAAATTATTTGTTTCTTATGACTACCCACATAATTCTGAAACCTAATGTGACTAGTTGAACTGGTTAACATGCCACCCAACAAGTCTAGCAGTCAAGTGAAGTTGAAACATATTCTTTTTCTGAAATTTTTTTTTGAAACATGCTTTTTTACCAAGAATAAAGTTAACTGGCGGACGTTACTGCACGCCCCAATAAAGTTAACTGGTGGACAACCTGCCCGACTGATTTACCGTCCATCTAGCAACCCAATCCTAGTCAGATCTCAGATTTGATGGTATGCTCATAATTTCACACCCTAAATGCAACGTAGCAATTCCTTATAGGCCTAATAATTCATATATTGGGACGTGCAGTAACGTGTGCACACATATATACAAAAAAGTATACAGATTGTTTGTGTATTGCATCATGTATATCATGTCATATTTACATGACCCGTAGACCCGTCAGATAAACCAAATAATCGAGATCAAGGTTTAAACAAACGAACTGGGAAGGTCACCAACTTTTGCTTCAACTGTCCAATTTATTAGTTTGGAAAACCAACATGTCCATTGTAGAAGTAGGAATAAATAAGCGACTTCACTAGCATTTACGACAATAGATAAGTGTATTAATTTGCATCAGCAATGGTTACATAAAACAAAGGCATTAGCATTAATGTAATGTCAATCAGCGACATAGGTGTAGAGAAGAATTGATGAGGAAAAAGAATCTAGAGTAGAAAAGATGGAGCAGAGATGCATGGTATACGAAGACAATAGCAGCAACATAATAGGATAGGGATACAACAGCGACTAGAGGGACTATCTATGGAAGAAATACACACGGAAAGAAATAGGAAGAAAAAGAAAAGAAAAAAAGAGGTAGAAGAAGAAGAAGAAAATAATAGAAGCATGCAAACCAACAATCAAGGCATGATGCAACAGCAAAAGTTTAGGAAGGGACAAGATCTGTAGTCACTCAATTCAATGGTTGTAGACACTAAAGAAGACTAGAATAAAGCAAGAGTGCACGGGAGTGTCAGATTTATATGGATCAAGGGTCAATCCCCACCCACCCCACTAATCCACAACATAATGCGTGAGTCGCACATGAGGTTCAGATATCAACCAGACTACATCATCGGTTAAATTTAACCATTAAATTTAAAAAATGGGTTACAAGACTACATGAGGTTCAGATATTAACCAGACTACATCATCGGTTTAATTACAAGCCTACTTCAGCGAGCTAGCTCCCTGGCGACTTTAGGATTACGTGAAGCGCTCAGCACACATTTTATGTAAGCGACTGCTCAGGGTCTGCTCAAGCAACCTAATAGGCCACCTTACTGCTGTTGTTATGCACCCACCTTAGTGTGGATGTGGATTAGGGCACAAGTCTCATCCCATTAAGGCTATAAATTTACGTTGTTTGACAAAATATATATTTATCTAGTCTACTATATCAACTACTTTCTACTTTATTTATGCAGTACTAATAACTATATGGATACTTGGATACTTAGCTATTGTGTTTAAATATTGTGTTACTATCTAAGAGTGCATTGTTTATCAGCTTACTATTCATTTCATAATATAGTATAGTGTGGAGGTTACAGACTAGAACAAGGTATATTCAATATATTGATAGTAATAAACTACAATACTCATGTATTGATATAACTATTAAAAAATTTAGTTGATTACAAAATCTTATTCTACAATTTTGCTACCAGTGTACTACAATACATGTTATGGTTTAATAATGTAATCATTACTGTATACAAATTAGAAACCAAATCCTATGAAATATACATATTGACCTATTGCATTTGTACTTTTAAAGATGCAAAAAAAGTTCAAGAATAAGTATAGTGTTGGGCATGAGTAAGATTATAAAAAATACATAGAAATTAAGAATCCACTTTTTAAAAAGTACTCACTGAAGCACCCAGTTGGTGCTTAAATAACTACAAGTTCATGTCCACCAGACATTGAGCCTACCAGATGGTTCTGTGTGAGGAGTTTGTGGTTAAACTGGTTTGACGAGTTTGTTGTCTGGATTGCCCCGCCATCGTTCTCGATTTAGTTCTGACATCCATGACTTAGACCCATGAGCTTATTAAGGTCAACTCCGAGTCAGGTCTAAAACCTTGGATTGAATCCTAGATTCATGTGTTTAGAAATTTAAACAAAATGAAAATGATATTAGTTCTCTATGAAGTAATTGGTTCAAGTATGATCCCATATAGACCCTGGTGCTGATTGTGCGAAGTCAATAGGCCATGCAAATAAAGAGAAACTCGAGATGGCACACTTTGTTAACATTGTGAATTACAGAATTAGTATGTGGTCTAAAGGTAAAGAAATGCTCATGGGATTATACATTGCCAAAACAGTCAGGTTGGGCTCGGCACACATTGAGCAGTTACATAGTTTGATGGGAGACACATACGTACTTCATCACCATCATTACCACATGCGGTAGCGGCAACAACATCTAAGCCCCAATCCAGACCATGCGAAGTAAGCTACATGGATCCTTCTTTTCCAGTCATCTCTATTTTAGGTTTGAGATGTAATGAGTCCAAATCTATCCTTATCAGATCTTCCTAATTAATTTAGGTCTACCTCGTCCTCTTTCTCCAAGTTAGTTTACCTCTTTCTCCAAGTCAGTTTAGGTTGAACTCAATATAAACAGAGAGAGATATGCACTTTCATAATCTATCAATGAAACTTAAGCCTCACTCCCAAGTCCCAACAATGTCGGGGTCAATCACATGGATCTTTTTCCATTCATTTGAGTTATTGATTTTTGAGTTTGAGGTATGATGAATCTAGATCTCTCCTTAGCAAGCATTCCCCAAGTTATTAGATCTACCTCTTTCTCTTTTCGATGTTGATTAAGGTCTACCTTTTTCTCTTTCTCCAAGTTGAATCAAGTCTACATCTTCCTCTTTTAACTTTGTAATAGTACTCCAAACCGATTCAGGGTAACAATCGAGTGTCTTGTTGTTTGACGAGTGGGAAATGAGATTTGAACACTTCCTTATCATCCCATTAGCATTTGTGAAGAGCCACAATAAAATCCACAGATTGTTCAAATTGCACACATGAGATTATCATGGCACTCATTCTGCATCAGAATGGGAAAAATGGCTACAGCGCTACAAAGAGACTTAGGATACCAATACTGCCTCCTATGGGGTATGGGCAAGCTCCATTGAGCCTTCCTCTAGCAAAGTCACATAATAATCTATGAAGATTGCCTCCTGGATCATAAGAGAGTTGGGTTTCATGTATTGACTGCCAGAGTGGTGGTGACTTAGTAGTTAAAAAAGAGACTTTCTAACAAAAACAAATCAACTCTCCTTGAAGCACTTTCTAAACAAAAAAGTAGGAATTGCCTCAAAGCAAAGAACAATTATTAACTTGGATGTAGTAAACAGTTCTGAATAAGACGCCATACAGCAGATTAGCAAACATTGTCTTACAGGTCTATGCCCAAACCAAGAGTACACATTTACATGTATGCAAGTATATGCTAATAAGTCAATCAATAATGTAGTATTTAATCACAGACTTGCAGAGGTCGTAAATAGCTAGAAGATAACTTACTTCACAGCACCATAACCAACTGCCTCAGCAGTTTTTGTAATTTCTTCCTCCGTCCATTCAGGAAGTTTACCTGACGTTCAAATGAAAAAGGTGTAGGATTAATGGGAGTGTAAATATGTGATCGGATATAATACTGAGTCAACACCTACCATTACTCTCAAGTCTTTGTTGGAGTTCCTTTCTACAGCGTGTAACAGCTTCATCAAGTAAATCAACCAATCTAACCACTTCAGAAGATCTTGTCCGAAAGCGCTTCCCATCTGAACCAAGAACAAGACCAAATGCAACATGGTTTACTTTAGGATATGAAGCTTCATTAGGATCAGGAAGCCAACCAGCCATTTTTGCAGCCTGTATTTGAGTTAAGAAAAACGAAATGAAGATATCAATTGGCGTATAATTGATACAACCTGTCAAGGATCCAGTTTTAAGATACTTACACTAAATACCATGTCAAAGTGTTGTGATTGGCCAGCATCAGTAACATATATTATCCACTCTGCCTTCTCTACATTTATCCTATACCTGATCAAGAACAAGGCATTCTTTGAGAACTAAGTAGGCATTAGGAAATAAAAACATCAACAATTTATGTGGCGAATTTTTCATAGCAATACAAATGCTATTTAGTAACCAAAAATTTAACTTAAAAACAATAGCAAGCAGAATATATCAGACAAAGAGTCATAGATTACGTGACAATAAGTAACTTTTTTTGGATAAAGATTATCAAGACAATTGGCAGGTCATGGTCATGTGTGACTCAAAGTCTACATCACAATAAAACTAACATGTTGTTTAATGTTGCATGGTCCATGCTACTGGGATACTCGAAAGCAAGGAAGTAGGAGGCCTAGGCATAGTATTCTGAAGATTGATGTTTCACTCTTTCATTGCACAAAACACAACTAAGGACTCATTCAGCAAATTACCGGATAACTACCAGTACCATGCAGTGTTAACAAAGTATCAGAAATTCATGTGATTAATCAAGCTTCAATCAATCCGAATAATAGCCTCACGATCTGGTATTCAACAAACTGACGAATTCGCCTAAAATTGAGAATGTCTGTCATTACTAGGACTTCTTTGGTCCTGGTACAGGCAAAAGTTCGTATAAGTTCCTTTGTCACATCTGTGTCACAACCATATCACATCCACATCCATGGTATCAAGTTCAAAAAACGTTTGGGTTAAAAAACTAGGAATGAGGTGGTATAAATTTGACCACATCTAAACTGGTGGGAGGTTAGAAAGTAATTATTCTTACTTATACCAAGTCTGACCAGGAATGAGTTTTTAGTATAACTTTGTGAGTAATCAATTTCCCTGTTATTATATCTAATAAGTTTCAGAAATTACTTATCTTTATGATTACTTGTCATGGTATAAGATGCAATTTTAGCAAGTTATATCGTGTGTGAAAGTTGCATCACATTCAATCTTCTCACAATTTTGCTCAAGAAAGGCTAACTTATGCATACAATCTCGCGGAAAGATTTTGATTTTTCATCAATTCTAGCAAGCACGAACAAAACTCAACTATTTTCTATGTTGCAACAACTATATACAAAATCTTAAGGAAAGATTTGGTTCTTAATCTTATGAATAATCTAGAAACCAATTTTGAGCTGATTTGCAGCATACTTATAGCTCATCTATTCATACAATAATTGGCATCGGAAGAAGTTTCACCTCCATTACCACAGAAATTGCAATAACATAATAATTTGGTGCAGAACAAGGTCACTGTGGTCAGATCCCATAAAATCATTATAGATATCAAAATAAGATGCCCTGTAGTATCTTTGAAATTGTAAAAGATCGACCAAATTCAGTCAACTGTTCAGGGATAGATTGCCTACATATACATACACACATATGCAAGCACATACATGTAGAATCTCGGAAGCACGGATACTCCAAAATAGGAGACGTACCCGTATCCGATACGTATTGGATACCAATACTCCATGGATACACCTAAATACATATCGGATACCTCTCCAGCCGTATCCCCTTTTTTCTGCTTTTTTTTGCCTGGATATGGCCTGGATACGTTTTGGATACAGCCCGGCCCATTTAAGCCTTTTTTCGTTTTTAAGACCTTTTAACGGATTGACCTGCGTTTTTACTGATTCTCTTTGCAAATCAGTAAAACGGCTCCTTTGGCTTGTGCGATACATTTTGAAGCTTGGTTTTGCTTCAGTCCACGTCATATTTCTATTGTTGTGCGGCTTGTGCCTCATCTTCTTCAACGGGCTATTGGTGGTTAACGTACAACCTTTGTGCCTCGTCTTCTTCAAAGGGATTCAATTTTCTATTGGTGGTTACAGCCTCTAGCCTCTGAATTTCTCCCTTAACTCTTTTCGGAATTCTATTTTGGCATTGTCTTTGTTCATCCCCTTAGAACATAAGCCTCTCTAGCTTTCTCTAATTTTTCTGTTTAGTAGTTCTGATTTTCTCACCGTGTCTTGCTGTTAATATACCTACTTGTCTATAATTGTCTCTGCTGTTTCATATTTCGTTTCATTTTTTAAAATTTTGGAATTTGGATATACTTATTGTATACATAAATATTTAATTACTTCTTATAGACGAAAGAAGATGGTTTGGTGTCACAGATTACATGACACACTTTACAACACAAAATGAAATGATACATGAAATGTGAATGGTTTAGAATATGACTTTATGACATCTTTTTGTAACTTCTATCTGACATTAATATGAATGAAAGACCCCTTTTTATATCATGGTTCTATACTATGGAATTGGTTTCGATTTTCTTTAGATATATTGTGATTTATAAATGAAATTTGACTGCCTTCAACTATTTTGAAAATAAATATACTATTTTTTTAAATATTTAAATAAATATTAAAAAAATGTCGTATCCATGCCGTACCCGTATCCTATATTTTCAAAAATTGTCGTATCCCCGTACCCGTATCCGTATCTGAAACGTATCCGTGTCCATGCTTCCTAGTGTAGAAGACAATCATTTATGATTCAAAAATGTAGAAGTTGCATTCATTTCAATCTTCCATGCATTACAAGTTTCCAACAACAAACACATGATTTTCATATTTGTGATTTAATTGTCAATCAAAAAGATGACAAACCGTAAAATTTTAATAAAATAGGATCCCAAAATAAGTCTTATATTTAGGGGGGTAAAGGAGGGGATGTCAATACCTTATTTGGGATATAAAGAAGAAGATGGATCAAGGAGATGTTTAAATGTCTACAGTGGAAAGAAGAAATGGAAATTTATGGTTACATGCAATATAACAATGAGACAATGGATCAAGGAGATGTTTAAATGTCTACAGTGGAAAGAAGAAATGGAAACTTATGGTTAAATGCAATATAACAATGAGACATCAGAGATGGATGCGTTGAAGAATATGAAGCCCCATGAAGACCAGAATAGCCTGGAAGGATAGATTGCCTACATATAGATACATTATATACATACACACATATGCAAGCACATACATGTAGAATACAATCATTTATGATTCAAAAATGTAGAAGTTGCATGCATTTCAAGTTTCCATGCATTCCAAGTTTCCAACAACAAACACATGATTTTCATATTTGTGATTTAATTGTCAATCAAAAAGATGACAAACTGTAAAATTTTAATAGAATAGGATCCCAAAACAAGTCTTACATTTAGGGGAGGGGGTAAAGGAGGGGATGTCAATACCTTATTTGGCATATAAAGAAGAAGATGGATCAAAAATTCATGGTTAAATGCAATATAACAATGAGACATCGGAAGATGGATGTGCTGAAGAATATGGGTCAAGACAATTAGGCCCATATTAGTATATTACAGATGGACCTATGAACTAATACATTTCAAACATCTAACAATAACAAATATAGGGGTCATAAAGAGAAGAGAAATGTGTCGAAGAATGGAAAAAACTGGAAGGGGAGCCTAAGAGAGTGGGGAAAGCAGATAAGAAGGGAATGAGGACTCAATTTAATGGTGTAGGGAACAGTTGGAAGAAGGTTGAATGGAGGAGCAGATCTATAGAAAGAGATGTCTACATAGGTTTAAGGAGAACAAGATGAAGGGGAACAGTTGGAAGAAGGTTGAATGGAGGAGCAGATCTATAGGAAGAGATATCTACATAGGTTTAAGGAGAACAAGTTTTGTGAAAGAGGGAACGATACAAGATGAAGGCAAAAGAATGTGAAAGAAATGGAGAAGACATGAACATGATGTGGGAGTTGAGGAAGGAGGGGGAACCCGGGGAAGCAAATGGCGTGATGAGAGCCTGAGAAGAAAGGAGGGCATTCCAAAATTGGGGAAAAGTTTGAAGGAAGGAGGATAGATGACAATGTATACAAGGGTTGAGGTTGAGAAAGAAGAAATAAAGGGATGGATGGGAAGAAGAATGGAAGGAAGGAAGAGAATAGAACTAACCTCAAAGGAAGTTGTCAAATATTGCAAGAGTCGGTGTCATTGGAACTTGCTAGAGTCGCCACCTTAAGAATCGGTCATTGAAGAAGCTATTACAACCTCCTAGAGACGCCATCGCCTGCTTGCAGTGGACATTCTGTCACCACAGCTTCCTGCTTGTGGAGTAATTGTCACCTGCTTGTAGTGGACCTTCTAGTTGCCGCCAGAGGGGATGTCTGGGAGAGAAAAGTTTGGTCCAAAGGGTTTACATGGGGATTGGGGGTTGTTAGGGTCAAGGAGATGAGACTGGGGGAAACCAAGAAACCAGTATAGGAGTGGTAAACCACATATGGCCAAAAGTGACTACGTCAATCTAAACCCATGGTTGTACAAACGGCTAGGCATTCCCCAAGAGTGCCCAAGCTTTTAAATTTTTAAAATGTAGGATAGGCATTTCTAGTCATTTTTTATAATTTATTTTTCATTTACATATTTATATGAACTCCGTCTATGTTTTCTATATTCTATGCAAATGTAGTCGGTCGCAAGCCTGGGTAAAGGAATACAAGCCACAATTTGTATACGGTATAGGAATACAAGCCACAATGCCGACCTGATAGTGTAGGTGAATGAATGAACACCCTAGACAACCGCGCCAACTATGTTGATGTATTTGCTATTGCCTGTGCCATTCTGGAAATAGGGTGGTCAGAGTCGCGGAGTCAGATGGAGCGGAAGAAGATTAGTGGCAGCAGAGGGGCCAAACCTGGGACAGGGAAGAGCGACAACCTCTTAGGGGAAGAACGACAACCTCTTGGCACTTGCTTTCTTTGTTCCGCGCTACTATGTAAGGGCATACTATCAAAGAGAACAAATCACCATTGCCTCCGTTGACATCAGTGCATAATGCCCATTGACATATAATACTTCCTCTGCAACGATGTGAAGGGGTGTGTGTGTGTGATGGCAGTCTGCGTTGTGGGTGACGGTACGATGTTTGTTGAATTAAGTGCTTGGTTGTACGTTTGTTTCATTGAGTGCTTGGTTGTCAATGGAAGTGAACGGAGGCGGTTCTTACTTGCATCGCATGACATTGTTGACAAGGATGATGATCTGCCATTGTGTTGCTTCCTTGCTAAGATGTGAGGGAAACGGGTATTAGTGGGAAAGAGAAGGGTAGTTATTATGAGAGATGTTATAGCAGGAGCGTTATTCAAGGGAGAGGTTGATGAATTCATAGGAGGGCTTGGTGTTAATGGATTGTATTCACATTTAAGAACGATTTAAAAAAAATATTGATAAAATTAAGAAAAGTAGAGAGTAATATAATCCATGCAATAAACGCAAAGGATTTGGAGCGAAAAACAGGAGAAACGCTTTGGTCGTGGGGAGTTATGAGTGGTGGGGATGGGTGTTTTTCATGGATAGCTGTTGGGGGTGTGTTGGTGGATAGTTGTTGGGGGTGTGTCCCGTGAATCGTGGATTCTTGGAAGTTGAAAATTTAGAGTGGATGCTCCGAGAATGTGGATCGTGAGTTCTCATCGAGAGAGTGGGTTGGAGAGTTGGTGTACGGTTGTAGGCCAAAAAGTATGAATAAAAGTTGTAAAATTCTTGAAAAAAGGAGAGAAAAGAGAGAACAAAGGAGAGTGCACCATTTTAAAAATGGCACAATCTGATTGGTTGCTGGCACTGTTGTAATTACTAAAAATTATTCACTCTTTTTATAGTATTATATATGACATAGTGTACTAGTTAGAAATATACATTCAGTTATAAGCAGTGTGTGTGTGTGTGTCTATGTATGTATATTCAGTATACAAAATCCATAGCTAACTCTGCACTTGATAAGGTAGCTAGGTGATCCTCATTACTCATGGACATAGTAACAAGTTTGTGACTTTTAGAAAAGTCGTGAATTTTTTATTACTAATTTGTCAGCTGAAAATTCATTCTTATAAAACCTAGATCAACTATTATTAAATTTTTTTGCAATTTGAACTGACAAGATATTCACAAACTTTTGACGAATAATGGTTTTCAATGTTCAGCTTTTACAAGTTTAATGTCTCTTATGATGTATCCTAGTTGATTCCAACATCATGCTTCCCCCTCCCTCTCCTACACTACAACTGCAAAGACTTCCTCTCCATCTTGCAAGATAATACTCTCCACTGATTATGATCTTCCATGTTGTACACATATCTACATCTAGATATGTATGTGTGGGTACATTTATATCATATAGACACATGCATGTGTAAACATATGTAGACACCTACAGACAATTATTATGTACGACTTGTTCTCGGTTTTCCCTTGAACAGTTGACTTTTGGCCAAAATTTAAAAGACGCTTTCTTAAAGTTCCCCATTTTTTCTCTAATTATGACTTTTTCAAGCAAATGGAAAAAGGTTCCAGATCTAGATTTTGTCTCTATGCACATGGGGCGCCTAGGGTGCTTACAGGGAACAAATAAAATAGCTAAGTTCCAATCAATAGTCAATGTGATGTATAACCCAATGGAGTATCCAAAGAATTGGTACGGCTGCTGATAAAGGCAAATGAACTGGGTGGTATGCCACAAATGTGTTTTTGAACGCTTGAACGACAGTAGTAGTTATTTTCCGCATAAACAACATTGAGATGACAGTTTAATGTTTGAATTACTGATGATTGAAACGTGTGATCCTACTTCCAGAAAAGGACAGAAAGAAACATAATGCACATACTCACCAGAGTGCAGATAAATCTGTCGATGCATAATTGAATCCTCCATCACTCTTCACCACAATTAATGGGATAGCTTGCCCTTCGATGAAAATCACCCTGGCACCTTGGCTATCTTCAACCAAACCTTTGTCTGACAGTTCTTGAATTACATCTCTGATGAAAGGGTTGTAAAAGCTCTCGCCCTACAACAATTATATGTGATGTTACATCATTTATACCAGTACAACAGTATTATGGGAGTACTCTTGGGCATAAAATAACCAAGTGCTGCAACAGTAAATAAAGGGAAGTAGAAGAATGATAAATGTAGTATTCACTAGCAAAGTATAGCAGCATCAGTGAAGAGTTCCATAGGGAACTTCTGAACGGATTGAAGCTGCAAGAGATAGTATGTCCGAGTATATATGGAGAGTGCCAGCCAATACTTGTAAGAAATTGCATGTGATGTAATCCATGTAGCATAACATATGTAAGAGTCAAAAGAAGTAAGAGGCTATGGATAGATGACAGACTAAACGGCCAGTGTTAGCTAGCAGAAGCAATTTAGAGAAAAAGAACACAACATGCTTTTGAAGAACTAGCATCTTTTCTTCTGTGGATTGTGAAAAAAATCCTCCAGCATAAGCATTCAATGGACAACCTGGAGCAGTCATACTTATAACATGATCATCGGCTAAAAGGAGGCAGGGCTTGGTAATTGTGGCAAAAGGGGCATCAATCAATGCAGGAAGTGAACTTGGCAGCCTTAACTCCAGGCTCAAGTGCCTTCCAACTTATTGTTTCTGCAAAATCAATCTTGGATTTGGCAGAAGTAGCTCTATGAACAGAAAATCAAAGCCGCACCAACCGAAGTACTAGGAGCTGTCCGCTATGCAAACAAAGAAGTATCTCATGAAACCCCACCAACTAGTAACAAGGATTTGGCACGAGAAGGCTGCTTAACATATGCAGGCAAAAATTTCAACAACTTATGAAAAAGCCAAAAGTAGGATGGGATATTCGAAAACAATCCTTTCTAAGACAAAAAGAAACCCTTAAATTCGAAGCTAAACTAGTGTCAAAGATCCTGAATCTACTGAAATAATGCCATATGTATTCTCACCAAATTATATCTGCTCTTCAATATATCATACAAAAGAAACGGGAAAGGGCATTGCCAGTTTTGACAATAACAAGTTTCAATGCACATGTTTTTATTGAAATTGAAACAAAAATATAGTACATTCTTTTGGTTATCAAAAATGCAGTACAGTTGTTTCTCAAGATCTGCATATGAAAAATAAATGGACTAAAGATTATATTTTCTACCTTCTCTTCTATGTGAACTCCAAGCCTTTGATATACTTGAGCGAATTCCTTCCTGCTGATTTCACATATTTCTTTCCATGCAGTACGGTACTCAGTCTCTCCATTCTGTGGTAATGCCAAAAGAAAACAAAACGAGGTGAAGAAGAAAGCAAAACAAGCTACAGCAAGAATGAGATCAGGCATCATTAATAACTAATTAGATATCTTATTTCGATGTATTATTGTTTCTTAACATCACTTTAATCTCATTAATATGTTAGTAAGAGAAAATCCTGAAACACATTTTGGACATCTTAATCACACCCATGAAACAACTTACACGTGACAAAGGACCTTGATGGAGAACCTAATGAATAAAAATCTAACACTATTATCAAGATCTAAACTAATCTAAAATAACTAATCAAAAGAAATAATATTCATCAAAAGATTCCATTCATCAAGTCTCCTTTTCTGAGAGCATTACAAAGACTATATATAGGGTTTAAACCATAGTTATCAAGGGGGCTAGGGGCTCAGCATGTCCCAAGGGGCACCTAGGCTATATTCAGGGCGTTTTGTTTTTGTGTTTTTTCAGTATATTAATCTGCTTCTTATTATACATATATACTACATATAATACCATATAGGAAACATAAAAATAGAGGGCAGAATGAGGCTATGACAGC
This sequence comes from Alisma plantago-aquatica, assembly GCA_963693085.1. Classification (NCBI taxonomy): domain Eukaryota; kingdom Viridiplantae; phylum Streptophyta; class Magnoliopsida; order Alismatales; family Alismataceae; genus Alisma; species Alisma plantago-aquatica. The sequence goes on along the minus strand of OY856414.1, from coordinate 796,556,090 downwards.
AGTAGCAGCAGACTGGAGTAGGAAGAATACAAAAGGGAACTAATATCAACAAGCCTGCAATAACAAATTGGAGCAAGAAATGTGCAAAGAAATAAAAGAAAACAGGAAAAGAAAGGTGGGAAGAGGTTGTAACTCAGTACAGAGGAAATTGAGAATGGGAAAGAAAAGATATAATAACAGCAGCAACATCACGAAGAACAAGTGATATAAAACAGGAAAATAGAAAGTACAACATCAGCAACATTATGAACAATAGGTGATGTAAAAGAGGATTAGAAGAAAACAGATTTTTTTTTAAATGCAGCAGCAGTAGGATTTAGTAGTAGGAAGGATGTAGGAGGAATAACTCACAAAAAATACAGCAGCAGTAGGATTTAGGAATAAAATACAGGAGAAAGGATATAAAAGAAAAGAAAAAGAAGCAAGAACAACATGCATACGAGGAAGTAGAAATTTTTAACAAACGAGGTATGATGACTTACCAATTTGGCTCAAGTCAGACCTAATTTCCCCAAAGCAGACCTGTTTTCCCCTAATTTTCCAAAATTGACCTGATTTGGCCTAAATCAGACCTATTTCAGCCATAAATTGAGTCAAGGTGATCTATTTTGATCAAATCCATACTTGATTCATGCTCATTTATCCTCTAAATGGCTTAATTTGGGCCTAAAAGGCCTTAGATGCCCACGTAATGCATGTAATAAGCTGGGCGCCTATTTTGAGGCGCCTTGCCTAGCGCCTAGGCGGGCGCCTTGATAACTAAGGTTTAAACCCAACTCACTAGACAACTAGCCAATATGGGACTAAACCAGGGCTTTACAAGACCAACTGGAAAAATATCAAATAACTCCTACGAAACAAGGAAAATGATAAAACATTATAAAAACTACATAAAAGACCATTTAAAAGGCTGTACTCGTACTAGATTAGACCTCCAGCAAGCTTTTGCTACCTATGGTATACTAAATTTGTCTACGGCATGTCTTTACTAATATATATCGTGGCCTTAAAATGCAAAAAAAAAATGGCAATGCATACAATCTTTTTCTTCAAAACCTAATTTACTTAAAACATAAACATTTTTAGAGATTATGAGCACATAAATGAAAGTCAAGCATTCAAGGGATGAAAAAACTTATGTCCAATGTAAAAAAAAAATGCAAGAATCATCTATAGTTCATAGGCTAACTGTGTCAAAAAGCACCTATTGTGGTTAGACTGAACAATTATTCTTGGGTGACAAAAATGTTCTCAGAGTATAAGATGTACACGTAAGCAGCCTTTACAAACTTATGTGCGAAAGACGACATCATCTGGATAACATGTTGGTGGTTTTTATATTAGACTTATTAGTTCTTTTGTTAATAGTGTTGTGGAAGCATCAAGGGGTAAGAGAGCAAAAAGGCTTCTCATTTCTGCAGCTGCTGTTTATCAGCGAAGAGGGCGCTTCATCGTCCGTTTTTGAAAGGCAGCACATAAGTAGCTCCTACTGAAGTAAATAATCTATAACTATAAGTTAATACTGAAACTAGTAATTATAGTTAAAATGTTCAGCCTTAAAATATGATCTACCACTTTTGCACAATGAATGCCACATGTTTATTTATTTGGATTTACATTGCTTGTTAGAGACCTAGGTACAACTTACCCAGTCAAATGCACTGATTAGCAAAATTCACTAGGTTTATTTTGACTTCATATATTTCACTAATTTTTATTTTGATTTCATATTTTATCTAGCAATTTATGCAATTCTCCTAAGTCTAGGGTTTAGTGTCTTTTATTATAAATACCAGCCCTGCGGGCTTGTCCCAAACAATTGAATATGATATGAGAGACAAGATATTGTGTTTCCTCATATCTCGGTTCCGCATCAAGTTAATTAGAGCCAAACCTTATATCACTCGGTTCTATATGGTTCCTCTTTCATGATCCCACTCTACCTAGGTACAACTTACCCAGTTAAATGCACTTATTTGCAAAATTCACTAGGTTTATTTTGACTTCATATATTTCACTACTTTTTATTTTGATTTCATATTTTATCTAGCAATTTATGCAATTCTCCTAAGTCTAGGGTTTAGTGTCTTTTATTATAAATACCATCCCTGGGGGCTTGTCCCAAACAATTGAATATGATATGAGAGACAAGATAGTGTTTCCTCATATCTCGGTTCTGCATCAAGTTAATTAGAGCCAAACCTTATATCACTCGGTTCTATATGGTTCCTCTTTCATGTTCCCCCTCTACGTCATCTTCGGCTTCTCTCCCTCTTCGTCTTTGTACAAACAGATCACCTCATCCTCCCATTCGTTTATCTCCACCATCTACTCTAATCTTTCCTAGTATAATAGTCAGACTACCTCTCGTTCTAGTTTCTCTGAATGTTTGACTTAGTCTCTAATGATCATGTTTTCCAGCACGCATTCCGCCGACTCCATCCACAACTAGAGGGCCCCACTATCGCTCCTGTGAAACGAGTAAATGTTGGGATCCCAATAAGCCAAATCCATAGTATTGTCTAATAAACTACACGGCCATATAGTCAGTCATACAGGTACATAGATACTACGAAAGTCACCATATAGTAGCAGCAACAGCGTTTAACAAAAAAAAAAGCATCAGTACAGCACCCATATGTATTTTGGAGAATATGAACTTGTTTCTTTAAGCTATTGAGTCAAGCACGATTAATAGAAGAGGAAGGCATAAATTAACATGGGAAGAACTTATAAAGAGAGATTTTGAATCTCTACATCTCGACCAAAATATGAACCATGATAGAGTTGAATGGAAACAAAGGATCCATGTAGCCGACCCCGACATAGTTGGGACTGAGGCTTAGATGATGATGGTGATGAACTTATTTCTTTAACCTTTGTGGGCCAACAATAACTTTTTTTCTGCAAGCGGGCCGCTATCCATTTGGGCCCAAGAGATGCGCTAAATCCAGCGCTCAAAATTTGGCTGCCAGAAGCGAGCACCCAAAGCAGGGGATCACACAGGCACATAGGCGGGCTAAGCGGATCTTAGGCGGCCGCTTAAAGGGTTAGCGCCTGAAAGGCCGTTTAAGGCCTTACTAAGGTGGTTGGGCCTGTGGATCGCTCAGGCGGGCGCCTAGGCACTTTGGAAACAGTGGTTCTAGGTAAGAAAACATATTATCACAATTCTCAAACATTACTTTAAAAAAAAATTATCAAAATTTACATCGCTTCTCAATTGCATCTATTTGCCATGAGTCAAACTAGATGTAATTTTAGTAAAAAATATGTACATATAAATGGTATCTTCCTTGTACATTTGAAGATTAGTGACAACTAAAGAAATGAGAACTGAACACCAGATTTTGACATATTGTGGATGAAATAGTACAAGAAATCCATAACTTTGAAATCATGGATTATCCAGTCAATGATATTTATTTTTTTCTAACAGTTGTACCATTGATTGCATACTATTTCAGCGAATCTATGAGAACAGATCGGTAAGTTAAGGTTCAGAAGTTATATATACACAAAATGAGTACAAAAATAGCACAAAACATCTCAAGGGAGTAGTAGATCTATTTTAAGGCCATATTATCACTTTTCAGGCATCACAAATTTTTATCTAGCAAGTATACATCAACTAGGCAAGAGATGAAATATTGAGATAAGGGTTATCATTTATCGTATCGCCATAGACGAGCACCTGTAGCTGAACGACGGCTTGTTGAGCTCTCTCCTTAAATTGAGTGTCCTCATCAAACTTGCGTTTGGATGCCTTGTAAAATTCCTGTAGAAACCAAGAGATTTATCTAGTATGTTACTAAACAGAAGAAAAAAAAACTAAAGCATATAATGTTGTTTTATCAAAACATTTCTATGGCTGTGATGCGTTATAGATTTTCAAAATTGCACATTTCATGAAGACAAGGGTTTTGAATGATTAAGATGGCTTCAAGTGATAAAAGAAGGTATATATCTACAAAAAGTGCAATTCTTCAGCAACATGACACCAATCTTTATTATGATTCTTGACACATGGATGAATAGTAAACTATTTACCATTTGGACCACCCATCAGATTATAAAAATTCATTCATCGTATCACATGCGTCCAAAACTTTAGAATTTATCTAAACTGTTCATTAGTACCCAATTGTCAGTAGCAACTGCTAATTGATATATCGCATTTCTAATGTTGTGAAGTGATGATGGGCCATTTAAATAGATAGGGTCAACTCACAAGGCATATTTGAACATGTGAAAAGATGTCATCATATGTCCGTAAGTGGCACAATTTTAATTGTGTCTTATGTATTACAATTTACAGCAGTAAAATTTTGTTAAAGATCGTGTGGAGAATTGGGATGTACTTTTAGGGAGAGGAAAAACTAAATTTTATGACATGTACACCACAAATGGAAGACGTGTTTTTACTCATTTGTGATCTATTGACCTTTTTCCATCCTAGCCTGTCCATATGGTTGAATGGTAAATTTATGCAGTTGCAAACTTACAATTAAAATCTAGTAAAATCACCAATAATTGACGATGTGTGTCATTAGTAACATTTGAACAAGGTTGGATGGAGTACATGCCCCAAAATGTACGACCTTTTACTTGGAGGGCATTATTCATACAGAATGGAAGTGCAATAGGTCATCTTTCATTGAATCAATGCGGGAGGGATGAAACCAGGTGCACCTATATAGAATGCAACTGTAAGATTTTCACTTATATTGAAAGGCAGACTTTATTGAAAGGACAGAACCTTTTACATGGAGGGCAACCACACATGGAGGAAATCCACTTATTGAGACATGAGAGAAAAGATTTGATCAAGGACAACCACTTAATAGAAAGGTGAGGATGCAATAAAGAAGAAGAGTTGTAGCTTCAAAGGAGAACCTTGACCTCTATATGATTACAAACAACCATTTTTAAAGGAGGCAGGCATGGTTTTCTGTGCGGCTGGGCATTGGCCAATGGATACCTCTATATGATTACAAACAACCATTTCTTAAGGAGGCAGGCATGGTTGTCTGTGCGGCTGGGCATTGGCCAACCAACGGACGCCCAAACCACCTAGGTATCCACTAGGCATTTTCCCTTCTTTTTTTATACATTATAGGTTTTTTTATAAAAATGAAGAAGACATGGGAAGGAGAAAAACATGTGAAAATTATGGACAATGGTACAAAACGGGGAATAATAGATGGTTGGAAGAGGAAGAAGAGGGAGGCCTCCAGTAAAAAGGAAGAAGAAAAAGATGCACAGAGGAAGAGGAAGAAGGGGAAAAGGAGGAGAGGGGAGAGGAAGAGGAGGTGAACAACGCAAAAGAAGAGAAGGTGGAAGAGGAAGAGGAGGCAAGGGACGACACAAGCAAAAAAGAAGAGGAAAGCATGGAGGGAAAGGGGAAGACGAGAGGAGGAAGAGGTAGAGGTACAGGAGATGTGAGGGAAGAGAAGTGCGAAGAGGAGGAAGAGGAGGTGGGAAGAGCAGCGGCGACCAGGCAGGTCCAAGGCGGCAGGTAAGCTCTGAGAGGAGGGAGAGAAAAGGAAGATGGTGAGGGGGAGACGGATAAAGAAAGAGGGGAAGAAAGGAAGAGGAAACAAAATATGTGCAATTGTCGTCGTTAGGACTTAGGAGAAGGGAGAGCACGGGTTAACAAGTTTTTTCATTTTTTTTTTAAATCCCATCAAATCTAGAGTCATTAAGGAGTCAGGTTCACCGCCCAAAGGTGTGTAACTTCTTTGAATATCCCGGTGGCTGACTACTACATCTAGGGAAAGGATTGATCCCCATAGGGAGAGGGCCTGCAGAGACCAATGCGATCAATAACAAGAGTCGTCAAGAGAAAGAGAGAGAGTGCACGTTGTGCGTGACTGCGTGAGCGCGCACGCCGGTGTTGTGTGTGTGTGTTGTGTGTATGTGCATGTGCTTGTGTACATGTGTGTGCATGTCCGCTTGTGTGTGTCAGTGTGTGCATACATATACATACACACACAAACACACAAAAGTGTGGTCAGGTATTTTTTATCTTAAAAAGATGTCTCCATGAGGAGGAAAAAGGAATAGCAAGTATCAACAAACAGTATATCAAGTTTAAATATTCTCATAATCAAGGTTTTTGCATGTATCTAGACCTTGAAATATGAATTGTGTTTCTATCACTATACCACAATAAGGAGTATTTACTATATTATATATGCTTCTTACAATGGAATTTATAGAAATGAACTAGCACCCAAGAATTGTTGGTACTCCGAATGAAAAACTAATGTCAACACAACAATAACTAAAATAGATAACAAGATTGCTTCAATATGGGTTCAGCGATATGATAATCTAATGTCAGTCGCCATGGTATCAAACCTAAATGCTAATAAACTAAAAAAGTCATATACACAGCCTAGATGCTAATAAACTAACAAAGTCATATACATACATACATACATATATATATAGAGAGAGAGAGAGATGATCAGTATAACAATTTTAGATCTAATATAGAAGACAAAAAAACTATAGAAGACAAAAGCTAAAAGCTATAACTTCAATTGCTGGTTCACCTGCAAATCACCTATAGCTTTTTCACTGTTGTCCTTCCAGTTAGGAAACTCTTCGAAAAGATACCGAATCAGCATACCAAACTGCAAAATGATAAAAGTACAATCTATTTGTTATATAGGAACTTCACCAAGATAACTAGTTTAAAAGGCAACAAACACCCAATAAGCAGAGAGTTTGCTGCCCGATACCAGTGGCAAGCATTGTTCAAAAAAAGGTCCAGTGGAACCACCCATGTTTCAACAGCAAGCGTTAATATTACACACAGCATAGGGCAAATAGGCCTTTCTGAATAGCATGTGGAAAGCTGTATAACTGCAACCAAACAAACCTGACCCACAATTCTTAAAAGATGGAAAACTTAATGTCTATCCAGAACTAGATGACATACAAATACCACATCGTAACAGCAAACCGTTAAATAGTACAGTCAATAGAAAAACTAGATGTAAAAAAGCAAAACAAATTTTTACCTGAGTACCCCAGTCACCAACATGATTTCTACGCAGAACATCAACATTTGAATACTCTAACATTCTTGCTAATGTATCTCCAATAATCGTAGATCTTAGATGTCCAACGTGCATTTCTTTAGCAATATTTGGTGAAGAAAAATCAACTACCGCTCTCTTAGTAGAAAGAACAGGGGCCCACACCCCAATACCATTCTGCAGCATATTCATTATGCACTGAAAGAGATAAAACATTTAATTATTATTTTTATACTACATAATTAACCTAAAACAACAAGAGGGATTCGTTTGGGCAGTCCCAAGCAACAAGAAGATCTTAGGATGCAGCAGTGTTCCTCTCCTCCGACAGAGACACTTAACCAATTTACTCTAAGGACTTCCCCTTCCCCTCCCAAGGAAATTGTTAGCCATGTTCATCACTTACCCTCCTCAAGTGAGGTTGACATCAAGGATACCTCTAGTCCGTAATATTTAAAGATTAGAAACCGAGTGCTTAAAATGCTTCTGTAGTGCAACTGAATAAAAGGATTGTCCAACAATCTGTTGGTTCCTAATATATGGCGAACCTTTACGCCACACAAGGGAAAAAAAATCAGTGTGCCAAGTTTCCTTCATGACTATGCAAAGGTTCCCAGATCATCATCTCAGCTTAGCAGGGCAGGATCATCCCCTATTCCACTTCAATTTAAACTGCTATTTAGATGACAATTAGTAATAGTCTCAAAAAAGTACAAGCTTTTTATATCTAACAGACTAGGCTTAACTGGTTATCTACAGCAAAACACATAAATGGGCATAAGGTGCGGATGCATACTGTGTCTAACTACAGTCTCAAATTGAATAAGAAAGAGTTAGCAAAAGTGGGAGAAGACAAACTATGTGTGGTGAAGATAAAGAATGGTCAAACAAAGTGCGACACTAAACATCCATGGTTCTGCGGTGTTATGGCCTAAAGTTTGTGTTAATCACCCCTTTTCTGAGATAAATACACTAGTACAAGGGAGACCTTGAGCCAACATGGAAGTAATGTTGCGGGACCCAATATCGTTCCCTCCAAGAACTCTAAGAAAAGAGAAGCCTGAGTAAGAACACAGTGGATCAACATAATGCATTCCATTTTGAAGATTATTTTCTAAATCACCCTCCTATATGCGACCGACTAAAACTACTGGATCTGTTGATCATGACTTACATTATCTTAGGTGAAAGTGTAGGAGGATAAGATAAAGCGAGAGAGGTTAATCTGTTTGGTTCAAAATCACAGTCTAGATTCTCTCAGTATCTCCATTTGCACATTTTCATTGGTAATTATAGAACATTTTTAGCAAGGAAAAACATATAAATAAATAAATAATTGCATGAGTCCAAAGGAAGCACCTCAGCAATCCATTTGTTTGATAAAACAATATTCACAAATCCAGCCGGTGCAACAGAGGTAGATTCTACAATGTCATTTGAAGGTAAATTTTTTGCAATGGCCTGCAAAATTGCATTACATGTCCAGCATACTTTAATATGTTAAAGTAAATGCAGTTAAACATTTATGTATTGAGGAAGTTTGTGTACCTGTCCAATAGAATTGGGGTTCCTAAACTCAGAGGATTTTCCTTTTATTTTAGACCACAGTCCCATGGCATTATTGCTATATTACATAAAACACCATATGTTAATGGACAGAATGTATAAGCACTGAACTGCAAATCAATTTGCTATATGTGCTAAGCAAACAAAGTTGAAAGATCCTCCTATAAAGTTTAGGCTAAGAAACTACAAACAGATGGAAGCTTCTAGTTACTCGTTAAATGTGAACGGATAGGTGGCTAAGCTCAGCTTCCAAATTGTAACCATATATGCAAGTTAATTTGAAAACTTCAGAGAAGGAATCAGATATAAGCTTTGAAAGAGAAATTGTTCAATACCACTGGTAATCACCAAATTTTGCTGTGCAGGCAGCTACCAATGCTTCGACGCTATGCTCATTTGGAAAAGTTGTCTTCAGAGACGTTTTAAATATTTTGGAAAGTTGCTGCTTAACAGACCCCATGCGATCACATTCCTGCATACAAAATATTGTTACAAACCATAAGATAAGCAAGTAAGAAAAACACAATTATTCTGGAAACAATGGAGTTTGGTGTTTATTTCTGTGTATGTGCATGGGTATGGAACGGTGGAGGGGAGGGGTATAATTCCAACCAGGAATCAGACATAAATGAATTAGGACTTAATTATTGCTGGTTGCACTAAACTGCCTCTTCCTAATCATTATCTACTTAAGTTATTAACTAATTCAGTTTTTCTATATATAACAATCCTTGAAGTAAAGTTGACTCTTTAAAATCTACATGGAACACAAATGATTCAGCACTTACTGTTTTCAATCAGCAATATATTATATCTCTTGAACTAGCTTAGGGTATACTGCCCCGATGATCCGCATAACAAAACCATTCTAAGAGGATAAGCACTTGTATCGAAGGGAGATGGATCAGTTGTCCATTTTCTTTGGAAATTGGAGCGGATGATGGAATATAATGCATAGCACCCACACCTTAACCTTTTCAACATCCTTTTGTCCCGTCCTTATACTTCCACCTTTAAGCTCTAACTGTCATGAAAGCCAAAAAAATTGAAGAGTAAGGAGCCATTAGATCGCATGCAGCAACAGCGGACACTCTTCTAACCAGTTGTCTACTACATTGAGGTGGCTAGATGTTCCATGCAGAATTATGAAACCCGACTCTAGCCGTCCGGTTCAACCAATTGAACCGTCACCCCAAAGGTTGGGCGTTCAGTCACCTCCAAAACCTGTTTTTGAGGCAAAAAAAAACCTGTTCAACGGGCAACTCGTGAGGTTGAACTGGACCCAGCGACTAGGGCACAGGTAAAGGGAACCAGATGGTTATTTATCATATGACTTATTGTCTATGAAATGTGAGGGTGCACTCTTATTTGCCCGCAGAAAAACTCCCACCACTATTGTACACTCTTGATAGATGGATGTTGCATCCGACATTTCTCCCGCTCCCCCGATAGTGGCGCGGGAGTGAATCTAGGGCGGCGACCCTTCCCTCCCCTTCTCTAGTTGCTGCCTCTGCAGCCTTCAGTGCTCCAGCCTCCACATTCCTTCTCTTCTCTTGTTGTCGCCGACCTCTTCTCTGGACGCTGACAGCTTTCTCCTCTGGCGGCCATTGTTGCCTTCCTCTTATTAGATGTTGTTGTTGGCCTTCTTTTCTCAGAGCAACCAGACGCCACAGTAGCGAAGAAGCTTTCTTCCTCTCCATCAGTTTTCATTCGACAACAACAGGTACTTTCTTTTCTTCGTTCTTCACCCTATTTTATCCTCTCTGCGCCTCCCTTTCCTACTCTCTTGATTTTCTTCCAGTTTGTATCATTTACCCTACTCCTCCTGCTCCTTTGAGCTTTGAATGTCAAGGTCATGCTATGCAGCCAATGTAGTTGCTTGCTAGTACAATTGTTGCTATATTGGACGTTCATCTTCTTCCAGCCAGGTTAATCACGTCCTCGCCCGATCATTTTAGTTGCTGCTGCAATTGCTGCAAATTTGGTTTTCTTTGATGGTTGCTAACTTCTCATCAGTTTCTTTACTTAAATTCTCTATTGTTTGCTAATATTATTGATTTTTAATCTAATTGGTTGCCAAAAAAATAAGTACCACAGTGATTGCACTTATTTTCTCCAATACTAGTCCTACTGTGTGTACTGAATCACAAATTGCTGTTCTTTGCATGTAACTATTAGTTTGATTATATATTTGTTGCATTCTAAAATTTGACGATCATGACAAAATGTAGTTCTTTGTGGAGTTTGGATAGTCGGTTTATATCGGAATCAGGTAAATATATTCCGACATCCCCCCTAAAATTATAGGGGGTCGAGTTTACATGTAGGCCCAATGCCATACATCCAACACAAAGTTACAATTCACACAACTAGCTAATGTGTAGTCTACGTCTAACACATTTACAAATTTTTACAGCAATGTTTATGGCATTCGTAGACTTTCCTTGATGTCTTCTAGCATTCCTTTCTTCCCATACATGATAGCATAGGCCAGCAAACAAAAGAAGCTTCTTTTCATCACCTCCACATCTAGCAATCATTCTTTTCGGATCAGCCGCAAGTTGGATTTGTAATCTGAAGTCGCAGCATAAATACTCCCATATTTCCTTTGTGAAGATACATTCTCCCTAAAGATGGTTGCGGCTTTCTTCTCCATCCCCGCATAGCAAGCAAACAGTAGATATATCATAATTCCAGCCCTTGATTCTATCCAAAGTAGCAAGAACATTATGTAGAAATTTATAGACGCTCATGCTCCATTTGGGCACATACCTGCCGACCCAAATCTGTTCTCCCACAAAATCTTTTGCGCCCTTTGCTCGGGTCAACTCCCATATGCATATCTTTCTATCTTTGAGCTGCCATCCCCCATAATTATTAGTAACAAACAAGTGTTTGATTTGTGGCCAAGTTTCTCTCATGACATTGATTGTTCTTAAGTATCCTCCTTTTGTTTTTGGTATAAAATCCAACCCTCTAGGATCTCTCTCTCATCCATTTCCCCCATGTAGAAGTGCTTTCTTAAAAAGCAATGAGTCTTCTCATTGTACCCCATCTAGCAATGTCTCTAGGAGTCTTTAAATTCAACCCGCCTTCACTAGTGGGAAGCGCCATTCTGGAATACTTCATTGGGTAGTGTTCACTACCCCACAGAAAATTAGTCATTTTCATTTCAATTCTATCCAGGACATATTCAGGGATTTCACCTTGCTGCACCCAGAAGATAAGAAGTATTTCTATGGTTGCCTTTATCAATGTTCTGCGCCCCGCCATGGATGTCCTTTGTGTGGGCCACCTGTTTATCATTTCCTCCACTTTATCTATGCACTCAGTGAAGTCTTTCACATGTAGGTTGCCACCGGCCAGCAGAAATCCTAGATATTTTGTTGGGAATTCACCTCTCTCAACCCCCATAGCCTGCGTGAGCATGTCCTCCATTTGGTAGCAGTTTTTAGACAAGAAGATGTGGGTTTTGCTTGTATTAATACACAACCCCGTTTGCATCCCAAACCTTTCCAGAAGACCCGTGAGATTTTCCAGATATTGCTGCTTGGCTTCCACAAAAACTAGAACATCATCTGCAAAAATTAAATGTGTCATTAACTTCATTCTGTGGACTGTGTAAGGCTTTATCTCCTTTTGATTTTCAGCTTGTTGCATCCTCCTCGTGAAGTACTCCATGACAATCACAAAAAGAAGCGGGGACAAGGGATCACCCTGGCACAGCCCATTGCTACCTCTGAAGAGATTTGCAGAAGTGCCATTAACCAGAATGGAATAGCTAGTTGTCCCAACACATTGCTTCATCCAGCCTATCCACTGATCATTGAATCTCATTTGTTGCATGATCCACCATAGTTTCTCCCATCTCACACTATCATAAGCTTTAGAGACATGAAGTTTTAGACAGGCCTTCCTGCTTCCTCTCATAACATAAAAATCCAGGAGAAACACACATCAAGTTTTAGATAATCGGTATGTATGTATGTATGTATATATATATATATATAGAGAGAGAGAGAGACAGGCTAGAATACACTCGAGTGTACAGATCACGTCGTACACCCCAATGGTGTTTGCCTATCTAGACCATATTTTTCCAAATCTAATCCATTGATCTTCATGGTTACAATATTAATAGGTCACATACAAAATTTGAACTCATTTGAATGAGTGTAAGTCACTCATCCAAGGACAACAAAATCGACGCACAAAACTATTTGAAATACATGATTTTTACCTCCTTTAGATGCACGACCTATAAGTGTCCAAATGAGCTAAAATGTATTATATAGTATGTTCTTATGATAATTACGAAGATCAAAGGTTTAGATTTTTCGAAAAATTATTGCATCGTCAAAAATTACTTGAGGTGTACGGTGCCTCCGGTACACTCGAGTGTACACTAGCCTGACTCTCTCTCTCTCTCTCTCTCTCTCTCTCTCTATATATATATATATATATATATATATATATATATATATATATTATGTGTGTATGTATAGTTTTACACACATATATATGAGTGTGTGTAAAGTTATAATAAATATAGATATACACATATATGATGTAATGATGACATCATCGAGTCAATTGGGTCGACCTAGCAGTTGAACCAGAGACCCGTGACCCAAGACCTTTGCCGAGTTGACCTCTGGTCGGGTATGAAAACTTTGGTTCCATGCATCTCCTACAGGCGCGAGAGCTGAGTGATTTGACAAAAGCCTCCATTCCAACGACTTTGGTTCCATGCATCTCCTATAGGTGCGAGATCCTAACATCTTTTGGGGCCACTGTCCTACCTTCCACTAGCATGTAAAATGGCTCGGTGGTTGTCATCAGAGATGATGTGTATGCCATGACAGAATAGCTCCAATTCCCATATATGTGCACCTAGTCAATGCCAACCAGCGTTGTCTCATTCAACGCCCGGTGCTTGTTGATTCTCGTCGATGGCGATCTAGACGACTTGCCAAAGCGCTCTGACATGCAAAACTGGGAATGCCCATTGTCGGTTGCCAAACATCATCCCAGTCGGCGCCTAATGCCTAGTGATTCTCAATGGCAGCAGCCTGGATGTCGTGGCTGAGTGGCTCTGCTACCTACACACTCATCGATGGCGGCTCAACACAATCTTGATCGACACCCAGGTGCTAGTTGATGGCTCCTTTTTGCCATCACGCCTCACGCCCAAGATACAAGCCGACAGTACTGTTGCAAAGTTTGGGATTGGTTCCCATGTTTCCACTAAAATAGGAATGGCATATATAATGACAATGTTATGTCAAAATAGAAAAGGCAGTGTGGAGAGGAAGTACTCTATACAGCCACGGAAAGCCAAATGGTTGCATCCATTACGAACAGTCCAAAATTATTTGGTTGTCTAGTGGATGTGTGAAAATGATTAGATATAGGTGGTAGTTGATGGATGCAAATAACCACTCTTTTGCCATCCCTATATGGGTAGGAGATGTATCCATTAGCCCACCAGTACATTGGTATAATCTTGTTGCAAATTTCAAACCACGTCCCAACCTATCCTCACCCACCATACTCAAGCCCCTAACCCGTCCATGCACGATATAGAAGATAATAAAAGCACAATCAATCCACAACCCAGAAAAATGAAGATCTGACGTTCCCACCACACAGTGATCCACTCCACAAGAATCAACATCCCAAAAGCTTGCTCCACCATGAGTCTTACCTATGAGCTCCTAGCTCAGTATAAATTGTAGGTTGATCCAGAGTAATAATATAAACAGTGCTATATTGTACTTTCATCCCATCTGCGAAGGATGCAAACAAATAATACAAGCATTGATTGCTTACAGCTATGTCCAGATCTAATGCCTTAGTTCATCTATGGGCCCCACATTTGTCAAAGACAACTTCAAAACATGTAATTAAAAAAAAGAACTGAGCCAATCTTTCCATTTAACGCCATCATTTAACCACTTCTATCAAACATCTTCATGCGGGTTACTTGGATGGTTTAATCAATTAAGCACTGTTTAGATGTCATATATTCATCAGTTGTATAGGGCTAAATCCTTCATTACTATTTCTATCAATTTCTAAAAGTCCCGGGCTTCAAGAACAAAGACTAAGATTAGGATCCCATTACAGTTATTATAAAGGTGTAGTGCCCAACAGAGTATGTTACGTATAAATTAGAATGTAAAAAGGTCAGTTTGGAGCTCATAAGCATGAATTGATTAGCATTGATGGGCTGTCATCAACCAGTGCCTAACTGTTACTGGAAACTACTACCCATATTAATGTGAAAGTTATTCTAGTTATAAAGATTTAACAATTCATGCGAGCATTAACCAGGGAAGGGGAGGGCACTTCGCACTTCTGCATTAATCTACCCATTCCACAGGTAATGTTTGTCGTGCTCTGCATGAACAAACCCAAAAGCATCAGGATGGCTATAAAGTCAATATCTTAAGAAGAAAAAACTTTGAAACAACTAAAATGGTAAACTGCAAACAGTAAACCATTTTCTTTGAATTAAGAAACAAAATACCATTTTCTTTGAGAAAAATACTGCAGTTTATACAGTAGAGTAGATGAACGTCCCCAACTCTCACAAATCTGCAGCAGCAGCAAAAACAATTTTTTAGGTACATGTGCATCAAAGATTGACAAGTCCAAAATATATATATATGTATGTATGTATATAGAGGAGGTTCCAGTTGCCATGTCCTATCATCTCTATCGTTCAGAATGTTATAAAACTCGGACAAGAAAGCCATTGAGGGGAAAGAGTCTCCCCTTGCTGGAGCTCCAACAACATCAGTCAATTCCACTTGGAATCCCCCACAGAAGTGATGCCGATCATATTACATTCGAGTGATATGATACTAGACGAGAAGTTTGTGTTTCTATGAATGCATTGTCCTTGTACCAATATATGGCAGCCGGAATCTCATTTTGGCCCTTCCCCAATCATCCGAACCATAACGATTATAAATTGATTATTAAAAATTAGTTTTGCAGCCCATCAAAAAATGTCATTAAATGAGAACTTGGTATCAAAATTGCTGAGAGCAAAATTAACTTGGTGGCGACCCTTTTGCACTCAATTGCGCTAGATAGTGCCGTGATAAAACGATAAAAGTAGGCAGAACGTAGGAACAACAGACCCAGTAACTAGCCGAATCCTCGCCTCACTAGGCAGTTTTGTTGGGCTAAAAACGGCAGATTCCTAAAGAATGAGAAGAGAATGACAAAATACGGAGAGAAACTGGGAAGAGGATGAACCTTACCTGAAAAAGTTAGAACTTAGGTAACCCTCCTAAACCTTGAGCTGTAGAGGCCGTCACAAAGAGCCCCTCCACTGAGATGTCCGGCTGCCACAGTTGGCTCACCGCTAGTACAGGCAGCTCTTGTAAAGAGAAGGCGAGAGGACCAGAAAAACGGATGTCAGAGCCGGAGGACGCGTAGGAAGGCGGCGGGCGCGTGGGTTTGGCGCTTAGTTATAGTTCGCGAAGGATTGGTTGGCGGGGGGTGGGATAGCCTGGGCTGGCCAAAGCCCTAAAGGTTACTCGCCGCGTGAAAATTTTCTTGCGGCCCACGCCTTACCCCGCTAACTAATCGGGTCCGGTTGGTCGGGTTTAAATTTGAGTCAATTTGAGAGGGCCAAAACATGCATCGCAAGGTTGCAGACTCAACGTGACAATCAGTGGTTCGGAAATCAAAACATTGAATTTTCAATTATATATCATATTAAGAGACTTATCTATACTATACAAGAAAGTTTGTGGAGGGACTTGAATGAATCTATACTATATAAAACAAGCCATTTTGGATTAGTCATGCAATTTTTCAAATATTTTTATAAGTTACAAACGCGTCCGTTATATCTAGAAAACTTCACGGAAGGGGTTGGATGCAATTTTCTCCATTATATTTTAAAATTATGTATTGATTCCTTTGTGTGTACTCCACAACTTCTATCTTTGAATTTTTAAATTATATATTATATTAGGAGACTTATCTATACTACACAAGAAAGTCTGCGGAGGGGGTTGGATAAATCTATACTATATAAAACAAGCCGTTTTGGATTAGTCATGCATTTTTTTCAACATTTTTATAAATTACAAACACGTCCTTTTATATCTGAAGAAAGTTCCCAGAGGATTTGGATGCAATTTTCTCCATTATTTTTTGAAATAACATATTGGTCCCTTTGTGTTTACACCACACTTTTGTCTTTAATTTTTTAAATTATATATTATGTGATTCCTCAATTATTTTTGAAATTACATATTGGTCCCTATATGTGTACACCACACTTTTATCTTTAGTTTTTTATATTATATATTGTGTTAGGAGACTTAAAGTAAGCCCGTGAAGGGGGTTGGTTGCAATTTTTCTCTATTGTTTTTTGAAATTACATAATGGTCCATGTGTGTACACCACAGTTTTGTCTTAAATTTTTTAAATTATATATTATATTACGAGACTCGTCTATGGTATATAAGAAATTTTGTGGAAGGGGTTCGATGCAATTTTCTCCATTATATTTTAAAATTATATATTGATCCCTTTGTGTATGCTCCACAACTTCTGTCTTTGAATTTTTAAATTATATATTATATTAGGAGAGTTATCTATACTATACAAGAAAGGTTGCGGAGGGAGTTGGATGAAATGTTCTCCCTTGTTTTTGAAATTACATATTGGTCCATGTGTGTGTACATCACACTTCTATCTTTAATTTTTAAATTGTATATTGTAGTAGGAGGCTCATCTATATCTATACTATGTAAAAAAGCCCACAATGGGGTTTGATGCAATTTTCTCCATTATTTTTTGAAATACATATTAGTCCTTGTGTGTGTAAAACACACTTTTGTCTTTAATTTTTTCAATATATATATCATATTAGGAAACTCATCTATCAGATCCGGACTTTACAGTGCCTCTGCACACGGCATGTTTATAAACCTCATATGCTAGCTCAAATACAGAATTGGAAGTATTACCCACTAGACAACGTATTTGAATATAAACAAGCATTTTCAATGTTGGGTGGAGTAGCCCGTTAGCTAATTGAATATTTGCAGTGATATAATCTCCACAATACATTTGGTAAAATAACTCCTTTGAACAAGACGTACAACGTTCTGGTATTTGACTTGCTTACAGATACACATATATTAACCAGAGAGGTAAAGCAGCAAGTCTGTAGTAATATGATGTGCCTGTATAACGCCTAGTAAAGACGTCACTATTAACAACACGAAAATGAGCGGCCACGCTGAGCGTCAAACGAAAATAGGTGTCCTATAAGAAGCGGAGAACACATTATACATCCAGTTCTGACGATATTAGACTCCCTAATGAAATAGGCCCCAATAAGACAGGACCACGAACTGACGAACATGACTCTGGAGACTATCCTAGTTAATGTCTGGACAGGTAATATTCCATCTTATTCCAAATGCATTATTCATTATTCCGAACAGCAATGCAATAAAATGACTCATAACATGTTACCTAGCATCAGGCTATATGCGCAAGGTTCCAATCTAATCCATGTTGCAAGCTTTGATGCCGCGAGCAACTACTGTACAGTCAACTCACATGGGGCGCCATGCAATGAAACACAACACACAACCAGCAACGTCAGCTCTTGCCACACGGGATGCTATCTATGAAAAGCCCTTCATAAAGCTCACTAGGTTCGCACATAAGTCATAATCATACAGCAGTGGCCCCTGAAGTTTATTGCTATCAAAACATAATGAACCTAGGCATTTGCTACACGGTTCCCAGCTTTGGCAAGAGCAGCTGCAGCAGCTTTTACCGTAGAGGCTGCTGGTTATAGTGGTTCTTCTCTTTCTTCTTCGCTGCTGCAAGCCTTGCACTTCGTGCGGCAGCCTCAGCAGCGGCACTTTTAGCAGCTGCATCCATCTCCTTGCTGGATTTTTTCTTTTTCAACGATGCCACCTTTTTTAGACGCTCTTTCACATCCACAGCAGGGGCATCATCTGCTGGTTCTGTAATGGTAGTATCATCCGCATTGCCTTCCTCTCCCACATTGGTCGGTTGCTCCTGCAAATCTTTAGTTTCCTTGGATGCTTTCTTTTTCTTCTTCTTCGAGGTCTTGCTCTCCGTTGGGGCCGTAGTATTCTCCTGCACGTCTGGTTCCTGGTTTTTCTCTGGACAAGAAATGCATCCATATTAAACAGCAGTTGAAACACCTCGGTAACGAATTATAAAGCAACAACCATCATGCCTATCAGAAATAGGGATGGGCGGATGCTAATCCAAAAATCACCCTGAGATATCTGTAATTACCCTGAGAATCTTCCGCGCTGCCATCCTTGCTAGCGATGCCAAACTCAGCCAAAACAGCCTCTAACTCTTCAAGTTCCTTCTTTTTCAATTCTTTTTTGGATAGTTGGCGTTCTGCCTCCTTTTTAACGGTGGGTGCAGGAGGTTTTGCGGGAGCAGATTCAGTAGCTGGAATCTCATGTTCATTTTCAGGTTCATCATCAACGTCATCATCACCATCATCGAGACCCTCATCTTCACTTCCAGTTTCCTGCATTCCCCACAATGGCGTCAATATAAACTGTGCACTATTAATACATGGACTTGATTGAAAATTTATTATTCAAACAATTATCATCGATGTAGGATTGCACATACATGTAACATGTAATATGCACATTCTCTGTGATCTAGTACAATCTAGTAAATAAGAAACATAGAATCACAAGTTTTACTTATGTTACAGGCTTACAGCACAACAGTGTGGAATCATGCCTCGGTAAGTCCATACCTAGCAGTAGGAAGGCCGTCACTGGAGTCACACAAGACGAGCTAGGAAGAAGAAGTAGGTCATCGATATCTGTGAGGTGTGATTCCATTCTTGTATACATTACAACCATGTTTTTTATGTCTGGTTTCTAATCAAACCATGACATTCGCCTATGTTGCGGTTCCTTGTTTTACTTGAAAGTTGCACAAGATTTCCTTTTCATTTTAGACAAACTTCACTGCCTACTGATTTCAACGTTCCCGAACTTCGATGTGAAATAAAGAAAATATAAGAATGTGAGATTCAGTATATTTTTACATGAGCTGGGTACAAAATCCCTAAGCAACTTTCTTTGATAAGTTGTATTCTCTTTCAAGTTTCAATATTACAGAATGAATACAAACCGCTTAGAAATTGGGACTGAATGATGCTAATATGTGATACATGTCTTCACGATTATACTCTGTGTTCAGCGATGAGTTTGTCTCCATCCTATGACTGTCTCATGTTCGTATATGTTTATGTCCTTGCTTCCTAATCTAAGACCAAAAATATTTGTTAAGCAAGGTCCACAGACAAGAATGCCTGTAAATCAACAATTTACCCAAGGTCCAATAAAAATATGTCCTTTTTGAGACCCTCCCTCTATACATTTGCCCAACGATCATATAGCTTTGCTCATATCCATCTAAACGTATCCGGTAGTCATTTTAGCGCCTTAAATTCATTAGCTGCCAGTAAATACTTAATAAGATCCACTATATTTCTCAAAAAAAAAAGTAAGATACACTATATAAAATATGTATGATATATATCTCTACAGGAGGAGATTGGATAAAAAATGAAGTGTTTGTTAAGTCAGTTCAGTCTTATTTTTTGAGAAAACTGGTTCTCTACTTCAAGTCATCCCAATAAAAGAAAAAAAAACCTTAGTAGCATTGTTTACATCATATATAAGAAAAGGTGATTTGCATGAACCATCATTACCTTTGTCAATATTCTTATGATACATTGTATATTTCATTGAACATCACAAAAGTTGCAAAATAAAATGCTATGCCCTGTTTGATTCTCTTATCATTAAGATTAAACACTCATAAAATAATATACATCTGTCTCGTTTTCTTTAAGTTCAACCGTCTACAGATAGCATCCATCCACGATAAACGGACTTCCTCACTGCCACCGTCCAACAATCTTTCCAGACTCATCCCCTCCACCCTGGTACATGTAATGATTGGAGAAGCAATGGCAGCAGCAGCATGGCAAAATAGGAGGATTTGTTATGGCAGTTGGAAATGGAGTAGGGATGGCAGAACAACTCATCAGTTGCCAGTAGACTCCCAAAATCTGATCGTGCCACCCACACTTTCATCAACCATTTGGTAAATAGGCGTCGGCAGTAAGGATGATCAAAAAATGATGTGGTACCTGATCGGGGGATGGGAATCCGAGACAATTGTTCTCACTAAATGGAGTGAAAACCAGGTCAATTTTCTTTTCCACTGGTATGGATTGGTTGAATTAAAAAAACTGCCATCCCTTAAATTGAATCGGATTGGCTGCATAGAAGTAACAGTGGGTCAGGATTCACCAAGAGTCTTGTGTAAAAAGTCAGGAATCTAAATTCTGGAGCAAATTCTTAATGACTAATATATATATATATATATAAGTTAGATCCACTTTTTCAGAGTTCCCAAGAGAATATGAACGAATAATAATCGACAAAAAATCACTTTCTGCAAAACAACCACCAATCTCCCTCCCTCCATGTGCCCGCCGGTTAACTTTTTTTAACACATCTTTTTTACATCCGGGATCGTTAACATACGCATTCTATTTCTTTTCCACCAAGCTTGGCCTTCAAAATTTACAGAGTTTAGTTTATATTGAAGTAATGAAATTTCAGATTGAGTTAATTCGTGTATTGCTGAAAGTTTCTTGTGGATAGACTTCTTAAGAAGCTAATCTAGTTGTAATTCTTTTGATAGTTTTATAGCATCATGTATTGCTCAACGTTTATCTTAGTGCTAGTTTGGTAGGGTATATCAGGTGCAGTTGTGTGAGTTTGCAAAGTAAAAACCAGTGCTTTAAAAAGCGCTCTGTGCGGCCGGACGAATACAAGGTGCGGATCACCTTCCGAACGCATACTGCAAATCCCTCCCCAATAGCGGACCAGGCCGCATAAGCTGTCACACCACCGCATAAAAGGTCGTTTGATCCCTGATTTTCAGACAGACATGTTTCCATTTCTTCTTTTTTACATTTACATTCATATATGTTTGTTTAGATTTAGATCATAGTACATGTTTGCATTTATCTAAGTTGTGATGCTTGCATATTTGTATGATTGCGTCTACTATTCTTGTGAATGTACTGATTAGATACACAATTGTAGAAATTCAATATGTACATGTGAAAGAATATTGTATTGAACTGATTCAATTAATAAAAGAGGTACAACCCTGTCCTATATATAGGAGCAAGGGAGAAACCCTGAGACTTGTGTCCCAAGTAATCTAAACGGGCCGAGACACTAAAGGCCCACTAACTAATTATTTACTAAATAGGCTAATATATACTCTTTAACAGTATATACATGATATATATATATATATATATATATATATATATATAGAGAGAGAGAGAGAGAGTCAGGCTAGAATACACTCAAGTAGTTTTTCATAATGCAATATTTTTTTCAAAAATCTAATCTGTTGATCTTCTTAAACATCTTGTGAATAGCTCATATACAAAATTTGAGCACATTTGGACATTTATAGGTCATGCTATAAAGATTACAAAAATTATGCATTTCAAATTAGTTTCGCGCGTCGATTTTGTTGCCCTCGGATGAGTGACTTACACTCATCCAAATGGGCTCAAAATTTGTATGTACTTATAGTATGACAGTGAAGATCAATGGTTTACATTTTGCAAAAAATAATCATGATATGCAAACACACTTAAGTGTATTCGTGCGATCTGTACACTCGAGTGCATTCTAGCCTGACTCTCTCTCTCTCTCTCTCTCTCTATATATATATATACATATAATCATTAATTAAAAAAAATCCAAAACACATACTCTCGCATATACTCACGCATACCGCATATACTCTACAAGGTGACTTCTCCGAACGCATAATGCATACCGCTTTTTGAAACCATGGTAAAAACGTACAGTAAACTCGCACGTTGTCATCCGATTACACCCTACAAACAGGCCTTTATCTCATCTACACAAAGTCGCAATAAACCAATCACATGGAAGTTGTTCTAGTAAAAAAACTCAAATTCAAAACCGATCATTTATATTACTAGAACTGAATTTAAGTCTTGGAAATGAGTTCCCTGAAAAATTTCATTTACGGTCGGGTAAGTCAAACTATCAGGACCCTCACTTTGCTAACACACCAGCTCTATCAGGTGATGAGTTGGGCTAAATAATTTTACCCATCGATCCACCAACTTACTCCATTAGTTGGCCACATGGTGGGTGGTTTACACCCATAGTCAACCAAGTCCCAACTAACCCGACCCATTGAAATTTATTTACCAATAAATAATATAAAATCAACTATTCCTAGAGTTCTAAATCCCTATTATTACTATAATACCAAGACATCATTTGTTTTGTTGTTGTGGAGTTAGCAATGTTTTAAAAAGCAGTATGTGTTGTATGTTCGTAGAGGACGCTGAATAGAGTATATATGGTAAGCAGGAGTATATGCGGTTTTGAATTTTTTTAATGTTATTATATATATATATATATATATATATATATATATATATATATATATATATAGAGAGAGAGAGAGAGAGTCAGGCTAGTGTACACTCGAGTGTACCGGAGACACCGTACACCTCAGTTGTTTTTAAAGATGCATTGACTTTTTGAAAAATCTAAACCGTTGATCTTCTTAAAGATCTTATTAACATACTATATAATAAATTTCAGCTCATTTGGACACTTATAGGTTGTGCATCTAAAGGAGGAAAAAATCATACATTTCAGATTAGTTTTGTGCTTCGATTTTGTTGTTCTCGAATTAGTGGCTTACATTCATCCAAATGAGCTCAAATTTTGTATGTGGCCTATTATTATTGTAACCATGAAGATCAATGGATTAGATTTTGGAAAAACATGGTCTAGATAGGCAAAACACCATTGGGGTGTACAACGTGATATGTACACTCGAGTGTATTCTAGCCTGACTTTATATATATATACACACACACACATTAATTATACATATTTAATTTGTCCAATGGCATATTTTATTTGTACAGTTACGTATTTGTCCAAATTGGAACCTTAAAATTGTTACTGGTTTATAAATAAAATTTCAATGCAAAGTACAATACCGTCTAGAATTTTTTCATTTTAAATTATTATATATATATAATAAATATAAATAATCATACAAATACATATTTAATTTGAACAATTGCTTATTTTATTTGTACGGTTACTTACTATTCCAAATTGGAACCTTACACACAAGAGGGGCAGCAGTAACAATCTAAGTTATTTGGCCATACAGGAACAATAGATGCAAACATACAAAACTCAGTCAAACACAACTTAAATGTTTAAAAAATGTGTTATGATCTAAATGTAAAACAATCATAGACGAATGTAAATGTAATAAAGGAAATGAAAGCAGAAGGTAAGCTACTTGTAGGTGGTGGTATTAGTTACATGAAGAATAAGGGGTGACGTTAAAAAATCACCAGCTTCGCAGTTTGTCCATTTAAAAATCGCTGATTAATCAGCCTGAAATGCAGTTTTGCAGCCATAGTCCGCTTTAGGCTCTGATTTGCCATATGCAGAGTACTCCCAACCGCATATATGGCCGCATGGACTGTTTTTTATAACACTGGGAGCTATAAAGTTTTATGTTCTTTCTACTGTGAAACCATAACTAACATCTGTGCCCAAAATGGATAGAACGAGAAGTCACTACACAAAACATGATATGTTAGTTTTATATTTGTGGATAGTGTGCTTTAAGTGAGCCATATTCCAACCTTCAGGTAGTTTCATACTTGTCTAGGCGGCTCGGCGGTTTTTCCCACCCAAGGGAAGCCTAGGGGGCCTAGGCGACTAGCCGGAGGTCTAGGCATTTTAAGGCGTTCAGGTTTTCCCAAAATCAGACCTATATTCCCCCAAATCAGACCTAATATTCCAAATTTATATTTTATTTGGCATAAATCAGATCTGTTTCTTCCCTAAATAACTAAACTCGGTTTAGTTTGACCAAATTCAGGCCTATCCATGCTAATTCGATTTTTAAGTGTCCAAATATGGAACAAAATTTTGATCGAAATTGCGAAATTTCCGATTTTTTTCCAATCGGACATCGAAACACTGGTACGCAGAAATTGGTCTGTCATTTTGCGAAATTCGACCCTAGGTGCGAAATTTCGCAAAAGAGGGTGAAATTTCGCATCAAAAAGGCCAGTTTGGGCCGTAATTTCGCGAAATGTTACAGAAACACAACTTAAATTTCAAGAAATTTGTTCCTAAGGCTGCTAATACTACATCTTGGGTATTTTGACAATTGTTTTTGAATCTTTTGCTTCTAAAGCCTATTTTTCTTAAACTCTAAGGCATGTTTCCCCTATCTCTAGACCATCTATACATTACCTTCATCAATTTCGAGAAATTTGTTCCTAAGGCTGCTAATACTACATCTTGGGTATTTTGGCAATTGTTTTTTAATCTTTTGTTTCTAAAGCATGCTTTTCTTAATTCTAAGGCATATTTCTCCTATCTCTAGACCATCTATATTCTATACATATCAATTTCTACACTCCTCTATAGAGATATGGAGAAATACTCCAAAAATAACAAAGTTCTTTCGAGGATCTATGTATAAACGTCCCATGCAACCTTGTTAAATGTGAACACTACACTTATACAACTTGTAGTTCGTAAGTTTGTAACTTGTAATTGTAAGTTATACGTTCTAAGCTGTAACTTGAAGTTTTTAACAGTCTAACTATCTAGCAGACTTGCCATTTCTGATCATTTGTGCACTCACTCATCAAGACATGGATCCCACCCTAACCTCTAAACATATAACTTTATTATATAATCTAGTGTATCTATATCTAAACATTGTGTATGCAAAATTTCATAATTTAATTCCTTCATTTTGTCATTGAAATTGCCATCAAAATTCTATCAAAATTGTTCAGCTTCCTTCACTTACAAATGTGGGAGCCCCCCCCACACACACATATCCAATATGAAATATTATTGCATATTTGAGTAGATCTTGGCGTTTCGATCGTCCTGGTAAATTTTCATGATTTAATTCGCTTATTTGGTCGTCGAAATCGTTAGGGCCGTAAATATCGAAATTTTGTGCGAAATTTTGAAAAAATTCTGTTTCTGGGCCATCGGACACGACATCGAAATCGGACATTTAATTCTATGGCATGAGGTATCCGATTTCAATGTCGATCTGTTTCGACAAAGTCGAAAGGAAATTTATCAAATTTAGAAAATTCAATAAATGCAATCATGCTCGTTTCGACACCAAAATGTACAACTTAAACCATAAATTTACATGTGTGGTCTTTATACCTAAATGCACCAGTTTATGCAGAAGTTGCGGGTCGTCGTCTTTTTTGTCTCTTCTTTCTCACATTTTCATGGGGTTAGACATTGACGAGGAAATTGTTGAAGATTAACCCCTAGCTTTTGTACGGAAATGAAATTTCATACAGGGTTAGGTTGGGTGTCCTTCGTGTGGGAGGTAAGAAAAATTTCATGTTTCCTCATAATTCAAAATTTGGGCAAAAAAATTGCTAAATTCAACATAACGGCATTGTCACAAGGTTGAGTAGAAGATGCTGTCAAAATTGAAATTTTGACGATTTTGAGAAATCTTCATTCATTGGTGTGTATGATTGTAATATACATTAATTGACTAAACAGATGAAGCATAAATAGTTGACCCAAGGGCAATTATACGACCCTATTTTGATGAGTGCATATTCATTTAATTGTTGTTCTAGGTATGCGTTTAAATATTTCAAGTATATTTAAGTTAGAAGAACATTCAATTAGAAATGCATTGCAAGATAAAAATGGCTTTGTTCATAAAGCAATACAAAAAATGTAACTTGTCCATTAATTTTTATTATTGTAATAAGACACGGTGTTGTTGAGCAAATGGCCTTGATCGCTCATAATTAGACCATAGGAACCCAGGTCATTACTTTTTATTATTAGAAAAAACTGTAGAGTCGAAAATGATTTTCGGTGATCTAGCCAACAAACTTTTTTTCTAGAACTCTTAAGTTTTCCTAAGATAACATTTGGATGAACTCTTAATTTAGCCAAGAGTGATTTAGAAAGATGTTGAAACTCAAGGATCATTCTTGGTAGAACTACGAGTTTAATCGAGCACCATGTTGACCAAACTATATCCCTATTGTTGGGTAGGCGAACTTCCACTTAATCAAGCATATAGTTGTTGTGTAAGTGACCCTTGATTTCCACATTTTTTGTTCGAGGTCACATTTCAACCGAAGTGTATCTCAGTCGAAGCAAATGTTTTTTATTGCAAAACTAGTTGTTAAAAGGCAAGTTTGAACTCCTACCATGTTCATATTGCAGCTAGACACTCCTCTAAAACACCCTAGAGGCTAACCCTAACATATTCCTATAATTAGCCTCTCAAGCCTTTCTTTTTTTGTGAAGGAACCATGCAGGGTCACTTTAGACCCATCCCAACATTGTAAAGCCGGGTACCAGACACGCAATAGCAAGTCATCCCCTGCCATACCTCGTAACGAGTTATATAGTCACAAGGTTGGCCCTAATCAGTGCGACTGCCATCATGTTATTTTCCTAAAATTCATCCAGAAGAAGATTCAAGCCCAAGTCCTCTAGTTTAAGAACCTGGCATACTTATCTAGGCGGCGGCCATCCCCACCCAAAAGAAACCTAGGGGGCCTAGGCTCAGCCTAGGCGTTTCTAGGCATTCTTCCTATTTGCGAATATATTACATATAGGCGTTTCTAGGCGTTCTTCATATTTGCTAATATATTACATATATATAAATGATTTTGCATTTACATTCAGCTATATTCAAACAGATATATTATTGTACATATTTGTATTTGTTATACCTAAGCTTAATCAATCATAACTTCACCTACACTACACATGTAGTGACCTAAGCTAGACATATTTCATCTTCATTTGACCTAACATGATCCTGATTGGAACTGATTTCACTTAGTCTGCCAAAATTGGCCGAAATCAGACCTATTTTGGCATAACATGACCTAATCAGACGTAACTTCCCCTAGTTCATCCTACATTGACCTAAATGGGCCCTAATTTGATGAAATCGGACTTGACTCCCCAAATAAGACAAGTTTTTCCAAATTAGACATGTTTCCTCCTAAATAAGACAAAACCTGCCCTTACATCTGATTTGGCCTAAATCAGATCTATTTCTTCCCTCAAATAACTAAATTTGCTCTAATTTGATCAAATTCAGACCTAATTTGTGCTAACTTGGTCTTTAAGTGTTACAATTTGGGCCTAAGAGGCCTTAGGTATCCACTTTAGTTACGTGAAAGCCCAGGCACCCAATTCTCAAGGCGACCCACCTTAGAGCCTAGGAGGCCTAGGTGGGACCTAGGTGGGAGCCTAGATAATCATGGGATCTAAGACCTTTCAGACCTTTTCGATCACACTTGAGCCATAGCATTTCATTGAGATAGTCTTGATTGTGATAGATATGGATCCTAATAATGCTCAAGTATGAGTTTCTCCTACTTTAGGCCTTGCATATCTCTAAAAAAGCTCGGGAACATTGTCCTTCGGCATACATTGTAATCCTTTTCATCTCTTTCACTTTGTATGTAGAAGTGCATTTGGAGGCGGTTCAAGGTAAGGAAGGAGCAGAAACCAACTAGTGTGCATTTGAGGAAGGCATTCTCAACTTCGGTAATCTACCAAGACCATGAAAAGAAAACACATGGTGTCCCCTCAGCCAAAGAGAAAGAGTAGTTGTTTTTCTAGTCCGCGAGCAAATGGAAACGATTGGTGATCTCCCACAACCAAGATCAAAAGAATATTGGTTTGTTTCCCAAATTCCAAATTTTTAAACGTGTTGTACTATAATTTTTTCCCCGATTCATATAATTGCAAAACCAACCAGGGGTCGTGGACATAAAATCCTCTTCTTGTGCAACAGCTTCTTAGAAGAAAGAAAAATTAAGTGTGAAGACAGTTCATTCTTATCAAACCATTAAACTCCCAAAAACGTAACAAATGCTTCACTTTGTCCAAGCAACCTCTTAACTCCATATTGCGCAATGGTCTAAGCTACAGAGGCCTCAATAACACTCAAAAGGTTGTCCGTCAAATGAGTCTCACAGCTCCACCCCCATGTGGCAACTGAAGTAGTAGTCCAATCATTTTAGCTTTGTTAGGGATCATTGAGCCTATGAGTTCTTTACTATTGCATTGGTTTCTAATTTCTTCAATGATTAGTCACTCTGAGAGGAACCGTCCACTGCATATAATAGAACTTACAGTACTTAAAATTATTGTGCCATTTTTCTAGGTGTCTTTGAGTCTCTGATGATAGTATCATTTTCGGATGTGCGGACTTGTGTGGTATGATCTATGACCTACACATCACATGCAAGAGAATATAGTCACTTTCCATAACAAAAATCTCCAGACAAAAATGTTCACATAGAACTAAATCCCAGTGTAAATCAAGCTTTGTGATCTGCTCAGCAAAAACATTCTTGATCACCCCTCCTCCATCCGTCTCAAGGCCTTCCATGTAGGCTCTCTTGTAATGAGCAATGAAAATTCAGAAGGTTGATGTTGATTTGCCAATCACAACAATGGAAGTGGCTCATATGAAGCGTTATTCACAGGAATGACCAGCACAGCATGCATAATGTAACCCCACGACGCATGGCAGACACTTAGCACGTACCTTGCATACCAAAAGCATAAAGTCCCAATAAGGATTCAGGTGTGGGGCATATTACACTGAAAGCGCTCTTGCGTACCAAATCAAGTCACCTAGATTATTTTAACCTTATTTACATGATTAGAATGTGTTGTTCCCAAGTTAAGCTCGAACTGCAAAATCAGCCCTTAAGCTCCACACAACCAGCGACTTCTGTTTCTGAACTTCATGGGTGACAATCTAAAGCTTCTCGAGTTCATGTCTGGCAATCTAAATCCTCAACAAGCTTGCAAGCAAACCACTTCCAAACTGTTTAATATAATTTTCAGCACCACTTGTTTCGTACATGGCATCAATTGTTTGATCCAGTATAACGAGCACTTCAGGTGACCTGCCAAAGAAAGCATAGTTTAAGGCAGTCTCATTTGCAATCTGCCATTTCACTATATCCACAAGGGGTTGAGATGTGTGATTGGTTCATAGACATTAGGAAAACTGATTTTCTTCATTGTGATTGATTCATAGACATTATGAAAACTGATTTTCTTCATCGCAGGGGAGACAGTTTGTATGAAATATATCACTAATCACTAGACTAGACAAATGAAGCAAATGTCAAGTGTAGGCTTAGCTCATAAAACAACAACTAAATAGAATACACGAGCAGTAAACCATATATAATCATGGCACTTGGAAGAAAAAATAGTACTTGAAACTAAATTATCCTTAAAAGTCAAAACCAATCAAAAGCAGATATTAATTTCAAGAAGCTTCTAAAGAAAAACGGTAATTATATAGAAACACCTCATCAGACAGAGCTGCGCTCTCCTTGGTCTCCTCTGGCTCTGGGATGCCCCAGGCAGCTAGTGGAGGAGGGGCAGCAGTGGCGAAATAGTCATCGTCATCATCCACATCAGCCCACGACTTCACGGTCAGTGGCGCCGGAGTCCATACCACGGGGGCCTCCTCAGCCTTGGAGGATCCCTTGCCCCTGGAGCTCTCTGGCTTCTTCTTCTTCCTGAGGGTGTCGAGGGCGGCGAAGACGTTGTTCCTGCTCACTCCGATGGGTCCCTCGTCCCTCCTGCTCCCTCCTCCCACCATATCTACCGAAGCGAAGGAGGATGTGGAAACGGAGCTCGTGGATCTTGCAGGACAGAAGGCCTAGGTGCAAGGTGTGTGGATTGCCGACTGGCCGCCGGGACGAGAGTCGATGTAAGAGGAATATTAAAATTAATCCTCAGGCAGTCTGGTTAGCTCTGGATAGGGTTTTATGGACGGATCGGGTGATAAAGGGGCCTTCTGACAAACGATATCCAAAGCAGAAACGGCCGCCGGCAGATAGATATGATTCGGGGGGATCGTGGTCCGCTTTGGAGGTTCCCCAGCTACGAATTCAAGTGAACGAAACGGCCGATTATTACCAGGGATAGCGTGGTATCGGGATAGAGAAGAGATGAAAGATAGAGAAGAGAGGCAATGCGGTTGGTTGGGCGGAGAGGAGACGATAGACTGGTGGGATAGGAAAAAGCTGTAGCTAGGGAATGGAAGAGAAGCCAGGAGATTAGGGTACCCAGATAACGTCGGAGGTTGGGGCGAATCGACTGCGGATTAATTTATAACGGGTTGGGACACGGCCACTCCTTGTACCCTCTTCCTGCAGGAGCGTGGGGCACGTGGAAACCTCACGGAAACCCAGGAAAAGAAATGCTAGATTCACTTCCATTCCCGTCCTTTTTCTTTTCGACGACAGCAAAATCGGCTCCAATCCTAGTCTTTTCGGCTTTTTTGTTTGTATTTCTAGATACACGAAGTGTGTTATCATACATTCACTTGATCAATTCAGAGGCGAATTTGGGGACCTTCCCGATCAAATAAACTACTTATAAAATTAGATATTAGAAATATGTACGTGTTTCATTCTAAAATTATAAATGACTCAATTGGTAAACGGTTGTTTACTTAGACTTCGCTAACTTAAAATTTGTGTTAGCAAAATATCCATTTTTTTTTTTGAAAAAAGGAAGTCAGTAGCTACCTGCTGTTGAGAGAAGCAATATCAATTATCGAAAGAAAAAAAAAAGCAATATCAATTTTAGGCATAACATCCATCAAAAGTAAACACTTATTACAAGCCAAGTTCGCCCTATTAGTAGATGGTCCCACCTAGATGACCCAATTTTAATGCCAATTGTAATTTTTTCCCCAAAAAATGAACCACCACCTCGTTGTTGTAGAGAGAAGCAAGAGAAATGGTTGGGCTTGGCATCCATAGTACTTGTTGGGCACCCCATCTTTCAAATGAGTGGTGAGATTTAGTTAGTAGTCTTTTGTTTTTCCTATAACCCCGTCTCTTGAGCGAGTGACGGATATGTAGTTAGTCTTTCAATTTTTCATTGTTATGTGACAAGAAGATATGGCACGAAAGAAATGAAAAAAAAAATGACGCTCTAATTTTTCCATTCATTATTTTTGTACTTTATAGTAGAAGGATTTAAGAAGTCATATCGTGGTGGCATAGTAGAGATCACTCATTATTTTTGTATTCTCATTATCGCCTTATGTTTATTGTTTCAAATCTTAGATACAAGAAACTTATTAATAACATCGATATTATTGTATCTATTTAGTTGTTTCAAAAAATTGACCCCTTGGTTTTTTTCTCATTCATTATGAGGGTCTTCCACGGCTTAGATCTATTGGTCCTTAATATATGATTGATTTCTTCTTTTACTTTGTTTGCTTGCCAAATGCTTTTAGGTTTATATAGGACTCTCAATGTTCATATTTGGCTTCATCGAGTGTATAGATAAAATTCATAATATAACTTTGATTTAGAAACTCTAGCTATGTAAATGTGTACTTAAACTTTTGAAGTAATATAATGACTCCAACTAAAAACAAAAGTTCAAAAATTGTCATGATGTCGGATTAAGAGAGGTAATGAACCACGTTGGTTTTGGATTCAAGCCTAGGCCATGGCTTTGCAAGATGAGGTAGTCAATAATAATTGACTTTTTAAGTAAATATAATGAATCAACTTACTTTTTCATATTAAGAACCCAAGTGAGGTATGAATCCATGTATGGGTACACGTTGGGCATTGAAAATATTAGGTTTGCATACGTATTACCCTCACTTTTGTGATGACTCATCTAACTTAGCCCCTCGCACTTTAAGTCTCCGGATCTACGACGAAAGATCGTTGTAGTTTTATTTCACAATCTTTATCTAAAGCTTGAGGGGACTAGAGCTGATGTCTATGAATTTATTTTATAAAATTTATATAGTAAGGCGGGTTTGGTTACCAAAATTTTCCTTATTGGATTATATTATGGAATATGTTGCTCAAATTTTATGTTTGGTTTGTGTAATTGAGAAATTCGAGTTGATATCGGGACATTTCAAGAAAATGGTAATCACACATTTAGGTCTTCATCAACATAATTTCATATGCCAAAATCTAGCACGTTCTAGATTGTAGAACAAGAAAAATGAAATCATGTACTAATAAAATTCAACAAATATGTCGGCCTACATAGTCCATATTTTGATAATGACTTAACCATTCCATTCATATGTATCTAATATGTCTATTTGAGATTGATTTCAGGTATCAGATACATAAAAGGATCAATTCAATCAAGCCCTAGCTTGATCAAGTTCAAGCCAAAAGCAATGTAAATGTACTTTTGTGAAAAATACCCTAAAACCCGTAGGATAATTTTTTAAACCATTTGTATTGATGTTATGACTTATAACTGAGACGAGAAAAAATCAGAAGCACTTAATTCAAACGTTTAACAACTCTAATTACATTTTCCAAAATACACCACAAAGTGAATATTCAATCGAGTTTATCATGTGACAAACTCGACTGACACCCTTGATGTATTTTGAGAATGTCCAAGTTTGGTCAAGTTTCCATACACAGAACTCGACTGACACCCTCCACTGGAAAAACTAAATTTAAGATATCGATCGAGTTTCATCCAAGATAAACTCAATCGATGCTTCAAATTTGTTTTGTCATATAGTGCAATTAATCGAGTTACTTTTATTAAAACGCAACTGACTACATTGACCGAGTGTGTAAAAAAAAAGTAATTATAACTATTGGAGTGTTGCAAAACTCAAAATTATATCTTTGCAGCATCTCAAACGGCTAGAAATTGTTCCTTAATGTCCATGGCCTCTAATGGACACTTCCAACTAAATTAGGAATTCTTAGAGTTCATTCAAAGGTTTCTCCTTCATGCTATTCATGTTCATAGATATAGTTTAGTGCATTCAATCCACTTGAGCCCATGTCTCTCTCTTGTTTGCAAATGAAAACATCCATATGAGTGAGATAGGATATGTGTGAGAGAGATACTTCATTGTAGACTTATAAAGCTCTCAATGCTTCCCTTTCCCCAACCCCTTTCTTCAAGTGCAAGTTGGTGAAGGCTTCTCCAATGTGAAGGAGAAGGTTTAAGCTTCTTCAAGGTGTAGAAGAAGGTGCAAAAGCCTCTCCAAGGTGAAGGAGAAGGTCGAGGTTGAAGATTCAAGAGTACAGTGGATAAATCCTTCAAGGGACTTGTTGCAAGAAGGGGATTGTTATGACCCACACTAAAATTAACTAGTAAGTCTGATAATCACAACATTAATAAGTTAATTAAGTTAATTAAGTTAATTAAGTTAATTAAGTTGAATCAAGTACACAAGATGCAATTGGTGCTTTGATCCAGTGTTACAGTCTTATTATCATGATTTCTTACTTTGAAGTTGTAGAGAATTTCATGCTTGAAAATTTGCAAAAAGAATCACCTCAATCGGACACTCGAGGCGATAGTTACGGCATTTTCAAGAATCTTAGACTTACGATGCAATTTTCTCAGTATTTGGCTTATATTTCCCCTTTCCTTCCTTATTCTTTATCCCCTTCTTCCCCAATCCGACCGACACTTCCAGAAAATGGTGCCCCATTGCTGCGCCTGACTAGCTTGCTAGGGGTTGAAGGAGCGGCCGATTTAGGCTCCCAAAGCTTCGATCAGCAACACCCCTACCTCCTCTTCCTTCCTTTCCTTCTTCTTCCTCTTCTTTCCTTCTATTTCCTCCGCCCTAGCGGCGCCCCTACCGCGCCCGACCTGCACCTCTACCTGCTGCTCGGCGCTCCAGCCAGTAGTGGCAGCAGTACGCGGCCAGCAGCTAAAGGAAGGACCGCAGCACCCTCAAGCATCCATGATGACGCCACTAACCTCCTCTTCACCCTAGCTTCACCTGCTGCGCCCCAAATCTGCTGGGCGGCGCCCCACCTTGCCCAAGCAGCAGCTGCTGCGTTTTTGGCCGATTAGCCACCTTGGGTGCGAGGAAAAATCGAGGAACAAGCTTAGAACCCGTCTTGAGGTCTAAGTTCAAAGCAACGTCGAGCTACGCTCAAAACATGGGACTGTGTGATGTGCACGTTTGAAACCAGGGCTGTCCGGATGTCCGGAGGTTGAAGATGACCTGCTGACTGATATTATTAAGGCTTGCTGGACGCCAATTAGTTGATGTGTGATGTGATATAGAAAAATTTCATGATTGATCGAAACATAATTTACAAAAATAGTAGTGCACAATCAGAAAAACTGTACGATTTTAATAAATTAAATGATGCAAGATTACAAAGAAATGACGATGATGTGAAAAATATTCAAAGAAAACCTAGATACACTCTCTAGGTCATATTTAATGTGAATGATTTAATATTTACTCAAATTGACACGCTTCTCAAAGATATTATTAGGAATTCCTGATTATTAATAATA
The DNA here is from genome assembly GCA_963693085.1 of Alisma plantago-aquatica. NCBI lineage: Eukaryota > Viridiplantae > Streptophyta > Magnoliopsida > Alismatales > Alismataceae > Alisma > Alisma plantago-aquatica. The sequence goes on along the minus strand of OY856414.1, from coordinate 796,520,941 downwards.
ATTTGTGTCATAATAATGATTTAACTTTTTATGATGAGATGCTCAACTCAAGAAATCATTTGAAATTTCAATTAATATTAATAATTCGTGACATGATGAGTAATTATAAATTTAATTAAGTTATGTGATGCATAGTTCAAGATTTGGGTTATTGCGTATGTTTATATGTTGAATCTTACCATGACAAGTAAATTAATCTTTAATTGAGTTATGTGATGCTCAACCCATAATTTAGGTTGATGTGCATGATTATCGAGGAATTTTATATAATTTACAAGTGCTACCAACAATTTCATATATATTGAGTAAATAACTCTTGTTAGCATGTTATAATGATCATTTGTATGATTTCAGCGTATATATGCCAAGTTGATATGATTGCCTACAAGCATAATAATGTTGATTTCTCAGTAAATTTCATGGGGATATGAATTTGGTTTATTCAAGAACTTGAAAATCTACCTGCATGCTTTATATGTTGAATCTCTTGGTATCTGCAGTACTTGAGTATACAGCTTGTCCAGTTTAGAATGATATTCATGTTACGTTATAAGCTTCGATTAAATTGAAGAGATATCATAGAGATATCAAAGTCAAGTATAAATGAGAAAGAGATACCATATAGTAAGAGTTTTCCAAATTTAATAAAATAATAGACATAGGTGCCCTGACACCGTAGATTCCCTACGGATGTCTGCACTGTTGACTCACGTCTATATTGACTAAACCCGTGTTTTGATGATGACTAACCATTCCACATATGGGTGTCTAATGTCTCTACTTGAGTGATTTCAGATTAAGTATAGACACACTCCAATTGCCCTAACTTGTGCATCTCAAATTGGAGAAAAGACAAGTCAAAGTCAATACAAGTTCACATTTTTGTAATATGATGTATATCTATTAGAATCGTGTTGTAAATCACTTGTAATGATTGTATGACTTGTAATTAAGCTTAGAAAAATATCAGGAGCACTTAGATCGAATATTAGAGCACTTTAGATGCAACTTTGAAAATTGATTACAGGCACTTTGTCGGTCGAGTTTCCCAGCCTGCAAACTCGACCGATCATCCTTGATCAATTTTCTGGAGATTGCATCGGTTGAGTTGTGTTTACACAGAACTCGACCGATCAAGTAACTGACCATTTCGATTCCTAATGGTCAGTCGAGTTTTGTCAGGACAAACTCGACCGATCATTTGAGTATCGGCCTTGTCGTTTACTTGATCGGTCGAGTTACCCTTATAGAAAGTCGACCGATTGCACTGTATGGAAAAGTGCAGAAAAGTGTTTCTAACCGTTGTGGAGTTGCAACAAATGAAAATATATTCGTTGCAAGCCACAAAACGGCTAGTTTTCGTTCTCAAGTGTTCCCAAAGGCTAAGAGGCATCCCCAGCTATAAATAGGACCCCTTGGGCTTCATTCTAAGGTTGAGCATTCATTGCAAAACTCTTTGTGAGGTTCCTATTCTATAGTTGAGTGCTTCCTATAGCCTCCTCTCTCTCTCAGCTTAATCACTTGCTACATCCATTAGAGTGAGTAGAAAATCTGTAAGAGAGCTAGTCCTATATGTATATCTTGTAAGGCTCTCACTTCCACCACCTCCCCATCTCTCATTTCAATCATGAAGATGAAGGATCTCTCTCTTAGCTAAGAGAGGTGAAGAAGAACAAGGGAAGAAGTCCCTTGGTGAAGATCAAGGTTGAAGACTTGGAGCTAGAGTGGGTAAGCCCTTGGTGAAGGCAAAAGACTCCTTGCTCAAGTAGGTAAGTCATTGGTGGAAGCTTCTCCGAGTGAATGTGAAGTCAAAGGCGGAAGATCCAAGAAGAGTGGGTAATTCCTGTAAGGCTGAAGACTTGTGCAAGATTAGGTAAGTCCTTGGAAGAAGGCGGAAGACTCCTTGCAAAGTGGGTAAGTCCTTGGTAAGGTAGAAGACTCTTTGTATTGGATAGGTAAGTCCTTTGTTTGGTCATGTATTGTAAGTCTTATGAATGAATATAAGAATGCAATGGTTAGGAAATCCTAGAGGTTGACCTCTCTGAGTAAGGACTGACATACTTCTAGTTTGAAGTGTGGAACCACTCTAAATAGCTTGTCTCTTGGTGAATGTTCAATCTCTCTCTCCCTTGCTATGCATGTTTTAGTTGCACTCAAATTACCTATTTAGCAACCTTATCTTGTGATATATCTTGAAGGTCTAATGAATTTTGTTTAAGTGCATTCATCTGTATTCACCCCCCCTCTAGAGCATCTAATCACCCATCTAGGATCCAACAATTGGTATCAGAGCAGGTCTTCTCCAAGCATACTTCAACAAGTAGGAGAAGATGGGTGACTACCAAGGAGGGAGATACTCAATCAGCCTTCCAATCTTTGATGGGAGCAATTTCCTCTATTGAAGAAGAAGGCTTCAATTCTACATCCAAGGATCAAGTATTGAGATGTGGCAAATGGTGAACAGCCCATACATGATACCAAAGACAAAGATTGAAGAATGGGATGAAGCTACCTTGAAGAAAGCAACCTTGAATGCTAGAGCCATGCACATCCTCTATGCCTCCATGACCCCCACCGAGTTCAATCGGATTTCTTCATGTGAAACAACCTATGAGGTATGGAGAAAGTTTTACATCACTTATGAAGGGACAAATCAAGTGAAGGAAAGCAAAGTCTACATTTCAAAGGGCTGCTTGAGAACTTCAAGATGGGAAAGGAGGAGAGGATAGCCAACATGTACTCAAGGCTCAACACCATTTTGAATGGTCTTGCTGTTCTAGGACATCCTATGTCTAGTGGAGAGATCAACTCAAAGATCCTTAGAACTCTCCCCAAGAGATGGAAACCCAAGGTGACTTCCATTGAAGAAGCAAGGTCTCTTAGGGATATTCCTATTGAAGAGCTCATTGGAAATCTACAAGCACATGAAGCCACACTTGACAAGAGGGAGGAAGTAGAAATACAAGAGGAGAAAGAACTCAAGAGAATGAAGAAGGCTGAAATAAAAGCTCAAATCAAGGCTATTATTGGTCAAGCTTCTCCATCCTCTCAAGTTGAATAAGATGCCATGTACTCCAAGGGTAGATTCTACAAAGGCAAGTCCTCCTCCATCCGGTGCTTCACATGTGGAAAGAAGGGTCACTACAAGGAAGATTGCCCACAAGGCAAAAAGACCCATCTTCACAAGAAGAAGGAAAAATGGCACTCAAGCTCAAGTGGCTCCTCCAACTCAAGCTCAAGTGAAGATTCAAGTGAAGGATCAAGCTCAACATCTAGTGATGAAGGAGAATACCATTTTGCTCTTATAGCATCAACAAGTAAGGACTCAAGTGAGGTAAATCTAAACTCTTTAGATAAAGAATCTTTGATTGCTATTATTCGTGATACATGTGCCTCTCTTAAGTCTTCTAAAAGGAAAAAGAAAAAGCTTGCTAGAATTGTTGATAATTTGCATGTAGAACTAGACGATCTTGAACATGCTAATTCTTGCTTGCTTGATGATAAAAATGATTGTCTTAGTCAAGTAGATTCTCTTAAACGTGAAAATACTAGTTTACTTGATAAGGTTAGATTTCTAGAAGCTCAACCTCTCATGCCTAGTTCTAATGAAGAGCATACTTTAATTATTGATTCTCTCATGCATGATATTGATGTTCTTAAATCTGAAAACAAGGACAAATATTTTGTGTTGCAAAAATTAGAAACAGAAAATGCCTCCTTGCTTGCTAAAATCAATGTGCATGAATCTTGTTCTAGTTCTACTAGTAGAGAGAATGATGTTGTTGCTCTTCATATTGATAGAGATTCTTATTTAAGTAAAGCTCTTTGCTTAGAAAATGATCTTTTTCATGCTAGAGAAAATATCAATAATTTATCTTCTACTATTGCTTCTCTTAAGCATGATAATGACAGTTTGAGATCCTATTTGCAAAGATCCTTAGTTAGTAAAAAGAGTCTTAATGATATCCTACACCATACTACTAAACAAATTGGTAGACATGGTTTAGGATATGATAGTAGTCAAGGGAACAACAAAGGTAAAGGACCTCCAATCTTCCATGGAGAATCCTCTAGTTCCAAGACTATGGGCACATGCAACTATTGCAATGAAATTGGTCATTATTCTACTTGTTGCCCTTTTAGGAAAGCACCTAAGAGCAATAGGACTTGGGTTGCTTAACTAACCCCTCCGGATCCAAAACATGATTGGGGACCATTTCATCTTTCTTCTTGTAGGTACTTGCAAATAGATTGACTTGAGCTATTGAATTGCAAATTGACTTCTCAATCCACATGAAAGAAGAAATGTGAGATGTATAGAGGGTGACAACAAGTGCAAAAAGGAATGGTAAGCACAAAGGTAATGTTTCTCTTGCTTATAACCTATCCTAACTTGTTTTTGTCAAGTTAGTGTGCACTATACATATGGTTTTTGAGTCAAAAGTGGTATTTTGTGTTTCTCTTCACACTCTTGCTCAAAAACTGTTTCTAATGCTTCTATAGTGCATTACTAACTTGCTTAGACATGTTTGGATATGGTTTGTATTTTTAGCATACCTTTAAATATGTTTTTATGAAATATATGTGCCTTTTGAAAGCTGCTCTGTCGATCGAGTTTGCCCTGTTTGAAACTCGACCGATAGGTACCTATGGGTGTTGCCAACAACTGTCATCGGTCGAGTTGTCAATGCACAGAACTCGACCGATAACACTGTGCACATAATATACATTTGGCTTATTGAATGAGAATTTCCCTCTCAACTAGATTTTCTCAACCAATAGCCTTATTCTTTGGCACTCTCATTTGGAACCTTTATATATGCATTTTGTCCTGTTCTAAATTGCCTAGCTTGTTTACAACTCTATCTCTCAAATTGCTCTAAATTGGCATATCTGTATATTGCAATTACTTGCTTTGAGTTGTTTTGCAGGTTTTGATGATGATCTCTTTGGATCTCTTGGTTGTGTCTTAAATTGATTCCGTTGTACTCTAACTTGCAACATCTATCTAGGTGTATATCTTGTTGTGATACAACCTTGAGGTTCTTAGGGGTAATCATCTTATGGTAAGGATGCATATCTAGTGAGTTATATCCTTTCATGCTTCTAAAATTGCATATCTCTTTGTTTTGGATATATCTCTACATCTACTCATAGCTTGCTTTATCTTGTGTATCTTTTGGTATCTCTTGCTATGATCTAGATCCTACTAGTAGTCTTAACTTGTGATATCATCTACTAGTAGTTCACATACATGTAGTTCTAACCTTGTTCATAATTGGCATCTTTGCTCATCTATATGCTATGCTTGTATCTTGTCTCATACATGCTCAAGCTTGTTCCTTGAATTGCATATCCACTATCTTGAGTTGCTTGCATAACATTGTGATGCAGGGTACATAGATCTACATTATATGTAGAAATTGGAGTATTTTTGGATTTTATGTAGATTTTGCTCAGCTTCAGTTTTTGGTGCAAGACTAGTGTTTTTATGCAGAAACGACCTTCTGAGCAAGACTCATTGCTTCACGATGAGCTCTGATGATTTTTTGGGAAAATTCCTGTCATCTTGAGGGTCAAATTTGCGATTTATTGTTTTTCTGCAACACCTTATATTGCATTTTGGGTTGTTCAAGTATATGTTTTAACTTACTTTTCTTCTGATGCTTGGACAAGCCCCTATCTGTGCTCTTCTACTCTCCTTATATATATTTGTGTTATCTCCTTTCTTTTTAACAAGTGATGTTTCTTATTTTCTTCATAACCCCACTTTTTGAAATGACAAAGGGGGAGAAAGGTATGTCTTCTTTTAAAAGAGGAAGAAGGCATGTCTTACATGAAGAGGAGAAGCATGTTCATGTAAAGGGAGAAGGTAAAGGGGAGAAGACATATATGTGTAGAACATATATGAGTAGAAGACATAGTTTCTATAAATGTTATGAAAGCTAACCATGCAGGAGAAATAGCATCAATTGAGGGGGAGAATGATAACTCCATGCATATCAATTGAGGGGGAGCATATGAGCTCAATCCTATTGAAACCCCTATGTTTCTCCGAAGGTATGATTTTACTTTAAAGCTATCAAATACATTTATGGAATGGTTTGTCATCTTCAAAAAGGGGGAGATTGTTGACTCAAGGTCAATTAGGTCAATGTTGACTCACGTCTATATTGACTAAACCCATGTTTTGATGATGACTAATGACACAAATTTTCCGTGCGTAGAATGCAAGTGTACGCGTCAATTTAATATAGGCCTTTGTGAGGCTCGAGTCGAACTCAGGGACACTGAATTATCGGAGACTACTACTAACTACTCGCAATCAGCTAGACCAGTTAACAAGTTGGAAGTTGTTGTAAAATTAAAAGGAAATTAAATAAAACAAAACAAAACAATCGATTAAAGGTTTTAGTTTAATCAATTCAAGTGGAGATCTTTAGGATTGCGGTTTCACCGCGGGTTATCATTGTATGAATTTCTATATAGCAACTCAGATTTATCTCTCTTTCCGGGTAGTGGCCTGTAATCAGAATTGCCCACTGTCGTGGTACAATTCACTACCTATGTCTAGGTCGGTTCCACCGTCGTAGTAACCTATACCCTAAACTAGGTGCATTAGAATCTACCTCTGGGTATCCACCATTAACCTTACACCACCTTGTTCAAGGGATTTATTAATTAATGTGAATTTCGTCTCTTTTCAACCGTTAATTCTTTTTTCAAAGCAATAAAGGGCATTAGATTATTATTATGGTGATCAAGCATAACAATATAATTGAGAAAACGAAATCATACCACGGATTTCAGAGATAAATGATGAATTACTATGATAAAAATGTCATACAATGCTTCCCCGTGCTACTCCCGGTCCTAAAGATAAAGGGGATTAGCCCCGCATGTTCATCTCAGAGAAAAACATTGTAGAGAAAGGGGAAACATGGCAAAAACGTGATTAAGTAGTGAAACCCCTGAACGGAGAGGATCCAAGCGTTCCTTGGCGTAGAATGCGCGATCTCTGGCCTTTCGGTGGTGGAAAACGTCTTCTTCGGCGTCCGGAACGGCTAGGGCGTGCTTCTGGGCTCCGTTCTTCTCTCCACACCTTCTCGGGACGTGTGCAGTAGCTAATGACGTGATGGATTGCTCTTAGCCGCCGTCATTAGGTATAATCACCGAGTTAGGTTACAAAAATATCACATCCATCAGATTTAGATCAATCTAAAACAAACTTGTATCTGACGTTTTCGATACCATCGACGCGAGTCGATGGTATCGACCTTGTGCGGTATCGGCTGGTCTTATTTGCTTTTCTTTATCGCGACTGATGCTAACTCGATACCATCAACAAGGGTCGATGGTATCGACTCTCTTAGGCGTCGCTTTTGTCCTTTTCCGTCGTTGAAGCTCCTCGTGTCGATAGTATCGACTTCAGGGTCGATAGTATCGACTGTCTTCTTGCCAGCAACCTGATGGTAAGTCGCTACCATCGACTTCCGTGTCGATGGTATCGACTCTGTGCGGCTCCTTGAGGCTGGCTGCCTGTGGTCTCGTCGATGGTATCGACCACTGTCGATGGTATCGACAGCAGTAGATATGCGTTTTTCCTGAAATTGCAACACAAAACCACATAAGCCGAAAAAATATTATTGAATCATTTATGCTCAAAACAACAAAATAAGGGAGAATTGATGCTGAGAAGGATCATAGACCAAAGTAAATGAATCATGCAATATTAACCACCAAAATGACCAATAAATGCATAAAACACAAGTAAAATATGTCTATAAATGCAACTCAAAATCATTGCATCAAACTCCCCTAAGCTTGAACATTGCTCGCCCTCGAGCAACTAAACTTTAGAATAGAATTGCGAGGGTCAACTAAAGAACAGGTCATCACAACAAACATCACCACATGATTCCCACCAGACATTCACAAACCGGCCCTTACTAACCACGGAATGTTAATTACCCTAAAGGCGACAATAATCATCCATAAAAGTTATCTACCTCAAAATGGATGAACACTATCATATAAGGCAGTTAACATAATAAAATTCGCCGGTTCACACTCGGTGCATCTTGTGATCTCCTATTCTATGTTGCTCGCCCTAACTACCATCTATATGGAAGCAGCTCTCCTGATATTCACAAGTGAGGAGAAAATCACGGTTGCCTACCAATTCGAGCAACGGGTGGATGGAATGGGTGGCTCATGGAAGGAATGGAAGCATTATACGGTTTCAACATGCACAAAGCAAAAATGACCTAAATGATGCATATGCAAGTGTAAATGCCCTAATGCCTACATTTGGGTGGAATGATGCATGCACTATCATCCCGTCTCAAGGTGAGATGGAATATCTAAGAGAACAACATCATGTAACCATTCTTCTTAATATGTAGTGAAAAGCATGTTACTTTCTCCCTCTCATTCCTATTTACTTCTCAATTTTTTTTAATATTTTTATAAGGCCCTTATATCCAATAATGACAATGAATTATTTGTCTGGCTCACTTCTTGTTGCATAACTGTATACTTGAAGCATTCAGAAGGTATGGAACAAGTTTATCACCTTTAATGTTTCATAAGAAATAAGATGCATGATGTGATCTATATGCATAAAAATATGACTGCAGCTACAAAATGATGATTATGCAACTAAATGACATGCACTTTAGGATGATGTGCATGTATAATTAATCAATTTTTTTTCTTTTCATGCAAAATATACTAAAGTAGTTGCAATGCAAGATCTATTTACATGGAATGCAATCAAGGAGATTAAAACCGTAATGTACTTCCAATTATTATGGTGGAATATGAAAAACAATGAGGTGGCTAGATCACAAGACTAATTGACTGAACCTTTGAAAATTATTATGTGTCCCTCCTTATTGACCTGTGTAGCAATTAAGAGATTTCTCTCTCTTACTTCAAAATAAGGTCTCATTATCATTTGGTCAGTTTAGGCTCAAACAACCAATTCCGTCCACTTTTCATGAATCATAGGAATATACAGTTGTGATTTTCTATTTTAGAGTTGACAAACCCAATCATTTTCTTAAGTTATGTGCTCAAAGTTGAACAACACAAGCTTGAAAACACTAATTTTTTTTAAGTTTTCCCTCAATTCCCATGTACAAGAAAACGAGATGACACATGACTTAAGACATCCACAAATACACTAGATAGAATGTGGATCCTACTAACAAACTAAGAACTACAAAAACAAATGACAAAAGACAAAATAATAAAACTAAAAACTGAGAAAACTAAAGGATAGAGATGTTCTAACTCCCCCCCTAAGCTTGAATTCGACTATGGCCTCATAGTAAAAAACAACCTTAAAAGGTGGAACAGAGATACCGATCATTCTTCCGGCGGAGGCGGGTACTGCGGGGCCGTGGGGTCCCAAGATGGGTACTGCCCCTGAAAGCTCGGATCATACTGGGGCATGGGCGGAGGTTGTGGATACCCCCCAAAGTAGTTCTGGCTCCAGTAGTGATCATAGAAGGGCTGCTACTACATCTCCATCCTATGCAACCTGTCATGCATGAACTATTGGTTGTCGAGGAGGAGGCGTTCATTTTCAAAAATGGCCCTCTGGTTGTCTAACAGTCGGTTCGTCGTATCCTGAATATCGGCGTATGTCGCTATATGTTGCTGTTGTGTCTGATGAATATCTTGCAACATGGCATACATCCCTTGCATGGAGTAGACATCCTCTCTTTGTTGCGAGGGCTGTGGTGGCGGAGGCTGTGAAGAAGAAGATGCACCCGGATGCATGCGGGGACGCTTCCTAGGTGCCACTCGTGCCCGAAGAGGAATGAAAGCCTCCTCTTCCTCTTCATACTCGTCGCCAGCATTGTCGTTGCCGTCGTTGCCGCCGTCTTCATCCGAGTCCTCAATGGCGATAACAGGCCATCGAAAATGATGAGCACCCGCAATGTTGAAGACGGGGTCGGGAAGCAAGCACTCTTGATAAGCGTGATTAACATGGCAATGCGCATATGCCAAGCCATCACGAAGCAGAATGAGGTTGGAGCGGTGCAGATGCTGGAGGTTGACCTTGCTCCTGTTGGAGAGGGGAGTGAGCTGAGAGAGATCCAACCCAAGATAGATGGCCAATGGTGTGATCAGCCCTCCAAAATGAATAGGATCTTTCCTCGTACTCCTTTTTACGGCCACCACACGCGTTAAAAAGAACACGCCCCAGTTGCACTCCTCACGCTTCAGCAATTTGTGCAAGAAAAACAAATCCACTTCTTGGAATTTGCTAAGAGACAAATCACCACGAGCAAACAATGTGGTGCATAGCATGCGATGTAGAATCCTCACAAACGGATGCTCGAAATCTGCCACTGCAGCGTTGTGGTAGCTGACGGATTTGCCCGGAGGTACAGTCACAAGCTGGGTGAAGATGGTGTCGTAGTCCGTCCTATTGTCTGGCCTCCGATGCTGGTAATTGTGATGATTCCAGTTATATATAGAATTGAACTGGTCGAGGGTGATAGTGTAGTTGTTGTTGAAGAGTCGGAACGACACCCTCCCTTTCCTCCATTCTCTGTCGGTGGCGATCACGTCATTGGGCACAACATTGATATCCAATGACGCCATGAACTCCGCCACGAGCTCTTTGTATGTCGGCCACTCGCCGAAAAATGGATGGCCCTCAGCATGGTACTGGACCTCATCTTTGCTTCTATCTGTCTCTGTGCTTGCCCTTTGAGGACATAGGTAAGGTTGTCATTGAACCCCAGGTCGCGGACCATCGTCCGATCGACATAGCGCGTGGGCTCGATCTTGCGCTTCAGCAGTTCCTCGTAAACCTTCTGGACCTTCGTGGAAGGATGGACTATCCTCGAACGAGGAATAGACGCGGCTCTTGGAAGAATGAAGTCGGGGATCTCCATAGGATCCTCCTGTGAAGAAGATGCACCGGCTGTACGCACCATCGTTGAGAAAGAAAAAGGATAAAAGACAGAGCTCGGTGAAGGTCAGAGAAGGTTGGAGAAGACAATCTCCGCTCGATGAAGGCTCGGTGAAGAACGCGCCCCATGGATGCTCGTAACCAGGCTCCGATTGCTCACAAAGATGTATGACACAAGTGGAGAAGGATTGCTGTGAAGTTGTGACGTCATATGATGACAATCTATCCCTTATATAACTGTGGCCGGCGCTGTTGTATGCCCGTCGATACCATCGACGCGAGTCGATAGTATCGACTCCTGTAGCACAATCCGTCCGCCGCTGGTATCTACGGTCATCGATGGCTTGATGTGGGGGCCCTGATCGATGACGTGTCGATACTATCGACATGTGTCGATAGTATCGACCCGTCCCACGGATCGACTCTCTCGATGCAGCGATCGCCGTTGATTTCCTCTTGCGGATCGGTGACGTGTCACGTCGATAGTATCGACGCAAGTCGATAGTATCGACTTCTGGTTAGGGCAACACCCTCGCGAGGCCCGGCCGCTGCCTTCTGCCTGTAACTTGGTCAATACCATCGATAGGCCTGTCGATGGTATCGACTTCACTGAGACAATTTGCGTCTGAATATCTCCAGAGATCTCGATAGTATCGACATGCATGTCGATACTATCAACCTCGACTTTGCGATCAACCTGTTGGTGTGTCGATACCATCAACAAGGTCGTCGATAGTATCGATGCAGAGCGATTTTTGCAGTCGCCAACATGTACCCATCTCGATACCATCGACACAAGGGTCGATGGTATCGACTCTGCCTCAGTCCTGCACATAAAGCAAATGATCACGATATCTTTTTTACACTAAAGACGAAATCAAATCAAATCAAAGTACAAATGTGAAAGAAACTAACTAAGCTACCGATGGCTGGGTTGCCTCCCAACAAGCGCCCTTATTTAACGTCTTAGGCTAGACGAAAATCGAGTTCATCAGCTTGGAGCTTTGGAGAGTGTGCCCAGGGGATCATGCGGCAGTTTGAACTCAACTCGATCCTGGCCAATCCCCAATGTCAAAGTACCTCTCCCAATGGCAGTGACAACATTGGTCGTCGCTTGAAACGACCTTCCTAAGAGCATTTTACAACCTTTGAGTTGCAGCATATCCATAACAATGAAATCCACCGGAAAGATAAACTTGTCTACTTTGACAAGTACATCGTCGCACTCTCCGTATGGCTTCACAATAGACCCATCCGCTAGCTCGATAGTCATACTAGACTTCTTTAGTTCCTTCAACCCAAGCTTTTGAAACGTGGACAGTGGCATAAGATTTATGCTGGCCCCTGAGTCACACTGTGCTTGTGGAAAATGTTAACCGCCTATAGAACATGGGATGTAGAAACTTCCCGGATCCTTCCTCTTCTGTGGTAGACTCCCATGGATAATTGAGCTCACCACCTGGTTCACCCGGCAAACTTCTGTGTCTTTGATCTGCCTTTTCTTAGTGATGATTTCTTTGATAAACCTTCCGTAAGCTGGAATATGCTCTATCATTTCCACTAACGGAATATTGATATGGAGTTTCCTAAACATCTCCAGGAACTTCCTGTAGTGTCGATGCTCTTTCTTCGGTCTCAGGCTGTCCGGAAAAGACACAACTGCCTCATTTAGACGCTTATGAGGTGGCACATATGGGCTTTTCGGGGTCTCCTCCCCTAAGCTTGCTTCACTGTCACCCTCTGGCGTAGACTTTGGTACATCATTTACAATAGGTATAACTTGTGGCGGCTCCTCTCTCACAGTGAATGTAGCTTCACCATGACGCATGGCCTTCACCTTCTCTTCTCGCCTAGGTGCGAGCGCGACCGTGATGGGCTCTGGGCGGGTTTTTCTGAATGGGACATATCCGCTTGGTAGACCATAATGACTGCGAGGATACAGTATTTTCGATGTAGCCTCCATATCAAAAATCATTTTGCTTTTATCCTGGACCTCCACCACCGGGGGCTCTGCCTCAGTAATCACAGATATGTACTTTACTTGATGATGTGCTTGAATAACATCTGCATTCCCAGCCTGTCTTTGTTGATTGGCATGCTTCATGGCCGCCACTTCATTGGAAATCTGGGTCACAGTCGTCTCTAGTGCCCTCATTTGTGCTCCATGGATTTGCAATGTTTGTCCAAATTTAGTCAAGATCTCACCCTGAGACTGTAGCTGCTTACTAAACATGCTCATCATCTCTTGATTTTGCTGCACCACTTGACTAAGCAATGCGGTGCTTTTATCTTCTGCCGTTGACTGTGGCTTTGCATCTGGATCTTGTAGGAAGTTGTTTGGATCTTTCCATGAAAATTTTATATCCTTCCTCCAAGCATAATCATTGTTTCTGTAGCCCTGTTGTTGCATAAATTTGACCTGGGCTTCCTCATTGGATTCTGCATCTTCTTTGGCAAGCAATTTCTTGGCTAAAAGGTCTAATTTATCATTCAACTCCTTAATGGCTCTGGACTCACCTGCAACTTTCACTTATTCTAGTGCATCCCTATCGCCCCAAGATTGCTTCTTTGTCATATTTTTCAGAATCTCCCAATACCTCGTGCCAGTGTTGTTTAAGAAAAACCCGGATTCTGCGGAATCCATATTGCTTCTATCATGCTCAGAAAGAGCAAAATAGAAAATCTTCACTTGTTTTTCCTTATCCAAACCATGGTGTGGGCACCTCCTCAGCATTATCTGAAAACGCTCCCAAGTCTCGGAGTAGGTTTCACCTGCCTTCTGACTAAAATTGTGAATTTTTCTGATCAGATCATTTGTCTTCTCAGGCGGAAAGAACCTTTCAAAGAAAACTTCCACCATGTGGTTCCATGATTCCACATACTCATCGTCAAGATTGTGCAACCATTCTCATGCATTTCCTGCCAAAGAACTTGGGAACAACTTCAGGTAGAGTGTCTCTTGTGGAAATCTGTCAATTTTAATCATGTCACAATTCTCCACGAATTGGCTTATATGAGTGACTGGGTCTTCATTCTTTAGCCCATGGAACACATTTGACTTGACCAGGTTGATTAATGCATGATCAAGCTTGTAAGTCAGAATGTTGATCGCCTGCTTTTTTATTGGCCCCTTTGACGCAGATGAAGAAGAAGCTTTAGTCTTCTCCCATATTGTTTGTTCCTCTGCCATTTCTTCTTATTCGGATTCTGAATCTGTTTCTTCCAAGTGGTCTTGATTGTAATCCTCCTCGTCGTAAGGTCCCGGCTGTGGAACCTCTGGTGCCTGTTGCGTGTAGTCGGTGCTACGCGTCTGCACCATGCACAGGTACCTACAAAATGGTAATTTGAGTTCAGTATCGTGCCATACGATTACAAAAATTGGAAAGATAGAGTATGAATTTTAGAAATGATTTCAAAATAATAAAAATAAAAAGGTGGCCTAGAATGGCCGCTTGCAGCACTCGTACTGCCAAAAATTGCCGTGTCCCTGGCAACGGTGCCAAAAACTTGACACGAATTTTCCGTGCGTAGAACGCAAGTGTACGCGTCAATGTAATATAGGCCTTTGTGAGGCCCGAGTCGAACTCAGGGACACTGAATTATCGGAGACTACTACTAACTACTCGCAATCAGCTAGACCGGTTAACAAGTTGGAAGTTGTTGTAAAATTAAAAGGAAATGAAATAAAACAAAACAAAACAATCGATTAAAGGTTTTAGTTTAATCAATTCAAGTGGAGATCTTTAGGATTACGGTTTCACCGCGGGTTATCATTGTATGAATTTTGATATAGCAACTCAGATTTATCTCTCTTTCTGGGTAGTGGCATGTAATCACAATTGCCCACTGTCGTGGTACAATTCACTACCTATATCTAGGTCGGTTCCACCGTCATAGTAACCTATACCCTAAACTAGGTGCATTAGAATCGACCTCTGGTTATCCACCATTAACCTTACACCACCTTGTTCAAGGGATTTGTTAATTAGTGTGAATTTCGTCTCTTTTCAACCGTTAGTTCTTTTTTCAAAGCAATTAAGGGCATTAGATTATTATTATAGTGATCAAGCATAACAATATAATTGAGAAAACGAAATCATACCACGGATTTCAGAGATAAATGATGAATTACTATGATAAAAATGTCATACAATGCTTCCCCGGGCTACTCCCGGTCCTAAAGATAAAGGGGATTAGCCCTGCATGTTCATCTTAGAGCAAAACATGGTAGAGAAAAGGGGAAACATGGCGAAAAACGTGATTAAGTAGTGAAACCCCTGAACGGAGAGGATCCAAGCATTCCTTGGCATAGAATGCACAATCTTCGGCCTTTCGGTGGTGGAAAACGTCTTCTTCGGCGTCCGGAACGGCTAGGGCGTGCTTCTGGGCTCCGTTCTTCTCTCCACACCTTCTCGGGACGTGTGCAGTGGCTAATGACGTCATGGATTGCTCTTAGTCGTTGTCATTAGGCATAATCACTGAGTTAGGTTACAAAAATATCACAGCCGTCGGATGTAGATCAATCTAAAACAAACTTGTATCTGACGGTGTTGATACCATCGACGCGAGTCGATGGTATCGACCTTGCACGGTATCAGCTGGTCTTC
Organism: Alisma plantago-aquatica; assembly: GCA_963693085.1. Classification (NCBI taxonomy): domain Eukaryota; kingdom Viridiplantae; phylum Streptophyta; class Magnoliopsida; order Alismatales; family Alismataceae; genus Alisma; species Alisma plantago-aquatica. Next base: position 796,505,401 of record OY856414.1, on the reverse strand, counting down.
TTTTCTTTTCTTTATCGCGACTGATGCTAACTCGATACCATCGACAAGGGTCGATGGTATCGACTCTCTTAGGCGTCGCTTTTGTCCTTTTCCGTAGCTAAAGCTCCTCGTGTCGATAGTATCAACTTCAGGGTCGATAGTATCGACTGTCTTCTCGCCAGCAACATGATGGTAAGTCGCTACCATCGACTTCCGTGTCGATGGTATCGACTCTGTGCGGCTCCTTGAGGCTGGCTGCCTGTGGTCTCGTCGATGGTATCGACAACAGCAGTTTTGCGTTTTTCCTGAAATTGCAACACAAAACCACATAAGCCAAAATAAAACATATTATTGTAATCATTTATGATCAAAACAACAAAATAAGGGAGAATTGACGCTGAGAAGGATCATAGACCAAAGTAAATGAATCATGTAATATTAACCACCAAAATGACCAATAAATGCATAAAACACAAGTAAAATATGTTTATAAATGTGACTCAAAATCATTGCATCAACTAACCATTCCACATATTGGTGTCTAATATCTCTACTTGAGTGATTTCAGATTAAGTATAGACACACTCCAATTGCCCTAACTTGCGCATCTCAAATTAGAGAAAAGACATGTCAAAGTCAATACAAGTGCACATTTTTGTAATATGATGTATATCCATTAGAATCATGTTGTAAATCACTTGTAATGATTGTATGACTTGTAATTAAGCTTAGAAAAATATCAGGAGCACTTAGATCGAATATTAGAGCACTTTATATGCAACTTTGAAAATTGATTACATGCACTTTGTCGGTCGAGTTTCCCAGCCTGAAAACTCGACTGATCATCCTTGATCAATTTTCTGGAGATTGCATCGGTCGAGTTGTGTTTACATAGAACTCGACCGATCAAGTAACTGACCATTTCGATTCCTAATGGTCGGTCGAGTTTTTTTAGGACAAACTCAACTGATCATTTGAGTATCGGCCTTGTCGTTTACTTGATCGGTCGAGTTACCCTTATAGAAACTCGACCGATTGCACTGTACGGAAAAGTGCAGAAAAGTATTTCTAGCCGTTGTGGAGTTGCAACAAGTGAAAATATATTCGTTGCAAGCCACAAAACGGCTAGTTTTCATTCTCAAGTGTTCCCAAAGGCTAAGAGGCATCCCCAGCTATAAATAGGACCCCTTGGGCTTCATTCCAAGGTTGAGCATTCATTGCAAGACTCTTTGTGAGGTTCTTATTCTATAGTTGAGTGCTTCCTACAACCTCCTCTCTCTCTCTAAGATTAATCACTTGCTACATCCATTAGAGTGAGTAGGAAATCTATAAGAGAGCTAGTCCTATATGTATATCTTATGAGGCTCTCACTTCCACCACCTCCCCATCTCTCATTTCAATAATGAAGATGAAGGATCTCTCTCTTATCTAAGAGAGGTGAAGAAGAACAAGGGAAGGAGTCCCTTGGTGAAGATCAAGGATGAAGACTTGGAGCTAGAGTGGGTAAGCCCTTGGTGAAGGCAGAAGAATCCTTGCTCAAGTAGGTAAGTCCTTGGTGGAAGCTTCTCTGAGTGAAGGTGAAGTCAAAGGCGGAAGATCCAAGAAGAGTGGGTAATTCCTGCAAGGCTAAAGACTTGTGCAAGAGTATGTAAGTCCTTGGAAGAAGGCGGAAGACTCCTTGCAAAGTGGGTAAGTCCTTGGTAAGGTTGAAGAATCTTTGTATTGGATAGGTAAGTCCTTTGTTTGGTCATGTATTGTAAGTCTTATGAATGAATATAAGAATGCAATGGTTAGGAAATCCTAGAGGTTGACCTCTCTAGGTAAGTGGAGTGACATACTTATAGTTTGAAGTGTGGAACCACTCTAAATAGCTTGTCTCTTGGTGAATGTTCAATCTCTCTCTCCCTTGCTATGCATGTTTTAGTCGCACTCAAATTACCTATTTAGCAACCTTATCTTATGATATATCTTGAAGGTCTAATGAATTTTGTTTAAGTGCATTCAACTCTATTCACCCCCCCTCTAGAGCATCTAATCACCCATCTAGGATCCAACATGCACTGTAGGGAGGAAACGATCCACCCTGGCAGCGACCGGTATACGGGGATTGGAATGCACCCACAGAGCGTGTGGGGAGACGAAGCCCTTGAGGAAGTCTCCTAAGAAAAAGTAGGTTACCCAACATGAACTGGAAGTCCCAGTGGTAACCCAGAGGTACCCACAGAGTGTACCAAGTTGAGGCCCACAGAGTGTCTCAGACCCTCTGCCTGTGTACTCAGCCTAGAGGAGAGGTCCAGTTAAAGGCCAACTGTTTAGCCGCCTTAGTCAGACGTGACGGTTCGAGCCAAGCAGACCTGGACTCAGTTTTAAGCTTAGCTTCCTGGGTTTTAAGCTAAGTCTTATACGGTGAGATCGTAGTTCACTATGAGTCTTCATATGTAGAGTACATTGCATATGATCAGGGCATAAGCTAAAATATGTTCATATAGGTTCACAAAGTTTCTTATGAATTAAAGAATTAAGAAAGATTTGAGTTTAGATTTGTATCAGTTGTTCGTTAAATGGAATGTTGATATCCTCTATTATTGACTGTATCTATAGCATTGCAACAGATGTTACTTGATTAAATGTTGATATTTCTTATTATTTAAATCTTATTGTTCTAACTCTGTTCAGTATAGTATTTCTTGTAGTTTAATTTCAAAATAATAAACATGATATGAGTTATCTGTGATGGTTGGGTGAGATTCTATTCACTAAGCCAGTAGCTCATTAACCTACTGAAACATTTTTCAGGCCAGTGTCAGCACGAGGAATCTGAAGGATTGTATCACCTAGACGCTTAGAAGGTAGTGTTTAGTTTGGTTTAGAGGTCTCTTGGTCCTTTCCCCTCGGTCCTTGGGCGTGTGGTGAGATAAAGAGGATGTTATGTAACATGTAGCTTAAATTTATAGTTATTTGTTGTGCTTCATATTTTGAATAGAACAATGTAATATGGCATGCAAGTTTGGTTTTCCTCCTAATAGGGTTAATGGTAAGTTACTTCTGCATTTTTATTTCAATTCGATGTTATTCGAGTTTTATGGTTTTTTTAAGTTGAATTTAAGTGATCAAGTAAAGAAAAATTAAGAGTGGTTTACCGAGGGTGACTCCCCGGTCTTCGGGGTCATTAGAGATGGCCCGGGGATCGGGGCATCACAACTAATTTGGTATCAGAGTATAGGTTGAGTACATGGTTACTCTAATTCAAGGTCAGGAGATGACAAGAGACCAATATGATTAGGTCTTAGGTGTCTTCCTTCTAACTACAATTTTCTAACAGGAAGTGTTTTGTTATACTATTGCAGATGGCAGGAAGAGGACGTGGTCATGAGAACCAAGTAGAGAGCTTAGGTTGAGTCGTCATGGACCATTAGGATAGAAAGATAGAGTTATAAGTGAGGTAGATAGGAAGTGATGTGTCTTTAGCTCTGGGAGGCCTGAGTATTTAGATACCATGGCCAGGTATCTGAGTACTTAGATTGACCAGTATCAAGCTACTTTGTCTATTCTTCCCAGAATACCCTGGCCAGGTATGTAGAGGAAGGACGGGCTAGAGAGAAACCCAAGAAATCTTAGGGTTAAGAAACTGAATATTAATGTAGGAGTAAGAGATTAAACATAGGATGTGATACAACTCTTGCTATATTGTTGTGTGTCATGAAGTGATTTATTTATTATTTATATTCTTTGTATCAAGTAGACTCTAGATAATTTATACCCGCATCATAGTGAGAATGTACATACACTAAGATGTTGAGACATAAGGGAAAGATTAGAACAACTAAGAATTAGTTAGAATTGATATCGGAGACCCAACGTTGGGGCCTCATATGAGCAATCCTTAATTGGAAATAAAGGAACACGGTATAAGATTCATATTAAATTTAATGATTAGTATTATATGAACTCTAAATATGAGAATATGGAAAAGATATGAGAAAAGTATGTAAGGGCTAAGATAGTAAGAATCAACCATGGAATGGATCATGTAATAGAGTAAAATACTTTTATGTACTTCAAAGCAAAGGGAAAATAGAAGAAAAGAGTTAAGTATACAATAAGTACATAGAAATAAAGAGCCTTCAGAAGAGTTAAAGTAAAAAAAAGAAGAATTAGATGAATATGTAAAACATAAGACCAAGACAAGAAACTTAGTTGAATCAAGAGAAATGTTAGAAATGATGACCTTGATTAAGCAATGAGGATTACATGACATAATTGAGAGTATGGAATGTATATCTTTATTATAAAGTTTAATACATTCATACATACTACCTTTGGATTCTAAGTCTCTATAGACTAACAAACTAGTTCCTAAAATAAAGAACAAACACATAATTTAGAAAATGAATGAGTCATACAAAGGTAGACTATATTCATGAAGGAAGAACTTGATAAAAAAGAGAGAAAGAAACTAAGTTTGACCCATGCATGAGCCGTTTGATTTAAAATAAAGGATATGTAATGTATTAAACATAAGGTGAAACTAGTAGAGATAATATTGGTTTAGAATTTCAACTTCACATTAGTAGAAGGAATATATATATATATATATATATATATATATATATATATATATATATATATATATATATATATATATATATATATATGCAACATGGTATACATGAACATACACATGAATAAGAAACATGATAGAAAGAGTAGGATATGGTAAGAGGATTATGGAAATATAGGGAAGGGTTTAAAGCTTGAGGGGGTAATATAGATTATAAAAGAAAGAGATTGCGACACTCAAGTAAGTGCTAACTAGTCAAGTATCCTTGTTGATAACTAATTAAACCTACATACAAGAAATGTAATAAGGGAATGTTTGAAGATAAGAATTCTAAGTTTCAGAGTCATCTTCTCTTTCATTACTTCCTTAATGATAGTAATGTGGGATGAAGTGATAAGAAAATGAATCATATATGATGCATAACTACCATGGTAGAGACGTCTAAGTGAATGAAATAATGACACACAATATGATGATGAAACCCTAGCAAGGTAAATTGAGAATGTAATTTATCTGAATGTCCAAGTAAGAGAAAGGAAATTCCAGTGATAAGATAAGGAAGACTTTAGTAAAAATTATGAATTTCAAACTAAGGAAGCAAAGTCACATCACAATAACGCTATGTTACTGATAAGGACCAAAACCTAGAATGTTTAGAGTTGAAGTAGTTCAAGGGATGTCACTAGCGATTTGACCTTGAATACTAGCATCTCTATAAAACAAGATCATGAAAATTTGCACTATGAAAGGTAAGCTAGCACTAATAAAATCCAGGGTTTAAAGGTAGCTAATCTGAAAGGTAGATAAACAATATGAAAATGACTCAGAGAAAAGAGTAAGATATAAATTTGAAATGTAACATGTGTTTTGAACAAAAGGAGAAATATAATATCAGTGCAGTGCGTTATGAAATAAATTCTTGCAGTAATAACAAGAATGAGGAATAATGTATTCTTACCTTGTTGACATGGATTATTATCACACTACAAACTCACTCGGGGTTGAAATCCCCGAGCTTTCACCAAAACCTCGTGCAATAATACCACCCGCAAGTGGGCGGGTCTTATCGCAGTATAGTTAAGGATCGAATCCCAAAGAACAATGTTTTTAAGAATCTTTGTCAGTCGAATCTAGAACAAGTAAGACTAATATTTAGAACGATTGATTGGGTTGTGGTTGATTAAACTAAATGCAAGAAAGTAAAAGAGAAAAATTAAAGTTTATTATAGATTAAAGATATGGAATCTCTGGGATGGTCTCGAGTTTCACCACCACTGCACATGCAAACACATCCAAACACATAACATCCAGGCAAGAATCTAACTATCTAAATGGAACTACTGCAAACCCTCCCTAAGGGATGTTTAGGCCCGCGTAAGCGTCCCCTTTAGGCATCAAATTTCTCGTCGCCATCCAGATCATGCACTTACTATTCCAAAGATACAACATCCAACTGAGGCTGAGGTCCTCCCTAAGGGATGTTTAGACCACAGAAGCGTCACTGCGGGCTAGATGGCTTGTCCCCTCATGGATCATACACTTACGACCTCAAGGAATCCCATTCTATTTCTAGTCAGGGAGTCAACCGTGCTAATCGACAAGTGAGAAGGTGATTAATCTACAGGCAAACATCGATGATTAACAAAGAAGATACGAAATCCAACTAAGGTTGTGGCCCTCCCTAAGGGATGTTTAGGCCATAGAAGCGTCACCGTAGGCTAGATGGTCCGTGCCCTCACAGATCATACACTTATGACCTCAAGGAATATCATTTTATTTCTAGTTTGAGAGTCTACCTCATTAATCGACATTCTACCATACATGGGGAAGAACAAGATGAAAGCAACCAGGTAATCAAGCTACAAGCATTATCAAATAACAACGAAATGGAAAGTTATATACATTGCCTTGGAATGTTAAATGAAAAGACATGAAAGCATGGGCAGCGGGGCTAGTCCCCACACCCCAGCAAAAAGTGACTACTCACTCATGGTGCGAGAAATAAGAAGAACAAGAGAGAAGGAAGGTTCTGCCATGAGCATGATGCAGAAGGTAGTCGCAGCTTGGTGAATATGATGCGGTCTTCTACGTCGTGTCGGGGCAGATCTGGATGAGGAGGAAGAACCACCAAGGAAGACCATACAAACCTTCTTCTCCACCTTCTTTCTCTTCTTGGCCTCCTAGCTCGCAGTAGGAGGAGGTGTGGGTGGCATGATAATGGCGTGGAAGGAGGACGACGGTGTGGAGGATGAAGCTTGATCGAACCTTGCACTTGGGCAGCCTGTCGGCGTCCCTGGATCGATGCCCAAATGAGGACCCTTGTAGTCCTATTTATAGGCTTGGCTGGGGTTCTCACGTTTTTTCTGTGAGTTCTTCTTCAAACGGTTTCGAGCAAACAGTTTGCTTGAACGGTTTGGAGCAAACGGTCTTGGAGACCGTTTGATATCCAAACGGTCTTGGTTTCAATCAGTCTCTACCTCTGATCGGTCTTGAGTCTCTACCAGATGGTCTTCAAGACCGAACACATCCAAACGGTCTCGGGCAATCGGTCTGCACTGAACAGTTTTGGAGATCGATTGGACTGATCAAACGGACTGACCATACGGTCTTGGCTTCTATCGGTTTGCTCCGCCCAAATGGTATGGAGTCTTGTCTTCATACGGTCTTGCAGACCAATCAAATGACCAAACGGTCTTGGTTAATATCCTCCAACCAGTCTTGGAAATTGTTTGATGGTCAAAGGGTCTTGGAGACCGTTTGATGGCCAAACATTCTTGAGGACCAATGGCCTCCAAACGGTCTTGGGGCCAAACGGTCTTGGCATCTTTGCTCTATAGGTCTTGATTGTCTAACCGGTCTCGAGTCCAAACGGTCTTGGAGACCGATGGGTTCCAATCGATTTTGAGACTGATCGATCTTTGTCTCCAACCGGTCTTGGCTCCAACCGGTATTGGAGACCAATGAGGCTTGCACGGTCTTGCTGATCCAAACAGTCTTGGAGACCATTTGACATTCAAATAGTTTTGGATCGTTCGCGTCCATACGGTCTGGTGATACGCTCCAAACGGTCTTCAATTCATTGATCAATTATGGCACCCGAACGGTCTCGCGGGTGACTGGCCTATCGGTCTTGAAGCCGTATGCGCCAAACAGTCTTGAAACTGCATGGATGAGTGGCTGAGACCATTTGGGGTCGAGACTGTTTGGTCAAAATAGTATGATCAAGACCAAGGATGAGAGGATCTTGAGTGAATTCCATATGATAGTTGAACCTCATCATGACCTGCACAAAGTCAATATATATCTAGTTAATAATCTTGATAATCAAATCAGTTAAGAAATCTTGCATTTTGTGGGGTTTAGGGGATGAAATCAAAAGTATTGAATCGAGTTGGTCCCAGAAAGGTGACTAAAATCATGATGAATATGCATTCATCATAATACCCGGAATTTAAATGTTGCTCATCCTCGAGTAACACAAAATCTGAAACAATCACCAAATAAATACTTTCTGATCATGTGATTGCCTCCTCTTCACATCACGATTGTTTCTTTTCTTCTTAGTATGACTAAGCATCTCAACTTCCTGAGACCACTGAACACATCTTACCATATCTTCGTTCCTGAGTTTGTTTTCCGACTTCACTTCCACCTCACTTTTTCCAACAACAAGCATGTCAAAGAGTTTCATAAGAGTCCGGAGATACCCACAGAACAACAAGTGTGCATCTAATCTGGAAATGGTGTATTTCAGGGTAGTGGAGGCATTTATTGTGCCTTTAGGTAGAAAAGGGAGTGAAGGGTGGTATGGAAGGAAGGAATAAATCTCTCCTCTATTCGACTCGATATTTTTATTATATTATTTTCAATTTCATTTATTGCATTTTTGTGTACGAATCTCTCCTCTATTCGACTCGAGATTGCATTTTTGTGTGTACGCTTTGGCATCTTTTCTTGGTGGTACGCCCCTATTAATTTGCAAGGGGTATGGAAGAAGCAGATATAGAGGGAAGTGGCGTGCCACCCCGAACTTAGGGTTTGACACTATTTTGGCTATTTTTATTTCTTTTTTTTATGGATGGAGGGATACGAAGATGATAGAAGAAGTATAGAAGAGAGTTCGGATCAGAATGCAACTTGATTTACAATTCCGTACACCGAGTTGTTCTCTTTATTGTACTTTGCTCAAATAATGACTTGATGAGGATCCAGTGGGGATTCCATGTTGTCGTTCCACTAGTAAGTTAGGAAGCACGACGTGTTTGATCCCTATCAGTTTGACAGACACTTGCCATTTTTGCGTAAAGATCATGATGTTAGGATTCATAAGCTTCACAAGATGATTTCAATCAAAAGGCTAGTTTTCATAAGAAGGTCCTTTTGAGGATCTGCTTCGAATAAGGGGGGTATAATGATACAAAATGCATAGAGATTGAAACTAAAAGTGTCAAAACTTCATCTAGTATATGTTCAAATTTCTTTGGAAAACTTTAAAAATTTTGAAAATATTGGTAAGGTGAAAATTTTGGTAAATATTGGTAAAAAATGCAACGATGAAATCTTAAGTCTGAATTAGATGGGTGAAGGTGGAAAGTGAGATACGTACCACCCACCCTCCACCCCAAACTTAGAAACTTACTCATCCTGAGCTGTCACACCCCGATCTCGCATTACCCACTAATCACGAGATTAAGGCGCGACGGAGGGATTACACACTAGCCAAACCACTCATGACTTTTAAAACATCTTAAAGACATTAATAGGATAATCTGACTTATGCTGTAAAATGAAACTAAACAAACTGCGGAAGCATTTTTATTAAACTGACTAGCAATATAAAGAGTGTCTACAGTATATTACATTGTTCAACATAAAATAAAGCATAATAGTTAATTTACATCTTTATACACATTCTCTCTCACCCCCACCTTGTCCCAAAGATCGAGGGAAAAGGACTAAGAGACCTCTAACTAGACTAACTACAAACCTTCTATAGACTAGGCGTTAGGATGAAACGATCCTTCCGATTCCTGTTGCTGATGCTGACCTGAAAATGTTTGAGTAGAGGAATGAGCCTACTCGCTCAGTGAATAGCATTTCATTTAGCTATCACTAAACAACTCATCAGGTTTATAAAAATTGAAATAAAACATAAGTGCAGTACAAGCAGGGCAGTTCTAATGACATAGCAGATTTGCAGATAATAATCACATTTCTATGCAACAACAGATATTTTAAACAAATAAACAGATGTATAGAATTGGCACAAAAATTCGAATATATTAATTTACTGTGATCCTATATGATTACATATTTATATTATTATTATGCCCTAATCATATGCAGTGTACCCTGCATATAAAGATCCGTAGCGAACTACGATCCCACCGTACAAGACTTAGCGACACACCCGGGAAATGCTAAGTCTGATGCCAGCCCTGCTCTGCCACAGGACCCCAGGCTCTCCGGCCTGACTCATAGGCTCTACGGCCTCAAGGCACTACTCTGAGTGCTCTAGACTCCTCCTCTAACCTGAGTACACAGGCGGAGAGTCTCACGGGGTTACCTCCATGACACAAGCACGGATAATGTTGCAATAACCCCCATTTTCTTCTCCAGTGCCACCGTGACACAAGCACGCGTTGTTGTTGGACACTGCCTCTCTATCCTCGTGTCACCATGACACAAGCACGGATAATGTTGCAACACGAGTTTCACCCCTAAGAAGCAGATCTGTCAAAGGGGTTCTACGGTGTTAGGGCACCTAAGTCTATTAACTAGATTAACATATAACCATTTAAACAAGAATATCGCATTTCATGCATATTTCAGGTTTCCAATGAATCAATCATACACTATTGTACGTGCTACACTGCTTAAGAGTCATATCAACTGATACTGAAGCAAATAAGCATTTAAAATGAGTTAAATAATGATTTCTGAATGAACTGCCACTCACACTCTGAAACTCGGCCGATCACTCTGGAACTCGGCCGATCACTTCACAGTTTCTGAAACTCAGCCGACCAACTTCGGCCGATCAGCAGGAAACTCGGCCGATCCACTGGGAAACTCGGCCGATCGAAACACAGCTCGTTTACCTACAAAAGAAACTCGGCCGATTCAAGACCAAACTCGGCCGACCAAAACGCTGTTCGAAATCCTAAATAAGGAACTCGGTCGACCAAAACACGAACTCGGCCGAACCGCGCACAGAAAGAAAATAAAAACGGACCTACAGATGTCGATTTCACTCGAATCGATGGGCAAAACCCTCGAATTGGGTTGCAAATCACTTGCAACAGGTGCACATCACCAAGAACTAGCTGGAGGGGGAGGAAGGACGAGCTAGGGCTGCTCTTTGCACCCTAATCTCCAGGCCATCACCTTGCAAATGCAGCTCCTGCTACAAGCTAGCTCGAATCGATGGAAAAGAAGGTGGAAGGAAGGAAGAAGATGAGTCGCAGCTGCTGGCCGGAGCAAAACCAAGCTCCAAACGTCCTTCTCCTCAGCTCTCTTTCTCTCTCTCTCTCTCTCTCACGCATAAGAAAGAAGAAAAGAACGCTCTGTGTTCTCTCGTTTCTGGAAAGAAATAGATAAGGGGGAAGGAAGAGATAAGGAGGAAAACTTAGGGACCAAAACGCTAAATCCAAGAACTTCCAAAAACTACAAACGGGTCCCTACAAGCCCAAAAACATGCAACTTTTGACTCGAAGGTCGGATTCGAACAATTTCTCTGGCAACGCTTCAAGCGTAAGATCCTACACGTTTTAAGGGCTAGGATTCACACTAAGCACATATCGTATCTGTTATAAACATTATTAACAAAAACAAGCTTACAGCTTAGCAAAGCAGCCAAAACACATGCTTAACATCATACTTACAGGTTAAGCTCGACGCGGGTCGTAACATGAGCAAACTCCAAATCTGAGATGGAGGGGAAATTTCATGCCGTTTGGACCACCAGATGTGGTTGTGTTCCAATCAGCGTGCGTCCTCCATCTAAAAATCTCAAACATAAAGACCATTCAGAACTCAAGATAGCATCTCGCGATGCGATTTTTATTTGGTGAAATTTTTTCTAAAAAGTAAAAACAAAATTAAGCAAAATTTCTAATTCAAAATTGAAACTAAATACGCCTCCCGACAAGTGCCTTTATTTTATGTCGATGGCTCGACTTGGATATTGTCACCATGGTGGGGCTCTAGGTGGAACTTGAGCTGAACTGGTATAGTTTTTTGGTGGTTTCTTTTTCAACCATTCATTAATATTTACTTTGATTTTAGCTTCTTGTATCCTTCCCCATACAGAACGAGCAATGTCAGAACATATAGGGAAATAATATGAGTTGTGTTGAATTGTTCTTTGGTGCTCAATTCGAGGTGGAAGATAGTTATAGGGAATCTGGATGGCATCATTGATAAAGTAATGTTGTTGATGCTGGTCATTGACATCTATCATATATGGATCCGGGGGATGTTCTCGGTAGAAACTACAATCCAAATCTTGTTGCGGAGGGAATATGAAATCAGTAATCTCTGTTTGTGGGGCTATCAGTGCATTCCAGAGGATAGTTGTTTCTGGATGAGGAGGCTCATAGACACCTGAAAATGGTTTGGTATGCATCATGACAGGGTTGAGTGGTGTCTCCTCCTTTTCACAAATGTCTTCAATTATTTCTATAGGATTGAGTTCTTCAAAAGTAACTTCAATATCTTCTTCTGTAGAGTCAAGAAATTCGATGCAATCCTTTACTTGTTCGTCAATAGGTTCATCAGCTGATGGGTCCGTTAGAGAAACTTCTAAAGGATCGTCTGACTCATGATTCTCTTGATTTAGAAGTGACATCTTCTCTATGCAATCAATAAGATATACTTCTTCTTGCATGCTTGGTCTCCGCATACTTTCAAAAACTTTGAATTCAAGAGTTTCTTTACCAAGTCTGAGAAGCAAGGTACCTACTTCAACATCAATTAGAGCTCTTGCAGTAGCGAGGAATGGACGTCCAAAGATGAGAGGATATCTGGCGTCTTCTTTTATGTCCATAATGACAAAGTCACATGGAACATATGTGTCCTTTTGTGACGACCCGCACTTTTGAGTGTCTAAAAGACCTTAAAGTCGCAGATTGTTATCATAACTTCCAGGATCAGATTCATGAAATAATACAAAATAGTAAACAATTTCCATTAATGATCAAATATTTACATGTTTAGATAAAAAGCTCCTCTAAGGAGTTACATAACTTTTTAACAGAATTAACTTTTACATGTGTGAAGATAAACCATTAAGACTAAACCTTCATGATTAAACTGTAGTGTCTTCAACATATTTATCTGTACCCTCATGTCCACGAATCAAGTATATCTGATACCTAAAACGCCGACAAACAAATACGCAATCGGTATATTTCTATACTGGTACGTGGGTTCAAACAATAATCACAAGTACAGATATAAGCAAACATCTTTATCTTGAATATAAACTCATTTTCATATTCTAACCCTTATATGGTCCACTACCTCAGGTGTAATCACTGTCCCTCCAGGGCTCGTGTGCATTACCCTTAAGATCAGTCTGACCTAGGGTTCAGAATACAATTATTTAATTTATATGATACTCATATGGACTTTATAGTTTGCAAGAACTAAATAAACAAGCAAGCAGTTTATTTGTCGTTCAATCTCATCGAGAAACATCGGCAATCTCAGAATTCGATATGCATATTCATAAGCGTAACCACGTACCTTATGTCATTGTAGAAACCATGCAGAAACTAACATGTACTTTATGATTGCATCCAAACATCCAAGCAACAAAGCATTCAATCTGAAATATACATACTACATATGTGTCACCATGTATTCACATTACATTACTCAGATCTAAATGCGCTCCTAAACTAGGGTTTAGGACTATCTCATGTTTGGACTATAAGTTAGGATTACAAACCCTAATTCCATCATATTAAGGTTTCTATGATTACAACTTCAGTTATACGTATTAGGTGAAACCCTAATCACCCACTTAAGCATGTTAAACTATTCATGACATCTAGGTTACATTATCATCATTAGATCATAGCAAGATGTTGACATTGATTTTAACACCCTTAATAGCATGAATAAGATTACTAATCTAGAATCATCAATCATTCATCATCCATGATTTCTTCATTATATATAACAAGATCAGGTATTAGCTCAACATAACCTAATCTACTCAATTAAGCATCATATTAAAGCAATTCTAGGTTTCCTTTTCATTAAACACATTAGAATATGTATTGTACATACTTTTAGAACAGGAAGCATAATCAGGTTCTACTATTATTTTATTTAGATCCCTCTCATTTTTCCGATCAAAATGATATATAATTTTGCTATATTTGGAGTTACCATTAATTAGCTAGATTAATTGCAAGATAGGTATAAACTGACCAATATCGTGATGCCACGTCAGCAGAAAAGGGATTACCTTGATTAATCTGGCTCGGCTTCTGATTAGGGGGAAATAGACTTTTCTGCCCTTCAAACTTGCACATGAGGCTGGGGGTAAAGGAGTCTTTTGACCCTATTTCATCTTCTACGCTGTGCATAGCGCTTCCTGGCCTGGCGCTCACGCCCGACGGCTGTCTGCAGAGCGCCGCTCTGCGCCAGCACTGCCGGAGGTGGCTCGACGGTGCCCTTCCTTCCTTGCACATCAACTTCAACTACGTGATCACCGCCCACTAGTATAGCAACCGGTCCAGGGCTCATCTCCTGCCCTCATCTCCATGAGCGTCGAGATGCCGCGGCGCCTCGTCAGGCCCTTGCCGGACCCTACCTTCGCCCTGGCGGTGGTCCTTCATGGCCTTAGATAAGCCGGAGGCGCCCAGGTTGGCTGGATGACACCCTACTCTGCCCCAACGCTATACCCCGACGAAGGTGTACCCAAGGCCATGGTCATTTCCTCTCCGCCCTGCGTGACTGGGTTCGGCTGACGGTGCTGACCAACCCGGTCCTTTCCTCCGCACGCCATCCTATCCTCCACGAACGACGCTTCTACATCCGCTAAGTCCACCGTCACAGCGAGACGGATGCAACCCCCTTCAGGCATGAGGTCCTTCTGTTGCCGCCACCACCCCTGGCTGCACTATCTCCCGTCTTCGATTCTCCTCCCGCCCTCGTCGTCCTCCTGACCATGCTGTCGGTCGCTGCCAGCATTGTCTGCTGGTTCTCTGTCAAAGGAACGGGGCGTAATCAGATTGCTCGTGGAAAGAGGGAAGAACCAAGTGGTGGGGAAGATGGTGTGCCGTCTAGGCCATCCAGAAAAAGCCTTGGCCTATTGGTTTGTCCATGGCTGCGTAGGGTTGTGGCTATGGCGGTCGTAGGTCTCCTCATGGCCAATCGAGGCTGGTGTCCCCCTTGGAGAGGGTCCCTACATATACCTACGTTTGGAGGAAACCCTAGGGACCGCTGTATGCAAGAAGGGTTGATAAGTCCGTGAGAGAAAGCCAATTCTTGGCTCATGCACACATACTGTGCTTCTCATATGGAAGGTGTCCTAGTCAAAACCAACCACCGACCAATCTCCTCCTTTCCATAATCTAGTATTCCTATTCTCATGTATATGTAAGTTAGCAACGCATGGTAGGTAAAGTTTCCATACGTGATTGATCCATATCTTAAGGCACGACACTTTTTGATATTTATATAAACACTCCATTACCACATTTCCATACACATCAAAGATGTCACTTTTTATTTAGCATTATTAACACCAATTAATGCATGAAAAGGCAAGGCAGGGTTCTAGGAAAGGATATATTCCTCTTAATATCCTTTAAATACCACATCTCTCATTCTTCTTTGGAAACTTGCATATCCTCCTGTATTTCATTTACCATATCAAAAGCCACTAATACCAATTCATTATGAATTCTTTTTCTTTTATTTAACTTGTGCCATAAGCACTCATACCACAATGGTGTTTAACATTAATACTTCACCAATAATACCATTGGGAAATTATTTATCCAAAAGTGACTTTTTATTTATATAATTCAATTTTATCAAAATTAAGGATATAACACCTTTCCAACCTTGTCCAGGACATCTTTGAGAATTCCTAATAGACGTTTTATCGAATTGTCTGCAAGTTGTATAGTCATTCCAGTCGAGAGAAGTTTGACAAACCCTAGCCTTTTGGAAAGGATAAGTGGCATGATGGAAATGCTAGCAGCAAGATCGGCCAATCCTTTCTTACAAGAAGAATCACCGATATGGCAAGAAATCCCAAAAGATCCTGGATCTTTCTGCTTCTTGGGCATCTTACTCAGGATGATATTTGAAGTAGTTGTTGCCAACTTGACTGTCTTGTACTCTTCAATTATATATTTCCTGGTGAGCAGTGACTTCAAGTACTTTGTCCAAGCTGGTATCTCTGCCAGCGCATCTAGGAAGGGTATATCAACATGAAGCTTTTTCATGGCTTCTTTGAATTTATTGAAACGAGTATCGAGCTTGGTTTGCTTAAAATGAGCTGAGAAAGGTGGACGAGGCTTGTATACTGGTACCTTTGGCTATGGTGTATCAGTTTCTTCCTCTTTTGTAGCAGACTTCTCAAAATTTTCTTTGTCTGACTTATCATTAGTTACTGCTTCTTTTGGTTGAGACTCATGAGTTGTAGAGTCTTGTACAATCACAGAATCATCCTTGTCCATAACAACCACATGTGTCTTGACGTGAGGATCGGAATAATCTTTTCCTGATCTGGTTGTGACAGCCTTCAGTTGTTCCGGGTGCTTAGGATTGTTCTCTGGTTGGCTAGAAAAGGTTCCAGTAGGTGGCTTCATGCTAGCTGCAAGTTGAGCTAGTTGCGATTCAATAGCTTTCTGGTGGGCTTGTTGGTTAGCTATCATAGTCTGTTGTGACTGTAACATCTTCTCAATGGCTGTAAGTTTGTCATCCAGAGAGATGGGGCTAGCTTGTTGCCCTTGTTGTTGGTTCTAATAAGGGACTTGGTTGAGATTCTGGAACTGAGGGTTGTTCTGATACTGGTTGTAGTTCCTGTTCTGAAAGTTTCCCCTAAAGCTCCCTTGATTTCTAAAGTTTTGTTGTTGTTTATACTGAAATCTTGGTGGGCCTCTTTGTTGGTTAGTTGAACCAAGTTGTCGCGAGTTTTCCGCTCCTGAAGGATTTCCATATTGAAAACCAGGATGATTCCTATTTTGATTCAGATTGTAGTATCCTTGACCAGGAATGGTGTTGACGGCATTAAGGTTTTCTAATTGCCTATTATTTATTTGTGCACATGCGTTGCTTAGAACAACATCGTAAAGAACATTGCATGCTAAATTGGAATGATCGGTACTTTTACATGCTTCACAGAACAGTGAAGTTGTCTTGATCTATTCTTGTTGTTGAGGGGGTGAACGTCCTCTTCCAAATGCAGGAAGGGATGATTCGATATGATATTGCTTGGAAACTAAGAGTTTGAGGGTTTCAACAATTGACTTGTATTCAGGAATAACTTTAGCCATAGCTACCTTCAACACTCCCTTGCCTACAAACCTACCCCAATTAGCTTGATTTTCAGCTCCAAGGGTGACAACCCTCCATGCGCTATCATAACTCTGACGCATGAAGTTTCCTCCAGATGAGGAATCTAGGAATCTCTTGATATCGTCATCCACACCTCTATAGAAGATCTCGATGAGTTGATTCTTGGGGATTCCATGGTGTGGACACTTACGTAGAAGCTCTTTATATCTTTCCCATGCTTCAGCAAGTGTTTCTCCAGGGGCTTAAGTGAACATTGTTATTCGTCCCCTAATTTCATAAGTGAGATAATGAGGATAGAACATTTCTAAAAAAGCATTTTGAAGCTGCTCCCAAGTAGTGATGGGTTCACATTGTAGGGAGTTGTACCAACTTATGGCTCTATCAGCAAGCGAATACTTGAAGAGTCGGAGTCGAATAGCATCATCAGACACTCCATTTTGCTTCGTCATAGCACATAGATCGATGAATCTCAGAAGATGTTCTTGACTATCTTCTCCTTGTTTACCATAGAATGGGTTGTTTTGCAGCAAGGTAATCCAATGTGCTCGTATCTCAAAGTTGGGAGCCTGGATAGGAGGTTGGACTGTGTGATGAACATCAACAGCTTTAGGGATTGAGAATTCCCTGAGATCCTTTTGCAGTTCTGCTGCTTGCGTTGCTGCTTGTGCTGCTAAGATTTCTTCTTGTATTGCGGCTCTGGCTTCTTGAATGAGCCTCTCTCTTTGTGCATTGATGGCTTGAGCCACCCTTCGGGCTATTTCCTCTTCTTGAGCCATTCTTGCTTGGTTCTCTCTATTTTGACAATGAAAGGTTTTGTCAATCTCCGGATCAAAGCTGACGGTGAGTCCGGGACTGTTCAAACGGTGCATACACCAGTCTTGGGGGTACCTGAAATGAAAAGATCTAAAGTAAGATTGATGAATCTGGAGTGAAATTCAAGTAGATGATCGATTGTATCAAAAGAAAAACAAAATCCTAGATTAGCCTTAAAAGAACTATATTTGACTAACTAATTCCGTTGTCCCCGACAATAGTGCCAGAATTTGACGTGGATTATTATCGCACTATAAACTCACTCGAGGTTGAAATCCCCGAGCTTTTACCAAAACCTTGTGTAATAATACCACCGCAAGCGGACGAGTCTTATCATAGTATAGTTAAGGATCGAATCCCAAAGGACAACATTTTTAAGAATCTTTGTCAGCCAAATCTAGCACAAGTAAGACTAATATTTAGAATGATTGATTGGGTTGTGGTTGATTAAACTAAATGCAAGAAAGTAAAAGAGTAGAATTAAAGTTCATTCTAGATTAATGATATGGAATCGCTGGGATGGTCTCGGGTTTCACCACCCCTGCACATGCAAACACATCCAAACACATAACATCCATGCAAGAATCTAACTATCCAAATGGAACTACTACGAACCCTCCCTAAGGGATGTTTAGGCCTGCGTAAGCGTCCCCTTTAGGCATCAGATTTCTTTTCACCATCCAGATCATGCACTTACGGTTCTAAATATACAACATCCAACTGAGGCTGAGGTCCTCCCTAAGGGATGTTTAGACCATAGAAGCATCACCACGGGCTAGATGGCTCGTCCCCTTGCGGATCATACACTTACGACCTCAAAGAATCCCATTCTATTTCTAGTCAGGGAGTTAACTGAGATTACCCGACACCAGATCAGACCATCACAATGTAATTAATTGTGGAATTAAATGTAAGCAGCGGAATTACTGAAAATCACTAAAAATTAAAACCATTTTCAAAGAGATCCAAACACAGGAAAACTCTTTTATCAAGAACCAATGTACTTTATTTACATCCTGGTTCGTAAGTACATATTCTGTACTGTCTCTTCTTGAGGATTACAAGCATTGACTGCCTTGTTAAAACTATACATAGACAGCATAAGCCAAAATCTCAGATCGGTTCATTAAAAGTACTGACTACTAACTTCGAGGACCTGAGAGTACAAAGACGACACATAGGACTCTCTCTATACAAAACATGATAGCCAGTGCCTCCACCTGGAATATCACTGTTGTCCCTGTTGCTGTTGTTGCTGCTCTTCCCCTGTAGTAGGGTTTCTGTCTCTTCTTTTGTGTCTACCTAAAAAGTTGGATCCCACGGGGGTGAGACAATTGAAATTGCCCCAGTGAGAGATATAACTCTCTGCCAGAAATATTATTATTGCAAATTAATGGAATAAAACTGAGCAGAGGAATCATAAGTATTCAACAGTAGATAAATCAATTATCTAAGCATATTAGAGTAATGTTCTTCTTCAAAGTATTTCAGCTTGTAACTTGATAAAGCAGTATGTCATTTATCCAATAAGGAATATGAAGAACATGTATAACATTTATCCATCTAGGATATACTAAGCAAGATATCATCAACCAATGATTCTCATATTTCAACCTTAAGCAAATACGCTACACGGCTAATTACATTTTACAATCATACTTAAGCCCTGAGGAGATGAGGTATATCTCTCATACTCCAACCGACCATTGCGAAATTGAAATCGGTACCATACATAGGTCAATGGAAGAGTCGGATTCCCACGACCTCATCTTCCTCAGTCAGTGTGAGGACAAAATGCAGGACATCTTGTGTCTCTACTAAATAGCTTTCCAGGGTATACTGGAAACTTCGCTATAGAGTTACAGTGGCAGCTGTACTCTCTTCGCAATTGAGAAATTTCATGTTTATCTCACATCGATCCGGTATTAACATCTTTGGGAGATTAGTGATACATCCATCCCGGCATTTGGGAGATTAGTGATACATCCATCCCAACATATATAATGAAGGATTGAGATATTTAATGTTTATCTCACATCAATTCCTCCATTAGGGCGTAAGGATATTTGCACCCATAACCCCCACATACTTAATAGTATGCCCTCTAGGAGTTCCCGTAGGAAAACCTGTTTCACCATCACCAACTACTGACGATGATGGATCTATGGTCAGGGCTCTACATGATAAGATTTCACTTGGTTAATTAAGTGCATTACCATAGCCTTTTAGCATCAGACAAGTTTTCACACATAAATCATTATAATAATTTCTACTCAGAATACGTAATACTTCTATCAAATACTTTTTAAAGCTTAATAAAATCATTGGAATCTCAATCCCTTGTCACATCATGGATATTCTCATCCCTTAATATCTCATCATCATGATTATGGAATATAGGTATTCAAACCCTCAATTTATTAAAGAACACTTGTTACCACTCATCAGGTAACTATTACCTTTAGGTCATCTGACCAAGGTAAACATGATACTTGTAATACATGCATCTCACTTGGCTTTCAAAGCCCATTGATCTATTGTTACCCCTTGATGCGAGGATTTTGAGTCGCTTTTATAGACTAGTTTTACATGCGTTTTATGTGTTTATTAGTCACATTTGTGGTTAGTATCACATGATTCACTCGCTTTAGTCTATAATCTCATTTTGCATCAAATCTACTATATTTCATTTTTGTGGTTATAAATGATCATATTGATGTGTTTTAGCAAGGCTGATTCGAATTTATCTTGAATTTTCAGGAAAAACGAATATATGCAACTGTCGATAGTATCGACTCGGCTACAGTGAGACAGCCGTAAGGAACCAAGATGAGTCGATACCATCGACACTGAAGTCGATGGTAGTGAGATACCTACAGCGAGCCAGCAGTCAATTGGTCGATACTATCGACACTCAGTCGATACTATCGACCTCGCCCAGCTTCAGAGTCGGATTGGCGATAAAAGCGACGCCTAAAGGTGTCAATACCATCGACACTAAAGTCGATGGTATCGAGTCTGCATCAGTGTGGAACGTCAGAAAAAGGAAGACTTGTCGATATTATGACGGGTCGATACCATCGACCCGCGCTGATGGTATCGACACCGTCAGATCAGGTGTTGTTACAGATCGTTTCTAATCAGACGGTGGTGATCTTTTGGCGATCAAAAAGGGTGCATATACCTAATTACGGCGGCCCGAAGCAGGGTATCACGTCATTAGTCATTACATAAGTCTCAAGGAGGAGAGGAGAGAAGAACGGAGCCCAGAGCCATGCCCCGATTGTTCCGAGAGCTGCAGAAGGAGTTTTTCACTACCGAAAGGCTATAGATCACTCATTCTACGCCGAGGAACGCCCGGATCTCTTC
This sequence comes from Alisma plantago-aquatica, assembly GCA_963693085.1. NCBI lineage: Eukaryota > Viridiplantae > Streptophyta > Magnoliopsida > Alismatales > Alismataceae > Alisma > Alisma plantago-aquatica. Next base: position 796,484,133 of record OY856414.1, on the reverse strand, counting down.
TGTTTAGGGGTTACATCACTTCTATCCACGTTTTCCCCATGCTTTACCTTTCTCTCATCATGTCTTTCATTGAGATGAACATGTGGGGCTAATCCCCTTTATGTTTAGGACCGGGAGTAGCCCGGGTGATTGTTGTATGACATTTTTACTATAGTATTTCATAATTTGTCTCTTAAATCCGTGGTATGATTTCATTTTCTCCATTATATCATTATGATTGATCACCCTAATGATAATCTAATGCCTTTAATTACTTTGAAAGAAGAATTAACGGTTGAAAAGAGACGAAATTCACATTAACTAATAAATCCTTTGAATAAGGCGATATACAGTTAATGGTGAAAACCCAGAGTATGGTCTTCATGCACCTAGTTTAGGGTATAGGTTACTACTACTGTGGAACTGACCTAGATTTAGGTAGTGAATTGTATCACGAAAGTGAGCAATTATGAATACATGCCACTACCCGAAATGAGAGACGAATTAGGATAACTGTGTAGGAATTAATACAACGAGAACCTGCGGTGAAACCACAATCCTAAGGATTTTCATTTGAATTGATTAAACCAAACATTTAATCAATTATTCTTTTTCTTTTATTTTTCTTTTCTTTTTCAATCAACTCTCAAATCATTTTATTCAATCTAGCTGATTGCAAGTAGTTAGTAGTAGTCTACAAATAATTACGTTTCCCTGAGTTCGACTCGGGCCTCATAAAGGCCTATATTACTCTGATGCGTGCACTTGCGTTCTACGCACGATAAATTCGTGTCAAGTTTTTGGCACCGTTGCTGGGGAAACGACAATTGTTGGCACTGCAAGTGCTACAAGCGGCCACTCCAGGCTACTTTTTTCTTTTAGCTACATTTTTAATTCTTGTAACTGATTGTCTAATTTTCAGAAATCTATATTCATCTAGCACTGTACTTAACTAAATATATTATTTTGTAGGTACCAGTGAATGGTGAGCACGCGTAGCACAGACTACGCGCATTCATTACCAAAGGTCCCATCTTCGGGATCAGACAATGAGGAGCACTACATTTAGAATCAATCTGAGAGAGTAAATTCAGATTCTGAACAAGAAGAGATGGCTGAAGAAAAGATGATATGGGAAAAGATAAAGGCGTCTTGTTCCTCCGCATCAAAAGGGTCGATCAAGAGGCAGGCAATCAACATCCCGACTTATAAAATTGATCCGACACTAATAAATCTAGTTAAATCTCAAGCATTCCATGGACTAAAGAACCAAGATCCAGTGTCCCACATAAGCACCTTCGTGGAGAATTGTTACATGATCAAGATCGATCATTTTCCGCAGGAGACACTGTATTTGAAACTGTTCCCAAGTTCTCTTGCAGGAAATGCAAGGGAGTGGTTTCATAATCTGGATGATGAGATTGTTGAGACTTGGGATCAGATTATCGAGGTTTTCTTCGAACTTTTTTTCCCACCTGAGAAGACTAATGATTTAATCAAGAAAATCCACAACTTCACTCAGAATGTAGGGGAAACTTATTCGGAGACCTGGGAAAGATTTCAGATAATGCTGAGAAGATGCCCTCATAGTGGGTTAGATAAGGAAAAATAGGTGAAGATTTTCTATTTCACGCTTAATGAACAAGACAGAAGCAACTTAGACACAGCAGGATCAAGAATCTTTCTGAACAATACTGATACAAGGTGTTGGGAGATTCTTAAAAACATGGCAAAGAAGCAGTCCTGGGGTACTAGAGATGCACCTGAACAAGTTAGATCTGTGGGGGACGCTAAAGTCATTAAATAACTGAATGATAAGATGTATCTTAATGCAAAGAGACTTCTGACAAAAGAAAATGAAGAGTCTGATGATAAAGCACATGTGAAATTCATGCGTCAGCAACAGGGATATAGGAATAACGACTATTCCTGGAGGAAGGATAAGAAATTTTCCTGGAAAGATCCCAACAATTTCTTATAGGATCCGGAAGCTAAGCCACAACCCACTGCAGAAGAAAAGAGCAATGAGTTGCTCAATCAAGTAATCAAGCAAAATCAAGAACTTATGAGCACGTTTGGTCAACAAATCAAGCAACAAGGAGAGTTCCTGAATCAGTTTGGGAAAACTTTACAAAGTCATGGGGCTCAGATGAGGACACTCGAGACATCTTTAGCACAGATGGCAACAGAGATTTCAAGATTGAAGAAACCAACACAACAAGGTTTTCCCAGAAATACAAATGTTCCAGGAGGAAATCAACAAGCCAAAGCAATTCTGTTAAGGAGTGGAAAGAAGATTTTAAACTCTAAGGCCAATGAATCAAACACACCCCATCCAGAGACCACTGGTGAGGCCATAGAGGAAGCCACAATAGAGCCTATTGCTGAGGAAGAGACTCAAAAGAGGACACCATATGTGCCACCACATCAGAGGGCACAAACCGTTCCAGTTCCCTATCTAAACAGTCTGAAGGCAAAGAAAGTGGATGCCCAGTTCAAAAAGTTCCTAGATACTTTTAGGAAACTTTCTGTTAATATCCCGCTGTTAGAAGCTATTGAGCAGATACCCTCTTATGGTAAGTTTTTGAAAGATATAATTACCAAGAAGAGGAAGATTCCTGATATTGAGGTGGTGGTTCTTAAAGAGCAGGTTAGCGCCTTCATTTTGGGAACATTACCACCAAAATGACAAGATTCGGGCTGCTTCAATATTTTATGTTACATTGGTAAGGTGAAATTCGGTGAAGCGTTATGCGATTCCGGAGCGAGTATAAACTTGATGCCCCTCTCGACATTCAAGAAGCTGGGTCTTAAGGAATCTAGACAAAGCAACATGATGATTCAACTCGTAGATAATTCTGTGGTACGACCATATGGTATTTGTGAGGAGGTCCTGGTAAAGGTTGATAGATTTGTATTTCCAGCTGATTTTGTGGTAATGGAAATGATAGATGACCAAGGGAATGAGCTACTCCTAGGAAGACCTTTCCAGGCTACTGCTGATATGATATTGGAGATGGATAGAGGTCAATTGACATTGGGAATAGCAGATGACTGATTTGAAAAGGTCATGCCACCAAGTACAAAACAATCACAGGCAAAGGAGCAATGTCGCATGGTGAAGCATTTTGATCAAAACATTTCTCTTTGTTTAGGGAAGCCATTTCTGGATATGGCTCATGTAATGACCAAGGTAGATAAGGGAACACTGGCAGTAGATATTATGGAACAAACAAAAGTTGTTTCTCTTTGTAAAGCTGTGGGTTATCCAAATGATGAAGAGGAGGAAATTCCTATATCTACTGCGGATGATGCAATAGCAAGTTCTGTCCTTGACTCATATCCAGAACTGCCCCTTCAAGCTTGCCTTGTCAACATCATGCATGATTGGATGAGAAGCACGTCATTACAAGAATGTGTCAAGATGTTTCAAGTACTCCCGTGCTATTATGCCAAGCATTATGAGGATCTTGGGCCACTCCCACCACCGCTTCAATCATCATTGATCTGTCCACTAGAATTAGAACTGAAGCCACTGCCCCCTCACTTGAAGTATGCATTCTTAGCCGATGGTGAAAAACTACCGGTGATTATTTCGGCATATCTGAGTGCCGGTGAAGAAGAGCAGTTGATGATCGTGCTGAAGAACCACCGTAGCGCATTCGGGTGGTCAGTTGTTGATATTAAGGGGATTTCCCCTATGCTTTGCCAACACAAGATCCGGCTTGAAGAAGGAGCCAAGTTTGTGATTCAGCCACAACGTCGACTCAACCTGAGCATGATGGAGGTCGTCAAGAAGGAGGTGATCAAGCTCCTTTGTACGGGCATCATCTACGCTATTTCAGATTTGACGTGGGTAAGTCCCACATAGGTAGTCCCTAAAAAGGGGGGATCACGGTGACTCAAGATCTTATGAATGAACATGTTACTACTCGATTGGTAACCGGGTGGTGTGTTTGCATCGCCTATCGCCACTTGAATTCCGCAACTCTAAAGAATCATTTTCCGCTCCCATTTATTGATCAGATTTTAGAGAGGCTAGCTGGCCGCTCTCATTTTCATTTTTTGGACTGCTATTCCAGCTATAATCAGATTTCTATAGACCCTAAGGATCAAGAGAAGTCCACTTTCACTTGTCCTTATGAGACTTTTGCATATCGCCGAATGCCATTTGGGTTATGCAACGCACCAGCTACTTTTCAGTGTTGTATGTTAGCTATATTTTCAGACATGGTAGAATGATGCTTAGAGGTTATCATGGATGACTTTTCTGTCCACGGTGCATCCTTTGATGAGTGTTTGCAAAATTTAGATAGAGTGCTACAAATATGTGAAGATACACATCTGGTCTTAAATTGGGAAAAATGTCATATGATGGTTAGCGAAGGAATAGTGCTTGGACACAAGGTGTCTAGCAAAGGACTGGAGGTAGATCCAGTAAAAATCGAGGTTATTGCCAAATTACCTCCACCGAACTCGGTGAAGGGAGTGAGGAGTTTCCTTGGGCATGCGGGCTTCTATCGCCATTTTATCAAAGATTTTTCCAAAATTGCTAAACCATTGTCTGAATTGCTTGAGAAGGACGCAGTGTTTGATTTTAATGATAAATGCATGCATTCCTTCAATATTCTTAAAGAAAAATTAGTTTCGTCACCGATTGTTCAAATGCCGGATTGGACCAAACCGTTCGAGTTCATGTGCGATGCATCAGATTTTGTTGTTGGGGCTGTTATTGGGCAGCATTTTGAGAACAAACATGCGGTAATTGTCTATGCATCAAAGACTTTAAATGATGCACAACTTAACTATACTATCACTGAAAAAGAACTACTTGTCGTGGTCTTCACATTTGAAAAATTTAGGCAATATTTAGTGGGGTCAAAAGTTGTGGTTTGGACAGACCACACTGCTATTAAATATTTAATGGAAAAGAAAGATGCCAAGCCTAGATTAATTAGGTGGATCTTGCTCTTACAAGAGTTTGACATTGAAATTAAAGACAAGGCGGGTATTGAGAATGTGGTTGCAGACCATTTGTCTCGATTAGAGTGGGTAGATGAGCAAGATATCAATATACCCATTATCGAGACGTTTCCCGATGAGCAAATTCTTTCCATAAAATCCAAAGATCCGTGGTTTTTGCACATTGTGAATTATCTTGCATGCAAAGAAATACCAGACGATTGGAATTTTCAAGAAAAGAAGAGAATTTTCCATTCTTTAAGATATTACTTTTGGGATGACCCCATTTTGTTGAGGCAATGCAGGGATGGCATCTTACGCATGTGTGTACTAGAGGATGAATATGATAGTGTACTTACTCACTGCCATACATTACCCACCGAAGGCCATCATGCGAGCACAAGGACAGTGGCCAAAGTGTTAGAGAGTGGTCTTTATTGGCCTACACTCTTTTGGGATGCCTATGACTATGTGAAAAGATGTGACGCATGTCAAAGGGCAGGTAATATCTCAAAGCGGCAAGAGATGCCCCTCAATGTGTTTCAAGAAGTTGATCTATTTAATTTATGGGGCATCGATTTCATGGGACCATTTGTGTCCTCGAATTCCAATTTATATATTTTGTTGGCCGTTGATTATGTGTCGAAGTGGGTAGAGGCAATACCCACAAGAACTAATGACGTTGCGGTAGTGTGCAGGTTCGTGAAAAAACATATATTTTTCAAGTTTGGTGTGCCTCGTATGATTATAAGTGATGGTGGCACCCACTTCACAAACAAGAAATTTGCTACACTAATGAGCAAATACAGGGTCAAGCACAATGTTTGTACCCTGTATCACCTGCAAACTCAAGGCCAAGTTGAGGTTTCCAATCACGAGATCAAAAAGATATTGGAATGCACAGTGGCATCTTCTAGGAAGAATTGGAGTGCACTCCTACCGGATGCTTTATGGGCATATAGGACCACGTTTAAAACACCTATAGGCACTACGCCTTTTAGGCTGGTTTATGGGCGGGCTTGCCATTTGCCGGTTGAGTTAGAGCACAAGGCACACTGGGCGCTACAGAAGCTCAATGTGAGTTATGATGATGTAGGGTAAAAGAGACTATTGGAGCTAAATGAGTTAGATGAGCTGAGGATGAATGCCTATTAGAATCAAAGGATGTATAAAGAAAGGACAAAGCAAATCCATGACCGCCACATTCAAATGCGTGTGTTCAAAAATGGTGATCGCATTTTACTGTTCAACTTGAGACTAAAGCTTCATCCTGGGAAATTGAAATCCAGGTGGAGTGGACCTTTTGTGGTGGAGGAGGTGCGCCCACATGGTGCTATTATGGTGAGAGATGGAGAGCTCATGTTCCTAGTTAATGGTCAAAGGTTGAAGCTTTACTTTGGAGAGAACTACACGAGAAAAGTGCATGAGGTTAAACTCATGGCACTTAAGAATGAATGAAGAGATTTATTGCATCTAGCCTAGGACAATAAACAAGGGCGCTTGTTGGGAGGCAACCCAACCATCGATAGTTTTAATTTGTAGTTCCTTCATTTTCTTTCACATTTGTTAGTTAGTTTGATTTAATTTTGTGTGTAAAAATGATACCTTAATCGTTTTGCTTAGTGTGCAGTACTGAATCAAATTTGATACCATCGACCACAATGTTGATGGTCACGACGTGGGTACAGGGAAGCAGCTATAGAAAATTTTCTGAGTTGATACCATCGACGGCCTCGTCGATGGTATCGGCCTACCATCAGCGACATCAAAGAAAAAGATAGCGTCAGGTTGATAGTATCGACCAGGAAGTCGATGCTCGTAAGATCCCTGAAGATTTATAGAAGAATTCATCTCAGTGAAGTCGATACCATCGACAACCCAGTCGATGGTATCAACCCAAGGTAAGCAAAGAAGCGGCGCCCAGGCCTCGCGAGGGTAATTGAACCATAAAGAGTCGATACCATCGACACCCCGTTGATGGTATCGACATGACACGTCACCGATCCGCGAGAAGAGATCAACGGAGCACGCCAAAATTCAGAAGTCGATCCGTGGGAGGTTTCGATACCATTGACCCGTGTCGATGGTATCGACGCGTCATCGATCTGGGCCCCCACATTAAGCAATCGACAACTGTCGATGGTCGCGAAGAGCGGATTGTGCTCCAAGTGTCGATACCATCGACACCCCGTCGATGGTATCTACGGAGCGACAGTAGTGACGGGTTCAACTATAAAAGGAGGGGTAGTTTCTCATTTCTATTCACATCTCCAGAGTGAATCCTCTCAACTCTTGCGTTAAGCAACCCGAGCAATTGGAGATCTTCACTGAGCATAGAATAATCGCGCGATCTTCACTGAGCTCTTCATCGACGTTGCAGATCATCTTCTCTGAGCAACTCCGATCTTCATCGAGCTCCATTCTTCTGTCCTCTTTCTTTCATCATGAGGAGGAACACAACTGCATCATCTTTGAGCACGGCGCCGATGGCGATTGAGACGTTTATTCCACCCCTGCCAGGCTCCATCCCTCGCCCCCAACTTGCACATCCTTCTGCAGATGTGAAGAAAGTTTACAAGGAGCTACTGAAAAGAACTATCGAGCCGACTCGATATTGCGACAGAAAAATGATCTGCGATCTCGGATTTGAGGATAACTTGATGTTTGTCCTCCATGGTCAGGAGGGGAACATGAGCAGGCTCGACAACATGGTTACACATAATGTGGAGGGCCACCTCTTTTCAGTGAGTGGCCGACTTATGAAGAATTGGTGGTGGAGTTCATGGCGTCACTTGATATCTGTGTTGTCCCAAACGACCTCAACGCCTCTGACAGGGAATGGATCAAAGGCCGAGTGTCTTTCTGGCTCTTCAACAGGAATTATAATCTTACTCTGCAGCAATTCAACTCCATCTACAACTGGTGGCACTCCCCGAACAGCACCGACGACTAGACAACCGAGCTGATTATGACGCCATGTTCACAAAGATGGTGACAGCCCCTCAAGGCAAAACGATCAACTATCACAATGCCGCGGTGGCTGATTTTGAGCATCCCTTCATGCGGGTTTTACACCGCATGTTGTGTATTACCTTCTTTGCTCAAGGAGAGCTTTTGCTAAGCAAATTCCAAGAGACCGACCTCTTCTTTCTGTATAATTTGCTAACACGAGGCAAACTTAACTGGGGTGTGTTCTTCCTAATGCACGTAATGGCGGTGAAGAAAAGTACTCGGCGAGCCCCAATTCTTTTGGGGGACTCATCACTCCTTTAGCCCTCTACCTCGGGCTAGACCTTTCTTCAATGCCTCCCCTGCTAAGTAAAAGCTCTGTCAACCTTCATCATTTGCATCGGTCTAACTTGTTGACAATTCGTGATGGCGTGGTATATGCACATTTCCACGTAAACAAAGAGTATTAAGAGTGCGCCCTTCCTGATCCCGTCTTCAACATCCAGGGGCCCCAGCATTTTAGATGGATCATAATTGCCATCGACGACTCCGACAGTGGTGAAGACAACAACGACAATGACAATGATGGCGGTGATGAGCAGGAGGAGGAAGAGGAGACTTTCACTCCTCTTCGGGCACGAGTGGCACCCAGGAAGCGACCACAGTTCTACCCGGATGTATCATCATCCTTGCAGCCTTAGCCACCACAACCCTCTCAACAAGGAGAGGATGTTTATTCTATGCAGGGCATGTACACCATGCTACAGAGCATTCAGGAGATGCAACAACACACTACGTCATTTGCTGATATCCAGGATACGATGAATCGACTGTATGTTAATAAACAAGCTATCTTCGAGAATGAACGTCAGCTGTTCGCCAATCAATAGCAGGTCTACGATTGGTTGGGGAGGATCGAGCAGTAGAAGCAGTCGTTCTATGATCACTATTGGAGCCAAAACTACTTCGGGGGATATCCTCAACCTCCACCGATGCCCCCATATGATCCAAACTTCCAGGGGAAATATCCATCATGGGATCCCAGCACCCCACATTACCCGCCACCTGAGCAATAAATGGTATCACTGTTCCACCTACTGAGATTGTTTTTGACTATGAGGCCATAGTCGAATTCAAGCTTGGGGGGGAGATGGAACAGTTTCTATCTTTTATTTCCTTTTCTTTTATTTTAGCAATTTTTTTTTAGCTTTTAACTTTTAGGATCCACATGCTATCTAGTGTATCCGTGGATGTCTAATGTAATTTGTCATCTCTATGTTTTTACATGGGAGTTATGGGTAAATTTGAACATTTTTCATGAAATTGCAAGCTTGCTTTGTTTGAACTTGAGTACTTAACTTATGAAAATAATTGGGTTTGTCAACTTTAAAACATAAGATCACAACTATACATGCCTATGATTCAAGAAAAGTGGACAAAATTGGATGTTGAGCCTAAACTGACCAAATGGTAATGGGACTTTAATCTGAAACAAGAGAGAGAAACCCCTTGATTTTACACATGTCAGTAAGGAGGGACATATAATATCTTCCAATGGTTCTGTCAATTAATCTTATGATCTATCCACCTCATCTCATTTACACTCCACCATAAGAATTGGGAGCACTTTACAGTTTGTCATCTCTTTATTACATATCATGTAGACAGGATTGCATTGTAGTTAGTTTTTACATCTTTTGCATTTATGAAAAGAAAAAAAATGTTGCATTATAATCATGCATGCACAAATTTTAGAATGCATGTCAATGTCATTTTAGTTGCATTTTGCATAATTTTAATCATTTTTTACATGATGTGCCTTGCTTCTTTTGAAAATAAGGAACTTGTTTTATACTGTCTGAAAATAAAATATAATGAAAACAATAGTAGTTATGAGAATAAGCCCAAGACGAAGATGTAAAAATTTCATCTTAGTTCATTAAGAAAAATAAGGGTCGAAAGAAAAAAAAAGTAAGTGAAGATCAGAAAGAGGAAGGAACTTGTTCACATGCATAATAAGAAGAACAAGCACATGTGTAGTTTTGTAGATATTCTGTCTCTCGTTGGGATGGAATAATAGTGCATGCATCATTCCACCTAAAATGTAAGCATTAGGTCATTTTCATATGCATGAGCATCACGTAGGTCATTTTTGTACTGTTGCATGTCAAACTATATTGTGCTACTTTTTCTTACATCAATCGCCTATCCCATCCACCCATTGCTCAAAATGGTAGGCCACCCGTGATTATCTCCTCACTCTTGTATTTTAGGAGATTTGCTTCCATTTAGATGGTAGTTAGGTTATGAGCAACGTAGATAGGAGATCACAAGATGCATCAATCCTGAACCGGAAGATTTTATTATATTAACTGCCTTATTTGATAGTGTTCACCAATCTTGGAGTGGATATCTATTATGGATGATTATCATCACCTGTAGGGTAGTTACCATTCTGTGGTTAGTGAGGGCCGGTATGTGAATGTCTGGTGGGAATCATACGGTAATGTCTGTTGTGATAGTATGTTCTTTAGTTGACCCTCGCAGTTTTATTCTATAGTTTTGTTGCTCGAGGACGAGCAATGTTTAAGCTTAGGGGAGTTTCATGTGAGGATTTTGAGTTGCTTTTATAGACTAGTTTTACATGCGTTTTATGTGTTTATTAGTCACATTTGTGGTTAGTATCACATGATTCACTCACTTTAGTCTATAATCTCATTTTGCATCAAATCTACTGTATTTCATCTTTTTGATTATAAATGATCATATTGATGTGTTTTAGCAAGGCTGATTCGAATTTATCTTGAATTTTCAGGAAAAACGAATATATGCAGCTATCGATAGTATCGAATCAGACACAGTGAGACATCCGTAAGGAACCAAGATGAGTCAATACCATCAACACTGAAGTCGATGGTAGCGAGATACCTACAGTGAGCCAGCAGTCAATTGGTCGATACTATCGACACTCAGTCGATACTATCGACCTCGCCCAGCTTTAGCGTCAGATTGGTGATAAAAGCGACGCCTAAAGGTATCGATACCATTGACACTAAAGTCGATGGTATCGAGTCTGCATCAGTGTGGAACGTTAGAAAAAGGAAGACTTGTCGATATTATGACGGGTCGATACCATCGACCCGCATCGATGGTATCGACGCCGTCAGATCAGGTGTTGTTACAGATCGTTTCTAATCAGACGGTGGTGATCTTTTGGCAATAAAAAAGGGTGCATATACCTAATTACGGTGGCCCGAAGCAGGTTATCACGTCATTAGTCATTGCACAAGTCTCAAGGAGGAGAGGAGAGAAGAACGGAGCCCAGAGCCATACCCCAATCATTCTGAGAGCTGCAGAAGGAGTTTTCCACTACCGAAAGGCTGTAGATCGCTCATTCTACGCCGAGGAACGCCTGAATCTCCTCTGTTCAGGGGTTACATCACTTCTATCCACGTTTTCCCCATGTTTTCCCTTTCTCTCATCATGTCTTTCATTGAGATGAACACGCGGGGCTAATCCCCTTTATCTTTAGGACCGGGAGTAGCCCGGGTGATTGTTGTATGACATTTTTACCATAGTATTTCATAATTTGTCTCTTAAATCCATGCTATGATTTTGTTTTCTCCATTATATCATTATGATTGATCACCCTAATGATAATCCAATGCCTTTAATTACTTTGAAAGAAGAATTTACGGTTGAAAAGAGTCGAAATTCACATTAACTAATAAATCCTTTGAACAAGGCGATGTATAGTTAATGGTGGAAACCCAGAGTATGGTCTTCATGCACCTAGTTTAGGGTATAGGTTACTACTACCGTGGAACCGACCTAGATTTAGGTAGTGAATTGTATCACGAAAGTGAGAAATTCTGAATACAGGACACTACCCAGAATGAGAGACGAATTAGGATAAATGTGTAGGAATTAATACAACGAGAATCTGCGGTGAAACCGCAATCCTAAAGATTTCCATTTGAATTGATTGAACCAAACATTTAATCGATTTCTCTTTTTCTTTTCTTTTTCAATCAACTCTCAAATCATTTTAATCGGTCTAGCTGATTGCAAGTAGTTAGTAGTAGTCTACCAATAATTATGTTTCCCTGAGTTCGACTAGGGCCTCACAAAGGCCTATATTACTCTGATGCGTGCACTTGCGTTCTATGCACAGTAAATTCGTGTCACCCCTTATTAGGCAACAAAGCATATTATGGCTCACATGGCCCATAAAACAAATTTCAATAATAAATCATCATAGCTCATACCTAGCTATGTTCATCATCTCATGATACATGCATGATTAGTACACATGATAACAACTACATCAATTACATATCAGCACTATGCAGTGTATTGGCAACATCACTATTCACCCATTAGGGTTAGGGTTTCCCAAATTTATGTCAATTAGGGATACTCATCCCATTACCCAAAATTAGGGTTATGGTTTTTCATCATATTACCTAACATTAGGGTTTCATGCACTATAATCCAAAATTAGGATTTCACATACCTTCACCCTGTATTAGGGTAGGATTTCATATATCATTACATAGCATCACCCTGGATTAAGTTTCATATCACATCTCTAAATTAGGGTTTCACTTGACATCACCCTTGATTAGGGTTTCACATTACCTCTCTGCATTAGGGTTTCACATGGCATCATCCTTGATTAGGGTTTCACATCACATCTCTGCATTAGGGTTTCACATAGGCTTGGCAAAAAGTAAATACCCGTGCCCACAACATTACGTCCAAACCACTCCGACATTTCAATATGCAAATGGTCCCCCACACCATTTAAGCGGGTGGAATGGATGTGAGTACGCTAGTTCCCACGGTACCCCATTGTACATCCATCCAGTTGAATCCATACAGGCCTCTAGCCTAAAATATTGCACAAGGTCCCTACATTTTATACATTGACAACAAATTGATTTTTTTGCTCAACACATCATACCACATACCATGTATTTTATATATCTGTCACAGAGCAGACACATTTGGCCTAAATTATTATAAATATGCATATAAAATTACTTAAATCCCCCAAAATTTTATACATTGACTGCACATTATATCATCGACCCTATATTTCACATATTTGCAATAAGTACATATAAAATTAGTCCAAAATAGTATCATGCACATAAAAGTTGCACGTCAGATTAAAATTGCTGCAAGTCAAACACAAACACATGTTTTCCAAAACATCAAAAAATCAAGTACGACAAGAATTATACTTGCTTCAATTTAGATTCACGTTGTCATGCCATCGCTACACATGACTAAAATAACAGAAACAAGTTTAGCACGTAGCTTTTTCCAGCAGATTCACACTGCTATGCCATCATTTCATGTGACTAATAAAGCAAAAATAGGTCTAGAATATAGTTTATAAAAACACTTCTTTCTACATGTTCTGACCTAAGTAAACTAAGAAACTTTCTTGTAAACTAACAACCATCATTATGTGAAATTCTGGAGCATCCTATGAATTTGAATATTAAGCATCTTCAAAAAACCTACATCTTCCCCTGCAAAATCACAAATTTACACAACATTACGAATTTAAATATCAAACATCATAAAAAAATATGAATCAAAAGAAATCTATGAATCTGAATAACAAAAATAATAAGAAAACCTAAGAAAAACCTATGTCCACGACTGTAGTGTAAAACAAAATACAGGTTCATGACAAGGTTAGTTCAAAACCCCATTTGCTTCCTCACTAATTCTTCCCCTCCAGTAAACAAGGTTATCCTTCTTCCCTTCTTGAATCCCTTCTACCAAATACAAACATGACACATGTATAAAAACATAACAAAAGAATGAATATGTTTACCTTGAACAACAAAGTCATCTTCCCAACATGCTTGTAGCAGATTAAAAATTCTATTGTATAGACAAAGTTCCTGAATATAAAATAATAATAATTAATTCCAACTAACATGCACATAGCTGAGAATTAGACTGGGAATTAGACATATTTTACCATCTTCTATCTATTCGCAGAAAATACGATACAACCACTCAAATAATATCACATCCATATAGCTATGTGACGCAGGTATGACCTTTGCAATCCAGAAAATACGATACACCCACTACAACTCAATATTGCTCGCCTGGGGCACCTCTGACTAGTCTGACTCCTCCTACTTCCAAACGTTTTGGGCTTGTTAGCTTGGGAAAAGGTGTGACTATAAGGATTACGAAGAATCTTGGAATCTGCCAGAATGCTATGATGCTACAAATACCTAAGGCGTTTGATCGTGAAATCATTGTGTGAGATAGACAAAAACCAAAGGCAACACCTCAGGGAGATAATGAGGTATGAAGTCGCAGAAAGCAAAAAATAAGGAGAGAGCAGGTGAGACAATGCAGGCGGCCGGCAAGCCCTCTGACGGTGACTTTGTCATTCCAAGATAAAAAGCCAGGGTAGCCAGAAGGGGGGTAAGGAATCGTTTACCTTTTCTGTGGCCTACAGAGCTCACACGGAGATCTCAAGGCACGTTTTTTGTCCTTCACCTCAGATGGGGTAACAATAGTAGTAGGCTCACCCAACCACTCAGAAGCACTGGAACAGCCGACGAGGATGTGATTTATCTCTGCTTCTAGCGATCGGGGTGGAAATACGATCTCTGCTGGCGCGATCGGGCTGGAAACGTGATATCTACTGACGACGATCGAACTAGAAACACGATCTCTTGTGTCTAATGCTTGCTAGCTATGGATGAAGAAGATCCAGCTGGAAGCACGGTGCAGTAGAGATAGCTCGAGTAGGGTTTCTCACGGTGTCGTGTGTCACAGACTCGTAGTGTGAGGATTGGGAATTTGGGATTTCAGTCTGTGACTCGCGGTGCGAAACAGCCACCCGAATACGTTGTGGATATATTAATCACCCAAACCAAAAATCCATCTCGGTGATGGATACACGTATTTAGTGGGATGGACCGGGGTGGGTTGGACCAGGTGATGGTATATGGTATTTATTTGCCATCCCTATTTTCACATGGCATCACCCTTGATTAGGGTTTCACATGTCATCACCCTTAATTAGGGTTTCACATGACATCGCCCTTAATTAAGGTTTCACATGACATCACCCTTGATTAGGGTTTCACATATCATCACCCTTATTTAGGGTTTCACATGACATCACCCTTGGTTAGGGTTTCTCATGTCATAACCCTTAATTAGGGTTTCACATGTCATCACCCTTAATTAGGGTTTCACATGACATCACCCTTGATTAGGGTTTCTCATGTCATCACCCTTAATTAGGGTTTCACATGTCATCACCCTTAATTAGGGTTTCACATGACATCACCCTTGATTAGGGTTTCACATGACATCACCCTTGATTAGGGTTTCACATGTCATCACCCTTAATTAGGGTTAGGGTTCATCAACCTTCTCAATTAGGGTTTCATGATCTCTTTATAAAGGATCATACCCTAATTACATATTTTATTCATGTTGAGAGTGTTGAGGTTTAACCATTACATGATTATTATATATGTATGGATTTCTCTCTCTCTCATCCTCTCTAGAATATTAATTACTTCAAACTTGATTAAATTAGGTTAACCCTTCATTCAAGTGTATACATTTAGGGTTAGCATAGTGTATTGAGGCATTGCTTCCATAAGCATCAAAGGTTAACCACTCAAAAGGTACTAATCACTTGAGTACCTTGAAGGTACAACCATTGTAATTACCTTTGATAAGCATCATCAACAATCATGGGGTTGATTGTACTTACAAGGTTTGAATCAATTAAACCTTCAAACGGTCTTGGGGCATTAGACCTTTAAACGGTCTTGAAGTATTTTGTCCTTCAATCGATCTTAAAGTTCTTTGACCTTCAAATTGTCCTGAACCACACCTTCAATCGGTCTTAAGACCATTAGACCATCAAACAGTCTTGATCTCAAAGTCCCTAAATGGTTTAAGACCATTTGAATAAAATATAATTAATCCAAAACGGTTTTGAAACCGAATTAGCAACTTATCCTTGAAACCGATTGAACATCAAATGGTTTGAGACAGTTTGCCCTCCAAACGGTTTGAGGACCGTTTGGTCCAAAACATCTTGAAACCGATTGGATCAACTAGGGTTTCCTCCAACCAATCAATTGATTTTAGGGTTTGATTTATTGAATTGATCATCAATTGAACCATTGAGAGTACATCAAATTACAGCCCTTGGATCTCCAACCATCCATCACAGCCCTTGAACTCCAAAATGGTCTTGAGACTATTTGGTCTCAAACGGTCTTGAGACCGTTTGGACCATCAACCAAGAAATTGATCCAATTCAATTAGGATTTCTTCAATCAATCGATTAGAGTTTGTAATCAACAGATCATTCATTCTGGAATCCATTATAATTAAATCAATTTGGGCCATTGGATTCTCATCATTCACATCAACAATTAACCCCAAACGGTTTTGAAGTTCAATTTACCCATTCGATCTTGAGATCCATTACCCATTCAATTTTGAACTCAATTACCCATTCGATCTTGTAGTTAATTACCCATTCAATCTTGAACTTAATTACCCATTCGGTTTGAAGTAAATTACCCATTCGGTCTGAAGTAAATTACCCATTTGGTCTTGGGTTCAACTACCCATTCGGTCTTGGGTACAACTACCCATTTGGTCTTGAAACCGAATTAGCTCAATCGATTTTGAAACCGAATCAACACAATCAGTTTTGAAAACTGTTTGCCCATTCCTTTGTTGAGGTGTGTGCTTAAGATGACATCATCATCTTCAAGCTTCAAACCTTCGAAATCAGTTGTGATTCTTATGATGATTTCAACAACTAATCAAAAGGAAATCGAGAAAGAAGAAAGGTTCAACACATAATGAATAAATTGCAAGCAATAATGACATTTAAGGGTTCAAGTTATATAACCCGCCTTCAAAATTGAATCCAAGCTTCAAGCTTCACGTCCTTAATGGTGAATGAAGATTTTTCAACTGTCCAAGGTCCGTTCTCAAGTCGTTGAGTGAAATGAATGGCTAAGGTTGAAGATTGAATGAAGAAAAGAAGAAATTAAGCATTGAATTTCGATTTCCACCATGAAATCAAGGTTGAAGATGACTATGGAGCTTACCTACAGGTTGGAGAACATCCTCCTATTTCTCCTAAGCTCCTTTGTGCATGGCCAAAGCAAGGAAAGAAAAATGGATCGAAAAAGCCTTTCATGTGGGTTGAAAATGGGATGTATATAAGGGAATTCCAATGAGAGAGAAAGTGATAATAAAATCCTTTAATTCCCAAAATTGGTGCCACATACTCCCCTCAGTCCCTTGCATACGAAGCCATATCCCCCACCTTGTAATTCCTCTTCATTATCTATGAACTAAAAGAAAACAAATTAATCACCTTAATCAATATAATAATAATATCCAAAATTGAGTGGATATAAACTAGGCAAACTTCTTTAGTCTATAATTTATTATTTATATATCATGAAAAGATTTACATTGAAGAAGAGGACAGGCAGGCAACAAGCTGCGCCGCTAGTCCTTTTTGGATAGCAAATCCAATCCTCTGAAATACAACATCCATACACTTGGGAGCCATAACATTACTATTCATAACTTTTTGGACTCTTTTAAGAAGCTCCACAGCTTCTGGTGCTAAGAATCCAAAAGTATCAAATCCAAAGGGAATAAAGGCATGTTGATTCTCAATACATGCTTTCTCATGCTTACCCACTTTGGCTGAAGCAGCTTTAAGGGCAACATGTCCCGCTGTAAAAGCTCGACTCCTCAATCCCACCAGTGGAGAAACTCCTGTAAGGTCCACAAATGCATGTTTCCCTCATATCCACCCAAAAATCAAGACATCAGCAGGCCTAAGTGTCGAGCTTCCCTCTTGTGGATCAGTTAAAAAATTCACAGGCACCTCTTTCTTAGCAGCAATACCTGCACGTCTGAGTACATCAAAAAGAACATCTCTAACAAGATCATGTCTGTATTTAAAATTTGGAAGCTCTCTGCAATGAACTGCATGTTCTCCAAAAGTGTCCAAACATGCCTTACGACAGATTGGACATACCTCATCCGCTGGAAATAGAGGGATCATCAGACGGTATTTTAAGATACTACGGTACTCCACTGGACACATATGCAGACCAAGTCCATCTATTGGAATAACAAGGAGAAAATCTTGAGCGTGATCAGCTTGTAGATATTTGAAAATGGCTTTATGTCTAATGGTCATGTCAAATTTAACTTCTATGCCCTCAATTATTTTACTAAAAAGAGCACTCACCAAAGAATTTTGGGCTTTTGGGGGGACGGTGTCTTTTTTAGAAAAACAACTAAGATCAAAAGAGGGTATCCTGACACGAAGACAATCTATAACATAATCAAAATCATGGTCCATACCGTGAATCCCACTACCTCGCATGATGTGATCCTGGAGCACCCAAGATTGGGCCCTAGATGCCACAAAAGCATACGAAGAAGCATCAGCTGCTGAATATAGTCCCAAGCCGCCAAGCCGAATGGGCAATGAAGCCATCCTCCATTGGAGGTCTCCAAAAAAGGGACCTCCACAAACTAGAATGTCTTCTATAGACCCACGTAAGTCTCTGTTAGAACATGATGATGCCTTCTCCATGTACATAGGTTGACAAGTCCTCAGGCCAATAAGAGTTTTGAGATACCCATACATGATCGGAGCAAAAGGAGCTCACTCTGAGGATCACCCAACTAAGGAAGAAGATGCATCAACTCAACAGCCTTGCAGGCCCTCTCCATATCCAACCTCTCAATAAAATCCCGGTCTCTACTAACAGCTCCACCAAGCAACTTCACCCCAGACAGAGGCCTCCCAATATCTGACAGAAAAAAATCTTTCTGAAGCTTCTTACCATCACATGTAGGCCAGTACAGCTCAGTTTTACGAATATTTAAAATCAAACCCAGATCTGGTCCATGTCGCTGAATGATATCTAGAACTTTGGCCACCTCTGTTGTATCCCCAATGATTGTCCCATCATCTAGATACCATACATGAAGAAGAAGTTGGCACTTGTCCCTGATATGATGGATAAGATAATGTAGAACAAGTGAAAAAAGAAGTGGGCCTAAAGGATCACCTTGCTGCACCCCAGTGGCTGACTGTATGTATATATCTCCAAGGTACAACCTTGCTGCCTGGCCATACAAGAACTCCACCCATAAAGAAATAGATGGGCACTTTGTCCTCACCTCACGGAGTAGGGCAGACCTATCAACCATATTGAACGCGTTAGAAAAATCAACTGTAAACATAGATAAAGAACCGTCGCTATGCCGCGCATTCAACACCTTGTTGACACTGTGTAAAATGGCCTCTTCTCCCCACAGATACGCCCACTCCAAATTGGAAGTCATTGAGATACTTGGCCATGTATTTACTCACTCCTGCCATAGCAACTTTAGACACCAGACGTCTCCATATAGTACCGAATGCGATGGGGCGTATACCATTATCTGACTTAAGTAGCGGTGTAAGCGGTGCAGAAGCTACAAACTCTGCCAAACACAAGGGACACCTTCCCGCCAACCATAAATTAACCACAAGAGTGATGGCACGTAGGAGATCGGTGGCTACAGCAGACCCCTCTCCACACATAGCATCGAAGATGTGTTGGGCTCTCAGACCATCTCTTCCACATGAAGTCCCTTTAGGAAAAGACTTGATGCATCCAAGAATAGTTTCAACTTCCTCTACCAGAGGAGCTTCAGAAAATAGAGTATCTGGCATGAAAGGAGGTGGCTTGTAAGGGTGTTTAGCCTTCAACACCTTTATGGTATCTTCGTTGTACGGAGCCACGCCTGATGAAGATAACGCTTTAACCGCTACTGTGAAATGTCCGTCTGCAACCTTACGGAGACACTGCCTAATGTTTGGGTTTACTTAATTATCCTCCTCCTTAGAGATACCACCATTGTGGTCCATAACCTCAGGTCCATGAGGGTCAAACACTTTGTCCACTAACTTAGAAAAACCATCAACTTCTCCCCATGTAGAAAGTGAGCTAAGAATAGATCTTTGTTGTAATAACTTTCTGTTACCGGATCTACTATCATGTCTGTTTTGAGGACGAAACACCTGTAGAGTACAACATGGAAGAAGTAATAGTTTCACCCAAGAAGCTATGGAACTTGGGTCAGCGATCACTTTGTAAAGAGATGTCTTTAAAGCTTGAGAAAAAGCAAGTCGAAAACTATGTGGAATGCTCTTCACTGTGGTAATGGGTGCTCTAAAGACCCGATCCAGAAGCTCAACATCCAGGACCAATCCCGTAACATTAGAGACCTCAAGCCCCTTTGGGTGAGGCTTTAAGATGCCTACAATGCGACTTACAATCTGCCCTGTATTGTTAGTGACCCGAACAATATCATCATCATGATGGCAAGCACGACTCGCTGCTTGTATCTTCATGCACTTCCCACATAACCACTGATCAAGGAGCCTCAAAGTCTCATCCATGGCAAGGAATAAACCATAGTCATATTGAATCGCTTCTCGCAACTTGGTACTATGCTCTTCACTGCATAGATGTGCGCTTTTGAGATGAGAGATCAGACGTGTGAAGCCTTTGCTTCCTTCTCTACCATCCGGACAACAATGAAAATCTTTAAATGGACAATACAGAGTCCCTCTCACCAGCTTCTTGCATCGCCGTTGACGATCTACATGTGCGTTGGGAATTTCTCCTTCTTCTAGATCAGACATGACTCGTGGTTGTCCAGTAGAAACAAAGCAGCCTCCTATTCCCTGCTGCTACCCAGGGGGCAGCCGTAAAAAATTGCAAAGGATTTAGAGACTCCAGGTCTGTTGTTGCGTGAGGGATCCATGTGAGGGTGGAGAGTCGACCGCGTAGGGAGGGGAGAGTGGCATCCAGATGGAGATCGGCGCCATCAAGGAGACGAGCACAGATCGACAAAGTAGAACTCGTTGGATGAGAAACTCGGAGTTAGTCCGATCAATCCAGAACTTCGTCAAGATGGTTTTAGACCACTGGACTACTAAGCAAGGCTCGATGCTTGACTGTCCCTTCTACCGGATTTACACCGTGATTGAATGATGAACCCCCTGTGATGCCGTCGAGTCTCGATGAAAATCCTATATTGATAGGTCTGCCGACGCCGATACCAACCCAGCAGCCGACGCCAAATACAGTGAAGACCTGTCCAACCTTCACGGTGAAGGGATACTCCAGAGATGGAAATGCCCAACTTTCTGAGCTTCCCTCTATAACAACTGGGCCAGTTTCGACGGTGGCACCGTCGCCGCCGTCTAAAGTTCAAAACCTCAAATTGAATTAGGGTTTCAATTATGCTTAAATCTTGATTATTTTAATATCAAGATTCTCTCTCTTCCAAAGAGATTAAAATGAGACGCCCCAATGATTTTCTTGTCTCTAATTGATACCAAGAAACATTAGGGACTCTCAAGAAGTGATATTTTGCATATTGAACCCTAGGTTTTGGGTAAATTGCACATTACACCAAAACTAGGTTTTAATGCACAACATTGCTCAACAAGCTCTTTCTTGGTACTCAGGCTTGTGGCAGCCATACCTATGCATCATTTTCATTCTTATTATACTTCAACACTTGAGGAACATTTTACCATGTAACATTTGCAAGTTAACCCCTCAACTTGGGTAATTTGCACTTTAGTCCAAAACAGGCAAAACATTGTTTCAACATTATTCAAAAAGGACTAAAATTGAAACATAAGTTACTCTTGAGCCTTAATTACTTTTCAAAAGATAAGATCAAGCATATAATTATCTTTCTTAAATAAAACATCTAGGGTTAAAGCATAACCCAGGTCAGGGATGTTACAAATTATCCACCCCTAATAGGGATTTCGTCCCCGAAATCATTAAGAGAAAAGAGAAGGGTACTTCCTCCTCATCTCTTCCTCTAGTTCCCACATAGCTTCTTCAATGCCACATTGATTCCAGAGAACTTTCACAAGACATATGTCTTTCTTTTTCAGCTTTTTAATTCTTTTATCAAGGATCATCACATGTCCTTCAACATATGATATATCATCATCTAATTCTACCTCCACATGTTGCTGAACGAACTTTGTGTCAGGATGACACTTTTTCAGCATGGAGATATGGAACACTGGATGCAACTTATGCAGCTCAGGTGGAAATTCCATCTTATAGGCTACCTTTCTAATTCATTCAATGATTGGATATGGCCCCATAAATCTAGGAGCTAACTTTCCCTTCTTTCCAAATCTAAGGACACCTTTCTAAGGTGAGACCTTGAGGTATACTCTGTCTCCAACTTGGAATTCTAAAGGTCTTCGCCATTTGTCGGCGTACGACTTCTGTCTATCCTATGCAGTCTTTAATTGTTGTTGTATTACTTTAATCTTCTCAGTTGTCTACTGCATAAGCTCATGACCCAAAAGTTGATATTCTCCTATTTAATACCAACATAAAGGAGATCCACAACGTCTACCATATAATGCTTCATATGGTGCCATATCAATACTGTGTTGATAGCTATTATTGTAAGCAAATTCTATCAAGCTCAGGTGTAGATCCCAACTTCCTACAAACTGAAGGACACATGCCCTAAGCAAATCCTCCAAGGTTTGTATGGTCCTCTCACATTGTCCATCTGTATGTGGGTGAAAGGCAGTACTAAACCTTAACTACATACCCAAAGCTTTATGTAGTCATTCCCAAAAATGACTCGTGAACTGGGGACCTCTATTAGAAGCGATAGTAGCTGGAACCCCGTGCAACTGCACTATCTCATATATATATATATATATCTGTGCAAGCTTCTCAGTAGTGTAGGGTGTTTTGACAGGAAGGAAATGTGCTGTCTTAGTTAACCTATCAACAATCACCCATATGGAATCATGACCTTTGGTTATTCTAGGCAAACCAACCACAAAGTCCATGGTGACATGATCCCATTTCCACTGTGGTATAGGTAAGGGTTGCATTGTTCCTGCAGGCTTCTGATGTTCAGCTTTAACATGTTGACACACTAGACACTGCATAACAAACTCAGCAACATCTTTCTTTAATCCAGACCACCAATACACATCCTTCAAGTTATGATACATTTTGGTGCTCCCTAGATGCATTGCATACATCGAAGAATGAGCTTCCTCCAAGACTAATTTCCTTAAGTCATTGGCATCAGGTACTACCATCCTACCATTGTAACATCCTTGACCTGGGTTATGAACTAACCCTAGGTGTTTTGCCTAATTAAGTGATTAGATGCTTGTGTTTATCCTTTGAAATGTAATTAAAGCTTTTGAGGAACCTACATTTCAATTTCAGTCCTTTTTGCATAATGTTGAAACATTGTTTTGTTAATAATGGACTAAAATGTAAATTACCCAAGTTGAGGGGATAACTTGCAAATTGCACATGTTAAGATGTTCCTCTGATGTTGAGACATCATAAAAATGCATATGATATGGTGGTAAGGATTCCACAAGCTTGAGCACCAAGATATAGCTTGCAGAGCAATCCTTGTGCTTTAAAACCTAGTTTTGGTGTAAAGTGCAAATTACCCAAAACCTAGGGTCCAACATGTAAAATGTATCCTCTAGAGTATCTCTCATGTTTCTTGGCATAGAGTTGAGCAAAGAAATTGAGAGGGGCGCCTCATTTTAATTTCAAAGGCAGAGTCAGTAAGGATCACAAAGGCGACAGTTTCCAAGTAACGCTAGAGGACGTGGAAAAGCGTCCCAAGTTGGATCGTCAACACCTAGTCATCGAGCACCGAATCAACCACAGGCGACGACGAGATTCTACACGATGAATCCACCTGATGCAGTGATCAACCCTCGGGTTGTGGCAGGTCAGATGGAATTGTTATATTCTGATATGTCTACATCTTGCATTGTATCCGTTTTAATTGATCCGGGTGCTACACACTCCTTTATCACTCGAAGAGTGATTCTTGACTGCAACCTGACTATAAGTCATAGAGCAGATAGTTTGTTGTTAGAAACTCCATTGAGGGGATCTGCTATGTTGCAGGAGGTATGTTCTCCCTGCACCCTCTTCTTTTCTGAACATCACATTCAAGTGGATCTAATACCACTTGAGATGCATGGATTCGATGTAATCCTTGGGATGGATACCTTAGAAAAGTATAAGGTTGTTTTGGATTGCGAATCCAAGCAAGCTGTGTTTGCTGATGATAGTGACACATGGATCTTTCAAGGAGAGAGAAAGATTCTACCCACCTCTCTTGTGTCAGCTATGGTTGCTGAGAAGCTGATGAGGCAAGGATGTTATGCATTCTTGGCCCATGTTGTAGATACTACCATGGATAGTCTTAACCCTTCCGAAGTTCCTGTAGTCAGGGAATTTGAAGATGTATTTCCTGAAGAACTTCCAGGTGTACCACTGCCCCGGGAGATTGATTTTGAGATTAATCTAGTTCCGGACACACAACCTATAACACAAACACCATATAGGATGGCACTTGCTGAGATGGTAGAACTCAAGAAACAACTACAAGAGTTGCTTGAGAAGGGTTTCATCCGACCAAGTACTTCACCTTGGGGTGCTCCAGTCCTCTTTGTTAAAAAGAAAGATGGGTCAATGCGGTTGTGCATTGATTACAGACAGTTAAATAAAGTAACAATAAAGAATAAGTATCCTATGTCGAGGATTGATGATCTTTTTGACCAGTTGCGTGGTGCAACCATCTTCTCAAAGATAAACTTGAGGTCGAGATATCATCAACTCCATATTAAGGATAGTGACATACCCAAGTCTGCCTTTAGAACAAGGTATGGTCACTATGAGTTCACAGTTATGTCGTTTGGACTAACAAATGCACCAACTGCATTTATGGAACTCATGAATAGAATCTTTCGACCTTTTCTCGATCAGTGTGTTGTTGTCTTTATAGATGACATTTTGATCTATAGTAGGGATGCTCAGCAACATGAACAACATCTTTGTCAGGCTCTAACTTTGCTAAGAGAGCATAAATTATATGCTAAGTTTAGCAAGTGCGAGTTTTGGTTATCAGGAGTATCTTTCCTTGGACACGTGATATCTGCCTCGGGTATTCGTGTTGACCCTAAAAAGGTAGAGTATGTCCTGCACTAGGAGCAGCCGAAGACACCGATGGAGATCTGTAGTTTCGTAGGGTTGGCAGACTATTATCGGAGGTTCATTAAGAACTTCAGTTCTATAGCTTTACTCTTGACTAAGTTGACCAGGAAGGATGTTCCTTTTGTTTGGAGTGATAAGTGTCAACAATCTTTTCGGCTGTTGAAGGAGAGGTTGACAAGTGCACATGTGCTTGTGTTACCTGAACAAGGAAAAGGGTATATAATTTTCTGTGATGCCTCTAAGAATGGACTAGGATGTGTGTTGATGCAGGATAAACAAGTGATTTCTTTTGCTTCTCGACAGCTTAAGAAACACGAGGAGAATTATCCGACACACGATCTAGAACTAGATGTTGTAGTTCATGCCTTGAAAATCTAGAGACATTATCTTTATGGAGAGACATTCTAGATTTTCACTGACCATAAGAACCTTAAGTATATCTTTTCTCAGCACGAGATTAACATGAGGCAACGCCGCTGGATGGAGTTAATCAAGGACTATGATTGTACAATTGATTACCATCCAGGGAAGGCCAATGTGGTTGCTGATGCTTTGAGTAGGAAATCAGCAACACCAGCCTTAGATAGAGCACAACTGAATTCCTTAGTATGCTCTAGGAGAGATATGCTTATCTCCTTAAGGCAAGACAATGTACAGTTAAAAGTATCATTGTTAGCCAGGTTGTTAGCTGAGATGCATATAAAACCTACTTTGAGACAGTAGATTAAGGAGGCACATCAAGTTGATGCTGCAGTTCAATGGATCAGATCGGAGTATGGTAGCTAGAAACGAGATGGTTTCCATGACTCAGATGATCAAGTAGCCTGTTATCATGGTAGAATGATAGTGCCTGATGTGGATAACTTGAGGAAGTGAGTCCTGGAAGAAGCTCATTCTTCGATGTATGCTATGCATCCAGGAAGCACCAAGATGTATCGAAATTTAAAAGATATGTATTGGTGGCTGGGAATGAAGAAGGATGTTGCTGAGTTCGTTATGCGGTGTCCTGTGTGTCAGCAAGTTTAAGGTGAACACCAGAAGCCTGCAGGAACAATGCAACCTTTACCCATACCACAGTGGAAGTGGGATCATGTAACCATGGACTTTGTTGTTGGCCTACCCAGGACAACCAAAGGACATGATTCTATCTGGGTAATAGTTGATAGGTTGACAAAGACAGCACATTTCTTGCCTGTCAAAACAACCTATTCTACTGAGAAGCTGGCACAGTTATATGTTGATGAAATAGTGCGGCTGCATGGAGTACCAGTTACCATTGTTTCTGACAGAGGTCCCCAGTTTACGAGTCATTTTTGGGAGCGACTTCATAAAGCTTTAGGCACACAACTAAGGTTTAGTACAACCTTTCATCCACAGACTGATGGATAGTCTGAAAGAACCATACAGACCTTGGAAGACTTGCTTAGAGCATGTGTTCTTCAGTTTACAGGAAGTTGGGATCTGCACCTAAGCTTGATAGAGTTTGCCTATAACAGTAGCTATCAACATAGCATTGACATGGCACCTTATGAAGCTTTGTATGGTAGACATTGCAGATCACCCCTATGTTGGTATGAAACCGGTGAATATCAACTTTTAGGTCCTGATCTTGTGCAGTAGACCACTGAGAAGATTAAGATAATACAACAACAGTTAAAGACTGCACATGATAGGCTGAAATCTTATGTTGATAAACGTTGTAGACCTTTAGAATTCCAGGTTGGAGACAGAGTGTACCTCAAAGTTTCACCTTGGAAAGGAGTTCTGAGATTTGGAAGGAAAGGAAAGTTAGCTCCAAGGTTTATGGGGCCTTATCCAATCACTAAACGGATTGGAAGAGTAGCTTATAAGCTAGAGTTACCACCAGAGTTACAGAAGTTACACCCTGTGTTCCACATTTCCATGCTTAGGAAATGTCATACTGATACAGAATCAGTTCTGCAACCTATGGAATTAGAGTTGAATGATGATGTGTCTTATGAGGAAGGACCTGTGTCAATTCTTGATAAAAGAATTAAACAACTAAAAAAGAAAGATATAAGTCTTGTGAAAGTCCTCTAGAATCACCATGGTGTTGAGGAAGACACATGGGAACTAGAGGAAGAGATGAGAAGGAAATACCCTGCTCTTTTCTCTTAATATGTTTTGTTGATTTCAGGGATAAAATCCTTGTAAGGGGTGGATAATTTGTAACATCCCTGACCTGGGTTATGAACTAACCCTAGGTGTTTTTCCTAATTAAGTGATTAGATGCTTGTGTTTATCCTTTGAAATGTAATTCAAGCTTTTGAGGAACCTACATTTCAATTTTAGTCCTTTTTGCATAATGTTGAAACATTGTTTTGTTAATAATGGACTAAAGTGTAAATTACCCAATTTGAGGGGCTAACTTGCAAATTGCACATGTTAAGATGTTTCTATGATGTTGAGACATCATAAAAATGCATATTATATGGTGGTAAGGATTCCACAAGCTTGAGCACCAAGATATAGCTTGTAGAGCAATCCTTGTGCTTTAAAACCTAGTTTTGGTGTAAAGTGCAAATTACCCAAAACCTAGGGTCCAACATGTAAAATGTATCCTCTAGAGTATTTCTCATATTTATTGGCATATCGTTGAGAAAATAAATTGAGAGAGGCGCCTCATTTGAATGATCAAATAAGAAAGATAACCTTAATATCTAAATAACCAAGTTTTAAGCAAAATGGCCTTTCATATATATATATATATATATATATATATATATATATATATATATATATAGCTTATTAAGATATATGGCTTCTTTTCCTTTAACCTTGGATAAGAGAGAGGTTTTGCATGTGAAAAGGAGGAAGAAACGTGGCCAAGGGTGGAGTGAGCATGAGTGGATGGGTTTAAGAAATAAAAGAAATAACTATCTTTTTCTTTGCCTTGATAATATCCAAAAATATATAAGCACCCTTTTTCCACAAAGCAAGGGAACGTTTCCCTTAGTTTCTTTTCTCATATTCTTTCTTTGACCGACTAAGGAGAAGATAAGGAGAAGAGGAAGGACTACCAAGTTGGTTTGGCAAGTTTGGACCACCATCTATCCCGAATTCATGGTGAAAACCCTAATACAAGGTTGGTTTGTTAGTTTTCCTTACACAACTCTTCTTTCTAGCAATCTTCTCCATCCAAATCTTGAAGAACGAACCTTGGACAAACTTTGGAGCTTCATCCACCATTAAATATACGAAGCTTGGAGCTCTGGATCAGTCCTAGAGGCGGGTTTTATAACTCTAACCCTTAAGCTTTGCTTTTGCATCCTTCTTTCTTAAGAAACGTTGCTTATTCTTCTTCCTTAGGCATCTTTGTTGGTTCTTGCAAGCGATTATGTAAAGAACAACCCCTATTCTTGAGGTAGAAGATGATGATGTTAATTCCAAAGTTTATCCACAATCTTTCTTTAGCAAACGGTCTTCAGTCTCTTGCTCAAACGGTTTCCCAAACCGTTTGAGAGCAAACGGTTTCAACCAAGAACGCATGGAAGCAAACGGTCCAAGACCATTTGGATGCATTGACCAGGCGTTGACCATTTGGAGGTCTGTTGTAAACAATATGGACTAATCACCCAACAAAAACCATCAAGTAATTCCAAGAGAATCACCAATTGAAGGCACATTAGTCACCTAAACCCTAATCGGGTTAGTTGCTGATTTCAATAATACAATCATGATGAAGTTTGGGTTGACTGGCCCAAACGGTTTCAAAATCATTTGGGGATCACCCAAACGGTCTCAAGACCGTTTGGTGATCACCCAAGACCATTTGGAGTCTATGGTTAAGTAGGGTTGACCAATTGAGGGTCCAATGATATCAAGTTGTTGAACAATTAAGTGCGGATTTGGTGACCAAATCTAGGGTTCAACCCTTAAAAGAATGACTTGGTTTTTGATGAAATAATGGGAAAACGGTCTCAAGACCATTTGGAAATATCCAAACGATCCCAAGACCATTTGGGGGTCACCCAAGACCATTTGGAGTTCTAGGGTTGACTATGGTCAAGTGACTGTAAATCTAAAGGTAACAAGTTGAAGTGTAATGGATTAGTGACCTAGTGATCAATTCAATGAATCAAACCTTAATAGGTTGGGTTAGTTTTTGATGTTGACTTGAGAAAACGGTCTCAAGACCGTTTGTAGTCATCCAAATGATCCCAAGACCGTTTGGGGTCAGGTACCAAATTGAATGATGGTTCAATGGTTTCAAATCAATTAGACTCATGTTGATAAAGAGTAATCAATTCCAAACCCTAATTCAATTGATCCAAGCCCTAATTGGTGATCAATTGAGGGTAAAATCAGTTGAGGGTTGACCTAATTGACTCAATTGATAAGTGGCTGTCAAGTGTATGAACGATTGAGGGGTTCAACCTTGGAAACCCTAACTCAATTGAAGTAGTTGAGACCCTTTTTGGTCCATGCGGTTTTGAGGTGGTTTGGACCAAACGGTCTCAAGACCGTTTGGGACCAAACAATCCCAAACCATTTAGTGCTCATGCGATTTCAAGAACGGTTGTGTCCATGCAGTTTCAAAGTCAACTTGGCCAAACAGTCTTCATGAAAAAACGGTTTTGAGTGTGCACTTTACCAAACGGTTTTAAAGTCAACAAAACCAAACGGTCAACACCACCAAACGATTTCAAGGTTTGTTCAAGATTGTTTGGGGGGTTAGTGTGCAAGACCGTTTGAGGTCTAAAAAGGTCAAGATCGTTTGATGCCTTAGTGGTTAAGATGGTTTAGTGGTTGATTAACCTAAACCTTATAGATACCTAAAGTGATTAAGGGACCAAGTAATTAGTGGATTAATGCACGTTATGATCAATGGTGAACATTACAAAAGTACCCTTGATGGGATAGAGTAACCAATACCCTTTGATCAAGTGAATCTTAATGACCATAATAGTAATGACACAACCCATGATTTCAGTGTTGATTTGACTTAGCTTAATCACATGAGATGTAAATATCATCTTATAGAAGGAGGAGAGAGAAGACTCTTTATATGAATGAGAATCAAGTAATATACTTCTAATATGTATGAATACATCTAATTAGGGTATGATCCTTTATAGTGAGATCATGAAAACCCTAATTATGATGATTAATGAATCTTAACGCTAATTTGAGGGTATTAATGAAAGTAATCCTAATAAATGAGGATAACAAACCCTAATCTAGGGTAATACGATGTAATGTGAATAGTAAACCCTAATCTAGGGTAATGTGATGAGGTGAATAGTAAACCCTAATTCTGGGTTATGCTTTTGAGCATGAAACTCTATGATTGAATTATGAAATGAGGAATCACTATGATTTTGTAAGCTATAAGGGTTGAATAACACTAATTGAATTGAATAGGGAAAACCCTAACCCTAGAAACCAGCCGTGGTGATGTAACACGGTCGTGGTATATCTTCTGTAGCATGACCGTGCAAGATAGCACGGCCGTGGTGTTCTATATTTGACTTGGAAATAAATTTTATTGTGCTGATATAGAGATAATATGTATGTTATCAATTGTGTTAGTCATGCAGGTATTTATAAAGAATTGAGCATAGCCAGGTAAGGGTTATGATGTCATATTCATTGAAAGCACTTTATAAGCTTTAAAAGTAATGATATGCTATGTTGCCTAGTAAGAGGTAACATATGAGATTGATAGGCTGTATGAGCCATAAAAAATATCTACATTGTTACAATCAAGGTCATGCTATTAAATGACTTAATGATAGTATGTTACTTGGTAACAAGTGGTTTGATGATCTAAGGGTTTGAATACCCATATACCTGAACCATAATGATGAGATGGTTAGGGATTGATATCCCAATGATAATTGGATGTGAAATGAACTTGATACAATTAGTATTCTTTCTTTATAGCAATTGTCTTATTGGTTTATGTTTGAAAACATTCCTGAAGCTAAAAAGAATGCTATAATGTACTTAAATAATCAAGTATAATGATATCATGTAGAGCCCTGACCATAGATCCATCATTGTCAGAAGTTAAATGATAGTGAAACATGTTTTCCTAAGGGAACTCCTGGAGAGCGTACTTTTGAGTATGTGGGGGTTATGGACGTGAATATCCTTACGTCCTAATGTAGGATTTGATGTGAGATGTACAATTAATATCTCAATCCTTCATTATATGTTTATGCCGGGCTGATGTATCACTAATCTCCCGATGACGTTGTTAATGCCGCATCGATGAGAGAGAAACAAGAAATCCCTCGATGGCGAAGAGAGTACAGAATGCCACTGTAACTCTAATAGTGAAGTTGCCAGAATACCCTGGAAAGCTATTATGGCAGAGACACAAGATGTCCTGCATGTTGTTCCTCATACTAACTGAGGAGGATGAGGTCATAGGAATCCGGCTCTTCTGATGACCTATGTATGGTACCGATTGCGATTTTGTAATGGTAAGTTGGAGTATGAGAGGTGTAACTCATCTCCTCAGGGCATAAATATGTTTGAAAAATGTAATCAGCAGTATAGCATAATTGCTTAGGTTGAACTACGAGAAACAATGATTGATGATACATTGTTTATAGTGTTCTAGTTAAATAACTAGTATACATGTTCTTCATATTCCTTATTGATATATGTCTTGTTATCCAATCAAGTTATAATTGAAATGATTACTTAAGAAATAATGTTCTACTTAGCTTATTCAATATTATACCTGCTGTTGTATAATTATAGTTCTACTACTCAATGTTATTCCATTATTACAATAACAATGCTTCTGGCGAAGAGTTATAACTCTCGCTGGGACAATTATTCAATTGTATCACCCCCGTAGGATTCGACTTTTTAGGTAGACGCCATGGACGAAGGAACCCATCAGCGGGTGAGAAACATTAACAGCAACAACAACAGCAACATCAGGGACAACAGTGATCCTCAGGTGGAGACACTGCCTGTCGAGTTTTAGATAGAATGTCCTATGTGTTGTCTCTGTACTCTCAGGTCCTAGGAGTCAGTAGATGTTTAAAGTAGATCTGAGATTTTTGGATTAATGCCTCGAGAATTTTGTACACTGCTCATGTACAGTTTAACTGGGCAGTTGATGCTTGTGACTCTCGAGATGTGATTTTACAGAGATGTAGTGATGGATCAGTTTGTAAATAACTTATCATGTTTCTTTATGAAAGAGTTTTACCGTTTGAAGATCTATTTACAAAAAGTTTTAATTTTTTAGTAATTTTTAATAATTCCGCTGCTAGTTAATCACTTCCGCATTCGTTGATCTTGTTTTCCGAGAAGTGTCGTCACAACCATGGTAATAGACTACTTGATCCTCTGACTCATGAAAGGAATCCCGTTTCTCACTACCATACTCTGACCTGATCTGCTGAACCACGATATCAACTTGCTGTGCTTCTTTAATATGTTGTCTTAGAGTAGGTTTTACTTGCATCTCAGCTAACATCCCAGCTAACAACGATACCTTAAGCTGTATATTGTTTTGCCTCAATGAGATGAGCATATCTCTTTTAAAGCACACTAGGGAGTTCAACTGTGCTTTATCTAAGGCTGGTGATGATGATTTCCTACTTAGTGCATCAACCACTACATTAGCCTTCCCTGGATGATAATCAATTATACAATCGTAGTCCTGGATTAACTCCATCCAGCGGCGTTGTCTCATGTTCAACTCATATTGTGAGAAGATATATTTTAAATTCTTATGGTCTGTGAAAATCTGAAATGTTTCTCCATAGAGATAATGTCTCTAGATTTTCAAAGCATGGACTACAGAAGCTAGTTCTAGATCATGTGTCGGATAATTCTCCTCGTGTTTCTTAAGCTATCGAGAGGCAAAAGAAATCACTTGATTATCCTGCATCAACACACATCCTAAACCATTCTTAGATGCATCACAGAAAATTATGTACCCTTTCCCTTGCTCAGGTAACACCAACACATGTGCACTTATTAACCTCTCTTTTAACAGCTGGAAAGAATGTTGACACTTGTCATTCCAGAAAAAAGGAACCTCCTTCCTGGTCAACTTGGTTAGGGGTAAAGCTATAGAACTGAAGTTCTTAATGAACCTACTGTAATATCCTACCAGCCCTAGGAAACTACGTATCTCTGTTGGTGTCTTTGGCTGTTCCCATTGTAGGACAGATTCTACCTTCATAGGATCAACACGGATACTTGAGGCAGATATTACGTGTCCTAGAAAAGAAACTTCTGGTAACCAGAACTCACATTTGCTAAACTTAGCATACATCTTATACTCTCTTAGCAAAGTTAAAGCTTGACGGAGGTGCTGCTCATGTTGTTGAGCATCTCTACTATATACCAATATGTCATCTATGAAGACTACTATAAACTGATCAAGAAAAGGTCGAAAGATTCTATTCATGAGTTCCATGAATGCAACTGGTGCATTAGTTAGTCCAAACGACATAACTATGAACTCATAGTGACCAGACCTTGTCCTAAAGGCAGACTTAGGTATGTCAATCTCCTTGATACGCAACTGATGACATCCCGACCTCAGATCTATCTTAGAAAAGATAGTTGCAACACACAACTGATCAAAAAAGTCATCGATCCTTGGAAGAGGACACTTGTTCTTTATGGTTACTTTATTCAACTGTCTGTAATCAATGCATAACCGCATCGATCCGTCCTTCTTCTTGACAAAGAGAACCGGAGCACCCCATGATGAAGTACTTGGTCGGATAAAACCTTTCTCAAGCAACTCTTGTAGCTGTTTCTTGAGCTATGCCATCTTAGCAGGTGCCATTCTATACGGTGTTTGTGCTATTGGTTGCGTGCCCTGGATTAGATTAATTTCAAAATCAATCTCTCAGGGCGGAGGTACACCTGGAAGTTCCTCAGGGAACACATCTTCAAACTCCCTAACTATCAGAACTTCAAAAATATTAGAATTCTCCATTGTGGTATCTACCACATGAGCTAGGAATGCAAAGCATCCTTGTCTCATCAGCTTTTCATCTATCATAGCTGACACAAGACAGGTTGGAAGAATATTTCTATCTCCCTGAAAGATCCATGTGTCACCATCATCAGTGAACACAACTTGCTTGGAATCACAATCCAAGACAACCTTATATTTTTCTAGGGTGTCCATCCTAAGGATTATATCAAACCCATGCATCTCAAGTGTTATAAGATCCACTTGAATGCAATGTTCAGAAAAGGAAAGAATGTAAGGAGAACACACCTCCGGTAGCACTACAGATCCCAACAAAGGGGTTTCTAATAACAGACTATCTGCTCTATGACTGACAGTCATGTTGCAGTCATGAATCATTCTTTGAGGGATAAAGGAATGCGTAGTACCCAGATCAATTAAAACAAATATGAAGCAGGATGAAGACAAATTAGAATGAAATAGTTCCATCTGACTTGTCAAAACTCGAGGGTTGACTACTGCTTCGGGTTGATTCATTACATATAATCTCGTTGTTGCTTGCTGTTGACCCTATGCTCGGTTGTTGGGTGCCGACGAACCGGCTTGGGACGCTTGTCCACTTCCTCTAGTGCCACTCGGAAACTGTTGCCTCTGAGAGCCTTGCTGACTCTACCTCTGAGGTTGAGTCACACTTGCATCTCTAGCTTGACAATCTTTCATCAAATGCCCCATCTTTCCACATATAAAACAGCCTCTGTTCCCTGACTGTGGCCTGGGTGGTCCTATTACCGACACTGATGCTGAGTTGTGGGCTCCTTCTGGTGGTAAACTACAACCTCTACCCCTACTCGACATCCGTTGTGTCTGAGTATTGAGTCTTGGTGGTGCTATTGGTGCAGAAAATCTCAGTTTCTTGAAACTTTTGGACCCTTGTCCTTGAAACTGAGTATATGCCTTCTTACTCTTAGTCTGACGCTTTTCAAACACTGACCTTTCTATCCTTCTTACGGACTCCACAAAGGTGGTGAACCTCTCCCTGTTCTCTAAAGCAGAAACAGGAGTGGTCAAATCGGCGTTTAGCCCCTCCTCAAAATGCCGAATTCTCTCTTCATCAGTAGCTACCATATGCAAACAGAACTGCAAAAGCTCCATGAACTTAGCTTCATACTCGCTAATGTTCATTGGTCCTTGCCTTAACCTATCAAACTGAGAGATTTTCTCATCTAGAAACGTCTCAGGGAAGTATCTATTGATGAATTATCATCGGAATACTTCCCATCCAATTTCAACCCCTGGCCTCTTGCCCTCTTCTATTGTCCACCAATGGCTAGCACTCCTTTTTAGAAGGTACACTGCATGCCTCATCTTCTCTACTTCAGGGATATTAAGGATTCTGAAGGCCTTCTCCAGCTCAGTCTGCCACATATCTGCATCTGCTGGGTCAGCTGTACCAGCATATTCTGTGGCTCCAACCTGGCGAAGTCGTTTGAAAGTCTTTCCGGATCCCTGTCCTTCATGGTGAGCTAGTTCCCTAGGTGCAGGTGGTGGCATCCTATCCTCCATATGTGTCATGGTTGCCATGAACTGCCCAAACAGATCATGGAAGGCTGGGTTTTCCAATACAACTTGGTTAAGCTGGGGATGTTCAGGTTCTGGTTCATCCCTATTCTGGTCCCTTGCACCTCTTCCTGGTGCAACAATGCTGCTCTCAGCAGCATGTTCTTCGTGTGATCCAGACATCTTTAAGTTCTTCTTATCCTCCTATATGAGCATAAGACACTATTAGATAACTGGAAGACACTAGAACAGACTCAACAACCTTAATCCTACGTCTCTGTAGACTCAGCGAACCTAGAGCTCTGATACCAACTAAACTGAGATGACCCTACACTAGATCAGACCGTCACAGTGTAATTAATTGCGGAATTAAACGTAAGCAGCAGATTTATTGAAAATCACTAAAAATTAAAACCATTTTCAAAGAGATCCAAACATAGGAAAACTCTTTTATCAAGAACCAATGTACTTTATTTACATCCTGGTTCATAAGTACATATTCTGTACCGTCTCTTCTCAAGGATTACAAGCATTGATTGCCTTGTTAAAACTATACATAGACATCATAAGAACCTCGAGGCATCAAGCCAAAATCTCAGATCGGTTCATTAAAAGTACTGACTACTAACTCCGAGGACCTGCGAGTACAGAGACGACACATATGACTCTCTCTATACAAAACATGACAACCAGTGCCTCCACCTGGAATATCACTGCTGTCCCTGTTGCTGCTCTTCCCCTGCAGTAGGGTTTCTACCTCTTCTTCTGCGTCTACCTAAAAAGTTGGATCCCACAGGGGTGAGACAATTGAAATTGCCCCAACGAGAGATATAACTCTCCGCCAGAAATATTATTATTGCAAATTAATGGAATAAAACTGAGCAGAGGAATCATAAGTATTCAACAACAGATAAATCAATTATCTAAGCATATTAGAGCAATGTTCTTCTTCAAAGTATTTCAGCTTGTAACAAGATAAAGCAGTATGTCATTTATCCAATAAGGAATATGAAGAACATGTATAACATTTATCCATCTAGGATATACTAAGCAAGATATCATCAACCAATGATTCTCATATTTCAACCTTAAGCAAATACGCTACACGACTGATTACATTTTACAGTCATACTTAAGCCCTGAGGAGATGAGGTACACTGCTCATACTCCAACTGACCATTGCGAAATCGAAATCGATACCATACATAGGTCAATGGAAGAGCTGGATTCCCACAACCTCATCTTCCTCAGTCAGTGTGAGGACAAAATGCAGGACATCTTGTGTCTCTACTAAATAGCTTTCCAGGGTATACTGGCAACTTCGCTATAGAGTTACAGTGGCAGTTGTACTCTCTTCGCAATCGAGAGATTTCATGTTTATCTCACATCGATCCAATATTAACATCTTTGGGAGATTAGTGATACATCCATCCCGGCATTCAGGAGATTAGTAATACATCCATCCTGACATATATAATGAAGGATTGAGAGATTTAATGTTTATCTCACATCAATTCCTCTATTAGGGCGTAAGGATATTCACGCCCATAACCCCCACATACTCAATAGTATGCCCTCCAGGAGTTCCCGTAGGAAAACCCATTTCACCATCACCAACTACTAACGATGATGGATCTATATATGGCCAGGGCTCTACATGATAAGATTTCACTTGGTTAATTAAGTGCATTACCATATTCTTTTAGCATCAGGCAAGTTTTCACACATAAATCATTATAATAATTGCTACTCAGAATATGTAATACTTCTATCAAATACTAATAAAATCATTGGGATCTCAATCCCTTGTCACATCATGGATATTCTCATCCCTTAATAACTCATCATCATGATTATGGAATATAGGTATTCAAACCCTCAATTTATTAAAGAACACTTGTTACCACTCATCATGTAACTATTACCTTCAGGTCATCTGACCAAGGTAAACATGATACTTGCAATACATGCATCTCACTTGGCTCTCAAAGCCCATTGATCTATTGTTACCCCTTATTAAGCAACAAATCATATTATGGCTCACAAGGCCCATAAAACAAATTTCAATAATAAATCATCATAGCTCATACCTGGCTATGTTCATCATCTCACGATACCTGCATTATTAGTACACATGATAACAGCTATATCAATTACATATCAACACTATGCAGTGTATTGGCAGTATCACTGTTCACCCATTAGGGTTAGGGTTTCCCAAATTTATGTCAATTAGGGATACTCATCCCATTACCCAAAATTAGGGTTATGGTTTTTCATCATATTACCCAACATTAGGGTTTCATGCACTATAATCCAAAATTAGGATTTCACATACCTTCACCCTATATTAGGGTAGGATTTCATATAGCATTACATAGCATCACCCTGGATTGAGTTTCATATCACGTCTCGGAATTAGGGTTTCACTTGACATCACCCTTGATTAGGGTTTCACATTACCTCTCTGCATTAGGGTTTCACATGGCATCACCCTTGATTAGGGTTTCACATCACTTCTCTGCATTAGGGTTTCACATGGCATCACCCTTGGTTAGGGTTTCACATGTCATCACCCTTAATTAGGGTTTCACATGACATCACCCTTAATTAAGGTTTCACATGACATCACCCTTGATTAGGGTTTCACATATCATCACCCTTAATTAGGGTTTCACATGACATCACCCTTGATTAGGGTTTCTCATGTCATCACCCTTAATTAGGGTTTCACATGTCATCACCCTTAATTAGGGTTTCACATGACATCACCCTTGATTAGGGTTTCACATGACATCACCCTTAATTAGGGTTTCTCATGTCATCACCCTTAATTAGGGTTTCACATGTCATCACCCTTAATTAGGGTTTCACATGACATCACCCTTGATTAGGGTTTCACATGTCATCACCCTTAATTAGGGTTAGGGTTCATCAACCTTCTCAATTAGGGTTTCATGATCTCTTTATAAAGGATCATACCCTAATTACATATTTTATTCATGTTGAGAGTGTTGAGGTTTCACCATTACATGATTATTATACATGTATGGATTTCTCTCTCTCTCTCATCCTCTCTAGAATATTAATTACTTCAAACTTGATTAAATTAGGTTAACCCTTCATTCAAGTGTATACATTTAGGGTTATCATAGTGTATTGAGGCATTGCTTCCATGCGCATCAAAGGTTAACCACTCAAAAGGTACTAATCACTTAAGTACCTTGAAGGTACAACCATTGTAATTACCTTTGATAAACATCATCAAAAATCATGGGGTTGATTGTACTTACAAGGTTTGAATTGATTAAACCTTCAAACGGTCTTGGGGTATTAGACCTTTAAACAGTCTTGAAGTATTTTGTCATTCAATCGGTCTTAAAGTTCTTTGACCTCCAAATGGTCCTGAACCACACCTTCAATCGGTCTTAAGACCGTCAGACCATCAAACGATCTTGATCTCAAAGTCCCTAAACGATTTAAGACCGTTTGAATAAAATATAATTAATCCAAAACGGTTTTGAAATCGAATTAGCAACTTATCCTTGAAACTGATTGAACATCAAACAGTTTGAGACCATTTGCCCTCCAAACGGTTTGACGACCATTTGATCCCAAATGGTCTCAAGACCATTTGGACTCAAACGGTCTCAAGACCATTTGGTCCAAAACATCTTGAAACCGATTGGATCAACTAGGGTTTCCTCCAACCAATCAATTAATTTTAGGGTTTGCTTTATTGAATCGATCATCAATTGAACCATTGAGAGTACATCAAATTACAGCCCTTGGATCTCCTACCATCCATCACAACCCTTGAACTCCAAACAGTCTTGAGACTGTTTGCCTCCAAACGGTCTTGAGACCGTTTGGACCATCAACCAAGAAATTGATCCAATTAAATTAGGATTTCTTCAATCAATCGATTAGGGTTTGTAATCAATGGATCATTCATTCTGGAATCCATTATAATTAAATCAATTTGAGCCATTGGATTCTCATCATTCACATCAGCAATTAACCCCAAACGGTTTTGAAGTTCAATTTACCCATTCGATCTTGAGATTCATTACCCATTCGATTTTGAACTCAATTACCCATTCGATCTTGTAGTTAATTACCCATTCGGTCTTGAACTTAATTACCCATTTGGTTTGAAGTAAATTACCCATTTGGTCTGAAGTAAATTACCCATTCGGTCTTGGGTTCAACTACCCATTCGGTCTTGGGTACAACTACCCATTCGGTCTTGAAACCGAATTAGCTGAATCGGTTTTGAAACCGAATCAACACAATCGATTTTGAAAACCGTTTGCCCATTCCTTTTTTGAGGTGTGTGCTTAAGATGACATCATCATCTTCAAGCTTCAAACCGTCGAAATCAGTTGTCATTCTTATGATGATTTCAACAACTAATCAAAAGGAAATCGAGAAAGAAGAAAGGTTCAACACATAATGAATAAATTGCAAGCAATAATGACATTTAAGGGTTCAAGTTATATAACCCAGATTCAAAATTGAATCCAAGCTTCAAGCTTCACGTCCTTAATGGTGAATGAAGCCTTTTCAACTGTCCAAGGTCCGTTCTCAAGTCTTTGAGTGAAATGAATGGCTAAGGTTGAAGATTGAATGAAGAAAAGAAGAAATTAAGCATTGAATTTCGATTTCCACCATGAAATCAAGGTTGAAGATGACTATGGAGATTACCTACAGGTTGGGGCACGTCCTACTATTGCTCCTAAGATCCTTTGTGCACGGACAAAGCAAGGAAAGAAAAATGGTTCGAAAAAGCCTTTCATGTGGGTTGAAAATGGGATGTATATAAGGGAATTCCAATGAGAGAGAAAGTGATAATAAAATCCTTTAATTCCCAAAATTGGTGCCACATACTCCCCTCAATCCCTTTCATAAGAAGCAATCTCCCCCACCTTGTAATTACTCTTCATTATCCATGAATTAAAAGAAAACAAATTAAGCACCTTAATAAATATAATAATAATATCCAAAATTGAGTGGATATAACTTTTTAGTTAACTAATGTGAGTGGGCTCTCCACTCACTTTAGATATTTCGTGGCCTTTGCAAGGCACAAGGACGTTCACACTTATGCAATGTAAACCATCTCATTTTTGGTTGAAGGGCACTTCCATTAATATATTTATTTTTGCATTAAATTGAATTAGGGTTTCAATTATGCTTAAATCTTGATTATTTTAATATCAAGATTCTCTCTCCTCCAAAGAGATTCAAATGAGACACCGCTATGATTTTCTTGTCTCTAATTGATACCAAGAAACATTAGGGACTCTCCAGAAGTGATATTTTGCATATTGAACCCTAGGTTTTGGGTAAATTGCACATTACACCAAAACTAGGTTTTAATGCACAACATTGCTCAACAAGCTCTTTCTTGGTACTCAGGCTTGTGGCAGCCATACCTCTGCATCATTTTCATTATTATTATACTTCAACACTTGAGGAATATTTTACCATGTAACATTTGCAAGTTAACCCCTCAACTTGGGTAATTTGCACTTTAGTCCAAAATAGGCAAAACATTGTTTCAACATTATTCAAAAAGGACTACAATTGAAACATAAGTTCCTCTTGAGCCTTAATTACTTTTCAAAATATAAGAGCAAGCATATAATTATCTTTCTTAAACAAAACATGTAGGGTTAAAGCATAACCCAGGTCAGGGATGTTACATCAACCGTGCTAATCGACAAGCGAGCAAGTGATTAATCTACAGGCAAACATCGACGATTAACAAAGAAGATATGAAATCCAACTAAGACTGTGGCCCGCCCTAAGGGATGTTTAGGCCACAGAAGCATCACCGTAGGCTAGATGGCTCATCCCTCACAGATCATACACTTACGACCTCA
This sequence comes from Alisma plantago-aquatica, assembly GCA_963693085.1. Taxonomy (NCBI): domain Eukaryota; kingdom Viridiplantae; phylum Streptophyta; class Magnoliopsida; order Alismatales; family Alismataceae; genus Alisma; species Alisma plantago-aquatica. The sequence goes on along the minus strand of OY856414.1, from coordinate 796,442,713 downwards.
AGGAATCTCATTCTATTTTTAGTTTGAGAGTACCTCATTAATCGACATTCTACCCTACATGGGGAAGAACAAGATGAAAGCAACCAGGTAATCAAGCTACAAGCATTATTAAATAACAACGAAATGGAAAGTTATATACATTGCCTTGGAATGTTAAATGAAAAGACATGAAAGCATGGGCAGCGGGGCTAAAGTCCCCGCACCCCAACGAAAAGTGACTACTCGCTCATGGTGCGAGAAACAAGAAGAGCAAGAGAGAAGGAAGGTTCCGCCATGAGCATGATGCAGAAGGTAGTCGTAGCTCAGTGAAGATGATGCGATCTTCTACGTCGTGTCGGGGCAGATATGTATGAGGAGGAAGAACCACCAAGGAAGACCCGACATACCTTCTTCTCCACCTTCTTTCTCTTCTTGGCCTCCTAGCTCGTAGTAGGAGGAGGTGTGGGTGGCGTGATAATGGCATAGAAGGAGGACGACAGTGTGGAGGATGAAGCTTGATCAAACCTTGCACTTAGGCAACATGTCGGCGTCCCTGGATCGATGCCCAAATGAGGACCCTTGTGGTCCTATTTATAGGCTTGGCTGGGGTTCTCACGTTTTTGCTCTGAGTTCTTCAAACGGTTTCAAGCAAATGGTTTTCTTGAACGGTTTGGAGCAAACGGTCTTGGAGACCGTTTGATATCCAAATAGTCTTGGCTTCAATCGGTCTTTGCCTCTGATCGGTCTCGAGTCTCTGCCAGATGGTCTTGAGGACCGAACAGATCCAAATGGTCTCGGGTAATCGGTCTGCACTGAATGGTTTTGGAGACCGATTGGACTGATCAAACGGTCTTGAAGACCGTTTGGACTGACCATACGGTCTTGGCTTCTATCGGTTTGCTCTGCCCAAATGGTCTAGAGTCTTGTCTTAATACGGTCTTATAGACCGGTCAAATAACCAAACGGTCTTGGTTAATATCCTCCAACCGGTCTTGGAAACCGTTCGATGGTCAAAGGGTCTTGGAGATTGTTTGATGGCCAAACGGTCTTGGGGCCAAACGGTCTTGGCATCTTTGCTCTATCGGTCTTGTATCTGATCAGTCTTGATTGTACAACCGGTCTCGAGTCCAAATGGTTTGGAGATGTAAATGGTCTTGGAGACTGATGGGTTTCGATCGGTTTTGAGATTGATCGATCTTTGTCTCCAACCGGTTTTGGCTCCAACCGATCTTGAAGACCGATGAGGCTTGCACGATCTTGCTGATCCAAACGGTCTTGGAGATCGTTTGACATCCAAATGGTTTTAGATCGTTCGCATTCATACAGTCTGGTGATATGCTCCAAACGGTCTTCACATAATTGATCGATTATGGCACTCGAACGGTCTCGCGGGTGACTAGCCTATCGGTCTTGAAACCGTATGCCGCCAAACGGTCTTGAAACCGTATGGATGACTGGATGAGACCGTTTGGGGTCGATACCGTTTGATCAAGACCAAGGATGAGAGGATCTTGAGTGAATTCCATATGATGGTTGAACCTCATCATGACCTACACAAAGTCAATATAAATCTATTTAATAATCTTGATAATCGAATCACTTAAGAAATCTTGCATTTTGTGGGGTTTAGGGGATGAAATCAAAAGTATTGAATCGAATTGGTCCCAGAAAGGCGATTGAAAATCATGATGAATATGCATTCATCACTTGCGTGTTTCAATTTTAGGGATGTTTATTCTATATGATCAAAATGAGAAGGATAGTAACAAGAAGTAAGTAGCATAGAATGAGGAGTATTATCCGATACATGATTTGGAGTTAGCTGTTGTAGTTCATGCTCTTAAGAAATGGCGTCACTATCTTTATGGTGAGACATGTTAGGTGTTTACGGATCATAAGAGTTTGAAATATATCTTTACCCAAAAGGATCTAAATCTTAGACAACGAAGATGGTTAGAATTGATCAAGGATTTTGATGTGATGATAGATTATCACCCTGGAAAGGCGAATGTGGTGGATGATGCCCTCAGCAGGAAGTCAAGTTCAACAACGAAGGTATTCTCTATGGCATGTTACAAGAGAGACCTGCTAGTAGAGATGCGGAAGTTGAACTTAGACTTAGGGGTGACATCACAGAGTGGTTTGATTGCACAGATGCGAGTCAAGCCTACTTTTTATGATCAGATTAAAGAACTTCAGTAGAATGACAGTGAGTTACAGTAGATCATGCATGACATCACATGGAGGAAAAGACCAGAGTTCAGGTTTTCGATGATGGTGTGTTGTATCAGCATGACATGTTGAGTGTACCTCGAGACAATGATTTGAAAGAGTAGATTCTTGAGGAAGCACTTGCATTGATGTACGCTATGCATCCAGGCAACACTAAGATGTATAGGAATCTCAAGGAGTTATATTGGTGGCCTGGTATGAAGAGGGATGTAGCTGAGTATGTGGCTAGGTGCAGCGTGTGTCAGCAGGTTAAGGCTGAGTACCAGAAACCTACAGGTACCTTGCAATCTCTTCCTATACATGAGTGGAAGTGGGAACATATCATGATGGATTTTGTGGTAGGGTTACCCAGGACACCTAGAGGTTGTGACTCTATATGGGTGATTGTGGATAGACTGATGAAGTCTACTCACTTTCTTCCTGTTAAGTCAACCTATGATGTTCCAAAGCTGGCTAAGATATATGTGGATGAGATAGTTAGGTTGCATGGTATCCATGTTACAATTATATGAGATAGGGATCCTAAGTTCACATCCAGGTTTTGGAATCAGTTGCACCATGCTTTGGGCACAAAGTTGAGGTTCAGTACAAATTTTCACCCATAGACGGATGGTCAGTCCGAGAGGACCATTCAGACTCTTGAGGACATGCTGAGAGCATGTGTCTTGCATTTCAGTGGAAGTTGGAAAGAACACTTGAGCCTTATAGAGTTTGCATACAACAACAGTCACCATTCCAGTCTCAGTATGGAACCGTATGAAGCTTTGCATGGCAGAAAGTGTAGATCACCCATATGTTGGTATGAGGTGGGTGAAAAGAAAATTCTTGGACCAGAGATAGTGGATTTGACTACCAAGAAGATTGCAGTGATCAGAGAATAGTTGAAAGCTGCACATGATATACAGAAGAGTTATGCCGAGAAGAGGCGTCGACCTCTTGAGTTTCAGGTTGGTGATGAAGTGTATCTGAAGGTTTCACCATGGAAAGGGGTGCTGATGTTTGGTAAGAGAGGCAAACTGACTCCTAGGTTTATGGGCCCATATCCTATCATTGAGAGGATTGGACCTGTAGCCTATAAGTTGGATTTGCCATTCGAGTTGGCCAATCTACATGACGTGTTCCATGTATCGATGTTGAAGAAGTGTTACCCTGGTACAAAGAAGATAATGGACCCAGAACCTACCCAGCTTAGACCAGATGTGTCCTATGTTGAGGGACCAATACAGATAATTGATCGAAGGATCAAGAAGCTCAAGAATCATGAGATATCTTTAGTGAAGGTTTTATGGAGGAACCATAACCTAGAGGAATCCACGTGGGAGCTTGAGTCCGAGATGCGTAACAAGTTTCCTTTTCTCTATTAGGAATTTTGGGACAAAATTCTTATAAGGGAGGGAGATTGTTATGACCCACACTAAAATTAACTATTAAGTATGATAGTCACAACATTAATAAGTTAATTAAGTTAATTAAGTTGAATTAAGTACACAAGATGCAATTGGTGCTTTGATCCAGTGTTACAATCTTACTAGCATGATTTCTTTCCTTGAGGTTGTAGAGAATTTCAAGCTTTAAATTTTGCAAAAAGAATCACCTCAATCGGACACTCGAGGCGAGAGTTACGACATTTTCAAGAATCTTGGACCCCTTTCCCCTTTCCTTCCTTATTCCTTATCCCCTTCTTGACATCACGACGTTTCTGGTAGTACCGGGCTGTATATGATCCTTTTCAGTGAGGAGTATATTGTAATATTCTAGATCAGTATGTGCTTTTTTATGTGAGAAATGTGGCAGAGGATCTCTTAGTAAACAGGAGCCGCTATCGCTCACCCGACGCCAATCTGACGGACGGCGTAGCAGAACGGATCAATTACGAGAGGAAGGCGGAAGAAAGAGGAAGAGAGAGAAAGACCGAACTCACCCACGGCTGTAACGTAAGAAGGACTCGAAGGACCGATCCGCTTCTGCCCTCTTTCTCCCGAACTTCAGATAACCCTTTTTCTTGTTTGTCTCATCTATCCATTCCGTAACTGTTTATTTATCCATGTTCCTCCGACGCTGGTAGAAAGAAAGTGGGATCTTTCCTTCCGATTCATCCCCTCATCATATCGGATTTCCGGAATTGCCTTCCATTATCACTTCCTTCCATCTGGCCGGCGTATCGGAAGCGAGTACAACCTCTCTTCAAACTGCCTCTCTGGGGATTTCATCCTTTCCGTGCGAGCTATCATAGAAAGTTCAAAATCCTCTACTTCCTCCCAGTTCCCCCCCGCTCATCTTCATTCTTCATAGGAGATGTAGGGCCTAAGATGGGGGGTTCCGCGGGGTGCGCTCATGCGCGGTCAATTTCATCCTTTCCGTGCGAGCAATCATAGAAAGTTCAAAATCCTCTACTTCCTCCCAGTTTCCCCCCACTCATCTTCATTCTTCATAGGAGATGTAGGGCCTAAGATGGGGGGTTCCGCGGGGTGCGCTCATGCGCGGTCCCCCTCCCCCCCAAAAAAAAGTGGCAATTCATTCGGCTATTAGCCTAGAACTTCTGTCTATACTCCGTTTGTTCATCTGTGCAGCCACACAGACGGAGAAGTTATGACACTATCATAGACCCTTAAGTTAAGGAAGAATCCTCCTTCGGTGCAATCCGGGTCGAAAATTCTGGGGAGACTCAGTGCCCCAACAAGCAACATATAAAAGCATTGTTCTATACCCGACCCTCAATTTTGCAAGTTGTTCCTATACTCACCCCTTTCCCCATTCTCCATCAAAGAACTAGGTGTGGTGAGGCCTCAGGGGGGAGTGAAGAGGGGGGGGCTTGGGGGAGATCAAAGTATGGAGGAAATGGGCAAAAGAAATTCATTCAATGTTCATGGCTTTGAGTGACTGAAAGAAGACTAATGATTTCTTCTCTGGAAAACAAATGAGTATGTGCAGGCGAAGAGGATAGAGCAATTGTACTTGACTAGCAAGCAAATTGGGATGGATTTCGCATGACTCAAGTAGATTCCCCGATGTCTGAGGGATCAAATATTGGGCATGTGGATTCTGAGAATTTTTTCCAACAAAATAGGGTGGATGGGAGACCATGAAAAAAAGTCACTCATTTTTTGGTACGGCAGATCCCACGAATTATGACCTGAGCCCTCATATGTCTCAACAGACAGAAAGGTGACTGAGCTGGGTAGTGATGGTGATCCGCAGAGGAAGGATGAATTCCAAACCGAACGACTCTCTGTACAAAGGGTCGGGGCCCAGAGGATTTTCAGTCATGAGGGTTGGCCCTTCTCCAGACCTCTTCCCTCCTACCCCCTACCCCCTTCAACCTCATTTCTTTAAGGAAGGCCCCTCTCCTCGTGGAGGACTTTCATTCGCCCACATGGGATTGACTCCAAAAGAGAAATGCATGGGTTGGGAAGGGGTAGGGAGTCAATGTGGTACCTCCAAAATATGGTGGGTCTCAAGTCCTCCTGCTTCAGACTTTTCAGACAGCGGTCCCCCTCTCCCTATCGGTCGATTCTTCCCTCGATCGTGACGAGAGAGATTCATTCTCCCGCTTACGCTTAGTAGTCATTGGCCGTCAGAAAATATGTTTGAGCTGGCGTCAGGGGGTTGGTGAGGGTTTGGATCCCTCTTTCGAGATGTGATTTGATTGCCTACCCCTCACTGAAATGAATCATGGTGCCCAGACGTATTTACTAAAGAGGGGCTATCGACATAAAGAGAATAGAGAGGAGAGTCCCCCCGCGGAGGGATTTGGGAAGGGAGATCCCGAACCATTTTTAAGATTACCAAGCCTTCTCGAATTAGTTCTACAATGGAAGCGGAAGCTTTCAACGTACACCTGGGGACAAATCTTTCACTCACCCCAAAGTGAAACCCTGTGACTATATCGTACTGAAGACAGATGCAACGAGAAGAAGTGGCATTTAGAAGTGTTTCTGATTTCACATTTAGGTTTCGGCATAACAAAGTTGCACTGTCTTTTCGCACTTAGGGGCACAACGTGCCGTCGGTAATGATTCTACTACGGTGCCACAAATTTGCAAGCTGATCCTAAGTAATCGTTGTTGTTCATTGGATTCCGGAGGAACGACTTCGTTAGGATTTGATAATTGCTGCGATTCTTCATGAATAGACTCGATTCTCCAGTCGAGAGTTTCTTGGAAAGTCTTACCTAAACTCTTCCGACTGAATATGAGAAAGCCTATAAAACAACCAGCTACTATCATTTCTTCATTATAGATTGATATCTTCTTCGAACTTGATGCACAAAAAGATGGAATAGCTGCAAATAGCATTTTCGGTATTGCATATCCGTTGAACTCAATCTCATTTAGAAACTTCCTCAAAGTTTGAAAGAAGAGAACGAAAGGAAAACGGAACTTTGGTTACTCTCCAATAGTCTTATTTAACCTTGAATGCAATTTATAGATTCTACAACAATAGTCCCTCGGACTCGGAAAGTAATAACGAAAATGGCTGACCCGATAGCAGATTCCGCAGCTGCCACTATTGGAACTAATGAAGCAAATGATTGACCCATCATATCATCCAAAGAAATGGAAAATACCAAAAAGTTCGAATTCACTGCTAATAACATTGATTCAATTGGCATTGACATAATAGCAATATTTCGTCTATTTAGGAGGATTCCCTGAATACCTAAAATCGAGATGATCATCGAAAATGTAAAATATTTCTGGGGATCCGTTTCGGGAACGTGGAATGCAAGTAAGAGAATTTCAAATTCTATATCCCAATCCCAGGATGCCTCCACAAATAAAAAAAAACAAATCCAGAAAGTTTCTTTCACTCTCCCCTATCTCAGGCTCAGGATCCGGAGTGGTTACGGTGGGCCCATTCAACTCGTCTAGCCAATGCAGTCGCTTATTATTCCAGGTCCATCGTTTATCATTACTCTCACGATGGACATAGCGAAAGATTTTGCGCAACTCCCATTCAGGCTTCCCCTCATAGGAGGGGCCCCATTTCTCCTCACATGCTCTATGAGCAGCGTCCAGGGCGTCGAAATTCATACGATCATGCCCACACTACGTCGCCGGCAGGCATGGGTGCCCCCTCCCCGCAGAATCTTCTGCAAAAGTGCCCCATCATCCGCATCGTCGTTCTTTGAAGATTTTGGAGCAATCTCCTTCTCCTTTCTGGGTCTTCCGGACCACCCAGGAACCCTATATGAAGGTCTACATTGATCCCCATCCCCGCAGCGACGTTGGGCCCATCCATTCGAACGGTGGCCCAAGCCACAAAGACTACGACGGAGATTCCGAAAAAGAGAAAAAGAAAAAAGGTTATCTCATTTTCGAAATTAAAAGCTATGCCTTTGACCCCGCTGACTACCATTTCACCAGATTGAATTTCCTTTAATCCATAAACACACCCAATCCCATCCCCAACTGAGATAACAATAATACGCCCGATCTCCGCAAGGGAAAAAGCAAAAGAAGACATGATTTTTCACTCACCCCAAAACATCAGCCCCTTTTTTTATCAACTAAGTTCATAATCAAACCAATCAAAGGTTGCCTTTATCGGAGATCCTAATTCCCCCTCGCCTCTCCTCATCAATAATACTGGTTCATTCTCGCTTGGGTTGTCGGCCACTCCCCTCACCCCTACAGAGTGACTTTTGAAGCGGATTGCCCACCCAATCTTGTTTTTAGGAAATAGGTGTATTGATCACTTGGCATTAAGCTTCAATCATCTCCTCTGGCCCAATTGTTCCAACTAAGGAAGAGGTAGTTCATGCACCCGGTCATCCCATAGCATAGAGCGAATGAGTCTTCCCCCCGTAGCCCCCGGAGCCCTACACCCCCACCCCAATAGAAGGAGATCAGAAAGAGAGGCAAACGACTTGAGTTGAGTAAAGTATGGGTCAGATGTTTCCATGAGCAGTAAGAAGCAGATCTCCCCTTTTTTGGGGGAAAGCTGGTGGCCCCTTGGGCGTATGGAGTCTTTCGACGGGGCGGCCTGGCTTGATTCGTTCGGTATATCCGGTCGAGGTGGTTTTCGTTTACCAACGCGTAGGCGGTCTGACCTTCCTATGATCGAGTCTTTCTGGCCCCAGTGAACATCTTTTCTGGAGGTATTAAAGAGGACCTCTCTAACCGGTTCAAAGTGGTAGGTGTCCACTAACGACCATTCCTGGCTCGGCTCCAAGGAAGAAATTCTGGGAGGAGTCGGGGGGGGGGGGGCACTGGATCCCTTCGGACTTGGAGAAGGTGTGACACTGGGTCGGGGTTTGGTGAACCAACGGGTCGCTCCTCGAGGTCAAGTATCAGGCCCCTCTTTCGTTGCCTAGGTTACACCTTCGGAATACCCCTGAACGAGGATTTCACTCTACTCCCCCAAATCTTCACTTTACGCCACGCCGACTCTCCATCGTGGAATTAGACCAAGGGGAATCGACAGGAAAAACCCTCATCTTTCGCACGTAGGAGATTGAGCTGTTTGGGCAGGTCATAAGTAGAGAATCGCCCCGACCCCCCATGGAGGCACAATATACAATATATAGAATTCAGAGAGAATGATTTTTCGGGGGGGGGGGTCCGGTCGTACCCGAACAATAAGATTCCAGAGGGAAATGCACCTAAGATCAAATATTTTGAGCCGGCTTCCGTGGAAAATTCAGACTTTCTTTTTGATGCAACCATCACATAAAAACATAAAATTTGAGGCTCAATAGCTAAATACATGGCAATTAAATCATGAGCCGAGATCATAAAGAGCATACTGCGAGTAGGAAGTGGAATTAATACAATGGATTCAAAAGCATTAAACCTCTCTCTTTCGAAAAAATCAAAACACATCGAAATGGTACCAACTGTACTTAATAATAGAAGGATTTGGCAGAAATATGTAAAATTGTCCCTCCTAAAAAGATTATTCTGGAATAAATGGGCAATAGTTAGGAGAGGTGTGCCAGCGGCGAGCAGAAGCAAAGTTATTAGATACTGAAGGAAAGCCCGACCAGAACCACACGTGCAAGTTTCCCTGCATGTGGCTCGTCCGTGATAACTTCTTCGGATTTGCGTGAACGGGAGGACAGATCCCCCACCCAGTGGGGATGCTCCCTCCAAACGAACCCTTTATGTGGAGGAATGGGCGCCCCCAGCCCGCCCGCCCAAACGCGACGCCCTTTCTCATTATCATATACCGCCCTTTCTTTCCTCCCGTCCCTTTACGCATGAGGATCATCGTATGTATGCTCGACTTCGATTACCAGTGCAATAGGTAGGAGTACATTATGGCAGGATCAGTCACCCGGGCAAACCCTCCTCCAATCAAAATTGTGCTATGCCCCCTCCCTGTGACCCCATGTTGAAGGAAGAACTACATGGTGATCCCTAGGTTGCAACACATCCGGTCTTCCACTCCTCGCGCCGCTGCCGCCATTTTGGGGACCGACTGACGCCTCACCAGCACAGGTACCTACGTAGTGGGGGGGGGGTTGCACATTCATAATAGCGTTCAGACTCATGTGCCTTCCATAGATAGAATAGAAAGGGGAGTTCCCTTGCTCCTGCTGCGTACGAGGGTACAACCTTACGGCGGCAAAAGTCTCCGGATGTCCCCCCATGCTATGGTTCCCTACGGTCCGACCGCATTAGGTTAGGGAGCTAGGTGAGGAGAAATCCTCCGCATCCCAAAGCGCACTGCCCTCCTAGGCGCACAACACTAAGTAATCCAAGCCAACCTACATTACTGACTAACGGTGGATAATCATCTTTCTTAGAGGTACTAAATACAACTCCATGAATGAACAAAATGAAGGTTGTGTGGATAATCAAGATTTCTGGGGAAACTGCTAAAAAAGATTGAACATGTGGGATGGGAGAGAGGCAGAAGTCTTCATTTCCCTCGTCTGGAGCACAGGGTTAGAGTTACTGACGGTCTTCAGCGGGCACACGCACGGAGACCTAGAGCTGCCCATAGTAGGCCGACCCGCCCATCATTCCCGTGAGAAGACCCATGGTTCACGCCCGCTTCTGAATCTTCCTCCGCAGGTAAGACCATATTCGAAAGAAAGGGTCCAGTCCCGATAGTGAGCACGACTCTAAGAGCCCAACCAATGGCTAAGGCCGGCCCCCCTACTCAGCCAAACTGGCATAATGTAAGGGAGAAGGTCCGAATTCCTAGAGGGAAAGCGATTTTACAAAGGAAGGTTGGAAAAAGGCAACTTAAACCCAACATAAGGATGAGCAGATAGAAGACACCGAGCAAGGGAAAAAGGATTAATACCGGGCAGATACATTGATAAAAGTTTTTCATCTATGGCCTAGTGTTATCCTTTCTCAGCAGAAAAGAAGAGATTAACCTTTTTTTCCTTCGAACCCTTTGAGGCTGCTCGTGTGTATACCAGCTCAAACCCGGGTCAGGCAATGGACCCCCACAGTCAAAGAGAAAAGCAAGGTTACTCGAGCTAAACCTCGACCGTGGAAAGAGCTAACTGGATTTCGGCATACTCCAAGACTGAGAAAAACATGGGAGCTAAAGGAATCAAACCTTTACATTTACCGATTCTCCCCCCAAAGGATAAAGATATGATCGTCTATGTAGTTTTATCTATTTCTCTATTTCTCAATAAGTGCGTATAGTAGTTTTATCTCTTTCTCTATAAGTTCAATTCAATGGTATATGTACTTGAATATTATACTAAGTTCTTCAACAGTGGCCAGACCTACACTTCTGAATGGTGTAGAGATTGGGATATGCCGACCCTCAACCACGAGCAAATCCAAGAACTGTGCTGTTACTAGGGAGGAAACAGAAGTCATGATCAGGGAAGAAAATGGGGACAGAGCACCTGGACCTGATGGATTTCATGCACACTTCTTCAAAGCGACTTGGTCCATCATTGGGGATGAAGTCACCAAGGCCATTCCTAATTTCTTCCAAAGTGGCAAACTGCTGCGTGAAGTCAATAAAGCATTCATTGCTCTTATCCCAAAGAGTCAAGATGCTTGTAATATCAAAGATTGGTGACCCATCTCTCTCTGTAACTGTTTGTATCAAATTATCCCTCAAATCCTTGCTAATCGCCTCCAAGCTATTCTCCCTAGCCTGATCAGTCTGAATCCCATTTTGTTAAGGGGAGTATATTGTAATATTCCAGGAAGATGCAACTTTCTCAGTATTTGGCTTATATTTCCCCTTTCCTTCCTTATTCCTTATCCCCTTCTTCCCCAAATCGACAAACACTTCCAGAGAATGGCACCCCATTACTGCACCCGACCAGCTTGCTAGGGGTTGAAGGAGCAGCCGATTTAGGCTCCCAAAGCTTCAAAGCAACACCCCTACCTCCTCTTCCTTCCTCTCCTTCTTCTTCCTCTTCTTTCCTTCTATTTCCTCCGCCCTAGCGGCGCCCCTGCCACACCTGAACTGCACCTCTACCTGCTGCTCCGCGCTCTAGCCAGTAGTGGTAGCAGCACGCAGCCAGCAACTAAAGGAAGGATAGGGATGGCTCCGCAGCACCCTCAAGCATCCACGACGATGCCACTAACCTCCTCTTCACCCTAGCTTCACCTGTTGCGCCCCAAATCTGCTGGGCGGTGCCCCACCTTGCCCAAGCAACAACTGCTGCATTTTTGGCCGATTAGCCACCTTGGGTGTGAGGAAGCATCAAGGAACGAAGCTTAGAACCCGTCCTTGAGGTCCAAGTTCAAAGCAACGTCGAGTGACACTCAAAACATGGGACTATGTGATGTGCACGTTTGAAACTAGGGCTGTCTGGAGGTTGAAGATGACCTGCTGACGCCCAGAAACGGGTGTCTGGACGTGTTCCCAGTTGAATTTGGGAGTAGAATTTCACTCTCAATTGCATGAATTCACTCGAATAAAGGAACGTTTTGGTTTAAATCGGTTTTAAACGCAGATGTCCGCGTTTAACCCGGTGCCGAGCAGTGCTGGCGCCGCTCGATTATTAAATTTCACGTTTTAATAAGTAACACTTGTTCGACGCCAATTAGTTGACTGATATGTGCGATGTGATTTAGAAAAATTTCATGATTGATCGAAACCTAATTTACTCGATTAAATGTCAAAAATAGTAGTGCACAACCAGAAACTGGAAAGTCTGGGTATAAACCCAGACTGTACGATTTTAATAAATTAAATGATGCACGATTACAAAGAAATAACATGATGTGAAAAATATTCAAAGAAAACCTAGATGCACGCTTTAGGTCATATTTAATGTGAATGATTCAATATTTACTCAAATTGACACACTTCTCGAAGATATTATTAGGAATTTCTGATTATTAATAATAATTTGCGCCATGATAATGATTTAACTCTTATTTGAGTGATGAGATGCTCAACTCAAGAAATCATTTAAAATTTCAATTAATATTAATAATTCGTGACATGATGAGTGATTATAAACTTAACTAAGTGAAGACACCAGACTTCCTTGAATATGCGATCGCCATGGATCTACCCGCAAATGCTATGCGATTACTCAAGGTTTTTCCCTCAGAAGTATTCTTGTTACAATCAAAAATAACCTGGACAATAATCCTATCAATGTTCTCGATATTACTAGAGCTTTAGCTCTTCTTCTCCCTGGCCAAACCATCCTCAAACCAAAAGTTTTCTCACCCACCCAGCTCATTTATACTGTTCCTGAAGGGACGAAGATAAACCATATCTTCAACCAGATGCTTACCATACCTTGTGGATCCAGCTTTATCATGGCTCGTCTCTCCAAATGGTCTGCTGATATAGGCTCTTTCCCAGCTCCTGCTGATGGTTCCGACTGGGTAGCCATCTCAAACCTTCCTCCACATCTGTGGGAGCTTGATATCTTCAGAGGCATCGCTCATTCTATTGGAGCCACGCTTCAATACATTAGTCCTGAAATGCTCCATCCCACCCAATTCATCAAAGCCTATTGCCTTTTCTCCGTCAAAGCTGCCATCTCTCTTCCTCCTTCTATCAACATCAGGATAGGTGAATCAATCTACCATCTGAAGCTTGCTGCTGAACACCCCACTATTAACAACAATGCTTTCTCCGAACTTTCAACACACCCTCTTTCATGGTTTAGCCCATACAAAGGAAAAAACCCCATCCCCCATGCCAGTGTTCCTCCTACCAGAAACCAAGTCTGGACTAGGAAACCTACATATATTTCGGAATGTTCATATCCTCAACAAAGCAAAAAATGAAACAGATCTCCCGACCCCTCCCTTCCCGCTGCCAATATAAAACCTAGCAAAAACTCATGCCTATCTACTTCATCTACGAAGGAAAGCTGACATTCCCCAAACAAGGACAATCAAACTACTGCTTTTCAAGACTCATCTTTACAAAACAAGGATTCCTCACTGCAGAGTTCGGAGCAGGAGAGCCCTATGCAAAAGACAAACTCAAGTTACTTGCAAAAGATCCTGCAACCTGAACAAGCCAACATCAAAGGAACCAGCATCATTAATAGGCCAAAGAGAGGTAACACTCCACCCTGCTCTATCAGTTATGATTCTCCTGCACCAACTCTATCTTCATCTCTATCACAAAAAATTATAAATAAGGCTGTCACTATAGATGATGTTGCTTCTTGGTCTAGCACTAAAAGTTTTACATCATTTGCAAACAAGATAGGCTTTTTCTTTGATAAAAATGATGATGCTCAGTATATGTTAAATAACATAGAAGCATTCATGGGTTGGTCTAAGAAAGGCTGCTAATAGATTTCTATTCTTTCTGTTTTTTTTCACGTTCTTCTTTTCCCTACTCATGAAAATCTCTTCTTGGAATATCTGTGGAGCAGCAAACATATAAAGAAGAAAAAAATTACGATCCCATATTTATAAAAACAAAATAGATTTAATCTCCATCCAAGAAACAAAATCCTTTCTCACCCCCTTCGCCCTCAAAACCATTGGTGGAAATAGAATCACGAACTGGATTCAGCTTCCACCCAAGGGTTTTAAAGGAGGCATCCTTGTGGGATATAATAATCAGATCCTTGTTTTGCTAAACTCCTCCATTAATTTTTTTTCCGATAACGATTGATTTTAAAAATCTTGCTGATGACTATATTTGGTCCTTCACTGGTATTTATGGGTAACCAGGATATGACAAAACTTCCTTCCTTGAGGAGTTACGTTGTCTCTTCACAAACTACCATCAGACACCCTGGGTCCTTGGTGGTGATTTTAATCTTGTTACCCAGATATCTGATAGGTTCAACACTAATCCATCTCCCTCTCCCATGATAGATGCTGACAAAAAATTTAAACAGATGATTTCCAACCATTCTCTCATCGATCTTGTTCCCACAAATGCCTTGTTTACGTGGTCTAGAAATCGGTCCTTTTCCTGACTCGATCATTTCATTTGTTCAAACCTTTGGGAAGACAAGCATCCACTCTCCTCTGTTTACATCTCCCATCGCTCAATTTCTGACCACTTTCCCCTAATCCTTGAAACTTCCTCAAACTCTTGGGGATCACGTCCATTTAGATTTGAAAACTACTGGCTCCACATCTCAAATTTTTCCAAATCTTGTCTAGATAACTGGACTCTTGCTAACTCACTATCAACAAACATAGGTCTACACATTTTAAATAACACAAAACACATCAAAAAATCATATAAAAAATGGATGTTTCAACCCCCCGACCTTAACTGATTCTCAGAAAGACCTCGAATACCAACTTCTCCATGTTGAAAAAGACCCTTCAGCTGACCCAGCCTTGATCCTCTCCAATAAAGCTGACCTTGAACACATAAATAATAGAATTGAGACTAAATGGAGACAAAGGGCCAAAATTACATGGGATAAAGAAGGTGACAAAAATACAAAATTCTTTCATAAAATCTGCAACCAAAATTTTAGAAATAATGCTATAACTCACCTTCTGATAAAAGGAAGACTCACATCTCATAAACAATCCATCATAACCCATATAAAAAACCACTTTAAAAAAATCTTCAACAATAATCACAACCCATCTGGCCTAAAAAACCTTCATTGGCATTCTATTTGTGAAAATAAAATAAAAAATCCTCATGACCTCATTAAACCTTTCACTCTTGAGGAACTACAATCTGCGATCTCTGACCTAGGTAAAAATAAATCGCCTGGTCCTGATGGCCTAAACGCAGAGTTCTACTTGGCAAACTGGAACCATTATAAACACGACTTCCTTGCCTTTCTTTCCGCCTTCCATGCTAGTTCAAACCCTCATAACATCATTAAATACATCAATAGAACCTTCATTACTTTGATAAAAAAATAGTAAACCTGAACTTATTTCACACTTTCATCCTATCAGTCTCATAAACACCTCCTACAAAATAATTGCAAAAACATTAGCAAATAGGATCAAACCTCTCATGGACGATATCATCCCTCTAAACCAATCCACCTTTCTAAAAAACCGAAGCATACAAGATGCTTTTTTAATGGTCAATGAAACCATCCATCTTTGTCATACAAAAAAACCCCCCTCTTGTTATTAAACTAGATTTTGAAAAAGCCTTTGATTTTGTCAATTGGAACTATCTTCTTCAAACTCTTAAAGGTTTTACTTTCCCTGACAAATGGTTATCTTGGATCCATGCATGTATATCTACAAATCACTTCTCCACAATCATAAATGGCATTCCTTTTGGCTATTTCCATAATACAAATGGACTTAGACAAGGGGACCCACTCTCTCCATACCTCTTCATCATTTTAACCACCATCCTCTCTCGCATGCTCCACTTGGGTAAGCAAAACGACCTCATTTTGACTCCTGATGACTGCATGGAGAACATTATTCAATTTGCGGATGATACCATTATCTTCTCCTCACCAGATTTTTCCTCTGTTCAGAATATCTTTAGGATCATATGTCTTTTCTCCTATATTTCTGGACTGAAAGTTAACATTCAAAAATCCTCCATTTTTGGGGTAAACATTCAACATTCCTCTTTGGAGAACCTAAAAGACTTTCTAAAGTGCATATCTGAAGATTTTTCGATCAAATATCTAGGTCTTCCTATCACCCCATATAACATTTCAAATGCCATTTGGAAACCTATTATCTCAAAAATAAACACAAAACTCACCTGTTGGGAAAACAACTTCCTAAATCTCTCGGGTAGGCTCACCCTGCTAAATAGTGTCATTACTCCTATAACTACCCACTTCTTAAGCTGCATTCCTCTACCCTCAAAAACAAAATCAATCCTTGATAGAATCCGGAGAAATTTCCTGTGGAATAATGTCCAAAAGAAAAATAAACAAGGGAAACACTATCATCTAGTCAATTGGAAAACTATTTCAGCTCCTTTTGATCAAGGTTGCTGGGGCATTATAAATATTGAAGCACACTCTCTCTGCCTCATCGCCAAAGTAATAGATTTTCTTATCCAAAACAAAAAGAAAATCTGGACACATCTTATCACAAAAAAATACTACCGGCACTCACCTCCTTGGCATCATATCCAGTGGAAATCTGCTTCCCCGCTCTGGAAATTCATAAATAAAAATATAAACACACTTTCTCAAATCATAAACACTCCCCCAAATTCACACAAAAATATTTCCTTCTGGTTTGACCCATGGTTTGAAAAAAACTCAGTCATAAATCTTAAAACTTCTTGGTCAATTCCAAAAAAACTTCTCAACTTAAAAATTGATAAAGCCCTTTCTCTCATTACCAGTAACAGATCAAACTCTTTAAAAAGATGTATCCTTTCCCAGGTCAGCCAATATGATTTTAGAAATCTAGCATGTACTTTGGAAAATAACATCTCAAACAACATCACCTGGAAATGGGGGAAAGAATATTCGGTCAAGCTTGCTTACAATTTTCTCAGCACCAGAGGTATCTCTCCATCATCAAAAAAGCTTTGGAAACAAAAATGGCCACAAAAATACAAAACATTCTTATGGCTTCTTCTTCACAATAAACTTCTTACAGGTGAAAATCTCTCAAGAAAGGGCTTCATCGGACCTTTCAGATGTGTCCTCTGTAAAAAAAACAATGATTCAGTCAGCCACATCTTCTTCAAATGCACTTTCTCTCAAAACATTTTTTCACACTTCATGAGAAATAGTATTCCCGATCTCCAGGAAGACATTTTCCCCATGAAAATAACCCATTTAAGAAACTACAGAAATTTCAAAAGTAATGATATCTTCATCACAATTTGCTGGAACCTATGGAAAGAAAGGAACAATAGAACTTTCAACAACGTCAAAAAACTGGCAAAAATTATCATTTCTCAAGTTGATGTCGATCTTCATTTCCTCACTAAACTGCAGGAAAACTAACAGATGAAAAAAAGGATGATTTGGAAGAAGGTGAATCCGAAGCTGCATTTCTCTACGATCTGAAAGCTATGGTGGATGACGAGGCTGGGGTCAGCTTAGTGCAGCAACTTCTGTGACTCAAACAATTTTAAAGACGGTTCAAATCAGATTATCGTTTGGATGCAAAACATTATAGGAGATTGTCTTAAGGGGTGCCTCCCCCCAGCTAGCCAAACTTAGCTTCTTTTTGCTTATGCTTCAGTTTTTTTTCTCCGTTTTCTCCATTCAGCTGCTCCCTTCAAAAACATTCTGTTGGTACTTCACATAAGCAAGTCTTCGCTTGCTTGATGTGTTTTTAATATAAACATTACCTTTCCTAAAAAAAACTAAGTTATGTGATGCATAGTTCAAGATTTGGGTTACTGCGTATGTTTATATGTTGAATCTTGCCATGACAAGTAAATTAATCTTGAATTGAGTTATGTGATGCTCAACCCATAATTTAGGTTGATGTACACGATTATCGAGGAATTTTAGATAATTTACAAGTGCTACCGACAATTTCATATATATTGAGTAAATAACTCTTGTTAGCATGTTACAATGATCATTTGTATGATTTCAGCGTATATGTGCCAAGTTGATATGATTTTTATTTATTTAAGAATTTTAGTCTCCTGCATGCATAATAATGTTAATTTCTCAGTAAATTTCATGGGAATATGAATTTGGTTTATTCAAGAACTTGAAATCTGCATGCATGCTTTATATGCTGAATCTCTTGGTATCTGCAGTACTTGAGTATATAGCTTGTCCAGTTTAGAATGATATTCGTGTTATGTTATAAGCTTTGATTAAATTGAAGAGATATCATAGAGATACTAAAGTCAAGTATAAATGAGAAAGAGATACCATATAGTAAAGGTTTTCCAAATTTAATAAAATAATAGACATAGGTGCCCTAACACCGTAGATTCCCTACAGATGTCTGCACTATAGGGAGGAAACGATCCACCCTGGAAGCGACCTATATACAGGGATCAGAATGCACCCACAGAGTGTGCGGGGAGACGAAGTCCTTGAGGAAGTCTCCTAAGAAAAAGTAGGTTACCCAACATGAACCGAAAGTCCCGGTGGTAACCCAGAGGTACCCACAGAGCGTACCAAGTTGAGGCCCACAGAGTGTCTCAGACCCTCCACCTGTGTACTCAACCTAGAGGAGAGGTCCAGTTAAAGGCCAGCTGTTTAGCCGCCTTAGTCAGATATGACGGTTCGAGTCAAGCAGACCCAGACTCAGTTTTAGGCTTAGCTTCTCAGGTTTTAAGCTAAGTCTTGTACGGTGAGATCGTAGTTTGCTACGAGTCTTCATATGTAGAGTACACTGCATATGATCAGGACATAAGCTAAAATATGTTCATATAGGTTCACAGAGTTTCTTATGAGTTAAAGAATTAAGAAAGATTTGAGTTTAGATTTGTATCAGTTGTTCGTTAAATGGAATGTTGATATCCTCTGTTATTGATTGTATCTATAGCATTGCAGCAGATGTTACTTGATGAAATGTTGATATTTCATGTTATTTAAATCTTATTGTTCTAACTCTGTTTAGTATAATATTTCTTGTAGTTTAATTTCCAAATAATAAACATGAAGTGAGTTATCTGCGATGGTTGGGTGAAATTCTATTCACTGAGCCAGTAGTTGACCAACCTACTAAAACATTTTCAGGTCAGCGTCAGCATGAGGAATTTGAAGGATCGTATCGCCCATATGCTTAGAAGGTAGTGTTTAGTTAGGTTTAGAGGTCTCTTGGTCCTTTCCCCTCAGTCCTTGGGCGTGTGGTGAGATAGAAAGAATGTTATGTAACATGTAGCTTAAATTTACAGTTATCAGTTGTGCTTCATATTTCAAATAGAACAGTGTAATATGACATATAAGTTTGGTTTTCCTCCTAATAGGGTTAATGGTAAGTTACTTCCACAGTTTTATTTCAATTCAATGTTATTCGAGTTTTATGGTTTTCTTTTAAGTTGAATTTAAGTGATCAAGTAAAGAAAAGTTAAGAGTGGTTTACCGAGGGTGACTACCCGATCTTCGGGGTCATTAGAGATGGTTCGGGGACCGGGGCATCACAGGAATCTCCTTGGCGAAGGTGTCCAGTCACTTGCAAGAGTAGGTAAGACCTTGTAGAGGTAGACGACTCTAGCTCCACCCGATAGGTATGTCCTTGATTGGTTATTGGATCTGTGACAAAGTGGACTTTTAGCATAAATATGATTTAATTAACATTTTACCCAATTTATGTTCACTCATGATCTCAAATCATTTTTCTTATCTTCATAATCATTGTTGATACTCAAATTTGAAATTTGGTGATCAATGTGAATTTTATACACTTTGAGACCCCACATATTTTATTTATTTGTTACTTTATCCAATGAAGTAAATTGATCCATCAAACTTCATCTTTTTGTTCTCAAACTCTTTCTAAATATTCTCCACATTTTTTTGAAGCTATGGTCCAAATGTCATATCAATTGGAGCTTCCTACTATTTAGTAATGATTTCTTGAAGTTAATGTGTTGAAAATCTTTCTATTTGCCTTTTATTTGGGCCTTCTCCAAGTCAGTGATCCATGGCTCATTTTGGGGGTGAACCGCAACCCTTGGATCAGCCCCACACGGATCAGGGCCCAATTTTACGGCCACTGACTTATCTCCAACCTCCCACTGATTGCGGGGAGGAGTAATGACACCCAAGAATGAGATCTCCCGCCTACGACCACGAACAAAATTATGAGCGAGCCAAAATGCTCCTCTCACGATTTTGAACAGATCCAACCCTGGTTTGACCATCATTATTTGCCCCCTTCAGCCGCCAAAATGCCTCCTTTGTTTACTCCTCCCACTCTGGAGGCCATGACCATTTGCAAGCTTCGACTTTGTCCTAAAACCCTAGCCCCAACACTATATAAAGGGGCCCTCATGCTCGCAATCTTCACAGCAAGCTACAAGACCCTCCCATGCTCACTCCTTCAATCTCGAGCTCCTTCAAAACATCCCCGACCTCCTGCTGCTTCAAGCAGCGCCGCCGCCAAGCCCCAATTGGGCGTCCTTCCTAGCCACCCCCTATCCTCTTTCTCTGGATCCCATCCAGTTCGTGGGGCCGAGGCAAGCTCGGTCGGCCTACTCGCCACCTTCCTCGCCTTCTCCTTCCCCAGTTCCCCTCCATGCCGACAAGCCATCTCTTCCACATCTGCATTGCTCACACGCAAAGGTTGGAACAGGAGAAAGAAAGGTCGTGAACCGACCGGTCCAGAAGAGAGAACCCACCCGGTCCAGGGCTCAGTGAACCATCAATCAAAACGGGCAAAATCAAAGAATTGAACATGACCTTTGAGATAGAAAGTCACGGATCTATGTGGCTCAATCTCAGACGTTCCTTGTGCATCCAACAGTCATCCCATTTTCTCGAATTAAGGTATCTTTGCTCATCTCTGACAAACAATAAATTAAATGCTCAAATCTTACAAAAATGATAACGTTTGATTCCTAGCTCCAAAAATTATGAAAAAATAGTCAATTTTGATCAAAAAAATCCAACAGATTGTTTAAAAATACTTTTGAAATCTGATTCCAAATGATGTTCACTGATATACCTATATTTGATCTCTTGCTTATTTAGTTTATCTAATGGATCAATAATGATGTTTAATCTTTGAGGCCCCTAGAATTTGACTATAATGATCATCTTGAAACCAAACTTGACTAAATATGAGTTTATATTTGATCTTGTAACTCATCTACTCTTGAAAATGAATCAATATGATCTAGATCTATATTTGTTGACTTGATATGATCTTGACTCCCAATTATATTAAGTACCATGATGATAATCTAGAACTTGATGATGACTTGGATAATGATAATAAATTAGGGTTAAAACATATGATCCTAGAAACCCTAGGTAAGTAATTCACACTCGAATATGTTGTATACTTGAAATAATGTTGGACATATTGAAATATTGATTATAAGTGAATGACCCAACCCTAAGGTTGGCATAGGAAAAGTGTAACCCTAATCTCGAACATTGGAACATGATTTCCAAAAATCACGAGCTTGACCCTTGAAACAATCTTGATGATTTAGGATCTAACTCGAAGGGTTGACCTATTGACTCGGATATTGATCTATACTGAAAATCCTCAGTGAAAGGTACACTATTATATAACTCCTCCTTGATTGTATTGAAGATACTTTTATGTATCTCTTGATTGTATACTTGGCTACTTACTTGGATGAGCTACTGTTCCCTATGATTAGTCTTCTATTTTTCTATACTATATTTTGAAAAACATGAAAACATAAATTGCATGCCCATTATGACTGCCCGTATATTGATAATGATGATGATATTGCTAATATTGAGTGCAACAACCCCCTCATTTGGAGCTGGGACTTGTACATTGGCCTCCTATGTTCCTATGGTGAGAAGGAGCCTAGTGACCTTCCCCATCACGTTGGGGTAATAGAGTCACACAAAATATATAAGCATGCTTAGTTGATTACAGCATAATGCGAACTCATAATAAAAATTGAATCGTTGAATAACAAACATTTTGTCGAATGATATTGGTTTTAGAAATCCTTTGTTATTCTTTTAGAATATAAGTCCTGCCAAGTATACTCTTTTGTGATAAATCATTTTACTTGATTTTGATAGCGTACCGTGCAATTGCATGATTGTGTCTTGATTTTCTTGATTTTAGGCAATACAAATGAAATATTGAATAAGATTGCTTCCACACTCATACACTCTGATGACAAAGATAAATCAGATATATCTCCATATTAGGTTAGTTTGTTCTTTAATTATCTAGTTTTTGAGTTATTTATTTCTTATTGTATATGCCAGTGTGATTGATCCTATTGGGCCACTCAGGGACGTGCGCTTCAATCCTTTTTCTACTGTCTAGGCAGTGGGATTGGGATTGGGATTGGGGTAAGAACAGTTCTGTGACAGTTGGTATCAGAGCTTACACACTCCCATATACTTTAAGTAAATAATTTCTCAGGTCTCTCACACCCAAGAAACCCTAAAGTACATAATGGTGAAAATTGAGGTGTCTAGGCTCGGGGTCCTGGCATAATTTCTCCTATCCGTCTTCACAGTGGCTGAGATCCCCGCTCTACCTAGCCTCAATTGATCCAGAACTGGACCAAAAGGTTCTCTTGTGAAACCCTAGAGAGTCTTCTACCATATCATCTCTTCTTTAAGAACTATCCTAAGCCACCCATGCAGATGAAGATTAGGTAGTCTTCTTATCTCCTCATGCGGTCCTTTCTTGTGAGCTTTTACCGCATGATGTCTCGATTATGGGTAGCTTACGCATGGGAAAAACAAGAATATCGCTAAATCTTGAAAATTGATACCATGATCTGACCTTAATTTGAAAACTCAATTTTGATCAATGAAAACTTTGAAATCAAATACTCATGCTTGAACCTTTATGAAAACTCGATTTAACCAAAACCTAACTACATGTTTTCTATGTTTGAGGCAAATTGTTATCTGGTGAAATAAGGACTTATACCTTATACCTCATTTTTGATGAGGTCTCTAGTTGACTACTGTCCATGTTACCCTATTATTGATTAAACCTCAAATATAGTTAAGCAAACTCGTATCCTATTTTATACATATCTTGACCATGCTATCAGGTGACTAAGCCTAAGACTCACAAAATAATGATGTAAGACCTATGATGAAAAAAGCAGTTTTCCTATTGACCATGGATGCCTTTTGCAATCTTAATTTTGATATGATGATGATGGGCCTAGATTTTGCACTATTATGCTCTAATTCCTCGAATGCAAAATTCAAATCCTCGATTTCCAAATTATATCACTACTTAGATCATGAAAGGAAATGAAAGCAAATATTAACTTGCCTTTGTAAAATCTTGACATTATTGCCCTATTATGATCTTGAATTTTGATCTTGTTACCTTATGGAATATGATTTAATCATGGATACTCTCCCTATTTGAATAATCTCAGTGGATAATGACTAATGTTAGTAATGTGCTAGATTAGGGTGGTAGTTGACTCATGAATCCCCTAACCTAGGTCACATCTCTATTTTGACTACCTCGAAATTTTCATCTTGTTGATTATTTAGAGTTTGGAAAGGTATCCCCTTTCACTCGATTTGGATTACCTAAGATTAATAGGCTAAATCCAGGTTGATATTGATACTCAGTTTTGATTCTTGAAATACGACAATGTTGACTACAACTTGTGGTTGACTTCCTAGATAGACCTAGACCTAGATCATTCATCAACCTTCAATACCTTGATAATAAAATCTTGATATAATATTGCTTGAATATTGTTGCTCGAAATTGAATATAGATGAGTGATCTCCACTAAGGTCTAAATAGGAATCTAAACCCTAGCTTCAAAATTTTGGAGCTATGACTTTTGATGCCAAAAATCTCGACTCTTAATATTGATTAATGGACTTGTGAGTCATGATTATCAATCTCAATAATGATACAAATCCTATGATCACACTATTTGGACCCTGAGATATATGACTAATGACTTCAAAATCCCAAATTTTGAAAATTTTAAAATGATGACTATTTTGACTTCTCAATTTATGACTTAGGGTTTAGCTCTCATTAGGACTAGGGTGGGACCTCCCAGTGATTTTGAGCCTGAAAATAATGATATTGAAAGTATGTTGTGGTCTTGAAATGTTGAAATCTAAAATCTGAGATCATGGATGTATAACCCCACCTAGGCCAATGTAGAGTCTAAGACCCTGAGATATTGGGATTGAAAGTCACCTTGTATACTTGAACTCTATTTGTTTGACCTAAAATATGATTTCTCCAAATTTTTGATAAATAGGATGCATTCCATATTTGTGACTCATATAATGACTTTGGACAATATATGTGATGATCTTGATACTCAATTGATTGATGATGAAATGGTGTTAATACCAAGTTGATTATGATATGGAACATGGAATCCCAATTATGATTATTGGATTACTTGAAATTTGGGGACATGATTTTGATTCTATACTTGAGGATACCCCACTATTTGAGGAAATGACTTAGGTTAAATAATCCCAATTTTTGAGGATGTTTTTGAATTTTGGGGACAAAATTCCTTTTTAAGGAGGGAAGGATGTAACAAAGTGGACTTTTAGCATAAATATGATTTAATTACCATTTTACCCAATTTATGTTCACTCATGATATCAAATCATTGTTCTTATCTTCATAATCATTGTTAATACTCAAATTTGAAATTTGGTGATCAATGTGAATTTTATACACTTTGAGACCCACATATTTTATTTATTTGTTACTTTATCCAATGAAGTAAATTGATCCATCAAACTTCATATTTTTGTTCTCAAACTCTTTCTAAATATTCTCCACATTTTTGTGAAGCTATGGTCCAAATTTCATATCAATTGGAGCTTCCTACTTGAAGTTAATGTGTTGAAAACCCTTCTTTTTGCCTTTTCTTTGGGCCTTCTCCAAGTCAGCGATCCAGGGCTCACTTTGGGGGTGAACCCCGGCCCTTGGATCAGCCCCACATAGATCAGGGCCCGATCTTATGACCACTGACTTGTCTTCATCCTCCCGATGATTGCGGGGAGGGGTAATGACGCCTGAGAATGAGATCTCCCGCCTACGACCACGAAACAAAATTATGAGCGAGCCAAAATGCTCCTCTCACAATTTCAAAAAGGTCCAACCTGGTTTGACCATCAATATTTGCCCCCTTCAGCCGCCAAAATGCCTCCTTTGTTTACTCCTCCCACTCTGGCGGCCATTACCATTTGCAAGCTTCCACTTTGTCCTAAAACCCTAGCCCCAACACTATATAAAGGGGCCCTCGTGCTCGCAATCTTCAAAGCAAGCTACGAGACCCTCCCTTTCTCACTCCCTCAATCTCAAGCTCCACTAAAACATTCCCGACCTCCTGCTACTTCAAGCAGCACCACCGCCAAGCCCCAATTGGGCATCCTTCTTAGACACCCCCTATCCTCTTTCTCTGGCTCCCATCCAGTTCGCGGGGCCGAGGCAAGCTCGGCCAGCCTACTTGCCACCTTCCTCACCTTCTCCTGCTCCAGTTCCCCTTCATGCCGAAAAGCAATATCCGTCGCGTCTGCGTTGCTCACACACAAAGGTTGGAACGGGAGAAAGAAAGGTAGTGAACCGGCCAGTCCGGAAGAGAGAGCCCACCCGGTCCAGGGCTCAGTGAACCAATGATTGAACCGAGAAAAATCAAAGAATTGAACAGGACCTTTGAGATAGAAAGTCACAAATATATGTGGCTAAATCTTAGATGTTCCTTGTGCATCCAAAGGTCATCCTATTTTCTCGAATTAAGGTATCTTTGCTCATCTCTGACAAATAATAAATTAAATGCTCAAATCTTGCAAAAATGATAACGTTTGATTCCTAGCTCCAAAAATTATGAACAAATAGTCAATTTTGATCAGAAAAATCCAAAGGATCGTTTAAACATACTTTTGAAATCTGATTCCAAACGATGTTCACTGATATACCTATATTGTATCTCTTGCTTATTTAGTTTATTTAATGGATCAATAATGATGTTCAATCTTTGAAACCCTAGAATTTGACTATAATGATCATCTTGAAACCAAACTTGACTAAATATGAGCTTATATTTGATCTAGTAACTCATATACTCTTGAAAACGAATCAATATGATCTAGATCTATATTTGTTGACTTGATCTGATCTTGACTTCCAATTATATTAAGTACCATGATGATAATCTAGAACTTGATGATGACTCGGATAATGATCATAAATTGGGGTTAACACATATGATCCTAGAAACCCTAGGTAAGTCATTCACACTCAAATATGTTGTATACTTGAAATAATGTTGGACATATTGAAATATTGATTATAAGTGAATGACCCAAACCTAAGGTTGACATAGGAAAAGTGTAACCCTAATCTCGAACATTGAAACATGATTTCAAAAAATCACGATCTTGACCCTTGAAACAATCTTGATGATTTAGGATCTAACTCAAAGGGTTGACCCATTGACTCGGATATTAATCTATACTCGAAATCCTCGGTGAAAGGTACACTATTATATAACTCCTCCTTGATTGTATTAAAGATACTTTTATGTATCTCTTGACTATATACTTGGATACTTACTTGGATGAGCTACTGTTCCATATAATTAATCTTTTGTTTCTCTATACTATAATTTGAAAAACATGAAAACATAAATTGCATGCCCATTATGACTGCCCGTATATTGATAATGATGATGATATTGATAATATTGAGTGCAACAACCCCCTCATTTGGAGCTGGGACTTGTACATTGGCCTCCTATGTTCCTATGGTGAGAAGGAGCTTAGTGACCTTCCCCATCGCGTTGGGGTAATAGAGTCACATAAAATATATAAGCATGCTTAGTTGATTATAGCATAATGGGAACTCGTAATAAAAATTGAATCGTTGAATAACAAACATTTTGCCGAATGATATTGGTTTTGGAAATCCTTTATTATTCTTTTGGAATATAAGTCCTACCAAGTATACTCTTTTGTTATAAACCATTTTACTTGATTTTGATAGCGTACCGTGCAATTGCATGATTGTGTCTTGATTTTCTTGATTTTAGGCAATACAAATGAAATACTGAATAAGATTGCTTCCACACTCATACACTCCGATGACAAAGATAAATCATATATATCTCCATATTGGGTTCGTTTGTTCTTTAATTATCCAATTTTTGAGTTATTTATTTCTTATTGTATATGCCAGTGTGATTGATCCTATTGGGCCACTCAGGGACCGACACTTCAATCCTTTTTCTACTATCTAGGCAGTGGGATTGGGATTGGGGTACGAACAGTTCCGTGACAGGATCCCTTATCCTCAAAGGAAAGGCTGGGTATCTTTGACCTAAAAAGGAAGGTCATCTCATATGTCTTATAATGGAATTTAAGTATGCATTGGTTGCAAAATCCTAGAGTTTGACCTCTCTAGATAGTGGAGTGACTTTCTCCTAGTTTCATTGGAACCACTCTACATAGATTATTCTTGTGTTTGTTCAATCTCTCTCATCCTTGCTATGTATCATTAGTTGCACTACAAATTCAATATTTGCAACCTCCTATCTTGTAGTAACTTGAAGGTTTAATGAATTTTGTACAAGTGTTTTTAGCTCTATTCACCACCCAACAAGTGGTATCACATACATGGTCTTCTCTGATAAGATCTCCTACGAGATGAGAAGATGGGCGACAACTTACTTGGGTCTCTAAACTGGGAAGGTGGTTTCTCCATGAGATCCCCAATCTTTGACAACACAAACTTCCTCTATTAGAAGAGACGAATGCATTTCTACCTTCAAGGGATGAGCTATGACATATAGAAAGTCATAATCATTCCCTACAAGGAGTCGGCGAGATTTGTAGCTACTTAAGATGAAGCTACACTCAAGAAGGAACAACCCAATGCAAAGGCAATAAGCATCATCTATGTTGCCCTCACTCCCTCCAAGTTCAACCAGATCTCCTCTTGGGACACAACCCATGAAATATGGAACAAGTTGTGCATCACCAATGAAGTTACATAGCAAGTTAAGGAGTCCAAGATCTACATGCTCAAGGGTCTCCTTCAAAATTTCAAGATGGGCAAGAAGGAGAAAGTGGTCGAGATGCACACAAGGCTCAAAACCATCATCAATGACTTGCTTCTTTGGGTCACACCATGGATAGAGGGACCATCAACTCCAAGATTCTAAAGTCTCTCTCTAAGAGATGGGAATCAAAGGTGACTTCCATTTAAGAACTTAGAAGCCTTGGTGACATTGCCACCGAAGAGATCATTGGCAACCTTCAAGCTCATGAACCAAGACTTGATAAGCAAGAGGAAGATGAGAAGCAAGAAGAGAGGGAACCAAATGAGACCAAAGATAGTGCATTCAATGCTTAAGTGGAGGCTCTTGTTCTCCAAAAGCAACTTGCTTGTCGGTCTTCTCCTCCTTCCTTAAGTGAATATGAAGCCCCTAGTGACCACGAAGAAAACTACTCCAAGGGAAAGCACTCCAAGGGAAAGCCATCCTTCTCCTCTACTCCAAGGTGCTATGAATGTGGGCAAAAGGGGCACTACAAGAATGCATGCCTCAAGGCTAAGAAGTCCTACCATAAAAGCAACTCCAAGAAAAGGGAGGACTACAAGAAAGATGGCAAGTACAAGAAGAAGGACATGAAGGAAAGAAGAAGTAAGGATGCAACCCATGCCACATGGGAAGAGTCTTCTTCAAGTGATCCCAAATCCAGTGAAGGAGAATGCCATCTTGCTCTCATGACCTATACTAGTCAAGACATTGGTGAGGTAAGTGTGGTAAGTGAGGTAAGTAAGGTACGTCTACATTAGTTATCTAAGGAAACTCTCAATGATATACTTAATGCTACCCACTCTTCTTATTTTGAATGAAAATCTCAGAAGAAGATGTTAGGGAAGATCATAGATGATTTGTATGCTAAGATTGATATTCTTGATCGAAATGAGAAATTGTATGTTGACAGTATTGATTCCTTGCAAGGCCAATTTCTTAATATTGAGCTCCAATACAATGGAGTTGAAGTAGATAATGGTATCTACCTTAAGAACATCAACAATATTAAGGAAGACAACGAAACCCACCTTGATGAGGTTGTCTTGCTTAAAACTAAAAATGATGATCTTAGATATGCTATTAAAGACGAGAATATGATTTATCTTGATGGGCTAATCTGGCTTAGAACTGAAAATGCTAGATTGCTTGATCAAATTAATGATCTTTCTTCTAGACCTCTATTGCCTAGCAGTGAGGTAGCTAGCATTACTCTAGAGAGAGATTCCTATCACATTGAAGCCCTATGTTTGGACACTGAATTACTTCATGCACAAGAAGATCTTGCTAGTTTATCTTCTACGGTCATTACTCTTAGTGATGATAATCACAACCTTAGAGCTTCCTTGACGAAATTCCTCAAAGGGAAAAACCCTTCAATTAAGTACTAGATCACTCTACCAAACATAGTGGTAAAAGTGGTCTGGGATATGAGGGAGCTCCAAAGAGCAAGAGCAAGGGACCTCTATCTTCCGTGGAGAGTCATCTGGATCTAAGAACCCTATTGTTTATGTGCATTGTAAGAGTGATGCCCATTACTCTACTTATTGTCATAATAATGAGAAGGGGACCAACTCAAAGATGAATTAGGTCCCCAAGCAAACATCAGATCTCAAGGTTTGAATTAGACACCGACATTTTCCTTTCTTATAGGTAAAAGGAAAATGGATTGTTGATAGTGGTTGCTCAAAGCACATGACAGGTGAAATCAGGTACATCAACCAATTCAGAGAGAAGAAAGGAGGATCAATGACATTTGGTGACAACAACAAAGGTAAATTTATAGGTGAGGCTGATGCAAGTGATTCACTATGCACTAAGAATATTGTACGAACCAAAATTTAGAATCTTATCATATTCCATGTTTATAAATCTAGTAAGATTTGGTTTCTCATATTTGACCAAACAAGGATAAAAATTAAAACACATTTACATAATGACTTAATAATGTGCCAACATGTAACAAAATCATGAAATATGTTACACATATTTCCTTACTAACATAATGGCTAAATAAAATGAATAATATGATTTGGAGTAACAATTGGTAATTCTATGTCCATAAATATTAATAATATTCTATTATTTAAATAAATATGAAATTGAGATATGAAATATATAAAATAAGTAAAATGTAGAATTTCATGCAAGACAATAATATAAAGTTCTTTTGAAAATGTATTGAATATAATCAAACTAGATTGAGTGGATATTTATAATAAAGGTATAATGTTTTGATAAACATAATGGTAATAAGAAAAATATTCTAATGGTGCCATAACTAATAAAAGGGTATTTTAAAAGTAAAATATAATGGTAAAAATGTGTTGCTTGGGTCCCAGTTGCCTTGGTGCCAAGTTTCACATTGTTTGCATAATAATATCTATTTTAATTCTAATTGTAAAAGAAAATAAGAATAGGAGCCAAAAGTGTTAAATAAATTACTAAATAACTTAAATAGTAGAAATAAATCCCAATTTCGAAATCTACATACCAAAATCAATTTAGGTGTGAATTTCTAGAATATTTGGACAATGTTATCTATCCTAGTGTAGTTTAGGAGAGAAAATGAATATTAAAGCCCAAAATATTAAATAAATACTAAACAACCACAAGAGGAAGAATTAGTTGTAAAATCATTTTCCTCTAGTTCAAATTTGCTTGTAGGCTAAGTTTCACATCTTTTAGTAGTTTCTAGATGCCTCAAATTTCTTAAGAAAAGAAAATGAAAGATAAGACCAAAAATATTAAATTTATTATTAAAAAAAAACATCTAATATATTAAATGAATAATGTAAACCGACTTGTATGGATTGTAATAAATAAAATTGTGGTGTAACATAATGGGAAACAATATTGGACACACGTGAAAATATTATCATAAAAGAAATAAAATATGAAATTTATTTTAGAACCACACTAATTAATACATATATAAAGAATAGCATCACACTCGTATGTACTAAATATTTAGATGTAAGATTTCAGTAGTAAAAGCAGTAAGAGAATATAAATTTCCCCTCTTATATTATCTCTAGAGGATGTTACTAATATTATGGAAACAATTAACATGAACTAAGTTACTATTGTTAAAAAAATAGAAATAAACATAATTGAGGATAATTGAAAAGAGATTGAGGAATTTAAGTAAATGTAAGATGTTATTTACTTCTCTCATGAGTGGACATTTTTTTGAAAGGATCATAAATACCCAATATAGTAATTAAAATGTTCAAGTATATGCAATAATCCACTATACAATTTTTAAACAATAAAGTAATGTCAAATTTATTTTTCACGTATTAATTGGTCCAATTTCCAAATTCCTTTTTAGTTATATAATAACAATACCCATAAACAAATTATAAAAAGTAATTAATGAGATAATGCTAAAAGGATTCAAATAAAGTAAATGGCATATTGAACATTCTAAAAATGAAAAATAATGTACAATTCGAATTCTACATGTCTTAATTAGCATATGTGTCAAAATTTACTTTATTTTAATTTTTCTTGGACTCTCAAATAAATTTTGAAAGAGAATACACAATTGGAAAAGTTAATTGTTAATTGTTTAATTTAATACATTCTTTTTTATGTGGTTTTTAATTTTTTTTACCTATCATTTCTTAACAAATTCTTGACTTTTATCCATTATAATATATGTTGTATATTTTCCTTAGTAAACAAAATGGTAGGTTTCTTTCTATCCAAGCCAAATAGTCCTATATATAGACCCATCCCCATAACCTTCACACACATGGCAATCACTTGATCAACAGGCCATCCTAGTCTTCTCCCTTATCGTCCTATTTAAGTCCCTTGTATGAGCCGTCAAAGATTTGTAATCTGATGATGATCCCTCCTCAACCATTGATGTATTAGACTTAAGAACCTTGACTTGCATTAAAGGTTTGAACCTTGTCTATAGTATCCCAGGTGGTAAGAGCTCAGTAAGTTCCAATGAAGGACTCGGGTTCGAACCTCACCGAAGGCACATTGCGAATGGAAATCTACGCTGATTAGGCGCGGGGGGGGGGGGTGTGACCGGACCACACCCTCTCATGCCTCGAGAGTTTACCATGTCATCTTATCTCGGGGTGGGTTCTCTCAGTCATAAAAAACATCTTTTAGGTATGCACATCTTTTCTATTATTTAGGCACTACTACTATGACCAAATATTATTTCCCATATGAGGCATGAGTATATATTCTCTTTTTCATCATTATGAAATTCTTATTTCTTGGATAATACTTATGGATCCTCTAACCCCACCTGATTTATTTTAGATGTTCTCATCCTATTATTCCACATAGACTAAAGTATACTTTCCTTTCCCTGTTCACGTGCATGCTTAGACTATCCTTATTTCTTGTAGTGGTACATATGTACAACCATATTTACAGGGGCATGCTTTTCCTCCCAGGGTGTATTTTCCACCCATTATTTACAAAGACGTACTTTTTTGCCTGGAGTGTGCTATCTCCGCCCATTGTTTTTAGGTTGAGATCCAATGGTGTCTTAACCTTGCTTGAAATAATTTTAGTCTTTGTTTATTACATGCACAATTTATGTTTTGATATTGTTAATGAAAATATTTAAAAGGCAAGAATCCCTACTTGATATTCTTTAGTTAGACATGCATCATCTCTTGACCTGATATTTCTTTTGAAACTTATTTCTTTTGACCATCTCTTAATTTGATGCTCTTCTTTTGAATACTCTAGAGTAATGTCTAGTTGTTTTTACTGCACATACTCAGTTTTAGTTGATGTCATTTTCTTTTATTTTCCTTTTCCTGGGTGTTTTTTTTTCAACCCACCTAGAGTTAGCATAGCCCGAGATTTGGGGGGAAGAGGACTTACATTAGGACGAAGTGCTAGGATGAGTTCCGAGATGGGAAGATTGTTCACCACAATATGATCTTGATAATTAGATTCGTAATTTAGACTTTTCCTATAAGGCCTAATGTTAAGTTGAACAATGAATTTATGTAATATTTGGATTTTAATTTCTATTGTAACAAACTATGTTTCTATACTCATCCGTTTGAGAAAAAATATTACACCCCTTTTATTTGGTCATATTTGAGTTCATGGGGTTATATGCAAATTATTTTTTTGAATTAAGTAAGGAGTGGTGTCCTACTGGGTTCCACTCTTTACAAGATGGTATCACAACATAATTGTGCTCAACAATTTAACTATTTCAAAAATACATCCTTGGAACCCTTTCCCTTATACATTATGTCTATATTTGAGAAAGACCAACCTATTAGGATAATTGATACTTTGATATGGAAAAGATCTATTGAAACATAGTTGTCATACCTTATGCTGCCCATATAGGGATACTAGTTGGATTTTAGAATCTCCTTCTCTATTAAGAGTCTTAAAGCCTTAATCTTTAAGAAATAGAAAACTAGTTAAAGATGCTGGACTAAAAACACATTGCCTAACTTTTGGGCAATTATTCAAACTAAAATGTTTGCAATAACTACATCCAAACTGGGGTAATTAAATAGACCTTTTAAGTGAACCACCTTGGGTATACATATCATACACCCTTTATAAAACATTGCACAAATCGATATAATAAAACTATATTCACGACATAGAAATATCATACAGACTCTTAATTTAGGTTGTTTGGATTTTGGGGACAAAATACTCTTTAAGGGGTGGAGTGTTGTGACGAACCAAAACTTAGAATCTTACCCTATTACATGTTTAAAAATCTAGTAAGATTTTGTTTCTTAGATTTGACCAAAAAATGAAAAAAATAAAAATACATTTACATAGTGACTTAATAATATGTCAACATGTAATAAAATCATGAAATTTGTTACATGTATTTCCTTTACTAACATAACAGCTAAATGAAAATGAATAATATGCTTTGGAATAGCAATTGGTAATTCCATGTCCATAAATATTAATAATATTCTATTATTTAAATAAATATGAAATTAATGAATTAAATATATAAAATAAGTAAAATGTGGAATTTTGTGCAAAATAATATATAACTCTTTTAAAAATGTAATGAATATAATAAGACTCAATTGAGTGGATATTTATAATCAAGGTAGAATGTTTTGATAAACATAATGGTAATAAGAAAACATTCTAATGGTTCCATAACTCATAAAAGGGAATTTCAAAAGTAAAATATAATGGTAAAAACGTGTTCCTTGGGTCCCAATTGCTTGGGTGTCAGTTTCACATTGTTTGCATAATGATAACTATTTAAATTCTAATTGTAAAAAAAATAAGAATATGAGCCAAAATCATTAAATATATTAGTAAACAACTTCAATAGTAGAAATAAATCCCAATTTTTAAATCTACATACCAAAATCAATTTATGTGTAAATTTCTAGAATATTTGGACAATCTTATATATCATAGTGTAGTTTAGGAGAGAGTGTGACGACTATGACACCTCACGCCACACAAAGAGAGATCACTCAAAACCAAATGTGGAATTCTTACTAGAGAACCAGATTACCAGAAAACACAGGATATTAAAATCATTTGCACATAAGAACAAAAGCTGGAACTTCACATATCAGTCCACAAAAGCCACCTTTGTGCGTGTGTATATATATATATATATATATTTATAACATGCCAAAAGATTACTACATAGCACTATTTATTGGCTCATTGGACGCAACCTGTCCATATGATAACTTGTTCACACATATATACATGTCATATCTGTACAACAACGACATAAATCCAAAACGTCACCTCAATATACAACACCTACAAAACTCCCCCCAAGGACCTAAAAGTACACAGACATACATAAGAATCTACTACAAAACACAAGCATCTTATCCAACCTTTGCTCATCTACTTCTCCTCTTGCTGCTCCACCTCAACAACACGATCTCTACCTTTATGTGCTCAGCCTCAACAATACGATCTCTACCTCTACGTGCTCCACCTTAACAGGTTGAGAAGATTCAGCTAAACATGTATCCAACAAATAAAGTATATTAAACAAACTAGGTAGTTATCAATGAGTAGAAGCACAATTAATACTTTAAGAAGGTACATGAAGAACATGTATACCAGTTGATTTCTCTTACCACATTATAATTCAAGAAATCACTACAAAGATAAGGTAAAGGGGGTCATTAAATTTTATTTGTAATTTGACCCTAAGTAAACATGCTACACGGACGTATTATGTCTTTTATCATTGTCCCGAGGATTTGAGTCATACCACTCAAATCTAGTCGACCATTGTGAAGTCAAAATTAGAGCCATACAAGATCAATAGAAGAGTCGAAATCCCTGACCTTTCCAACACCTTTTGGTTCAGTACTAGAGAAACATCGTAGAGACATATCAGTCAACTACAAACACCGACATATAGTCAGCTGAAGGATTAGATCACGCATGGCCATCCATATAAAAACACCTAGCCCGCCTTGGTACAGGTCGTGACACTAGAAGAATAGGCTCACACATGGCTGTTCTAAAAAGAGAGGCATAAAAATCAGTTAAACTGTTGCCTATCACATATCACAAGGATAACATCTCATGTGTGGCCGTCTCACACAACCTGTAATTGTGGACGCAAGGAGATACTTGACTTTCACCCCCGCATATTCAAAAATATACACTTTGAGTTTCTTGTAGGAATGACTCATTTCACCATCCGGCAATAAAATTGACACTAGAATGGATCTATGGCACACGGCACCTACATGATTAAGGTTTCACTTCATTAGTTAGGCCAAATGTGTGTCTTTTAGCATCAATCAAGCTACAACGTACAAACATAAAACAAATTATACAATACTAAGGGAATAGTAAAACTCCAAAAGATATAAAACGTATAAGGTGTGATCTTATCACAACATCATAACATGATACTTGTAGTACTACCATTCACAAGGATATCACCAAAGCAACACAACCATACAAGGCTACCACCAAAGTCAGACCACTATGGGATATCAATCCCTCAATCACATCACTAGAGGATATCACCTCACAATAGGCATTAAGCCTTCACCAGGTCACATGACCCATCACATCAATAGGATCTCATTATGTCTCATCAAGGCTTATAGCCATCACCATGTGTCATATGACCACCACCATAGATACACAAGCTATGACATTCATTCAACCTACAAGGTTAGAATCATGCAAGTAGGAGAAATATATATAATCACATGCCATCCAATGAATTCAAAAAGCATAGAATACCCTAGGATTAGGGTTAGGGTTTCAAACACATAGCTGATTTAGGGTTTCAAACACATAGCTGATTTAGGGTTTCGTAGCATTATTAAATAACCAAACCCTAGTTATGTCATCTCCCACTTTCTTGGAGCATATTAGGATTGGAACATCATCATTAACTTGGTTAGTCAACTATCCAAACTGCAATAGGTATCATTCCACATTTACATGTACATATGCATCCACCTTTACAAAATTCCACATCTGTATGACCATGTACTCAAATGAGTGTATCAACCACCCATCAAACATGTGTCTCGACCACAAGCCAACCAAGTGTCTTGACCATCACAAAAGCAAGTGTTTCATCCATGACACCAAAGCATATGTCTTCACCCTTAAGTGTTATGACCCTCAACTCATTAGGTTTAGGGTTGTGATCATGACACAAGGTCATGTATTTCAACAAAAACAAAACAAAATATCTCGACCATCACCCCATTGTCAAAGTGTGTCGACTAAGACAAAAACAAAGGGGTAGTGACCACCGGGGTCAAACTACCATAAGGACAAATAACCGTCCTCAAACCAAGATAAACCATAATCAAAATAGAAGTATACCACAACCAAGATAGAATATTAACATCAAGGAAAAACATCATCATCAAGATGGGAAACTCCAAATTAAGATGAACTTCAAGACCTTGAATCCAAACTTCAACAAGAACCTCCAAGAAGCCAACTAGGTGGAAGAAGAGCAAGCTTCAATGTCAAGAAAACCAACTTAAAACCTTAAGAAAACACAAAGGCCGATCCAAAACATGGTTATAAAACCAAGAATCACGATGCATGTGATAAAATCACCTCAACCATCTCATATCAAAATCCGGTACAAGAAACATAGGGTTTAATAAAGAGAGAAATCTACATGAGAATACTACAAAGTATTAAACCTTAGATCATGATAACCTCATATAGCACATTAGCATCAAGTTTAGAGATCAAAATAGTATCATGCAAGCACAAATAAGGTGCAAGTAATAGAAGAAGGTAGAGAGTTATATAACCAACCTTATAAAGAGATTCAAGCTCCAAGATCGAAGGATACAAAGAAGAAGATGAAACTCCAACCAAGGTCAACATTTCAGCTACAAGATCACCTCAAAAGAAAAGAACATCATGGTCAAAATAAAGCTCAAGAAAGAGGGTGAAAAACCCTAGGTCGTACCAAGAAGAAAGAAGGAAGAAGAGATCTCCTTCTCACTTGGGTACCACCATGTCAAAGCATAATATATGACCTTTGCGAGGAGAAGATCTTCAAGGTAGCCACCATGTTAAAACATGGTCTAATGGTCAAGAAGAAGAAGAAAGAAGGTAGAGTTCCAAAGGAAAAACGTAATCAACAAGGTAGAACCACCTACCAAGAAGAGAAACCACCAAGAATCACCACAAGGAAGGTGATCAAGCTCCAAAGCACCACATTCAAGGTGGATCGACCTCCAAAGCACCCAAGATCAGTCCTTCTTGCTCCTCAAAGCTCCAAGGACAAACACAAGAGAGGGGATAAGAAGGAGGGCCGAAAAGATCACTTAGATGAAGGAGAAAGGGGTTATATACTCAAAGGAGGAGGGAAGTAAAGTAGGGGTGAGGTGTCAACATAAGAGAGCACCAAAGGGACACTTGTCCACCAAGAAAACAGCCATGCAACCACTAAACACATGCATGCAACCTATGGTGATAAAACCTAGATGGGGTATCGACCACTCAGGTCACCACACTAGTACATAACCAGCCTTTAGTGTCGGTTATTTAAGGCCTTTAGTGTCGGTTTTAATGCAACACCTATGTGGGCGCCGCTAAAAGGCCAACCGTTAGGCCTCGGTTCTCAAACTGACACCACAACCCTTCGCGTGCCACTGAAAATGCACCAGCAGGGGGTATAGGTGTTGGTTATTAGCTTTGAATCTGACGCCATAAACCTTCATGTCACGAAAAGGGTGCCATCTGGGGCATTATCAACGTCGGTTTATTAGTGATAACCGACACCATCTCACCTGCTGCCATGGCCGTGCTGGCCAGCACGGCCGTGTTGTCTGGCCCGCTGCCACGGACGTGCTGGCCAGCACGGCCGTGGTGTCTGGGCCTCTGCCATGACCGAGGTGTCCAACAAGGCCGTGGTGTCTGGCCTCATTAGGGAAATCGACGTTGATTACTAGTAGGGAAACCGATGCCAGAACCAATGTCAGTTTATTATTGATAACCGACGTCACATCACATGCATTAGGTGTCGGTTATAATTATTTATCTGACGCTGAAATCATTTGTCGTCGGTTTTAAACAAATAACCGACGCCTATTTCATGTTTTTTTTCTTATCAGTCTGCAGGCCTGTTGTGGCTGGTCGCAGGATGAGAAACATGTAGTTCAGTTATGAACTGTAGGTTTTACGACATCCATTGATATCAGCCAACAACAGGCCACAAACCTACAAAATTAACAACATTAATTTTCACACATTTAGCAACCTGCAGTTCCATTCGATTTTCACACATGTAGAAACATTCATGTAGTAATTTGCAGTTCCATTCATTTTCACATTCACACATGTAGAAACATTCATATAGCAGCCAACAATTTCATTCATATTCATATTCACACATGTATAAACATTCAGACACATGTAGAAACATTCAGACATGTAGAAACATTCACACATATTATAATTCAAAAATTCATTTACAAAATATCATTCTTTAGTCATTATTCGCTATCAACATCCTAATTATATGTTAAAACCCCCACTACTTGTATGGCTGTTGCCCATTCTTCTCTTACATTATTTAATTCTTCCGTCGTATAGGGAGCATGTACATCTGGTAAGGCCTTTCCTGTAGTGTGGTCAGTTTTAAACACCTGCAAAGAGAATGATGTATATATAATTAATAATATATAAATAAGATTGATATATTTCATATTATCTAATGATACTATATATAATACCTCAGGAATGGTATCGATGTCCACTGCGGCATATTTGATAATCATGTGCATAAATCGCATCACATAGTATGCACATGCCCATCCATTGTCTTGTGTAGCACACTACAAATTGAAACATACAAAATATTAAAAAATACAACTAATTAAGTACTGTTCACATAAATAATATATACATTGCAGTCGGCAACTTACTTTCATGTTTTTCCAAATTATTTGTTGGTTCTTTTTCCTGGGGACCTTTCCTCCAGCCTTTTTGAACTCATCTAAACCCCTATATGTTAATGTAATACAATACATTGCATAATTAAATAGTAATGTAATAACTTATGTTAACGAATATGAAAATGAAATATTTCTCACTGGAATAATGTCATTTTCATTTTGTGTCCATATTTTGAATTCAATTTAGTCCCCTTAGGATCTAGATAATAGACAGTGAACGTCTCGGGGACAATAACTAGTAACTCCCAATGCATACCACTAGAGGTAAAAAAGTTAAAAATTAATAACTCAAAATCCACAATAAAATGTAATTTTCTTAAGTCCAAATTATAAGCAAAGTAAACTTACTCCACATTGAATGGAGCTATTATCACCATCTTCTTATTTTGAACAAAATTTGTAAAAGCATCACAGTAGTATTGTTGAATTGACGGAGGGTCTTTAGCTACTAGACTAATCAAAGATGGAATCAAAAATCCTACATGTTCGAATGAAAAATCTGCACATATCTGATCTAAGTAGCTGCAAAACATGTATTACGTATGCATTAATAAATAAGAAACCAGACCATCAGATCCTACACAAGGTATATGGATGTATAAAGAAGATCTCACCTTATCCATAGCTCTATCATAGATGTACTCAGCCAATCATATCGAAACAACTCCAAAATATCTTGTATAAATAGTTTGCTTTCGTATGATTGACTTGCAACATCCGCATCTATAGAAACATTTATATGGCAATTTATATCATGTTCGCCTAACCATATTGCCATACCCCTACAATTAGGACCTAACGGGACAGGTAGGTCCTGTGGAACCCAAATTGGTAATGTAGGAGGTGGAGGTGGAGGCCTAGATGCTCTGGGTGTCTTCTTTTTAACCTATATATATATATATAAAATTTCAAATCAATTGACATCATATACACACACACTAACAATTTAACGTAATGTAAATTTACCATACAGTTTCAG
Organism: Alisma plantago-aquatica; assembly: GCA_963693085.1. NCBI lineage: Eukaryota > Viridiplantae > Streptophyta > Magnoliopsida > Alismatales > Alismataceae > Alisma > Alisma plantago-aquatica. The sequence goes on along the minus strand of OY856414.1, from coordinate 796,402,108 downwards.
TATAGAGGACATCTGCTTTTGGCCACAATATCACTCCACCTGCTGCCTCACCAAGCGTTTCACAATCTGGGTGGGCATATGGCAATGGAAGATCCATCCAATTGGAGAATATATGTATCAGGATCACATGAACCCAACCAGCTGGTAATGGAGACCCATGAAACATTTCCCCTGGTAGGGATGGGTAAGTCGACGCCTCTGCAACGACAAATTCTTTACTTTTTAAATGACATGACTTCAACCCCTACAAATTTTTGTGTAAAGAATGTTATATACATATCATCTTGAAAACATATCATCTTGAAAAGAGTAGTTACTATGTCATAAAAATACTTACATCGGATGTGCTAGGTGGTGGGTCTACATGATTACTCCCAACCTCTACAGTAGGAGTAGAACGAGATGCCATAGGTACTGTCTGTTGAGTGGCAGTCAGAGATGCCTGCCACTTGCTCATTGCTTCTTCGAGTTTCCTATCAACTATCTTATCTACCTATACATGGATAAAAGAAATGTTAGCTTCTGATTATTGAATTCTCTTTTATAGTAACATTATAAAGAAAGAATAGGTTACCTCTTCTTGTAAAAGTCCCGCTTTTGGGACATGTTTGCGCTGGGATGGCCCAAAGAATGCTTTGATGCCCACACCAGCTCCTGCAGCCCTAACACGTCCAGGATGCTCTAGGTTACCCAGAGCAACTGTCAATTCATCCCTTGTGCCCTCAGGGATGAACTTGCCTTATTTCCTCAGCTCGTGCAACTCCCACTAATCGCCAAAACAAAAATTTGTAATTAAGTAAACACCACAAATAATCAATATTCGAACGATTGCTCTAAGAGTTGTATTTTACCATTTTTGCAGCCGCCTCAGCAGTTGCGGGCTTCCTTATTTCTCCCTTCTTATTTTGCCTCCCAGCTATCCATACATCATGGCGAGGTAGATGTATGGTACCTATAGTAGAGGACTCCTAAGTAGAAGCAAACTGAGCAGTAGACTCATCCTGTAGTCTTTGGCGAATGCCTGCATACCCCTTTGGACCCATTGTGTGGTCATGCACATTCAGTGCATGCCTTGCTTTTTGCACCTCACTGAGGGCCTAGTTAGTATGCACATTAATGATTTGGTTAGTAACACTAAATGTTAATCTTGAATAGGTGAATACAATGTATATTAATTAAATTGGGAGTGACACCTAATACCTTGAATTCATCAGTTTGTCTTGAAGCAACAAACATGTCCCATTCTTCTTGGTCTAGGAAGTTCCACTGTTCAGTGGCTGTCTTCTTCCTCTTGTCACCTTGTTTTATGTATTCTCGGGTGAGATTTGTCCTATAGTTCCTTAGGACTTTCCCACAACGTTGCATCACACATTTACGATGCAACTTTTCATCCAATTCAAATATACTATGCAAAATAGAATTGCTATTAACTAGTATCCAAAAAAATAGTAATCTACAAAATAGAATTGCGAATTCATAATAACTCACGCATAAATCCTTCCATATTACGTATTTCTTCCCCTTAGGAACTTTATCCAAGAATCTATCTTACAACCGCAATGGCTACGAGTAACATACTCAAGTTATGAAACAAACAAATTGCGATTCACTCCAATTGCATTTCCTGCATTATCAAAATCCACAACAAGTTTGGGTCCATTGCCCCTTTGTGCTATTAACTTCTTCATCATAGTGATGCCCCTTATCTTGTCAACGTTTTGGTGCTGCTCATCAAGTGCCTCAAGTGCTTCAGAGGGTACATGTGCATCATCAGCCTAAAATTTGACAAAATAAACACACTTACAAGATATAACTATAAATGGACATGTAGATATAAATATATGATATATTTTTAAAACTTACATTTTGAGTCGACGCATTGATGTCCTCACCCTCACGGTAATCATCAACACGGTCATCAGGAGAATGCTCAGCCATCTGAAAGTTCACATTCACATTGTAAAGTTCACATTGTACAATAATTCACATTGTAAATCTCACATTGTAAAGTTCACATTCACATTGTAAAGTAATTCACATTATAAAGTTCACATTGTAAAGTAATTCACATTGTAAAATTCACATTCTAAAGTAATTCACATTGTAAAATTCACATTGTAAAGTTCACATTCACATTGTAAAGTAATTCACATTGTAAAGTTCACATTCAGAAAAATAAAACATATAAAAAAATATAAACATGCCTCCAATATTGCGAATTTTTATCAATTAACAATCCTTCATTGTGATCTCTGCGCACATACAAGTCATCATTAGCTTCAATATTTGCTGGTGTTGGCAACCCAACTGAAAAATGGACTGGAGTCATCATACTTATCATAGTACTCTTCTTCATCTATACGATCTTCAATGAACTGTCTTGTACCATGAAGAAGAACCGACCATTTATCATTTGCAGGATCATCGATATAAAATACTTGTTTCTCTTGTGATGCCAATATGAATGGTTCACCCTTCTCGCCAATCTTTTCAAAGTTCAGTAAAGTGAAACCCAATTCATCCACTATAACTCCTTTGGTGTTATCAACCCAATTACATTTGAAGAGCAGAATTCTGAAATCTATGTAGTCAAACTCCCATATGTCTTCAATGACACCGTAATATGACATTTTAGCTTCACGTGGACTCTTATCCTTTGCACTTGCAAAAAACATAGTCGACGCTTGAAGGGTGACCCCACTGTTTTGGATGACACTCTTATCATCTTGGCGCTTTGTGTAATATGTGAATCCATTAATGTCATACCCTTCATAAGACATAACATTCAATTTTGGTTTAAAGGCGAGGCATTTGATAGTTTCAGTAATATCATCTGGTGTTTGAGATAGTTGATGTAAGACTTTATCTTCAAACCAATTAATAAATGTCTTGTTATGCTCTCTAGCAAGCCACATTGTATTGGCTCGAGGATATTGTCTCTTGATGAAATTGGTATGTTCCTCGATATAAACACTCACTTCGTCCATGTTGTGTAAAATATACAAGTGACCTTGTTACAACTGCTCATGGTTGATTACTTTCACCCGTGATCCCAAAATTCCTTTGCCAAATTGCTCCTCAATATTCTTGTCATTACCATGAGTGTCATTACCACTGAGAAAGTCATTGCAAAAATCCATAACCTCTCTCACCACATAACCCTCAATAATACTCCCTTCAGGCTGATAACAGTTTCGAACATCACTTTTAAAAATGCTCATGTATCGTTCAAAGGGATACATCCAATGCAAGAAAACTAGTCCCAACATTTTCACTTCCCTAGTCAAGTGGACAAAAAGATGTACCATGATGTCAAAGAACCACGGAGGAAAATACATCTCAAGCTGACATAGGGTAACAACCACTTCTCTTTGTAAATTATCGAGAGTATCAGGGTCAATAACTTTGCTGCACAGACTGTTGAAAAAGAAACAAAGTTCAGTGATTGCAAACCTTACACGCTTCGGCAATATAGATCGAATTGCCACATGCAATATTTGTTGCATTAGAGTGTGACAATCATGAGATTTAAGACCTATCAACTTCAGATCTTTCATTGATACCAATCTACAGATGTTGGATGAGTAACCCTGTGGCACCTTAACATTTACCAAACATTCACAAAAAGCTTTCTTCTCCTTTCTAGACAATGTGTAACAAGCGGGAGGTAAGTATGTTCTCCGATTTCCCATTTCACATAATTATGTTAATTCTGACCTTATTCCCATTTCATGTAGGTCCAGTCTGGATTTTATCCCATATTTAGTCTTGGTATATTCAACAAAGTACCAATGACACTATCACCGACATTTTTCTCAACGTGCATGACATCGATACAATGCTTGACTGTCAAAGAACTCCAATAAGGAAGATCCCAAAATATTGACTTCTTCTTGAATAAAGATTTGTCACTCCGTGTGGCCATAGTAATTTGTGATCTCTTACCAAATTCATTGACAAAGTCTTTTACTCTTTCATAAACAACCTCCCCTGGTATAGGTTTAGGTGCACTCCGTTCCTCATTCAATCCATTGAATGCTTTGCGCTTCCTATGATACAGATGGAATTTTGTAAGAAACCTTCGATGACCGAGATATACAGTCTTACCGCCATATTTTAGTCTTGTTGAATCAGTGTTCTCTTCACATATAGGACACGCTTTAGCTCCTTTGACACTATATCCAGACAAATTCCCATATGATGGAAAGTCATTAATAGTGCAAAACAACATAGCATGCAAACGAAATGTCTCTCTTCGTGAAGCATCATAGGTCATCACACCTTCACCCTAGAGTTTCTTTAAGTCATCAATCAGAGGTTCAAGATAAACATCGATATCATTTCCAGGTTGTTTAGGGTCCGATATCAACAACGACAGCATTACATACTTATTTTTCATACACAGCCAGGGAGGAAGATTGTATATACCATGCATGACTGGCCAAGTGCTATGTTGGCTGCTCAATGTCCCGTATGGATTCATCCCATCTGTACAAAGCCCGAGTCTTAGATTCCTGACTTCTTCACCAAATTCAGGGTACAATAGATCAATCTTCTTCCACTGTGGGGAATTAGACGCATGTCGTAGGACCCCATCATTATTTTTCTTAACATCTGCATGCCACCTCAAATTCTTCACATCTATCAGATTGGCAAACAAGTGTTGAAACCGTGATATTATAGGTAGATACCACATCACCTTGGTAGGAGAACCAGTTTTGAACTCCCCTGAAGTCGTCAATTTATACCGTGACGCACCACATTTGGACAATATTTCAAATCCATATAGTACTTTTGAAATAATACACAATCTTTCGGGCATGCGTGTATCTTCTTGGCATCCATTCCCATTGGGCACAACAATTTCTTTACCTGGTATGTTGAGATTGGCAGCTCGTTTCCTTCAGGAAGCATTTCTTTCAACAAAGACAACAATGACGTGAAGCTTTTGTCGCTCCATCTATTGTTAGATTTTAGCTTATACAATCTCATCACAACACTAAGCTTCGTAAACTTAGTACGACCTGTGTATAACGATATCTCAGCATCATGCACAATGTTTCTAAAAATGGGAGGTGGATCGGTGTGCTCTACCCCACAACTATCCAGCATCGCATCAACGATGTCTACGGGAACTGGTTCATTCACATCTACGTCATTGGAGGCAATTTCTTCTTCCACACAAGCACTGCTATCGACATTCACTGGTTTTGGGTTTGAAATCTCTCCATGCCAATGCCATTATGTATAGCCTTGTATAATCCCGTTGCACATGACATGACTTTTGATTTCGTCACCAGTGCTGACTTTCAAGTTGTTACCGCAATGCCTACATGGACAGTAGAACCTATCTCCAGGTTGTTTCCTATGTTCCTCGGCAAATCTAATAAACTTGTCAAGACCAGATATAAACTCTGGGGTGCAGCGATTGCAAATGGACATCCATGATCTATCCATTCTATGATTAAAGAGAAAACAAGTATATATTACAACAAGATTAGGGTCTAGGATTAGAGTTTTTGCATGGTTAAAACTTTAGGCTAACAAATACATGTGTTGTCATTCTTATATATAATAAATGTGTACCACCTATCCCATTCTTGAACACCTAATCTCACTAGTAAGTGTATAATGTGTATTGGGTTTTCAAGAAAATTTCGGCAGCATTTCCCCGCTGTTCTCTAAGTACATATGTACTTAGAGAACAAACGGGGAAATGATGCCGAAATTTTCTTGAAAACCAAATACACATTATACACTTACATCCTAAGTGAGATTAGGTGTTCAAGAACAGTCCCAAACCGGGGACTATCCAAGGTTTACTCCTAATGAGTAAATCTTAGACGGGTTTCTAGGCCAACAAATACATGTGTTGTCATTCTTATATATAATAAATGTGTACCACCTATCCCATTCTTGAACACTTAATCTCACTAGTAAGTGTATAATGTGTATTGGGTTTTCAAGAAAATTTTGGCAGCATTTCCCCGCTGTTCTCCAAGTACATATGTACTTAGAGAACAAACGAGGAAATGCTACCGGAATTTGCTTGAAAACCAAATACACATTATACACTTACATCCTAAGTGAGATTAGGTGTTCACAATCCCAAACCGGGGACTATCCAAGATTTACTCCTAATGAGTAAATCTTGGACGGGTTTCTAGGCCAACAAATACATGTGCTGTCATTCTATAACATTGATTTCAACATTTCGAGTGTCCATGCATGTTCATCATCAAGATAAAGATTACACATAAATTAGTATGACCTAGGGATGGAAAGATTCATAATTGATTTCAAAATTTCAAACTATGCATTATCATCAATCTACATCATACAATAGGGATTCATGTAGATGTTAGGGTGACACATCACTACAAAATCAGAGATTTAACATTAGGGTTTTAATATCTTACATAGATTGATCACAAGATTTCAGCAATATAGTTAATTCAAGATTATGGTGAAATGTGTATTAGGGTTTTAATATCTTAATTCAACATGCATAAAAATTTACAGAATTAGGTCAAGCATTAGTATTCAATTGCAAATGTATCTTCTTCTTCCTGCTCCCTCCTTACCAAATGGATAAAAGCAAGGCCACGACCGTGTGGGCTGGCCACGGCTGTGGCTGTGTTGGCCTACCACAACCGTGCTGGCTAGCACGACCATGCTCGACCAACACAGCAACGATCGTGGCCAGCCCACACGCTCGTGGATGTGTTGGCCTACCACGACCGTGCTGCCAGCACGGCCGTGGTCGGCCAACACAGCCACAGCCGTGCCCAGCCCACACGGTCGTGGCCTTGCTTTGATCCATTTGGTAAGGAGATAGAGCAGGAGGAAGAAGAAGAGGGGCCTGAAGGGAGAAGGAACAAAAGAGGGGCATGAAGGAAGAAGAAGAGGGATACCTAGCAGCGTGGAGAAGAGCGTGGAGAGCAGAGAAGGAGGCGGCAAGCAGAGTAGGCGGCGACGGTGAAGGTTGACTGCGGCAAGCTGTAGAGCAGGCAGCGGCGGTGGAGGTTGACTACGGCGAGCAGAATGGCAATAGGAGAAGGAGGACGCGGTGGAGGCGACGAGCAGAGATGCACCAGCAGCAGAAGCGGCGAGCAGCAGGTTGAATGCGGGCAGGCGGGGGCGTCGTCGGGCAATTTTAGGTGAGCAGCAGGAGAGAAGAATTCTTGCGATGAAACAGAAGAAAGGGGAAGACTCGGGTGATCACGGGTCTATTAAGTGTGTAAAAGGTGTCGGTTATCGACAAAACCGACACCTAAAATCTTAGGTGTCGGTTGATAGTAACAAACCGACGTCCAATTGGACATTCCTTTACCCTAATTTTTTTGGCGGGGACGACACGCGCACCCTTATCACGTCGGTTATGCTAAGACAACCGACACCCATATTGGAACTTTTGGCGCAAATTTTATCTTCATTCAGCGTCAGTTATTAGGTAAAACACCGACATTGTATCTGATAGTTTGGTGCAATTTTTTTTTGCTAGAAAAAATTGGATTTCGCGGGCTACTTTAGGCGTCGATTTCATTTCTTCAACCGACATTGAATGAAAAGTGATACCCGTGTCTGGCTGGTCTTCAAATATAGACGTCAGATGTCCTTATTAACTGACGTTTAATGTTAACAACGTCGGTTTTACTAAAAAACCGACGCCTCTAAAAGTGACGTTGAACATTGTTTCTGTAGTAGTGCCACCACCCTAGAGGTCGAAACAAACATCAAGATACCTTGTCTCGATCACAACAAAAGGTCACCAAACAAACCTGGTCAAAACACATCACAAGAAGGCCAACCATCTCGACGAAACCACACCAAGACCTCCATGGTCAAAACAAAATCCATCCAAAGAAGGTGTTTTTATCAAGACACAATTAACACACCCCATCAAGGTTGAAACATAGGTTGCAACACCCAACCAAGCTCAACATGGTTGACACTAAGCTCAACCCAAGAAAACCCTAGCATCACCACATGATGCCACCTTCTCAACCAAGGTCCAACAAGGCATCCCATAGCATCATTCTCTCTCTCATGATGCTAAAGCACTAATTGCACACTCAACATGTGAAAAATTGCAAGATAACCACTCAACATGGGTAAATTGCAACTTGGTCCAAAATAAGAATACAAAGCTCAAACGTCATCAGAACAAGACCAACCTAGAAACATAACCTGGTCACATGTTAACAAACCATCTCAAATGATTAGATTAAGGTTTAAGCATATTATTAAGCAAAGAAAGCATACTCAAGCATTAAGCTAGTTCAGGGACCTTATAACCATAAATCCCTAACAAGGATTTCTCCCACGAAATCCTACCCGAAAAGAGATGGGTACTTCCTAGGCATATCTTCCTCAAGCTCCCACGTGGCTTCCTCTACACCATGGTGATGCCAAAGAACCTTAACCAAAATGATATCCTTCTTCTTCAACTTCTTGATCCTCATTTCCAGGATCAACACATGACCTTCCACATAGGATACACCCTCATCAAGCTCAACCTCCACGGGCTGCAAAACCAACACAGTGTTAGGATGGTACTTCCTCAACATGGACACATAGAACAATGGATGCAACATATGCAACTCAGGTGGCAACTCCAACTTATATGCCACCTTCCCAACACGTGCCACCATAGAGTAAGGTCCCATATACATGGTAGCCAACTTACCCTTCTTCCTAAACTTCAAAACACCTTTCCAAGGAGAGACCTTGAGATACACTCTGTCTCCCACTTGAAACATTAAGGTCCTGTGACGGTTATTAACATATGTCTTCTGCATGTCTTGGGCTGCCTTCATCTTTTGTTGTATCATCTTTATTTTCTCTATTGTCTATTGCACAAGCTCAAGACCCAAAAGATGGTACTCACTAGTCTCATACCAACAGAAAGAAGACCTACAAAGTCTCCCATACAACACCTCATAAGGTGTCAGATCAACGCTCCTCAGATAACTGTTATTATAGGAAAACTCTATCAGATTGAGGTGCACATCCCAACTACCCAAAAACTACAAAACACAAGTTCTTAACAGATCCTCCAAGGTTTTTATAGTCATAACAGACTGTCCATCCGTCTGTGGGTGAAATGATGTGCTGAAATTCAACTGTGTACCCCTTCTGTGTGAAAGCGTTCTCAAAAGCGACTAGTGAACTGAGGGCCTCTATCTAACACGATGGTAGCTAGGATGCCATGCAAATGCACTATCTCATGAACATATATCTAAGCAAGCTTATCTGTTGTATACCTCGTCTTCACTTGCAAAAAGTGTGTTGTATTTGTCAACTGGTCAACTATCACCCATATGGGATCATGGCCTTTGACTGTCCTTGGGAGACCAACCACAAAGTCCATCGTAACATGATCCCATTTCCACTGTGGTATGGGCAACAATTGCAACGTCCTTGCAAGCTTTTGATGTTTAGCTTTAAACTGCTGGCATACTACACACTTGGACATGAACTCAACTACATCATTTTTCAATCCAGACCACTACTACAGATATGTAAGGTTATGGTACATCTCGGTGCTACCTAGGTGCATAACATACATTGATGAGTGAGCCTCTTCCAAAACCATCTTCCTTAGATCATCAACATCAGGAACCACAACTCTACTGTGGTAACACACTATCCCATCCTCTGACTCGTGGAAGCCATCATGCTTTTTGCCGGCCAACTCTGCTGATATTTGTTGTATCACAATATCACCCTACTACGCGTCTCTAATCTATTGTTGCAATGTAAGCTTCACTTGTAATTGTTCCAGCAAACCTGCTAATAGGGAGACTTCTAACTTCACATTCATCTGACACAAGGAAACCAACATGTCTCTTATGGAATACCAAGGAACATAAATGTGCCTTATCTGTAGAAGATGTCGAATAAGACTTCCTACTCAAGGTGTTTTCCATCACGTTCGCCTTTCCTTGATGGTAATCTATGGTGCAATCATAATCTTTAATCATCTTCATTCAGCGTCACTGCCGCATGTTCAACTCTTGATGTAAGAAGATGTACTTCAAGTTCTTGTGATCTGTGAAGATCTGGCACTTCTCGCCGTAAAGGTAGTGTCTTTAGATCTTCAAGGCACGAACCACTACAGCTAGTTCCAGTGGGATAGTTCTCCTTGTGCTTCTTCAATTGTCACAACACAAAAGAGATCACATTCTTATCCTTCATCAACACACATCCCAGACCATTCCTTGAGGCATTATAAAAGACAATATAGACTTTTACTTGATCAGGAAGAACCAACACTGGTGCACTAGTCAGCTTTCCTTTAACAACTGGAAAGCACGTTGACACTTGCCATCCCATACAAAAGTTACTTCTTTTCTTGTCAGCTTCATTAGGGTTAACGCCACTGTGCTGAAGTTCTTGATGAACCTCCTATAATATCCTGCCAAACCTAGAAAATTGCACACCTCTGTTGGTGTATTCATTTACTCCCACTCTATCATAGATTCAACCTTCTTGGGGTCCACACGAACACCCTTAGAAGATATCACATGTCCTAGAAAATACACCTCCTTCAGCCAAAACTCGCATTTGTTGAACTTAGCATACAATTGATGTTGTCTCAACAAGGTCAATGATTGACGTAGATGTTGTTCATGTTGTTGATTGTCTCTCGAGTATATCAAGATATCAGCTATATACACCACCACAAAGTGGTCCAATACAACCGAAATACTCTATTTATCAAATCCATGAACGCTGTTGGGGAATTGATTAGCCCAAACGACACAATCACAAACTTCTAGTGACCATACCTTATCCTAAAAGCTGACATTGGTATGTCATATACCTTGATATGCAACTGGTGATATCCTGATCTCAAATCTATCTTGAAAAGCAATGCAACACCTCATAACTGGTCAAATAAATCATCAATATGTGACAAAGGATACTTATTCTTGATCCTCACTTTATTCAACTGTCTGTAATCTATGCACATTCTCATGGATCCATCTTTCTTCTTCATGAAAAACACAAGAGTACCCCAAGGAGACATGCTTGGTCTGATGAAACCTTTCTCAAGCAGCTCTTGCAACTATTTCTTTAACTCTGCCATCTCAACTGGCGCCATTCTATATGGTGTCTGAGCTATTGGTTGTGTGTCTGGAACTAGATTCATCTCAAAATCAATTCTTAAATTGGAGGAACACCTGGAAACTCGTCAGGAAACACGTACTCAGACTCATACACAACCGGTACCTCTTGGATACTCAGACACCTTGCCTAGGATCCACCACATGTGCTAAGAACACATCATAACCTTGCCTCATCATATTCTTTGCCACCGTCACTGACACCAGGCATGTTGGGAGAATCTTCCTATCTCCTTGGAAGATCCACGTCACACCACCATCAACAAATGTCACCAGTTTGGAAATATAGTCCAAGACCACCTGATACTTCTACAAAGTATCTATTCCAAAGATCACATCGAATCCATGCATGTCAAGTGGTATGAGATCCACTTGAATGTTGTGCCCTGAAAAACATAGGACACAGGAAGGATGCAACTCCCACAACTTGGCAATACCAACCAACAAGGTTTATAAACAAAGACTATCACATCTACGACTAACAAGCAAAGAACAACTATCAATCACTTCTCGAGTGATAAAAGAGTATGTTACACCCCAGTCAACCAAAATAGATATAAAGCAAGAAGAAGACAAATCATAATGAAATAACTACATCAGACCTGTCACAACTCGGGGGTTACCTTACTCCTTCCGACTGAATCAGAATCAAACTATTTCCTGTTGTCTCCCTCATCCTCTGCTGGCTTGTCTAGAAGAACCACTTTGTGATGCATGTCCATGTCATCAGGCTCCACCACTACTAAACTATTGTCATTGCAAGCCATGTCGACTCTATATCGGTTGTTGGGTTACCTCATCATCCTTTATGGGGCGATATGGTCATGTATGTTGGGTCTGTCCACACTTGTAGAAAGTCTTGTTCTCATACCACGGCCTAGACGGCCCCGTCACTGATACTGATGTTATGCTATGGGCTCCTGCTGCTGGAAAACTACAACCTCTGCCTTTACTTGGTGACCATTGTGTCTGCACACCTAACCTCTGATGTGACCTCAGTGTGGAGAACCTAGTCTTCTTGAATCCTCCAACAGATTGCCCCTAGTACTGTGTTGGTCTCTTCTTGGCACTCGCCTCACGTTTCTCAACAATTGATCTTTCTATCCTCCCGACTGACTCCACAAACGTGGAAAACTGCTCATGGTTCTCCAATGCTAACACTGGTGTAGTCAACTCTGTGCTCAAGCCCTTCTCAAAACTTCTGATCCTCCCTTGATCTGTATCAGCCATATGAGGACAGAACCTCAGCAACTCCATAAACTTCACTGCATACTCGTTGATCGACATGGATCCCTGCCGGATCCTCTCAAATTGGTTGATCTTCTCGTCCAGGTAGGTCTGAAGAAAGTACCGACTTACAAACTCACGTCAGAATTCCTCCCAACTGATAGCAGCACCAGGCCACTTCTCTTCCTCAATGGCCCACCAATGGCCAACATCCCCTTCAAAAGATACACATCATTCTTCACCTTGTCTACCTCGGGGATGTTGAGGATCTTAAATCCCTTCTCCAAGTCTATTAATAAAAGGTCAACATTTTCTGGATATGCCATACTAGCATACTCCACAGCCCCAACTCACCTCAACTTATCTTCCCAATTCCCAAAGATTTAGCACTGTGAACATCTGCCCTCAACTGTGGTGCGGGCATTCTTTCTGCCACGTGCATCACCGTTTCCATGAACTTCCCAAACAAGGACAAAAATGGCAGTGTTTTCTATCATGGTTGGGTCAAATGGGGGTACCTCAGGCACTCCATCAACCCTCTGCTGCCTCCTTACACCACCTCCAGGTGCAGTAACACTACTCTTAGCAACATGTTCTTCGTGTTCTCCATCCATCTTCTCTTCTTTTTCTTTTGCATATGCAGAAGTTACCATTAATAGAGAAGAGGACACGAGAACATACACAAATCCTAGTCCTATGTCCCTATAGACTCATCGAACCTAAAGCTCTAATACCAACCAAACTGTGACGACTGTGACGCCTCGCGCCACACAAAGTGAGATCACTCAAAACCAAATGTGGAATTATTACTAAACAACCAAGTTACCTGAAAACACAGGAAATCAAAACCATTTGCACATAAGCACAAAAGCTAGAACTTATCACATCTGAGTCCACAAAAGCCACCTCTCTCTCTCTCTCTATATATATATATATATATATATATATATATATATATATAACACCTACCAAAATATTATTACATAGCACTGTTTACTCGCTCACTGGCCACAACATGTGCATATGATACCTATTCACATATACATACATGCCATATCTGTACAACAACAACATAAACCCAAAACGTCATCTCGATATACAACTTCTACAAAACTCCACCCAAGGACCCGAGAGTACAGGAAAGACACATAGGACTCTACTACAAAACACAAGCAACTTATCCAACCTATTCTCAACTACTACTCCTCTTGCTGCTCAGCCTCAACAACACGATCTCTACCGCTACGTGCTTGACCACCTAAAAGACATGGAAGCCCACGGGGTGAGATCAAACGTCTCAGCGAGAGGTATAACTCTCCGCCAAAGTCTATTAAAAGCACGGGTAGATAACATACTTAACATGTTGAGTAGATTTAGCTAAACGATATGTATCCAACAGATAAAGTAGATTAAACAAACTAGGTAGTTATCACTAAGTAGAAGAACAATTAATACTTTAAGAAAGAATATGAAGAACATGTGTAATAGTTGATTTCTATTACCGCATTATAATTCAAGAAATCAATACAAAGATAAGGAAAAGGGGGTCATCCAATGTTATTTATATTTTGACCCTAAGCAAATATGCTACATGGTTGTATTACATCTTTTATTATTGCCTTGAGGATTTCAGTCGTACCACTCAAATCCAACCGACCATTGCAAAGTCAAAATTGGTGCTATAGAAGGTCAATGGAAGAGTCAGAATCCAAGACCTCTCTAACACCTCTTGGTCAGTATAAGAGAAACACCACAAAGGCATATCAATCAACTACAAATAGCGACATATAGTCAAGCAAAAGGATTGGCTCATGCATGGCCATCCATATAAAAACACCTAGCTCGCCTTGGTACAAGTCACGACGCTATAAGAATAGGCTCACACATGGCTGTTCAAAAAAGAGAGGCATCAAATGCAATTAAACTGTTGCCTATCACATATTACAAGGAGAACATCTCGCACATGGCTGTCTCACACAACTTGTAATTGTGGATGCAAGGAGATACTTGGCTTGCACCTCCGTATATTCAAAAATATGCACTCCGAGTTTCCCGTAGGAATGACTCATTTCACCATCCAGCAAACTGACACTAGAATGGATCTATGGCACATGGTACCTACATGGTTAGGGTTTCACTAGATTAGTTAGGCCAATTGTGTGTCTTTTAGCATCAGTCAAGTTATAACGTACAAACCCAAAACAAACTCTACAAGACTAAGGGAATAGTAAAACTCTAAAAGATATAACATTGTATAAGGTGTGAGCTTTTCACATCATCATCACATGATACTTGTAGTACTTCCATTCACAAGGCTATCATCAAAGCCACACCGACATACAAGGATACCACTAAAGTCACATCACTATGGGATATCCATCCCTCAATCACATCACTAGAGGATATAAAGTCACAATAATATTAAGCCTTCACTAGGTCATAGGACCCATCACATCGATATGATCTCATCATGTCTCATCAAGGCTTATATCCATCACCATGTGTCATATGACCACCACCATAGCATACAAAAGCTATGCCATTCCTTCAACTTGCAAGATTAGAATCACACAAGTAGGAGAGACAAAACATAATCATATGCCATCCAATGAACTAAACAATCATAGCAAACCCTAGGATTAGGGTTAGGGTTTCAAACACAGCCGATTTAGGGTTTCATAGCATTATTAAATCACCAAACCCTAGTTATGTCTTCTCCCACTTTCTTGGAGCATATTAGGATTAGAACATCATCATTAACTTGGTTAGTCAAATATCCAAACAACATTACATTCCACATTTACATGTACATATTTATCCACCTTTACATAGTTCCACATGGGTTACAACCATATATTCATATGAGTGTATAGACCACACATCAAACATGTGTCTCGACTACAAGCCAACCAAGTGTCTCGACCATCACAAAAGCAAGTGTTTTGACCATGACACCAAAGCATATGTATCGACCCTTAAGTGTTACGACCTTCAACTCATTAGGGTTAGGGTTGTGATCGTGACACAAGGTCATGTGTTTTGATCGAAACAAAGCAAAACATCTCGACCATCACCCCCATTGTCAAAGTGTGTCGACCAAGACAAAAATAAAGGGGTAGCGACCACCAAGGTCAAACTAACATAAGGGAAAATAACCATCCTCAAACTGAGATAAACCGTAATCAAAATAGAAGTATGCCATAGTCAAAATAGAAGATTAACATCAAGGAAAAACATCATCATCAAGATGGGGAACTCCAAACTAAGATGAACCTCAAGACCTTGAAAATTGAACTTCAACAAGAACCTAAAAGAAATCAACTAGGTGGAAGAAGACCAAGCTTCAACCTCAAGAAAACCAACCCAAAACCTCAATAAAACACAAAGGCCGATTGAAAACATGGTTATAAAACCAAGAATCATGATGCATGTGACAAAATCACCTCAAGCATCTCATATCAAAACCGGGTACAAGAAACTTAGGGTTTAAGAAAGAGAGCAACCTACATGAGAATACTACAAATTCTAAAACCTTAGATCATGATAACCTCATCTAGAACATTAGCATCAAGTTTAGAGATCAAAATAGTAGCACACAAGCACAAGTAAGGTGCAAGTAATAGAAGAAGGTAGAGAGTCATATAACCCATCTTATGGAGAGATCCAAGCTCCAAGATTGAAGGCTCCAAATAAGAAGACGAAGCTCCAAAAAAGGTCAACGATTCAGCCACAAGATCACCTCAAAAGATAAGAATACCATGGTTAAAAGATAGCTTAAGAAAGAGGGTGAAAAACCCTAGGCCAAACCAAAATGAAAGAAGGAAAAAGAGAGCTCCTTCTGACTTGGGTACCACCATGTCAAAGAATAGTCAATGACCTTTGTGCGGAGAAGATCTTCAAGGTAGCCACCATGTCAAAACATGGTCTAATGGCTGAGAAGAAGAAAAAAGAAGACAGGGTTCCAAAGGAAAAATGTGATCAAGAAGGTATAACCACTTACCAAGAAGAGAAACCACCAAGAATCACCACAAGGAAGGTGATCAAGCTCCAAAGCACCACATGCAAGGTGGATCGACCTCCAAAGCACCCAAGATTAGTCTTTCTTGCTCCTCAAAGCTCCAAGGACAAACACAAGAGAGGGGAGAAGGAGGGCCGAAAAGATCACTTGCATGAAGGAGAAAGGGGTTATATACTTAAAGGAGGAGGGAAATAAGGTAGGGGTGAGGTGTCAACATAAGAGAGCAACAAAGGGACACTTGTCCACCAAGAAAATAGACATGCAACCACTAAACACATGCATGCAACCTATGGTGATAAAACCTAGGTAGGGTATAGACCACTCGGGTCACCACCACTCTAGAGGTCGAAATAAACATCAAGATACCTTGTCTTGACCACAGTAAAAGGTCACCAAAAAACTTGGTCGAAACACATCACAAGAAGGCCAACCATCTCGACCTAACCACACTAAGACCTCCATGGTCGAAACAAAACCCATCGAAAGAAGGTGTTTCGGTCGAGACACTCTCAAGATACACCATCAAGGTCGAAACATATGTCGCAACACCCAACCAAGCTCAACATGGTCGACACCAAGAAAAACCCTAGAAAATCCTAACATCACCACATGATGCCACCTTATCCACCAAGGTCCAACACAGAACCCCATAGAATCATTCTCTATCTCATGATGCTAAGTAACTAAGGGAACACTCAACATGTGACAAATTCCAAGTTAACCCCTCAACAATAATAAATTGCAACTTGGTCCAAAACAAGCATACAAAGCTCAAACATTATTTGTACATGACCAAACTGGAAACGTAAGATGGTCACATGTTAACAAAGAATCTCAAAGGATTAGATAAAGTTTTAAGCATCTTATTAAGAAAATCAATCATACTCAAGCATCAATATAGGTCAAGGGCTTTATAGAGAGAATACATATTAAAGCTCAAAATATTAAATAAAATGCTAAAAAACCACAAGAGGAAGAATTAATTGTAAAATCATTTTCCTCTTATTCAAGTTCTCTTGTAGGCTAAGTTTCACATCTTTTAGGAGTTTATAGATGCCTCAAATTTCTTAAGAAAAGAAAATGAAAGATAAGGCCAAAAATATTGAATTTATTATTAAAAAGAAAACATCTAATATATTAAATGAATAGTGTAAACCAAATTATATGAATTGTAATAAATAAAATTGTGGTGTAACATAATGGGAAACAATATTGTACGAGCATGAACATATTATCATAAAATAAATAAATTTTATTTTAGAAACACACTAATTAGTACATATGTAAAGAATAGCATTGCACTCGTATGTACTAAATATTTAGATGTAAAACATCAGTAGTAAAAAGTAGTAGGAAAATACAAATTTCCCCTCTTATATTATCTCTGGAGGATGTTACTAATATTATGGAAATAATTAACATGAACTAAGTTACTACTGCTCAAAAGAAACTAGAAATAAACATACTTGAGAATAATTAAAGAGAGATTGAGGAATTTAACTAAATATAAGATGTTATTTACTCCTCTCATGAGATGACCATTTTTGAAAGGATCATAAATACTCAATATAGTAAGTAAAATGTTCATGTATATGAAATAATCCACTATACATTTTTTAAACAAGAAAGTAATGTCAAATTTATTTCTCATGTACTAATTGTTCCGATTGCCAAATTCCTTTTTAGTTAGATAATACTAAGTACCCATAAACAAATTATAAAATAATTAATGAGATAATGCTAAAAGGATTCAAATAAAGTAAATGACATATTGAACATTCTAAAAATGAAAATTAATTTACAATTCGAATTCTACATGCCTTAATTAACATATATGTCAAATTTTACTTTATTTCATCTTTGTTTGGACCCTCAAATAAATTTTGAAAGAGAATATACAATTGGAAACATTAAATGTTAATTGTTTCATTTAATACATTCTGTTTGATATGGTTTTTATTTTCTTACCTCTCATTTCTTAATAAATTATTGATTTTTTCTCCATTACAATATATGTCATTTATTTTCCTTAATAAACAAAAATAGGTAGGTTTCTTTCTACCCAAGCCAAATAGTCCTATATATAGACCCCTCCCCATGGCATTCACACACATATCAATCACTTGACCAATATGCCACCCTAATTTTCTCTCTTATTATCCTATTCAAGTCCCTTGTATGAGTCATCAAAGACTTCTAATCTCATGGTGATCTCTCCTCAACCATCAATGTATCAAACTTTAGAACCTTGACTTGGATCACATGTTTGAACTTTGTCAAGTTAACAAACCTCTTTTAGGTGTTGCATTTTTTATATTATTTAGGCATGACTACTATGGCCAAATATTATTTTCCACATGAGGCATGAGTAGATATTCTCTTTTTCATCATTATGAAATTCTTATTTCTTGGATAATGCTTATGGGTCACCTAACCCCACCTGATTTATTTTGGATGTTTTCATCCTATTATTTCACATGGACCAAACATATACTTGCCTTACACTATCCTCATTTCTTGTAGTGGTACATATGTACAACCATATTTACAGGGGAATGCTTTTTCACCCAGGGTGTGCTTTTCCACCCATTATTTATAGAGGCTTGCTTTTTTGCCTAGGATATGCTATCTCCACCCATTATTTTTAGGGTGAGATCGAATGGTATCTCAATCATGCTTGAAATAATTTTAGTCTTTGTTTATTACATGCACAATTTATATTTTTTATTGTTAATCAAATTTTTTTAAAGGCAAGATTCCCTACTCGATATTATTTAGTTAGACATGCCTCATCTCTTGACTTGGTATTTCTTTTGAAACTTATTTCTCTCACCCATCCCTTAATTTGATGCTCTTCTTTTGACCACTCTAAAGTAATGCCTAGTTTTTATGACACATACTCAATTTTTGATGACATCCTTTTCTTTTATTTTCCTTTTTCTAGGTGTTATTTTTCAACACACCTAGAGTTAGCACAACTTGAGATTCAGGGAGAAGTGGACTTAGCTCAGGACAAAGTGCTAGGATGAGTTCTAAGATGGGAAGGTTGTTCACTACAATATGATTTTGCTAATTAGATTCATAATTTAGACTTTTCCTATAAGGCCCAATGTTAAATTGAACAATGAATTTATATAATATTTAGACTTTTAATTTTTGATGCAGGAAACTATGTTTCTGTACTCAACTATTTGAGAGAAAAAACATTGCACCCCTTCTATTTGGTTATATTTGAGTTGGGGTTATATGCAAATTATTTTCTTGAATTAAGGAGTGGTCCCCTACTGGGTCCCACTCTTTACAAATGTTCTTTTTATGGATGGCCTACATCAAAATTTAGTTACTATTAATCAATTATGTGATAATGGCAATCTTGTTCTTTTTACCTCACTTGAATGCTTTCCTCTAGATTCCCTATCCTACAATGTTATATATAAGGGAACTAGAAATTATAATCTATATGTTATTGTGCTTGACACTATTAATCTTGTTGTTGGTAGATGTTGTGTTGTTAATTTGAATGAATCTCTTTGTGGTACCGCATGCTTGGTCACGTAAATATGCATCCATTGAAGAAGTTGAGCAAAAAGAAATTGGTCAAGGGACTTCCTAAATTGAATTTTGAGAAGGATGATGAATGCCAAACTTGTACCCAAGGAAAGCAAACCAAATCCTCCTTTAAATCCAAAAAAGTCCTTAGCACCAAGAGAGCTCTTGAACTTCTTCACATTGATCTATTTGGAACAATGAGAACTTAATCACTTTGTCGTAGCAAGTATTGTCTTGTGATTGTCGATGTATTTTCTCGCTATACTTGGACCTTCTTTCTTGTTTCAAAAAGTGACACTCTCGATGTTTTCTTAGCCTTTTGTAAATGAGTTGAAAATGAAGCATCTTGCCAGATCATCTCTATCTGTAGTGACCATGGGGAAGAATTTGAAAATGTCTTGTTTGGACATTTTTGTGAGGAATATGGGTATGCACATAACTTTTCTTCACTTTGAACACCTCAACAAAACGGGGTTGTAGAGAGAAAGAATAGGTCGCTACAGGAAACAACTAGGATTTTGCTTCTATAATATGATACTCTAAAGAAGTTTTGGGTTGAGGCCGTTAGCACCTCATGCTTTGTGGAAAATTGAGTTTTCAATCAAACATATTTAAAGAAAACCCCCTATGAGTTATGGTGGGGTAGAAATCCCTCTATTGTTTTCTTTCATGTTTTCAAATGTCCTTGTTTTGTTTTGAATACCAAGGATTCTCCTGATAAGTTTGATGCAAAATTGTACAAGGATTTCTTTCTTGGTTATAGCACTACTAGAAAGTCTTATAGAGTGTTTAACATTTAATTGTCTAAAGTAGAAGAATCTATCAACATTAAATTTGTTGAGACTAATCCCTCTATTTCCAAGAATATTATTAATTATTATGTTGTAGATGAGGTGATCTCTCACTTTAAAGATGTCAGCATTGTTGATAAATGAAAAGAGGTGATAGTTGATGAAGAAAAGTAAGAAGAAGAAAAGAAGAATCCAACTCCCCACTTCGCAAAGCATCATCCAAAATAGCTCATCTTAGGTAATCCATTTGAAGACGTGGGCTGCATACAATAAGGAACAAGATGACAGTGCCTTTGTCTCTTAACTTGAGCCAAAGAACATCAAAGAAGCTCTCAAGGATGATGAATAGATCCTAGAAGAACAAAGTGGGGACCTTAGTGCCAAGACCAAATGATAGGAAGATCATTGGTACCAAGTGGGTCTACCACAACAAGCTTGATAAAACCATGAAGGTGGTAAGGAACAAAGCAAGGTTCATAGCTCAAGGTTACAACCAATAGGAAGGTATTGATTTTGATGAAACTTATGCACATGTAGATAGACTTGAATCTATTAGAATGCTACTTGCTTTTGCTACTTATAAGAATTTCCTGCTTCATCAAATGGATGTGAAAAGTGCATTTTTGAATGCTACAATTGAGGAGGAAGTCTATGTGTCTCAACCTCCTGACTTTGAACATGATAATTTGTCTAATCATATTTACTTGTTACAAAAATCTCTTTATGGACTCAAACAAGCCCGAAGAGCTTGGTTTGTAAACTAAAGAACTTTTTGCTAGACAATGGCTATATCATGGGAAAAGTCAATTCTACTCTATTTCTAAAACACACTTCTAGCAACTATTTGATCATACAAATTTATGTTGATGATATTATTTTTGGTAGATCTGATCTTGATTTTTGCAAGGAGTTTAGTTCTCTTATGTAAAGTGTGTTTGAGATGAGCATGATGGGGGAGCTTACTTTCTTCCTCAGTTTCCAAATCAAGCAAACCAAGGAAGGTAACTTTATAAACCAACAAAAGTACACTAATGAACTTCTTAAATGCTTTGGAATGGAGAAAATCAAGCTGATGGACACCCCCATGTTAAACACCACCAAGATTGAAAAATATGAAGAAGGTGAGGAAGTGGATGAGAAGATCTATAGAGGTATGATTGGAAGATTACTTTATTTAACTACCTCTAGACCTGGCATAATTTTTAGTGCTATCTTGTGTGCTCAATTTCAATCAAGTCCTATAAAATCACATCTCATAGTGGTTATGAGGATTTTGAGGTATCTACCAAAACTCAAAATTTTGGACTATGGTATCCCAATTCAAGGGACTTTACTCTTACTGCCTATAGTGATGTTGATTATGTAGGGTGCTTAATAGATAGAAAGTGCACAAGTGAAACTTGGTTCTTCCTAGGACATGCTTGGTTTCTTGGTTTTCTAAGAAACAAGCCACAATGGCTCTTTCAACTAACAAAGTTGAATACATTGCATATGGGAGTTGTTGTGCCCAAGTCCTATGGATGAAGAAAATGCTCCAAGACTTTAGCATTCATTTTGATGCTTCTCCTATCTATTATGACAATACTAGTGTAATTAATCTCTCTTATAATCTTACAATACATAGTAGAGCAAAACATATAGAGGTACATCACCACTTCCTTTGTGATCACATTACCAAAAAGTATATATATATATCACACATGTGGACATGGAGAATTAGCTTGCAGACATTTTCACTAAACCTCTAGATAGAGATAAATTTACATTTGTTAGATCAAAACTACTCATAACTATTCTTGATGATATTTACATGCAATCCAGATGGACGTTATCATACCTATATATTTCTTGCTTATAATTGGTCATGTTTTACTTGAAAGTTCTATAATTTCCATGCTTTCATGCCTTGTTTTGCTTATTTGTTGGATATTTTTTGCAAACACATGTTTATCACAAAATAGTAGTCAATGACGAATGTGCCTCAATATGTTTAAAATACATGGTAGGCTAAAATAATAAATTTATATAGTACTCTAGAGGCTTGGAATTAAATTTTCTATGTTTTGGACAGGCTGACCAATCGGTCGAGTTTGACTTGGAGAAACTCGACCTATTCCTAGCTGAGGACCAAACTAGAATGCATTATCGGTCAATTTTCCTACACATATAACTCAATCGACACCACAACTAGATGCAAATTAAAAAGGGCATTGACTGACTTTTCTCCCTCTCAACTAAAGAAAGTCGACTCAGAGCCGAACTACAGTGTTTGTCCTCCAACCCTATGCTAACCGAGCCCCTCCTACACCCTTCCTAGCCTCCAATCAGCCCTCCTTGCCTCTCCCAACCGTGACCTAGGTGGTTTTGGCGACTGATTTCTTTCATTTTCCTTCTAGTTTGGTGGTCATTACTTCTCAATCCGACCTTGATGGCCTCCAACCATAGGAAATGATCCACACCAGTAGGAGCTCCATCCTCCTCCACTGCTCCTTGCCATATCTCCTTTAATGGCACCTCTTTGATCTCAACTTAAGCATGAATAAGTAAAAGGAACTCCTTCCCAGGACTCCCTTTCCTTTTTGTGCTTTGTTTGGACCTCATTTTGCAACAAGTGAAGTGATTAAAGAGGTTTCTAGGGTATTCAAAGCACATCATCTTAGTGCTTCAGGTGTAGAGAGTCCATGCTTCTCAAATGCCATGTTTAGAACAAAGGTTGTTCATGAATTTTACACCAATCTTATGTGGAACTAAAACACCATTATGCCACCAGCTAATACCCAGGTCATCTTGACTTCCATGATAGCTGATACCAAGATAACAATCTCTGATGATTTGTTGAATACCTATTTCTCTGGTAGTGACTTTATCGCTACATGGAAGGCCTCATATCCTCAATACCATGACATGCTGGACCTGAAGGTTTCTACAAAATATTTGACCTCAAGCTTGCACTTTCTAATATCCATACATTTTTGAAGAAGCATGATGTCCCACACCAGAAGAAGACCACCCTACCCTCCTCTCCCCTTGATATCAAAACACATCTAATCACTTTAGTAGTCAATTGCAATGTCCATCCCAAGAGGAATCAAATGAAAATTGTAGAGAATACTATGGTGATCGTGTATTGTCTGTTGAATGATATCATAGTTAAGTGGGTTTGTTATATTCTTCATCATATGACCTGCTTCAACTCAGGGAAGAATACCATCAACACCCATCTCCCTTATCCTAACCTAATATGTGGTATGTTTGCTCACCGTGTTGAAAAATCTTTCTTCCATGATCTTGGCTACAAACCAAGTGGGAAAGGAGTTTTCATTAGTGAGACAACAATCAAGAAAACCTTTATTCCTACATCCTCCACCACACCAGGTGCCTCTACCTCCACCCAGGCCCCTCCACCACCACCACCTAGACCTTACCGCACCTTGTTTTCTATGTCCAATGAAACCCTCATGGGATATATGATACATCAACATGCATATAACCTCAATGTTTAGGACCACATCCACCAAGACCTCATTGATATCATGTCACACATGAAACTATCCTGTAGCCATCCCTACACACCCTACCAGGCTTACCCAGGTGCTGACTATGCTTCTTATGCATACAATCAGTTCTACCCTGACCCACCTCCTGATGCTTTCGTTGTCCCCCCTACTGCTTCTGATGGTGGACTTGCCCCTGCCCCTGTGCTCTTCTGCTTCTGGATCTTCCTGTTGGCCCTGCCACCACTCTACTTGCTGGTTATGATGGAGTTGCTACTCCCAGTTTCAAGTAATCAAATGCATTACATGCATGTGGCATGTCTTGGGCTGTGCAGAATGACAAGTGGCATGGTACTCGTGCCTTTGGACCTCCTACTTATGAGGAGATGAATAACCAGGATGTTGAGGAAGATGTTGTATATGGTGATGATGTTGAGGATGGTGATGTCGGTGATGATGGCTCTTATGATGATGGTGATGGTATTGAGGCCACACCTACTGCCATTGTTGCACCCTCAGATGATGATGAGGATTACTAGCCAGAGGACGAGGATGATGATGGCTCTTCTACACCCTCCTTTTGATATGACAAAGGGGGAGAATGAGCTCAGCCATATTGAATTTAATTCTTATGTGAACCTTTTCTAATCAATTATCTATAATATCATGTGACTTGCTAGAGGACCATGTAGTATATATGTGTTATGGTTACTTGTGGAAAGACTAACCATGCATGCATAGATAAGCATGAATTGAGGGGGAGAAAATCACATTGTTCATTCATATATCCCTTGTAATTAACAAGGTAAGTTTGAATTTTCATATCCTTTTCAATATGTTGAGGAAAGGTTTCTCATTGTCAAAAGGGGAAGAATATTGACCTAAGAGTTATACATTGTCCATATTTTGATAATGACTTAACCATTTCATTCATATGTATCTACTATGTCTACTTGAGATTGATTTCGGGCATTTGGTACATGAAAAGGATAAATTAAATCAATCCCTAGCTTGATCAAGTTCAAATCAAAAGCAATGCAAATGCACATTTGCAGAAAACACCCTAAAACCCATAGGATGATTTTTATAACCATTTGTATTGATGATATGACTTGTAACTAAGATGAGAAAAAAATTAGGAGAACTTAATTTGACCATTTAATAACTCTAATGGCATTTTCCAAAATACATCATAGAGTGAATATTCGACTGAGTTTATCCTATGACAAACTCAATCGACACCCTTGTTGCATTTTGAGAATGTCTAGGTTTAGTTGAGTTTCCATACACAACGCTCGATCGACACCTTGCACTGGAAAAACTAAATTTAAGCGGTCGATCGAGTTTCATCCAGGATAAACTCGGCCAATGCTTCAAATTTGCTTTGACATATAGTGCAATCGGTCGAGTTATCTTTATTGAAACTTGACCAACTACACTGTATGGAGTGTGTAGAAAAAGTGATTCTAACAACTAGAGTATTGTAAAACTCGAAATTTAATCCATTACAACACTCCAAATGGCTAGAAAATGTTCCCTAATGATCGTAGCCTCTAGTAGACACCGCCAACTATAAATAGGACCTCTTGGTGTTCATTCCAAGGTTGCTCTTTCATGTTATTCTTGCTCCAAGCTATAGTTGAGTGCATCCAGTCCACTTGTCTCTCTCTTATTTGCAACTCAAAATGTATATATGAGTGTGATAGGATATGTGTGAGTGAGCTAGTTCATTGTAGACTTGTAAATCTCTCATAGCTTACCTTTCCTCAACCCCTTTCATCAAGTGCAAGTTGGTGAAAGATTCTCCAAGTTGAAGGAGAAGGTGCAAGCTACTTCAAGGTGTAAAAAAATGGAGCAAAAGCTTCTCTGAGGTGAAGGAGAAGGTCAAGGCTAAAGATCCAGGAGTAGAGTGGGTAAATCCTTCAGGGAAAAAGACTTGTTGCAAGAAGGAGATCTCCCTGACGAAGGTGTCCAACTGCTTGCAAGTGTGGGTAAGACCTTGTAGAGGTGGAAGACTCTAGCTCCACTAGATAGGCAAGTCCTTGGTTGGTTATTCGCACCCTTTTCCTTAAAGGGAAGTGTAAGGAATGGGATCCCAAAGGGGAACCACTCCCTACTAATATAAAAAGGCAACATCCCAAACCAAACACCAACATAAATTTTTTGCCAAAGGGATGACCAATTTGTTCAACATGAGTGTATCATAACACCAAAGTTTAGCAGTAGAATAAAATCATTGACTATTTTCAATTTATCATAAGATTACAAAATTACCTCAACATCATCTCTGATAAGGGTTTGCATAAAAGGTACATCATAAGGATCTAGTAGAGGGAGATATAAACCATAACAACTTTGTCTCCAAGCTTCAACTTCATAAGCTAAGTTCATGCCCTCATGTCAAGTCATCCAAGTCCTTCACCTAGGGTTGGAAGCATACCCCAACAAGAAGAGAAAAGTAGATAACATCAGCAAAGGTTGGTATGTGCATACTAAATAGAATATTGAGAAAATTAAAAGAATAAAGGTCATCAATTTAAAAGGCTTCCCATAGAAAAGCAAAGTACTACCCAATTGGACATAAAAGAATATAAACAAAAAAATAAGAACGAAACAAAATAATATATAAACAAGGCATCCATGTGTTCCACTTGTGACAATACTAGATAATATAAACATGCAGGTAGTAAATAACTCATCTACCATAAATGTGGGGTGAGCGGGAACTGTATACATCCACTCTAAATATGGGGTGGTAGGGTCTGTCAACATCTGCCCCAGTAGGAATTTAACATCTACCCATGTATATAAATATGCAGGAATTTAACATTCGCATTCATATGTGGGGATTTAACATCCACATAAAAACACATGCAACATTATACTAGCAGTCACCATATGATGCATAACAAAAGGATAAGCAAGTATAAAAAAATAAGGATGATGAGAACATCCATCAAGTATAAAGTGGGATCAGAGGATCCATGCCTTCGCATAATGTGCCATATAAACATCCACTACCAAGGTGGGAAAAGAAGCACATATCATCAATTAAGTCTAAAATGCACAAAGCATAAGAGAGAGTCCAAAAGAATATCCGCAATCACATGATCAATATCAAATAAGGTAGTTCACATGAACCATGATTTTCAAAATAAAAGACATTGTGTATAGGCTAATGTCCATAGAACCAATAAAAAGATAAAAATAGGCTATTGCTCTACATAGAAGAATAGGGGATGCAAACATACCTCAAACATGTGTCCTAGAAACACTTTTCACCAATCTAGTTGTTTCCAAGATCAACTTTACCTAATTACAAAGTATTCACATGTATTAGGGTTTGTCATATGCATTAATGTAAATAAAACCCTAGTTTTGTACTTTTTGCACAAAACTTTGATTTAGACTCTGAAAACATCACCATTGACCTAGTTAGGTTCTCCTAATTAAGAAAACATATAATTTTATATATTTTGGAGTTATGAAGATTAAAGTGTATTTTTGGTGATTTTAATGTATTAAAATCATTTTAGAAAACGTCTCTCAACAAAACTCAAAACCAAGCCTCGAAAGTATTTTTACTGGAAAGATCACATTTTTCCTGATTCCAAAACATATTTATTTTTAATTTTTGGACAAATGAATAAAAAGTAATGATTTTTATAAAATGAACCAATCACAACGTGACACATCAACATCAGGCGAGCGAGAGGCGAAGAGAGAGAGGGAGAAGGCCGGCTACTTGACTTGTCCCAACCACGGGGTGCCAAGTCAGCAAACCATGCCAAGCAAGCTGGTGTAAAGGCAAAACAAAACAAAATGATGGATCGGAATACCCTTGGCAAGAGACAGAGAGAAGAGAGGGCGAGATACGGGGGCAAAATAAGGATTTCGCTGAGGGGAATCATCCCCTTCACCTCGCACGTCATGGCAGTAGCAATGAGTTGCTTGCTTGGCCAGGATTTGGGTGAATCCAAGATGGGCCACCAAACTCAAAAGCAAGAAGTCGGGAAGGAAGAGGAAACCTCACTGGAGTTACCAAAGCAAACAATTATGTCAGAGATGCACTGTGGAGGTAGGAGGAGGCGCCACAAACCTTGGTCCCCAAAAATCACGCTGGCGACTACACATGTAAGGAACAGAGAAATTAGGAGAAGAAGAGAGTTTCCTTTGGCCTTGCCGAGATCTCGGTACCTATGTATATATATGTGTGGGGCGTGAAGCTAAGAAAAGGGAAGTTGCCACGAAGCAACTTACCCAAGATTTAGGCATTACCAGAATACTCCAGGAAACCAAATAAAGAAGGGATCATTGCGTACGGACAAGCTCAACGAATTCATAGGAGAAGAAATCATCAAAAAGACCAAGAATCGAAAGAGATATCTGCAAATCAAAATTGCAAAAACATGGCTTGTACTCCTACTCCAACCCGAGCTAGGAGATGACCTATGAGCCGTTGGATCACAGATCCAATGGTCTAGATCAAGGTGCACAATTAATAAAGCGTGACAAGTAAATCCTAGTGACATATTAAATGATTTACCTTTTTTATCTCTTCATTTGAGGGTGCAAACAAAACCCAAATTGGATACAATTTGACACCCAACCTATTTTTTTATATGAGGAATATGAATATGCAATTAGATTTGCCTTTTGAGAACTTTTAATGTGGTAAATAATTCAAATCCTATTTTCTCTTTCCTCATGCATTAATGACTTTAAGATTCTCTAAATTTTATGAAACTTCACCTGCAAGTCATATTTAATGTGTTGGATATGAATTTGCCATCAATTTTACATGTTGGAGTTGTGTGTACAATTATTTAATATTTTGAAGGTTATACACTCTCTCTCCTGATTTCATCTTTTAATCAAACATCCCCCAAATTGGATGAAAATTTAACCAAAGGCTATATAAATTATGTAGATTACAATTCCAAGATTATTTTCCTCTTTTGGAGTCATTTATTATTTTATTTGATATTTTGGGGAAAACTTAGATCTTCTCTCTCCAAAAAAATTAAATTAATTATTATTATGTGAATAATGTGAAACTTGACTCCCAAGGCAATTGGGACCCAAGGAACACAATTTTTAACTAAGATTTCACTTTGGGGTTTTCTTTAATGAGTTATGACAAAGTTAATATTTGTGTCTATTAATATCACATTATTACTTAGGTTATCATATTATTTCACTATTATCATTTTTTCTCATCCATAACTTAATATTATCACCAAAAGATTATGTGTCATTATTATCTCATGTGACATATTTTATGTGTTTGTCATTTTCTTAACACTAATGTGAGAACATTAGGTTACATTAGGATGATTTATGCATTCATTAGTTCATTAGAGTTATACTAAACACCTTCTAGGTCTAACCTCAACCTTGTTTGGCTAACTCCAAAAGGTCAAACTTCCATGGTAGGGTCTGAAATCTAGTATGTTACATCACTCCACTCCTTAAGAGGATTTCGTCCTCAAAATCTATTGATCCAAACATCAAACAACCAACTACTCTCCACCCCTTAAACGGTTTAACCTAACAAGTCAAACTAATCAACATTTAGGGTTACTCGTATACCTTTTAGTGGTGAAAGTTCTAGATATTTATGTTCTTCATGTATCCAAACTAAGAGTCAGAACCAATTAGGGTTGATTTTTAGGTTCTCGTATCCCTAACCTAACAACCCTAAGATCCAACAAGTCATAGGGTACAAATGGTGGGTACACTACACCTTAACATTATCTCACATATTCCTAGTCACTTCTTTGAAACTAGGGTTAGGATTCTATGCCAACTAATTCTAGGCCTTCAATAGAAAACTTCACATATCTCTTTATTGTGACTTAGTTCTGGAAATCATTGAGAAGATCCAAGAAATTTTTTGTATACATAGTAGTATAATGAAAATAATTTTTATTGGTGAAAAACTTTGCGATGCAAAACAAACATGCCGACAAAAATCAATACGAAAGCCAAGTCACAATTTATCCATACCAATGTCTTGTTAACCTACTACTTCCTCATAAATAATTTCATCCTCAAATCAAAACCTCATTTCATCAAAAGATACCAATCATCATTATAGATCAAAGGGTGAACATCTCACCTAAAGGTAACTTTCCAAGTCAAGGGTTCTAACAAGGGAGACAAAATTGAAATAGTCAGATTCTGACTACCATGGGCTCTGATACCATGCTATAAGGAGTGGGATCCCAGAGGGGAACCACTCCCTAATAAAATAAAAAGGCAACATCCCAAACCAAACACCAACATAATTTTTTTTCCCAAAGGGATGAAACCAATTTATTCAACATGAATGTATCATAACACCAAAGTTTAGCAGCGGAGTAAAAATATTGACTATTTTCAATTTATCATAAGATTACAAAAGTACCTCAACATCATCTCCCATAAGGGTTTACATAAAAGGTACATCATAAGGATCTAGTAGAGGGAGATCTAAACGTACAACTTTGTCTCCAAGCTTCAACTTCATAAGCTAAGTCCATGCCCTCATGTCAAATCATCCAAATCCTTCACCTAGGGTTGGAAGCATACCCCAACAAGAAGAAAAAAGTAGATAACATCAGAAAAGATTGGTATGTGCATAATAAATAGAAAATTGAGCAATTTAAAAGAATAAAGGTCATCAAGTTAAAAGGCTTCCCATAGAAAACAAAAGTACTACCCAATCAGGCATAAAAGAATATAAACAACAAAATAAGAATGAAGCAAAAGAGTATATAAACAAGACATCCATGTGTTCCACCTGTGACAATATATACTAGAAAATATAAACATGCAGGTAGGAAATAACTCATCTACCATAAATGTGGGGTGAGCGGGAACTATATACATCCACTCTAAATATGAGGTGGCAGGGTCTGTCAACATCTGCCCGAGTAGGAATTTAACATTTGCCCATGTATATAAATATGCAGGAATTTAACATCTGCATTCATATGTGGGAATTTGACATCCACATAAAAACACATTCAACATTATACTAGTAGTCACCACATGATTCATAACAAAAGGATAAGCAAGTATAAACAAATAAGGACTATGAGAACATCCATCAAGTATAAAGTGGGATCAGAGGATCCATGCCTTCACATAATGTGCCATATAAACATCCACTACCAAGGTGGGAAAAGAATCACATATCACCAATTAAGTCCAACATGCACAAATCATAGGAGAGAGTCCAAAAGAATATCCACGATCACATGATCAATATCAAATAAGGTAGTTCACATGAACCATGATTTTCAAAAGAAAAGACATTGTGTATAGGCTAATGTCCATGAAACCAAGAGAAAGATAAAAACAGGTTATTTCTCAACATAGAAGAATAGGAGATGCAAACATACCTCAAACATGTGTCCTAGATACACTCTTCACAAATCTAGTTGTTTCCAAGATCAACTTTACCCAATTACAAATTATTCACATGTATTAGGGGTTTTCATATGCATTAATGTAAAGAAAACCCTAGTTTTAGACTTTTCACACAAAACTCCAATTTAGACTCTAAAAAAATCACCATTGATCTAGTTAGGTTCTCCTTATTAATTTGTATATATTTTGGAGTTATGAAGATTAAAGTGTATTTTTGGTGATTTTAATGTATTAAAATTATTTTAGAAAACACCTCTCAATAAAACTCAAAACCAAGCCTATAAAGTAGTTTTACTAGAAAGATCACATTTTTCTGATTCCAAAACATATTTATTTATAATATTTGGACAAAGGAATAAAAAGTTATGATTTTTATAAAATGAACCAATCACAGTGTGACACATAAACATCCGGTGAGAGAGAGGTGGAGAGAGAGGGAGAGGGTCGGCTGCTTGACTTGGCCCAACCATGGCGTGCCAAGTCAGAGGACCGTGCTAAGTAAGCCGACACAAAGGCAAAATAAAACAAAATAAAGGACCAAAATACCCTTGGCAAGAGACAGAGAGAAGAGAGGGCGATATACAGGGGAAAAACATGGATTTTGCATAGGGGAATCATCCCCTTCACTTCACATACCACGGCAACATCAGTGAGTTGCTTGCTTGGCTAAGATTTGGGTGAATTCAAGATAGGCCACCAAACTCAAAAGCAAGAAGTCGGGAAGGAAGAGGAGACCTCACCAGACTTACCAAAGAAAACAATTATATCGGAGATGCACTGTGGAGGTAGGAGGAGGTGCCGCAAATCTTGGTCCCCAAAAAGCACGTCGGGGACTACACATGCGAGGAACAAAGAAATTAGGAAAATATGAGAGTTTCCTTTGGCCTTGCGAAGATCTCGGTACCTATATATATAGGTGTGGGGGCGTGAAGCTAAGAAAAGGGAAGTTGTCGTGAAGCAACTTGCCCAAGATTTGGGCATTACCAGAATACTCCATGAAACTAGATAAAGAAGAGATTGTTGCATGTGGACAAGCTCGACAAATTCATAGGAGAAGAAATCATCGAAAAGGACCAAGAACCGAGAGAGATATCTGCAAATCAAAATTGCAAAAACATGGCATGTACTCCTACTCCGACCCGAGCTAGGAGACGACCTATGAGCCGTTGGATTGCAGATCCAACGGTCCAAATCGAGGCATGCAATTAATAAAGCGTGACATGTAAATCCTTATCCAAAAATGAATTGAACTATAGTGACATAATAAATTATTTACCTTTTTCTCTCTCTTCTTTTGAGGGTGTAAACAAAACCCAAATTGGATAAAATTTGACAGCCAACCTATTTTTGATATGAGAAATTTGAATATGTAATTAGATTTCCCTTTTGAGAACTTTTAATGTATTAAATAATTCAAATCCTATTTTCTCTTTCCTCATGCATTAATGACTTTAAGATTCTCCAAATTTTATGAAACTTCACCCACAAGTCATATTTAATGTGTTGGATACAAATTTGCCATTCATTTTACATGTTGGAGTTGTTTGTACAATTATTTAATATTTTGAAGGTTCTACACACTTTCTCTCTCCTGATTTCATCTTTTAATCAAACATCCCCCAAATTGGATGAAAATTAACCCAAAGACTAGATTTATTATGTAGATTATGATTCCAAGATTATTTTCCTCTTTTGGAGTCATTTATTATTTTATTTGATATTTCGGGGAAACTTAGGTCTTCTCTCTCCAAAAAGAATTAAATTAATTATTATTATGTGAATAATGTGAAACTTGACTCCCAAGGCAATTAGGACCCAAGGAACACGCTTTTAACTTAGATTTCACTTTTGGGGTTTCTTTATTGAGTTATGATAAAGTTAATATTTGTGGCTATTAATATCACATTATTACTTAGGTTATCATATTATTTCACTATTATCATTTTTGCTCATCCATAGCTTAATATTATCACCAAAAGAGTTATGTGTCATTATTATCTCATGTGACATATTTTATGTGTCTATAACTGGCTTAAGACTAATGTGAGAACATTAGGTTACATTAGGATGATTTATGCATTCATTAGTTCATTAGTGTTATACTAAACACCTTCTAGGTCTAACCTCAACCTTGTTTGGCTAAGTCCAAAAGGTCAAACTTCCAGGGTAGGGTTTAAAATCTAGTATGTTACATCACTCCACTCCTTAAAAGGATTTCGTCCTCAAAACCTATTGATCGAAACATCAAACAACCAACAAGTCATAGGGTACAAAGGGTAGGTACACTACACCTTAACATTATCTCGCATATTCCTCGTCACTTCTTTCAAACTAAGGTTAGGATTCTACGCCAACTAATACTAGGCCTTCTATAGAAAACTTCACATATCTCTTTATTTTGACTTAGTTCAAGAATTCATTGAGAAAATCCAAGAATTTTTTTGTATATATAGTAGTATAATCAAAATAATTTTTATTGGTGAAAAAATTTGCGATGCAAAACAAACATACTGGAAAAAATCAATACGAAAACCAAGTCACAATTTATCCATATCAAGGTCTTCTTAACCTATTACTTCCTCATAACTAATTTCATCCTCAAATCAAAACCTCATTGCATCAAAAGATAGCAATCATCATTATAGATCAAAGGGTGAACATCTCACCTAAAGGTAACTTGCCAAGTCAAGGGTTCTAACAAGGGAGACAAAAGTGAAATAGTCAGATTCTGACTACCATGGGCTCTGATACCATGTTGTAAGGAGAGGGATCTCAGAGGGGAACCACTCACTACAAAAAAAAGAAACATCCCAAACTAAACACCAACATATTTTTTTTTCAAAGGGATGAAACCAATTTATTCAACATGAATGTATCATAACACCAAAGTTTAGAAGCTGAATAAAAACATTGACTGTTTTCAATTTATCATAAGATTACAAAAGTACCCCAACATCATCTCCCATAAGGGTTTACATAAAAGGTACATCATAAGGATCTAGTAGAGGGAGATCTAAATCATAACAACTTTGTCTCCAAGCTTCAACTTCATAAGCTAAGTCCATGCCCTCATGTCAAGTCATCCAAGTCCTTCACATAGGGTCGGAAGCATACCCCAACAAGAAGATAAAAGTAGATAACATTAGTAAAGGCTGGTATGTGCATACTAAATAGAAAATCGAGCAATTTAAAATAATAAAGGTCATCAAGTTAATAGGCTTCCCATAGAAAAGCAAAGTACTACCCAATCGGGAATAAAAGAATATAAACAACAAAATAAGAATGAAGGAAAAGAGTATATAAACAAGGCATACATGTGTTCCACTTGTGACAATACTAGATAACATGCAGGTAGGAAATAACTCATCTACCATAAAAGTGGGGTGAGAGGAAACTGTATACATCCACTCTAAATATAGGGTGGCAGGGTCTGTAAACATCTGCCCATGTATATAAATATGCAAGAATTTAACATATGCATTCATATGTGGGGATTTAACAACCACATAAAAACACATGCAACATTATACTAGCAGTCACCACATGATGCATAACAAAAGGATAAGCAATTATAAACAAATAAGGATGATGAGAACATCCATCAAGTATAAAGTGGGATCAGAGGATCCATGCTATCACATAATGTGCCATATAAACATCCACTACCAAGGTGGGAGAAGAAGCACATATCACCAATTAATTCCAACATGCACAAAGCAGAAGAGCGAGTCTAAAAGAATATTCACAATCACATGATCAATATCAAATAAGGTAGTTCACATGAACCATGATTTTCAAAAGAAAATACTGTGTATAGGCTGATGTCCATGAAACCAAGAGAAAGATAAAAATAGGTTATTGCTCAACATAGAAGAATACGAGATGCAAACATACCTCAAACATGTGTCCTAGAAACACTCTTCACCAGTCTAGTTGTTTCCAAGATCAACTTTACCTGATTTCAAATTATTCACATGTATTAGGGTTTGTCATATGCATAAATGTAAAGAAAACCCTAGTTTTGGACTTTTCACATAAAACTCCGATTTAGACTCTGAAAACATCACCATTAATCTAGTTAGGTTCTCCTGATTAAGAAAATATATAATTTTATTTATTTTGGAGTTATGACGATTAAAGTGTATTTTTGGTGATTTTAATGTATTAAAATCATTTTAGAAACACCTCTCAACAAAACTCAAAACCAAGCATGGAAAGTATTTTTACTAGAAATATCACATTTTTCCTGATTCCAAAACATATATATTTTTAATTTTTGGAAAAAGGAATTAAAACTTATGATTTTTATAAAATGAACCAATCACAATGTGACACATCAACATCAGGCAAGAGAGAGGTAAAGAGAGAGAGGGTCGGCCGCTTGACTTGGCCCAACCACAGGGTGCCAAGTCAGCAGACTGTTTCAAGCAAGCTGGTGTAAAGGCAAAATAAAACAAAATGATGGATCAGAATACCCTTGGCAAGAGACAGAGAGAAGAGAGGGTGAGATACGAGGGCAAAATATGGATTTCTCAGAGGGGAATCATCCCCTTCACCCGCACGCCATAGCAGCGAGCTACTTGTTTGGCCAGGATTTGGGTGAATCCAAGATTGGCCACCAAACTCAAAAGCAAGAAGTCGGGGAGGAAGAGGAGACCTCACCGGACTTACCAAAGCAAACAACTATGTTGGAGATGCACTGTGGAGGGAGGAGGAGGCGCCACAAACCTTGGTCACTAGAAAGCACTCCGGAGACTACACATGTGAGGAACAGAGAAAAAAGGAGAAGAGGAGAGTTTCTTTGGCCTTACAGAGATCTCGGTACATATATATATAGGTGTGGGGGCGTGAAGCTAAGAAAAGGGAAGTTGCCATGAAGAAACTTTCCTAAGATTTGGGCGTTAGAAGAATAATCCATGAAACCAGATAAAGAAGGGATCGTTTCATGCAGACAAGCTCGAAGAATTCATAGGAGAAGAAATCATCAACAAAGACCAAGAATCGAGTGAGATATCCGCAAATCAAAATCACAAAAACATGGCTTGTACTCATACTCCAACGTGATCTAGGAGATGACATATGAGCTGTTGGATAACGGATCCAACAGTCCAGATTGAGGTGTGCAATTAATAAAGCGTGACGTGTAAATCCTTATCCAAAAATGAATTGAACTATAGTGACATATTAAACGATTTACCTTTTTCTCTCTCTTCTTTTGAGGGTGCAAACAAAAGCCAAATTGGATAAAATTTGACACCCAACCTATTTTTGATATGAGGAATCTGAATATGCAATTAGAGTTTCATTTTGAGAACTTTTAATGTGTTAAATAATTCAAATCCTATTTTCTCTTTCCTCATGCATTAATACTTTTAGATTCTCCAAATTTTATGAAACTTCATCCACAAGTCATATTTAATGTGTTGGATATGAATTTGCCATCAATTTTATATGTTGGAGTTGTTTGTACAATTATTTAATATTTTGAAGGTTCTACACACTTTCTCTCTCCTGATTTCATCTTTTAATCAAACATCCCCCAAATTGGATGAAAATTCACCCAAAGGCTATATTTATTATGCAGATTATGATTCCAAGATTATGTCCTCTTTTGGAGTCATTTATTATTTTATTTGATATTTTGGGGAAAACTTAGATCTTCTCTCTCCAAAAAGAATTAAATTAATTATTATATGAATATGTGAAACTTGACTCCCAAGGCATTTGGGACCCAAGGAACATGATTTTTAACTTATATTTCACTTTTGGGGTTTCCTTTAATGAGTTATGACAAAGTTAATATTTGTGGATATTAATATCACATTATTACTTAGGTTATCATATTATTTCACTATTATCATTTTTGTCCATCCATATCTTAATATTATCACCAAAAGAGTTATGTATCATTATTGTCTGATGTGATAAATTTTATGTGTCTATCATCGGCTTAAGACTATTATGAGAACATTAGGTTACATTAGGATGATTTATGATTCATTATTTCATTAGAGTTATACTAAACACCTTCTAGGTCTAACCTCAACCTTGTTTGGCTAAGTCGAAAAGGTCAAACTTCTAGGGTAGGGTATGAATCTAGTATGTTACAGGAAGGCTGGGTATCCTTGACACAGAAAAGGAAGGTCATCTTGTATGTCTTATAATATAATATAAGTATACATTGGTTGTAAAATCCTAGATCTTGACCTCTCTAGGTAGTGGACTGACTTTCTCCTAGTTTGTGCATTGAAATCACTCTACATAGATTGTTCTTATGTTTGTTCAATCTCTCTCATCCTTGCTATGTATGCTTAGTTGCACTACAAATTCAATATTTGCAATCCCATATCTTGTAGTAACATGAGGGTCTAACGAATTTTTTTCAAGTGTTTTTAGCTCTATTCACCCCCTCTAGAGCCCACTGATCCAACAAAACCAAACCACATGGAAACTAAGTTATCTACAAGCTACAATAGCATAATATGAAAGAAGCTAGAGTGGAAAGAGGAAGTTGGAGTGAGCCAATCAATTTGAAGGAAGTAAAGAACGTCTTGAGTAAAGTGGTGCAACGGGATTGAGGGTGAGATCCCCTTTGATAGTGCATAGCTAGATGAGATACAATTTCATAACAAAGGAGTATGATGTTGATGGAAGTTTGTGCAACACCACTAAAAATCCTAAGGTGATGAATCCTTAGGTTTAGCCTTACTAGTACTATGGTAAGAACTCCACCCACATGTGCTAAGACATGTGGAAGTCTTATCGTAGTATAGTTAAGGGTCGAATCCTCGGGACAACGGTCTTGACGAAGTCAAGATGGAAAACGTTTAGCCTTTACTTAACAACTTAGAGATTGATATTTAGATCGAAAGTTTGATTTGGTTGTTTTAAACTAAGTACAAAGAAAGTAAGGCAAGAAAGTAAATAAAGCAAGTAAATCTTAAGAGTTAACAAATGATGATGAATCACTGGGGTTAAGCAGGTATTTACCACCGCTACACATGCATTGTATATGTACTAAGCAAGACTTATAAGCTAGATGCATGGATGTTTCCACAAGACCGATGCCTTATAAGACAAGAGCGATGCGTTGCATCCAAGGGTGTTCCACAAGACCGATGCCCACATAAGACAAGAGCGATGCATTGCACCCTTCGATGTTCCACAAGACCAATGCCCATATAAGAAAAGGGCAATGCATCTCATCCTTCAAGGGTTAAGTAACTCTCATGCGGTACATCACTACGCGTCACTGAAGGATGTAGTCTCCGAAGAGAGAATCTTACTCAACCTCAAGAAACGTGCATCTAAAACTAACAAGCGAGCGATAATTATCAAATCGAATAGCATCCTTGTAGGCCTAGTCTCCTATTCGGATAACCTAGCTACGAGAAGTGCGGGAATGATGCAACGCCAGCCATTCCCGAACAAATGGTCACATGCTTTACATCATTCCCCTCGCAAAGTGTGTTCCTCGACTTACCAAAGGTCTCTTCCATACAGATGGGAGTGTGCCAAATGATAGTGAGTTTACTCCACTCTTTGAGATACACTTCTAGACACCGAAACGGATGCGTGGTGGATACACACACCAGAAACCAACACTAAATCGGTATTCAAGCCTCGATAGCGGTCGTAGACAAACCACAACGAAAGACAATAAATGCATACAAGAACGTGGCCATCATTCAAGCATGTGTGAAACGATTTAGTATTAAAACGAAATGATAACATCTTTTTTTACAGTACAAAATACAAAACATGGGCAGCGGGGCTAGTCCCCGCGCCCTAGTGGATGGAACTACTCGCTCCTCATAGAGGGAGCAACAAAGAAGGAGGCAAGAAGAGATAGAAAGAACATCATTTCCACTGAGGAGAGAAGGTTGAACCCTTGGTGGAGAGAGCAACGATCTCCACCCCTTGTAGCTTGCTTGATGACGGATCTTCTCCTCTCACCTTCCTTGTTGATGAGAGAGAAGGTAGCTTGCAATGGACGTGAGTCTCAGACCGGCAGCCTCGAGTGATGGATGGAGTTGTTCTGGTAGTGGAGAGACAGCCTCTGGACGTCTGGACTCACCCCCCCTTTTTCATGGACGGCCCTGGGGTCTTATTTATAGGCTTTGAGTGAGATCCAAACGGTTTGGAGACCGTTTGGGCTCAAACGGTCTTGGGACCGTTTGGCGTCGAACGGTCTTGAGATCGTTTGGCGTCAAACGGTCTTGGGACCGTTTGGCGTCAAACGGTCTTGAGATCGTTTGGCGTCAAACGGTCTTGGGACCGTTTGGCGTCAAACGGTCTTGAGATCGTTTGGCGTCAAACGGTCTTGGGACCGTTTGGCGTCAAACGGTCTTGAGATCGTTTGGTGTCAAACGGTCTTGAGATCGTTTGGCGTCAAACGGTCTTGGGACCGTTTGGCGTCAAGCGGTCTTGAGACCGTTTGAGCTTCATGCGGTCTCGGGACCGTTTGAACTCCATGCGGTCTTGGGACCGTTTGGCTTCATGCGGTCTCGGGACCGTTTGAACTCCATGCGGTCTTGGGACCGTTTGGCTTCATGCGGTCTCGGGACCGTTTGAACTCCATGCGGTCTTGGGACCGTTTGGCTTCATGCGGTCTTGGGACCGTTTGAACTCCATGCGGTCTTGGGACCGTTTGGCTTCATGCGGTCTCGGGACCGTTTGAACTCCATGCGGTCTTGGGACCGTTTGGATCCACTCGACCCTTGGGCTGGTTCATTCTTTTGTTATTTTTTTGTGCTTTTTCTGCAATTATAAAAGAAAAAGTTAGTTTGATGATGTATTTACAAAAAGGGATAAAATTAGGTTTAAGTACAATATAAATGTAAAAAGAGTATGGAAAACTAAAGAAAAAGACTAAGATAAACTACTAAAATAGGAGGTTATCACCCCCCCTAACTTAGAGTCTAGCTTGTCCTCAAGTTAGATAGAGCTGAGACATGAAATGGCGAGGCGATCTTAATTAAGATTTCCATACTCTTGCTTCAATTCTTGACCTGAGTTCCCCAGGGGTCGTATCGAGGCTTATTGCATGCCTTGATCCTTTTTGGATTTCGAGAGTTGCTTGGATTTCAGGTTTTTCCGTATCTCAAAGTTCGCCTTGGGACCACATTTGTTTTGTGCATGCTGTTGACTCTAATCAACTTTATACCTCTCTGGAAACCTATTGGAAGCTAGAGAGGGTATGAGGGTTGGCTAAAGGCTTTGAAGTGTAACTCCCCTTCGAGTAGGGGAGGGGCTGTCTATGCTTTTTAGGATCTCACTACCGGACACGACACATCTGCCTTTATGAGGGCAGCTGAATGTACCGGCCGGGCAAGTCCTTTATTAGCCTTTTCATATACTTGGAACTTTTAGGGTTTCACTACCGGGCGCGACGCATCTGCCTTTGTGAGGGCAGCGGAATGTGCCGGCCGGGTGAGCCCTTTATCAGTTCTTCATATAGGTCCTTATTCGTGGCACAACTCTCATGATTTTATTCGTCTCTCTGGCTTTTATTCAAAAACTCACAGGCTTGGGTTTTGGGATGAGGATTTATTTTGGGCGGCCAAGCCTCTTTTATTTTGAAGAGAGGAAAGTTGTTCTTAAAGTTTTTCAGCATGCACTTATTTGGTTTGTGGTCCACTTGCGGAGCTTTTTGACTTGGAAGTTGCCTGATTTCCCTCTCATCCTTGAGATCTCGGCTTATTTCTGCCCTGATTTTGACCTATGGAGAGTCAGATAAAGAATTGGAGCAAAAATATAGGATCCATAGTGGATGGGGGTTGATAAATCGCCATTTGATGTCTAAGTGCTATATACTTGTACAGACTAACATGATTCTAGGGTTAGTTGAGGTGATTAAAAAGAATTTGTAAAAAGAATCTTGAAAGAATAAAAAATAAAAAAAAATTTGTAAAACAAAAGAAATGTGTGGAAAGTGTTTAGAGAAAAAGAAGGGAGTATAGAAGTTGATACCTAGCCCTTGTCTAATGTATCCCCCCCCTAACTTATCACACACTCTGTCCCCAGAGTGGCAAAGTGATAGGTTGAGACAACATTAGAACAAGGGCTGCAGGTTAAGGTAGATTGTCGGTTGCCCCTGGAGAACGCAGTAGTGTAGATGCGAACTGCCCACGTAAGGCGTGGTAATCCACGTCCGTCATTTCCTCCACTGGTCTTTGGAGAACGATTATAGTGTACATCCAGTAGAGGACGTGGAAGCCGCAGTCGTTGGATTGTCGTATTTGTTGGGGGCATTTATGGCAGAAGGCGGGGCGACTGAAGTGCTCAGTGCTGTATGCCCTAGTGTGCTGACTCAGAAGTTCGATTAATTTCATAGCACACTCCTTTGCCATTTCTTCTGTCGGCGTCTTGGGCGTTACGACGTATTGTCGTTGTCGGGCATTGAACTGGCTGTCGGAACTGTTGTATATTGTAGTTGTTCCGGTGTGGAGATTGGTTGCCAGAAGAAGCCAGTGCTCTTGATGTAGGATCGGTAGCATGATGAACTTCGGCGTTGTATGTTGAAGATATGCAATCAACGCTTCTATTGTGCCGAAGTTTTTCAGTTTGAGCAGATCGTCTTTCATGTATGGGGACGCCATATATGTATCGGGATTGTGTTGGCCAATCTGAGATTGGTAAGCGGCCATGAGGCTGTAAGAAAGTTGCCCCTTATCTTGTAAAGTCTCTCGCAAAGAATCGGCCATCACGATAATGTCTTGAGACATGAATACGATGCCGTCTTTTTCTGCGGAGAGTTTTGCCATGATTATGCGTATTTCAAGGTCGTTTAGACCCTTGCAAGAATCGTGATCGAAGTCAGGAAAAGTTGGTGTAGTTGTGTACGCGGGGTCGTTCTTGCTGGTGTCTTCTTTGGGCGACTTGTTTTGTTCTGACTCTTCCAGAACTTGGCGGAAGGGTCGCCGCTGTCGACGTTGCATAGCTGAGTAAAGATACCGTGGAACATCATCTGGTGACATAGTCGGATCGTTGAAAAATCTTCTGTCACAGATGAGTTCCATGGCGTAGCGTCCTCTAAGCGAATGGAAGTCTTCAGCTGCCAAGTCTGTGAATGGGATTTCCTGGTTAAGCGCTTGAATATGTCTGATGGTGTAGAAGGTGCTGTCCCCGGATCCCGTGGTGGCTTGAACTGGAGGGTTAATGATTCTAAACCATGGTTGGCTCCAGTCTTGGCGAAGAGAAGGGCGTACAGCCCAGATTACTTTAAGCA
This sequence comes from Alisma plantago-aquatica, assembly GCA_963693085.1. Lineage (NCBI taxonomy): Eukaryota > Viridiplantae > Streptophyta > Magnoliopsida > Alismatales > Alismataceae > Alisma > Alisma plantago-aquatica. The sequence goes on along the minus strand of OY856414.1, from coordinate 796,359,251 downwards.
GCCGGAAGGGTATACACCGAGCTTCACCTGCTGCGTCTCCGATAAAGTTAATTATGCCGGATGGTAGCTCGGCGTTATTGAAGTTGTAGACTTTGGCGTCCCTTGCCGCGGTGTCCACTATCATAAAAAGCCAGTGTCCCGAGACTTGGAAAGGCAGCGTGATATAGCGTGCCCGACGTGCTAATCCGACACGCAGCCGCTCAATCGACCTCACCTGCAGGCTCTTGTGTAAAAGGCCAAGAGACAGTGCAGGTGAGGCGTTGAAGGCTGGTTGTATCCGTTTTTTACTTTTATATATTTCTATACAGTTGGCGAGGAGGACACGAAAAATTGACAGTGGCATCGTAGACCGGGGTCGGAGGATGCAACGAAAATCTTCACGTGTCAACGTACGCCTGGTTTTTGTATTAATGTAAATTGTATCGTCCCCCGCTTTTGCATCGTCTACTATAGTGTTCAGGATGAAGATGTCCTGAGCATCTAAAGTAGAGATGGCTGTCCTGTCAAGATCATGCATTTTTTGTGGAAGAGGAGGGGGCGGGGGGAGGTTTTGTGGTGGAGGGGAGGCGTGTTGTTCGAAGGCTTCTTCATGGCCTTTGATATTGTCATCCTGGTCGGAGGCAGAGTCAAGGTCTTCGTCTGTATCTAGACTCACTCGGTCCGCTTCGTCCAGGTGAGGGGGAGAAGGTGTTGAGAAGGGAAGAGGAGTTTTCGGCGAGGTAGCGCTGGCTCCTTTTATGCACTGTTGGAGCTCAGCGAATGCTGCATCTTTGGCGGCTTCTCCCATTGACCCCATAGCGGAGTAATCAAAGAATTGGTCCCCATAAGAAATGTTGACGTTATCGTGCTGTGGGGACTTGGGGTGATAGTCACTTTCCTGGTGACCTTTATCGGACCCTTTATGGGAGGGTCCTGCAGCATTCCCTGGATCTTCTCCATCATCGTGCTTGTTGCCTGGAGGTGTGTCTTTATTGGAGTCAGCAGATGAATCAGAGTCTTCTTCTTCTTCATCATCATTGTTGTTGTCAGCCGCAGCTTCGTCTGTTTTCTTCTTAGTAGACGGCTTTTTACACCGCCGGTGAGTGGCATGTAGCTCATCGAAAGCCACTTGCAGATGCTCGTGTTTTTCGAGCAATGCGTCGTGGGCTTCTTTGAGATCTGTATATCTGTCCTCGGTGGAGAGGAGGCGTGCAGTCAGATCTGTGACTTGGGCACGTAGTTGTTGTATTTCATTGATGGTAGCCTCCTCTTGATGATGGTGGAGCTGCGTAATTGTTTCGTCGATGGTAGCCAGGCGCGAGCTTAGCTTGTCTTGGTTTTGCTCAAGCTTGCGGAGATTCTCTTGCAGAGGGTGAGTCTGGGTCGAGATCTCATCGACTTTTCTCGTCGTAGCTTCTTGCTGACGCGTTGCCTCAAGGATCAGGTCCGGCAGGTTGTTGGTGTGGCTGTTGATATGTTCAACTTGCCTAGCCACTTCATCCTGTCGTTGCTGAATACCTTGTAGGACGACAGGAAGAGCTTGATGTTGATTGTCGATCCTGGTTACCTGTTTAGTTAAATCCTGTACACAAGAAAAAAAAGAATGTAATAAGTTAGAAGGATCGGTGAGGAGGTGTCGGACAGCGTCAAATTGACGGCCGAATTCCTCACCGATGTTAGTAAAGGGGGCCCCAGAGGCGGAAGGGTGATGTGGCTGGGGCCTATGTGGGATGGTGGTAGTGTCTTGCGGAAAAGACACTGATGAAGGCCTGAACTGCGTAGTGACTGTTGATGAGGTCACCAGCGGTGTCGGGGTGGTGGCGGATGTGAAGAGTGGTGGAGTTGATGATGAAGGGGTGGGGATTGTGGATGGTAATGGAGAGGTGGTGAAGTCGGGCATGGAGGTGAAGAAAGGTAAGCCCGATGTTGGGGTGGGTGAAAAGGTGGATGTGAATGCTGATGTGGATGCGGAGGCGAAGGTGGTGAAATCAGGCATGGAGGTGGAGAAGGGGAAGCCCGATGTTAGGGAGGGTGGAAAGGTGGATGTGAATGCTGGCGTGGAGGTGGAGGGGAAGGCGGTGGTGGGAGCAGTGGAGAGCTGCTCGTTAAGACTCTGGATGAAAGAGTCAAGGGAGGATGTTGTGAGAATTTCATCGTTGAAATGTTCATCCTCCGGGTTGGGGCGGGATGTTGGCGTCTCCGACAGCTGCTTGGCCTGTAACAACCTTCTAGAGAGCTGTTTGACAGGGATTTTTGTAAGTCGTGCTGTCGGGGCTGTAATACTCATCTCGGTTGGACCCGCAGTTTTTTCTTTCTCGGCGGGTTTGACCGAAGCTAGCAACTTAGTAAGCTCGTCGTCAGAAAACAGGAGCTGTGTCATGTCATAGTGTGCTAGCTCTGGTAGCGGAAGGAGGGTTCTTGAAGATTTAACCATCGGGCAGAATACATAGTGTATTTTCCCATCCTTTTCTTTGATTATGAACGAGTTTTTCAGAGATTGCTCGTTCGTAAGGATGTCGCCCTTGATTAGCGTGCATTGGGGTAGTAGCCTGTCCATCTTAAAGAATTTTATTATGGAAGTGACATGGCCCCCCAAGCAGATCTCTTTCCCTATTAGGGCAGCAGAAAATTTCTGGACCATCAATCGTCCAATGTTTACTGGCCTGTCGTTGAGGATAGACCAGAGGACAAAGAGGTCAGACATTGTGACGTTTCCTCCTTTCGATCTTGGAAAAAGCGCGCCAGATAGGATTTTGTGCAAAGTGCGCACAAATCCGGAATGTATGTTGGACGCTTTACAGGTTTTTGCATCGTAGGTGGGAAGTCCGGTTAAGCTTTTCCAGAATGTATGGCGGTTGAATTCTGGGTGATCGGTTCCCACTAGCTTGGCCTTTTGTAGCTGCTCCGTTTCGTCGATGAATATAGAATTCAGCATATTTTCTGTCAAGACGACATCGCTACCAAAGATCTGGGTGACAATTCTTCTGTCACCCCCATCCCGTGACCTATCAGCGATGTCAACGGGCTCCTTTCTCAGAAAGGAGAAGAATTCCGCCGTAGGTTCAAAGTATGACACTTCAGGTAATGAGCACAACCTGGCGAGGTTGGCTTTCTGTAGTACGCTGAAGATGCGATCTTGAATTCCCATTTTGACTAGTATGCTGGAGCAAACATACTTAGTCGGTTTGAGGGTTTTGTCAATGGAGATGGAAGGTTGTATGTATAGGTTTTGTGGTGGTGGAATTGGAGCAGTAATGGGAATGAAGGTGGTAGGGATAGTAGCTGCAGGGGTGATGGTGATAGCAGCGTATGTGGATGGTTTGGCGAAGGGTTGGTCCATGGCGGATGAAGGGTGGACCTGTTTTCTTGCCCTTTTTGGAGGCTGCCCAGATGCAGCCTTTGCAGCCTTGCGTTTCCTCTCTGTCTCTTGGGCAGAGGAGTCCTCATCGGGGTTCGGCATGTAATCCGAACCTTCATCGTCGTCCGAAGAGATATGCTCAATCTCTTCTTCAGGAGCCTCACCCAGGCATTGGGTAAGGCAGGTTATTTCGCATAGGACGTCGATGATCTTGATTTTTGGAGGGACAACTCCAGTGGTGTTGTAGGTGTCCCTGATTTGCACGAGCTTTTCTCGCTCCTCCATCATCTGCTCCCTTGTCAGAGCAGGGGCAGATCCGGAAGTCTTGTTTGATGCCATTTCTAAAAAAAATACGAGTTTCTTAGTTAGAAAAGAAGATTGAAACAATTTAGATTAAGAAAGAATTTAGAAGTTTCTTAGTTTCAGGACCGTTTGATTCCAAACGGTTTCAAGACCGTTTGGTCCCAAACGGTTTGAGGACCGTTTGGTCCCAAACGGGTTCAAGACCGTTTGGTCCCAAACGGTTTGAGGACCGTTTGGTCTCAAACGGTTTCAGGACCGTTTGGTCCCAAACGGTTTCAAGACCGTTTGGTCCCAAACGGTTTCAAGACCGTTTGGTCTCAAACGGTTTGAGGACCGTTTGGTCCCAAACGGTTTCAAGACCGTTTGGTCCCAAACGGTTTCAAGACCGTTTGGTCCCAAACGGTTTGAGGACCGTTTGGTCTCAAACGGTTTCAGGACCGTTTGGTCCCAAACGGTTTCAGGACCGTTTGGTCCCAAACGGTTTCAAGACCGTTTGGTCTCAAACGGTTTGAGGACCGTTTGGTCCCAAACGGTTTCAAGACCGTTTGGTCCCAAACGGTTTGAGGACCGTTTGGTCTCAAACGGTTTCAGGACCGTTTGGTCCCAAACGGTTTCAGGACCGTTTGGTCCCAAACGGTTTCAAGACCGTTTGGTCCCAAACGGTTTCAAGACCGTTTGGTCTCAAACGGTTTCAGGATCGTTTGGAAAACGAAGAGTCGCAGGTTGCCGGCGCAGGGGAAGGCGAAACGGCACGAAGGTGAGCGCGCCGGCGACCTCGACGATGACGAAGACGATAGGAAAAACGGTGACGGCGATGGAAGCGGTGGAAGAATCGGAGTTTCTTTCGACAGCGACGGTGGTAGCGGAGAAAGAGACGTTGCGCGATGGTCGAGGAGACGGCGACTGGTTCAGTGGTGGTGGCGACACAATGGCGCGGTGACGAAGGCGACAGAGGAGTCGGAGAACTTCGTTCGATGACGGCTGCGATGGCGGTGTAGGAAACGTCGGCGTGAGCGGCGTGTTTGGAGTCGCCGGACTACCATGCGGAAGAAGGTCGAACGAACGGGTGAGCGGCTAGGGCGAATGCAACAGTAGCAGGAAGAAGACTCTTCGCACGAACACTCAGGAGAATTCGAAGATTCGAAGAGAGAAAGATGGAGTAGGGATGGTATATATAGTGATTGGTTGGTGGCCTTTCGTATTCTAAACGGTTTTGAAGACCGCTTGGTCCCAAACGGTCTCAAGACCGTTTGGTCCCAAACGGTTTCGAGACCGTTTGGTCCCAAACGGTTTCGAGACCGTTTGGTCCCAAACGGTTTCAAGACCGTTTAGAGGTAACAAAAGGGGTTATATATTTTTATGTTTTTGAGTATATATATATTTGTATATTTTTTTGTATTTTGGTTTATGAATTTTTATGTTGTTTGTTTTATATATTGTTTTTGTAGTTTTTATTATGTAGATTTTTTTTTGTATTTTTAGATTTAGTAAAGAAAGAGCTTAAAGAAAGCAAAACAAAATTAAGAGAGAATAAAACTAGAAAATAGAGAAATTGATATTCAGGTCTTGGGTTGCCTCCCAAGAAGCGCCTTGGTTTTACGTCGCTGGCTCGACAAGATTATTGCTCCGGCTATGCTGACTGTTCAGGGTTATGACGGGGGTTTGCCTCTGGTTGCCCAGCGAAAGTGCCGGCTTGAGGTTTCAATTGAGCGGCAATCTGTGCCAGTTGAGCTTCTACGGATTTTTGCTGAGCTTGTTGATTTGCAAGCATGGTTTGTTGCGATTGAAGCATTTGTCTAATCAAGGATATCTCATCAGATGGTTGGGGAGGAGCACCCCTTTGTTGATACTGAGTAACTTGCTGTCCTGGTTGTTGTAAAGGTGCAGTTAACTGTGGCTGCAGGGGCTGCTGCAACTGGGGTTGCTGTGGCTGCTGCAGCTGGGGTTGTTGCAACTGAGGGTGCAGTCCCGAATGGGCATATTGGTAAGAAAGATTCCTGGAATAGTTAGGTCTTTGAAAACCTTGTCTGTGATTCCCTTGATTGAAGTTATTCTGGAATCCTGAGGGTTGTCTATTGAAAGATCCACCTTGTGCCTGCTGCTGTGGATTGGCAGTCCCTGCAGGATTCCCGTATTGGAAACCAGGATGGTTCCTTGGTTTATCTGGGTTGTAATACATTTGGCCAGGTATTGAATGTATGGAGTTGACTTGCTCTATCATTTGGTCTTCGGGATGCTCGATGATGGGTTCATATTGCGGCATAGGTGGTTGTAAATCCATCATGACATTGTACAACAATCCACATGATAATGTGGGATGATCGGATGCATGACAGGCTTCACAAGTTCCAGTAGCTGCCTTAACTTGTTGAACCTGGGAGCTTTTCTTCTTATCATATTCCCCAAAAGAAGTTTCGAGGGCTTGTTGCTTGCTAGCAATAGTCTTCAAAGCCTCAGCAATGGCTTTGAGTTCCATAGATTCTTCCGCTTTGTAAACCTTGAGAACACCTTTGGGTTGGTTAGATGACCTTCCCCAATCGGATTGGTTCTCGGCCCCCAACGTAACTATATTCCAGGCGTCTTCGTAGTTCTTTCTCATAAAGTTTCCTCCAGATGAGGAATCTAGGAATTGTTTGATATCATCACTTACTCCTCTGTAGAATGTTTCTATTAGTTGATTTTGAGAAATGCCATGGTGAGGACACTTTCTCAGGAGTTCTTTGAATCTTTCCCAAGCTTCAGAAAGTGTTTCTCCAGGTAATTGGGAAAAGTGATTGATCTGTCCCCTGATCTCATAAGTTAGGGAAGGTGGGAAGAATTTCTCAAGAAACTTCTCTTCTAAGGGAGTCCAGGTAGTGATGATAGGGTGTCTATCCAAAGCGTTGTACCAGCTTAGTGCTCTTCCAGATAGGGTGAAGTGGAAAAGGTGTAACATGATTGCTTCCATTGCAATGCCTGCTTGGGGTACAAGTCGGCAGAGTGACTTGAACCTCTTAAGGTGATCCATGCAATCATCTCCGTGTGCTCCGGAGAAAGAGATGCCTTGCATGATCTGGATCCATTGCGTCCGAATTTCAAAGTGTGGTATGTTGATAATCGGTGGTCGGACAGGATGATCATCTTCATAATTCTTTGGGACTGCATAGTCCCGAAGTTGCTTGTTTCTTAACGCAAGTTGAGCAGCAGCCTGCTCTGCTTGGATGCGGGCTTGTTCCTCAGCTCGGATCTCAGCTTGCACCTGAGCACGAGTGTCAGCAATAAGTTGTGCTCGTTGAGCTGCTATGGCGGCGTTGACCCTTTCTGCAACAAGGCGTTGCTCTTCGGCCATCTGTCTGGCTCTTTGGCGGTTAAGTCTATTCCTTCGGTGAAAACTTCTTTCTACCTCAGAATCGTATTCTGGTTCAGGGGAGAATCCGATGCTATGCGGGGGTTGCATACACGTTTTCTACCTGAGTAGAAGGAAAATTCCAAGTTAGGAAAATGGAAGGAAATGAAAAAGATCAAGAAATATTGGATTGGTTATTAAGAAAAAGTGTAAAATCCTAATCAACCAAGAAGTTGGTAAGTAAAAACTAAAAAGTTCCGTTGTCCCCGGCAACGGCGCCAATTTTTGATGGAAGTTTGTGCAACACCGCTAAAAATCCTAAGGTGATGAATCCTTAGGTTTAGCCTTGCTAGTACTATGGTAAGAACTCCACCCACATGTGCTAAGACATGTGGAAGTCTTATCGTAGTATAGTTAAGGGTCGAATCCTCGGGACAACGGTCTTGACGAAGTCAAGATGGAAAACGTTTAGCCTTTACTTAACAACTTAGAGATTGATATTTAGATCGAAAGTTTGATTTGGTTGTTTTAAACTAAGTACAAAGAAAGTAAGGCAAGAAAGTAAATAAAGCAAGTAAATCTTAAGAGTTAACAAATGATGATGAATCACTGGGGTTAAGCAGGTATTTACCACCGCTACACATGCATTGTATATGTACTAAGCAAGACTTATAAGCTAGATGCATGGATGTTTCCACAAGACCGATGCCTTATAAGACAAGAGCGATGCGTTGCATCCAAGGGTGTTCCACAAGACCGATGCCCACATAAGACAAGAGCGATGCATTGCACCCTTCGATGTTCCACAAGACCAATGCCCATATAAGAAAAGGGCAATGCATCTCATCCTTCAAGGGTTAAGTAACTCTCATGCGGTACATCACTACGCGTCACTGAAGGATGTAGTCTCCGAAGAGAGAATCTTACTCAACCTCAAGAAACGTGCATCTAAAACTAACAAGCGAGCGATAATTATCAAATCGAATAGCATCCTTGTAGGCCTAGTCTCCTATTCGGATAACCTAGCTACGAGAAGTGCGGGAATGATGCAACGCCAGCCATTCCCGAACAAATGGTCACATGCTTTACATCATTCCCCTCGCAAAGTGTGTTCCTCGACTTACCAAAGGTCTCTTCCATACAGATGGGAGTGTGCCAAATGATAGTGAGTTTACTCCACTCTTTGAGATACACTTCTAGACACCGAAACGGATGCGTGGTGGATACACACACCAGAAACCAACACTAAATCGGTATTCAAGCCTCGATAGCGGTCGTAGACAAACCACAACGAAAGACAATAAATGCATACAAGAACGTGGCCATCATTCAAGCATGTGTGAAACGATTTAGTATTAAAACGAAATGATAACATCTTTTTTTACAGTACAAAATACAAAACATGGGCAGCGGGGCTAGTCCCCGCGCCCTAGTGGATGGAACTACTCGCTCCTCATAGAGGGAGCAACAAAGAAGGAGGCAAGAAGAGATAGAAAGAACATCATTTCCACTGAGGAGAGAAGGTTGAACCCTTGGTGGAGAGAGCAACGATCTCCACCCCTTGTAGCTTGCTTGATGACGGATCTTCTCCTCTCACCTTCCTTGTTGATGAGAGAGAAGGTAGCTTGCAATGGACGTGAGTCTCAGACCGGCAGCCTCGAGTGATGGATGGAGTTGTTCTGGTAGTGGAGAGACAGCCTCTGGACGTCTGGACTCACCCCCCCTTTTTCATGGATGGCCCTGGGGTCTTATTTATAGGCTTTGAGTGAGATCCAAACGGTTTGGAGACCGTTTGGGCTCAAACGGTCTTGGGACCGTTTGGCGTCGAACGGTCTTGAGATCGTTTGGCGTCAAACGGTCTTGGGACCGTTTGGCGTCAAACGGTCTTGAGATCGTTTGGCGTCAAACGGTCTTGGGACCGTTTGGCGTCAAACGGTCTTGAGATCGTTTGGCGTCAAACGGTCTTGGGACCGTTTGGCGTCAAACGGTCTTGGGACCGTTTGGCGTCAAACGGTCTTGAGATCGTTTGGTGTCAAACGGTCTTGAGATCGTTTGGCGTCAAACGGTCTTGGGACCGTTTGGCGTCAAGCGGTCTTGAGACCGTTTGAGCTTCATGCGGTCTCGGGACCGTTTGAACTCCATGCGGTCTTGGGACCGTTTGGCTTCATGCGGTCTCGGGACCGTTTGAACTCCATGCGGTCTTGGGACCGTTTGGCTTCATGCGGTCTCGGGACCGTTTGAACTCCATGCGGTCTTGGGACCGTTTGGCTTCATGCGGTCTTGGGACCGTTTGAACTCCATGCGGTCTTGGGACCGTTTGGCTTCATGCGGTCTCGGGACCGTTTGAACTCCATGCGGTCTTGGGACCGTTTGGCTTCATGCGGTCTCGGGACCGTTTGAACTCCATGCGGTCTTGGGACCATTTGGATCCACTCGACCCTTGGGCTGGTTCATTCTTTTGTTATTTTTTTGTGCTTTTTCTGCAATTATAAAAGAAAAAGTTAGTTTGATGATGTATTTACAAAAAGGGATAAAATTAGGTTTAAGTACAATATAAATGTAAAAAGAGTATGGAAAACTAAAGAAAAAGACTAAGATAAACTACTAAAATAGGAGGTTATCAGATGTGAGTTTCTCTATATATTTGAATATGCTTCCCTTATGCCAACACACAGCTATGAGAGTTAAAATCACAACTAAACATTCAAAATGTCAAAAGCAAAAAGCATAGAAGCATTAGAGAAGGTATGAGGTCACAAATTTTCATCCTTGTTGTCCCCCTTATGAGTAGCAACAAAGGAGAGGTGCCCCACAAGATCTCAACAGTCTTCTATTTGTGAATACGGATAAGGCCTTTATGGGGCCTTTACTCTTCAGAGTAGATGATGTGTCACCATCATGAGATATTTTAGAGCTAGTGGAGGCAAGAGAAAAAAATCCATTGATAACATGAGTATATCAGAGTTTTTCATCTCTAAACGGTCTATTATCTCGTCCAATGCATATGTGCTTAAAGTTATAAGAATCCGGGGTAGGATGGGATTTTTAATGTGAAGTACTTCTAGAGATTCAAAGTGTATTGATGGTAAGAATTTTGATGTTAATGTAGTTAGATGACCGTCATAGAGATTGTCCAAAATTAAGGTAGATAGTGAGCACTAAAATATGGAGTCTATCACATCATCTAAGTAATTTACAAAGATAAACAAATGAAGGGGACTAGGAGACCTCTCCTATTCTAGTTGTTAGCCACGAGAGGATTGGTATGATCCATAAGACACATGAGGGTGTGAACTTTTGGGGGCTTTATATCTTCCAAAATCTTTTATCAAGTTGTAATGTCTGTACTGAGTGTATGAAGAAACAATATGTGGTGGAGAATGTAAATATGTCAATTATGATCCGTAATATCATATTATTATCACAAGGAGAGGTGTGGAATGACTTGTGGAATATTATCCCTGAGGCCCACATAAATGTCTTTGGAGTTGGTTCTATTTGTCAAAGATAAAAAAGTAAGATTTATAAATGTCTAGAAGTTGGATGCTTATGTTGATGTGAGTTTTGATCATGTTGTAGTGATATTTCATATGGGGTCAACTACCAGTCCAAAATTTTATGGTATTTCAAGAGTTGGGGAGTAACTATAGCCTCTTCAATGCTATAACCATGTTTGTTGGTATAGTGTCAGAAATGTCAGGTTTGGTGGTAGTTGATGTGGGATTAAGGAGATTTATTTTGGTAGTTTTGTTTGCTAATAAAGAAGTACTAAGTATATGGGTGTTGTTAGCTAGAAAGTTAAGTTTTTTTAGTAAATATACATGATGAATGCAATATCATGTCTATGATACCCCAAACAACCTAGTCTTCATGGATGAAAAAGGCTAGTCCACTTGCAAGGTGAAATTTTTTGTTTTCCATTTCTGATCCCTAGAGTAGTTACATTAGATCTTGTTTACCTAAGCTTCAACACCTTTGGATAAGGAAATAAATCTAATGGAATATGAAATAAGGCTGGTAAGAGATGTATTAATGAGGGTGTAATGGCCAACAATGTCCAGAAAACACTTTTCAAAGAAAGTTACTAAGGTTCTCGACAACGTAAACAACACCATTCACCTTGCTAGCTGGACTACCCTTCACCAACCAAAGTGATCAGATGTTTGGGTATCATAGACCTGAAACTACAATTAAATTGTATGATCATTTCCTCACTAGATGGCAACACACATCTACATAGTACTAATTTATGCTAAATAATACCACAATAATAAATAGTATATATCTATAATATATCAAACTTTGATCACTTTATAACCCTAGAAACCCTAATTCCATGAAGGAATGTCTTTGGACTTAGTTTAGGAGAAGAACAACAGACAAGGGGTAAGATATACCTCGACATGAACATATGATGTATTTGGACGAGCTTAGCATCCTCATGCGACTTAAAGAATATATTAGGATTCATATATGGAGAACTATAGATTATTTGCTTCATTAACGCACTATGGAGTTTAACATGATTATAATACAAATGGAAGCAAACAATATTTAAATGATTCAATCTAAAATAGTTGAATGAGACATTTTGCATAATAAAAGCTAATCTAAATATCTAATACATGTAAATTGAAAGATGAACTAATAAAGTGTAAAATATAATTTGAAGATTGATATAATGATATATGAGTTGTTCTTGGACCATAAGTTTGAATACATATATGCAAAAACATTAATGTGGCATACAACTCATGAGATCAAATGGATCCAAATCATGAATTATCGAAAATTTGATATAAGGCATAAAAGATAATGATGTATATTAAAAGACAACTAGTTTGTTCTGATCTGGACATTAATATCTTAAGTGACTTAAAATTGAAAAATCAAGTGAAATGATGATGGTTATTAGAAACAGGTGTGAAGGGAAGTTTCACTTGTTAGGATAATCCTAAAACAAGCCCAATCCCAAAACATTGGGAACATATATTAATTACAATAATAGACATCGAAGTAACAATATTTAACCCTATTATAATAAGAAATAAAATAAATAATCTTAAAAGTGGAAACATAAAGCAAAATTTGGAATCTACATATTTTACAGTTATTGATACTCACAAATGACACCTTGATCAGACCTTGTTTGCTAGTTGAAGTAGTTAAATAAGGGAAAACTAATTGAATTCGTCAAAGTAGGGTTTAATGGATATATGTGAGATTTCAAATGCAATTGTTGTCATTCACATTTTTTTCCTTTCCATGTTTGGTTCACTGATCTAGGGGTTGTGTTTTATTCTCAATTCCTTGTTGGCCGCAGGTTTATCAAACAACTTGTGGTTGTATCTATTGGCTTTTTGTATATGCCACACTCATATTTCGATGATACAAACATTTCCCAAATTATATTATTAACATGTGTATAAGTATTTCAGGTGATCAAGGAACATAATCAAGATCCAACTACAAAGACCTTGAAAATACATATGTTTGAATACTTGTAAATCAAGTTGTACCACACATATATTTGTACTCATGTGTTTTCGTACAACTTGATAGACATAATGTAATGACAAGTTATGATCATCCAAAATTCTACCCAAAACACGATCCCATTCTCATATGAAGCCTTTAGGGTTGTTAGGTTTCACTAAATATATCATTTGATAAGTTGCTCCTATTTTTTGCATTAAATTGAGCTCTAGGTCAGTCTCAATCAAAGATATTCTCGACTGAGATATATCCGTTGGCCCATTGCACACGTGTGACTAGAGAGATCGACTAACATATAGCTGTTGGAGAAAGTTTCAAACCAAAGCAAATCTCATCGACAATATTGTGGACTAAAATGGTTTCCGGTCAATAATATTGTGGACCGAGAATGTTCTAGAAACTTTTCTACAAAAGATCAAAATAGCTACTCTAATTTGTTTGACTTAATCCTAATGACTAGTTTTTGTCGTAGAACACTCTAGACACTACCCAAAGTCATCCTAGCCTCTTGGAAACATTTCCTATAAAAAGGAATAGTTTAGGATACATAAACAACAAGTTTGCATGCAACAATTATGATCATATACACAAACTTGAGTATACTACTTGCTATCATTCTCAAAGAACTTAGGTTCTACAATTCAAGTTGCTATCCTTCTAGACCGATTCCGCTTCTACAACAGTCTCAAATCTCGGTCCCTTACCTTGATGCCTACAGCTCAATTTCTTTTCCAGTGATGGCAAGAATCCATGAAATACTACTTTTTCTTCTTGTCTTCTTTCTAAATGGCATCACAGCTACAGGAGAGAAAGCGATGCTTCCCACTCTGCTGAAAAAGGGGGCCGCTTTCTTCCCCCTTGGCTCTATACTAGAATCCTTCTCCACCAAATATAGCTTTTCCCAAAACCTTGTGGAACGGATCATCATCACTTGTCCAAAAGATCTTGATTGTACATCTTGTGAAACAACATTGCATTCTCCTTCCTTTCTTGTTCCTACGCTTCAATTTGTTGTTGCTTCTCACTACTTCGAGGTAGAAGGCTGTAGTGAAGCTCTCTTGGTGCTACTTCTTAGTTGACGGCTATGACCATGGTGGTGGAGGTGGATTGCGATCCTCTCCAAGTGGGTTACCTTCCTTGGCCCGTCAAAGAAGGTGAAGTTCTCATTGAGCTGAGAAGAGGGTTAGTCTTGTGCCACAAAAGATACTGATAAATTTTGTATATTGTGTATTAGTATATAAAAGGAATAAAATACATGTTTTACAAATCTTGGTTGGGAACAACCAGGTTGGACGGAATTGTTAGACGGAATCACTCTAAATCTTTGTGTCCTTTTGTGGTTGCATCTTTTATTTTTGCTTCACTTTAAGTTGAGTAATTTCATTTGATTAAAATTATCATAAAGCTCTATTCACCCCTCTAGATTTTTTTAGTATCCTCTACCCGCCTCTTTCCTTTTCTTGCTACAATAGTTGACATATCCCTTTCCCCCTTCTATCTCTCTCTAATACACATGGGCTCCCAATTTATATGTTCAATTCCAACCCCAGTGATCCTAAAATTCCCTCAGTTTCATCTTCTCCAGAGCCATGTCAAACCCAGATGCCCCTTATTCTTAGTATTTGTCTTGAATACAACTTTTTATAATGTTAATCCTTCTCGTAAAAATATATCAATGCCTATGAGCTATCCCTTAACACCGTTAACAAGCTCTAATTTGGTCTCATTTGTCCTCAAACATGATTATCCAACCCCACATATATGATGGTTGACAATGGTGACCTGTCAAGGGATTTTAACCTCATGAAGCATGGAATTTTCCCATAACTCCTTCTAGTGACCTTGTAATGGTTCCCTACCATTAAATTTGACTTACAATTAGGTACATTGTCTTTTTATTTTTATACAACTTGTTTTGTAATAATGAGCATCTAACTCCCTTTTTGCCTAGTTTTTATGTGTTTCCTTGTGTTGAGTCTGCTAAATTTTTATGCCCTCCTAGTATTCTTTATTTTTTTCCCAAAGATATTTTTTTCTAGATTTAATTGTGGGGATTTTTTGTAGAATTCTCCATAGAAAAGTGTCACATGTTATAGATTGCCTAGATTGGATTAACTTTGTAAATCTTTTGAGGTTATTCTTCACTAGTGGGAGGTAAATGATAGAGAGTTGTGATCATTGGATCAAGTTCTAGAATGACGACTCACAAGTGTCCATTTTAGAATAGTTTGACCAGTCAAGTTGTTGTGATGCCCCTTTCCCAACTTTATTTTGCCACACTGACCTTGAGTATAACTGCCATTTTGTCTCACCATTTCATGGCCGCATATCTTAAGGAAGTATTTGATCTGACGACGGTGAATGATAGCACCCACTGGTAATGATCATGAAGCAATGGTAGTTATTCTTTAGACCTCAAAAGCTAAAGCAGAGATCGAAAGGAATGACATGATGCCGCTGGCTACGTGGTCCATCCCACCTTCAGGTTGGATAAAAGTTAGCACTGATATGGCTATGAAGAATGGCTTGGTAGTCGTTGCTGCCATTGTATGAGATGAGAATGCTACTTGGGTCTTTGGGGAAGATCATCTGATTAACAAGTGTAGTGTCCTAGAAGGTGAATTGGAAGCTATTAGTCTGGCAATTCGTTCGGTGATCGATTACAACAATGTTATTTTTGAGACGAACAACTCTACGGCCATCTCAATTCTGAAGGCAGATTCTACTGAATATCCTAGCTACACAAGGTGGGAGAACAACATTGAAATATTCAAGACATCCTTCGAGAATCTGTAGATTTGTTATAGACCAAGAGAAGCAAAACAACTAGCAGATGGGCTAGCAAAACATCATCTCCAAAACTCTATGGGAGAGCGTCGCTATGACACCATTCCATCCAACCTAATCTCTATTTTCAATTTAGATGTTATGTCTTCGTCTCATCATGTCAGTATCCAGGACATAGATGAGGGACAAGTTTTTGTGTTAATGCCTGGCGAAGGGGACCAGGATGAATAATATTGTTACCCCTTTTCCCCCCAAAAAAAATCTTAAGTGACTGAAGTTATTATAATTCTTATGTCATGCCTAAAGTCTTAAAACTTGGATCTGGGGGTATCATGGTATTTCCCACTAGGTTTTTATAATTATGAATCAATTAATAAGATTTCATATGAATTCGTCAATAAGATTTAACTTGACAATATCTACAAAATCAATGGTAAGTCAAAAATAAAATGAGATACGATCTTGAATCAGTAAAAAAATTCCTATCAAATGGAGTAGTTTTGTAACCTAATTCATAAACATAAACATGAAAATTTAGGCTTTTTATTATACAATCAAATCGATCTAACATTGTGGTCATGATCACCCTATGATGATATCATGTATGAGTTTAAACTAGTCAATCTAGGTTGACTTCAGGACATGTATGTTACTTCCCTTTGTAATTAATATAAAACAATCTATTTGTATCCCCTCTTTATGACCACTTGAAGCAAGTTGACTTTGAGTACCTCTTCTTCATACCTATCTAAATCAATTGGTTCATATCCCTTGTGCTTGATCTTAAATCTTTATTTATACTATTAAAAATGCAAATTGAATATTACTTGTGTATATTTTAAAATAATCATTTAGTTTGCATATAAAATAAACAATTGCTATATTTTTTGTAATAAAAATACAAAGTGATCCACTTTTGTGGTGAAACCACTCAATGCTCTAATTTAATGATGAAGTTCCTGATTTGATTCAGATTATGAAGAAACTTGAACTTGTTTCTATATTATTCATGACAACAGCGTAGTTATATAATTTCTTTTGTTATTTATTTATTTTGGGATGGAGGTTATATGTAGGGATCTACGTATACCAGTCCATACTAGAGCAATATCTCTATTCAGTCTAGTCCATTCTCAGTCTGACTAGACTATTGGCCTAGTCTTCTGTCTTACTATTTTTCTAAACCCAATCCTCAATTTGGTCTAGAATAAAATCGGTATAAGTTAATATGGATCGGTTGGACCGGGTAGTATATAAAATATTTTCTTATATATTAGATAAATCCAATATTTATATTGGATTGTGAGGGAGTGGACCAGAGTATCAATTATTTTGAAAATCATAATGGGTATTATAAGTCTCTGGTCTATTAGTGATGCATTGTTATAAAAATAAAGGCTATCTTGCACTCATCATTTGGAAATATATAACTCTCACCCAGAATTCAACAACCAAACAATGTGTAGAAACTCCAAAACACAAAATGTATAATATTATATTGCATGCCAAGAATCATAACTGGCCCAAAGAAACATTAAATAACTATATAAACTAAAGCAAAAAGATATAGTTTGACATAAAAACAAAGTTTTAGGAGTAACACAACTTCCAACACCAAAAAACAAGAAAGGAACAAAAGAAACTCCTAAACTAGATGGATAGCCTAAGATGATGTTCCACCAATGAAAGGTATACTGAAGCACTGAATATATGACTCCACAAGCCTACTCCTAGAACTATTGCACATCACCTCCAGGCATCTCATTCCCAACCATGCATGAATAGTAAAAATCTAGGATTAGCATAAGCGACAAAGGAATATTTGAATGACAACAAAGTGGCATTATAATCTTAAAGAAACACCTTTTTGCTACAACTTTAATATTTATGTGGCCACTTCTATACATCAATCCCTCTTTTATGATGTAATGCACCTTCTACATGTTGATGTGCCTTCTGTGGCATGAATTGCTTTCTATGTGATAAAGTGTTTTGTGTTGGCATGATGCACATTATATAGAATGAAATTTCTTCCATTATGTATTTTGAAGTACTTCTATTGTTTTAATTTATTATATAATATTGAGTTTATGTTCTAGTGTCATTTTCTATTTACTTTCTTTTTTTTCTTCTTATGTAACTCAAATATTAAGTAATTGAGACAAATTATGATATTCTATATAATATTATGATATCATCATAAATTTTTGGATTCTAATAATAATGATTAAGTTAAATACTATAATTGTAAAGAGTGGAACCCAACAGGGAATCCACTCTTCACTTGACATAGAATTATAACCCATCCTACTCCAAAAATGGAGGAAAGGAGGAATTTCATTCTTTCTCAAATGGTATATATATTACATAGCATATAAGTTTATAAGAAGCAAAATAAAAATTGTTACAAAGTTACATATTATTTCATGTATAATCGTTCCTCACCATAAAGGTAATACTACAAACAAAATGGGCACAACTACTAATACAAGTTTCCAACTGCCGAGGGGAACCTGTCCATTCCAAGCTATTCTCATATTAACATCTTGAAGGTGATCCTCCTAAGTCATTGTCATATATCACTCCAACATTTGGGTGGTTTTGGGAGGACACCCGGTAAAAACAAACAAAACAGTATGTGTCAAAATACTTTTTTTGTATGTGCATAATAAATATACTTGAACATTATTAGGCATGTAGGAGAAAAGGGGGACTTCCAATAATGTAGGGGTTTACATCTTGTAGGAAAGTTAAAAAAAAGACATAATTTCAAAGGTATAAAGAAAAATAAAGATGCAATAAAGTAAATGAGAAAAATATAATTATTTCAAAGATCTTTCCCAATAAATCACAGTAATAATAAAAATGTGCATGCATGTTAGACTAAGTTAATTATTGTAGGGCCGAGACACCAGAGGATCCTGAGCCAGGGAGCAAGGGGGAGTAAAACCCCAATACTCCAAGGATAAGGGGAGTAGAAACCTGATACCCCAAGGGAAAGGGGGAGTAAAACCCTAATACCCAATATATATATAAATGTATGGTTGTGAAAAAATACCACTACTCTAGATTACTAGTCTAATAACAAGCACACAAATAGTATGGTAAAATGAAATGATTCCATAATAAATATATTCAAAAATCTAAAGATGGAAACATGGGTAATAAAATCAACATCAGATGATAGTTCCACCATTCAAAATTAATAATAAAAATATGTATCGTGGAGTTTAGAAATGATGTAGAGAAGGAGAGATGTTACAAGAATGTCTTGTTATGGAAATATTGGTTTATAATCAATTTAATGCTCAAATGTAAGTAAGTATTTTCACATACCTAGTTTTCATGCCTAATTGTTTACTCAATAGATATATTTAGTCTTAAAAGTTGAGTATTCATACTAGGAACACATTATCTATGTTAGTCAAACCAAAATAGACATATGTATACATTCCCATTATAGTTTTTCATATTTTAGTCCTAATCACCTAACGACATATTTAAAATTTAATATTATTAACTGGGCATATGATCCATTAGATATTTTATTTAGTTCTAATATCCATATTTCATCACATAACTCAAACCGTGTCTAACTTACCTGTATGTGTGGGTAAGAATATGTATTCTTCCAATTTAGGCCATGTAATTCCATTCTCTTTTTGTATCGTATAGCTCAATGTAGTCAACTAGGTCAAGGTTATGCACTACATGAGATGCTATTGGACCATAACACCTTTATAAAAACCTAGTGTTTAATTTGTATATGCAAGACATTAGGGAGATTTATCGACTAGGTTAGATTATTAATATGCTCATTGTTCACATGCAATGCATATTGATTTTTAACCAATCTATAGTATGAAAATCAATATTACTAAAAATCTAAACCATATGTTGTGTTAAATAAAGGTAAAAATAGGAATACATATACACTAGCATATTGGGTACCAATGTGTTGAACTAATTATTTACCAACATAATAACCTACTACATAATAGAGGTTCTAATATTGTCATTTATTTGATACACACTATAGCATTTTGGATTAGTGATATCAAGGTATAGAACAAATCTCTGTATACTAGTATATAAAAGTAATCGACCAAGTTTTATTACTAGTTTTATGAGATCTATCTTTATCATTCATACCACTCACAGTTAACTTATAATTTGTTCTCTTATTTCCTTTTTATCTAATGATAGAATCTGTATTAAACTAATACTAAAGAAATAAAGGATACCCTATGGATCATGAACAGGTCAAAGCTACTCAAACATTGTGATGGATGTAAATAGTCTATTTGGAATTGAAGCACATGTCCGTTTTGTTCATTAGGAGCCTAAGAAAAGGTAGGAGGAGACACAATGTTGATCCAGCTCCAGAGAACCTCATTTTGACTGGATTCATTTATCACCATTATCATTGACAGGTTCTAGGTCATCAACATATTGGGAAGGAGTTCATTGTCTCCTCAATTTATTGAAGATTTGACTGATTGAGTCAGTAGGTTGCACAGAGGCTTGAGGAGGCCACATCGTATAATATTAGATGTGTTGATATTGATCTCTAACCTACACCATGGAGTTAGGTAAGCATGCACTACATCTTCCTCTTCCCAGTTTCAAGGAGAAGACATAGGAAGTGGAAACAAAGCTAAAGGGGAGGCATTTGTGGTTTATCCTACAAGTGCTCTAGGTTTTAAGCATCAAATCTATAAATGTAAGGGAGAAGGTGCATTTTGGTGTTGTAGGTTCAGATGGTAGGAAGAGAATAAGGCTGAAGGAAGAGAAGAGGGAGAAATATGAGGAGGAGGAGGAGGAGAAGGGGAGGGAGTAGTATTAGATGGTTGATCGTGAGAATAGAAAGAAGACAGAAACATCTAGTCTTCTTTAGTGGTAGTGGACATATTGGTCAAGCAAGGCGGCTAGAGAAGAACTAGAGGTAGAAAGAGCATGGAGGTTTGGGCATGTTGCTTTAGATGTAAATAGTTTTGTTGTGTAACTACCTCTAGAAGTGGTGATAGTAGTATCGCTATCCTTATAAGTTCAACATCACTGATGTGGTAGTGATCATAGCATGATCCATGTGATCACTAAACTCACAGCACTGTCGCCAACAACGCTCCCAGAGGTCTGTCTATTGGGGAAGGATATGGGGGCCGGGATAGGGCATTGGTGGAGATGATGTAAAAGATGAAGAGAGGAGAAAGTGTGGTGTTGCATGTGGCAATTTATCTTTAGCAGGAATCATGGATCTGTATGAGGGGATGGTACCGTGTTAGGGTTTTGGGGGTGAGGGAAGGACATGGAAAGAAACAAGAGTAGAAAGAAATAAAAGATAAGAGGAAGGAGCAATGTTAAAAAGGGTGTTAGTTTCCCATCGGAGCGGCTATTGGAATCAGTGCAAGTTTCACGCGGTCTGGGGAAGGGTTAGAACTTCTTGTTTGTATTTGTATGCAATTGGGTAAAGCCTAATTATGTAATCATGTGTAAATTCTATTTCTATTCGCCTAAATCCATCATAATTCTTGTTTGTATTAGTATGCAATTGGGTAACCAATTGGGAGGATTTTTAAGGAATCAAATGCAATTGATTTGGATGGTTCCTCATTTATTTATACTTATTTAGTTCCTAATATATTGATTCAATTTACATGGAAAGTTTTATGAATAGAAAAATATATCATTTCACACAACTTTTTCTTTAAATCATCCCTATGGTGATAGGCTTGAAAATTTAGTTGACACGTATGTAATCATATTTGAACTCAATAAGCATGAGATGTCAACTAAAGTTTTGAATCCTTACTTAAATTAATTATGTTATGTACATGAGGAACAATATATGAGGGTTTTATATGGAGGAAATCCATATCTAGGGTAAATGTTGAGGGATGGACTCAAATGAGACAATGAATCATTATATTCTTGTAAATGATTGGTTGATTGTGTGGAATGGAAACTAGGGTTTTCATGTGTCTTGAGTAGACTCAATGGACCTCTATACACCCTGACAAGACTATTGGATAATATGATTAATATGATGTGTTGCACTAAGATGACTTCTCAGAACCCTATAAATGTAGTATTCAGTCAAGTATGAGAGATAAAACCAAACTCACTATCCTTTGAATGTGAAAAGATTCTCAATTGTAGATGTTATTACTTCACTTGAAGGTGATAAGTCTTATCAAGAAGATATAAGCCTAATGCATGTATACTAGTGTAATATATGGAATCTAAATAAACCCCAAATGAATGCTAGAATTTATACAAGTCACATATTGAAGAATCAATAGATGAATAGAGATTAAGGAGTAATAAGAAATCCTAACATGTTCCATTTACTAAATTGGTAGTCATGTAAGAAATGGGGAATAGTTTATATTTACCAAAATGTATTTGAAAGTCAAATGACATGGTACACTCATCTACATGCATGAAAGGAAATGGAAAAGAGTGAACTAAATTGTCATGATAAGTTAACTATGAAATTAAAGAAATGAGTATGGTGAAGTCTATAATTGATTTATTTTAATTATCTTGGGGTTGATCTAAATTATAAGAAATAGATCAAAGTTGTACTAAGGGGTTCTAAAGAGAGATATTTTTTTTATTAAATCAATAAATAATGATTGATTTCTATGATGTTATGGACATGAAATGAAAGAGTAACAAACCTAAAACTGGAAGAAAACCAATCAGTTATCTTGATGGATCTAAGAACCTAATTCTAACCCTAAAATGATGATCTAGGTGATGCTAATGAGTGATGATCTCAAATTAGGGATTAAGGAACGGATATAAGTATGGTCAAATTCAAATACATGATGAGGTTGAAGAATATGAATTGATTTACAAGAATGTGTCCTTGGATTGTAATTGTTTTTTTAGTATACTTGCACTATGAGAATGATTTTTTCATATGGACTTCAAATGAGAATCAAACATGTTTTGATCAATAACCCTAATTGAAGTATGATAAATACTAGAAGATGATAACTAAGTGTGTTATGCATGTTTATGCTTGAAATTTAATTACATTTATTGAATTTGGATGGAATAAGTATATTTTTTATGGTAAACATGTTCTGATCATGATGGGTGACATAAATGGTCTATATGCCTATATTGTTTCTAGTTATAATGTCTATGTGCATTTTTTAGAGCAATGATATGGAATAAATTGATAACATATATGTTGAGATTGAATTAAGATTACATTTGAGGAACCATATTTAGGGTAAATATCGGATGATGAGATGATGTCTCAGGCTAATAGCCTAGTGATAACAAATCATATGAAATGATGTGGAATAGGGAAAGAAATAGGATTGTTGTAAATCATAGATTGTTTTAGTTCTTGATAAAATGCTTGTATTTCTTGTTAAGTCAATTCTACTTTATGTCATTCTAGTTGCGTGAGAATATACTCATATGAGAAAAGATGATTTGAAATTTCTTTAAGATGAGTAAAAAGGGATTTATAACAAGTGAAATGATGACACATCTAGTCAGGTGCCTAAACACTGTGAGTTTCCCCCTAGTGCCACACTGAGAAATGAAACAGATTTCCTTCTAGTAATCTGAGTATTATCAAAACGGCATAGTGTGTATCCAGACCTTTAAGGTTAAACCACTAGGATTTATTGGATGAGTCATCTGGTGTGATTCTAACCCTAAATTCTTTGCTATGAAAGTCTATGTCCATGAGAAATAGACTCTAATGAAATGCAAATTGTGAAACATGTGTAATATGATGATATGCGATATCATAATATGTTGTTATGTTTGGTACTATCTCGTGTACTTGAGATGAGGATCTGGGCCACTTTAGGTAACCTTGTGGTGGATCAGGGTCTGTTGTTAATGTCTTAGGGTGGTCGGCTAATCCCTAAGATAATAATAGTGAGTTTTTGACATGAGAACCAGGCGTGACGACTTCTTCTTGGTGAGGTACAACCCATGTATTTTCAAGGCAAATAATAGAAGATAACAATCCATGTAGAATATGAGTTGAAAGTTTGTTACATGCCTTTACCACTAGATGATACACTTGTTATTGTTGAATATGTTTCTTGTTGTGGAAATTAATCAATATTTTATAAAGATAATTTGTTTCCATATTATTATTTGTCTCTTTTAGAACCTGATCTTAAAGGTTGACAAGTGGTTCGTGTTGGGATTTAATATTCACTCTGAATACGATTGAGATTTATTTGTCATTTGAATAGTCTTGTTGGGTATACGTGTCATATTTGTAATTCAATTTCAAGATTGCATGATGTGTTCCTAGTCCGGCTGGTAGGGTGTCACAAAGGTAACGTCATTCTTATATCTTTGATTATATTTGCTTATATCTAGACTTGTTACTCTTACAATGGGATTGTTGATATGAAGTATATAACATCTACTTATTCATAGACATGATCTTAAAGATATTTTACTGTAGGATTGGCCTAAGTGAATACCATATCTAATTGATCGAATTATTGTCTTAAACTGGATTTGACCAAATTACAAAACTATATATTAATCTTTCAATGCAAGTTTGTCATAAGTTCAGTAGACTTAATCTATTACTAATACATGTTCCTAGATTGAGTGGGAGGTATCCACTCACTGGGGCTCTATGTGAGTCTCATGAGGTTGTTTCAAATACCTTTAGGTATAATTTTATCCAATGGAGAGGTCTTGACAAATAAGATATAAATATATTAATCTAGACTATAATGTCCTTGTACTCTCTCTAGATCGAGATGGGTTGTAGATTGACTTGTTTCGTTCATGTATATGTAGATGATGTAAACTAAACTGCATATCAGAAATAAGATTTGATTATAGTTTTTATGGATTTGGATATGATTTTTGATGACAGGATATATTTCCATTGATGCGACATTGGTTACAAGGTTTTGTGAAGAAAAGAAAGGAAAAATTTACCCGTGTTCTTTATATATATTATGTTAATCACATTTTCCAAGTTTTAGTTGTTTAGTTTCATAGTCTGGGTATAGTTTAGGATTTCCCTCTAATGGTAGGCAGTCATGATTGTCAAGGGAGATGTCCCAACAATGTGGTATCAGAGCCTAGGTTATTTGAGTCTGCATGGACACTAGGATCTAGGGCTAAATCATAATATGGATTTTGAACATATATGAATGATATGCATATTGACTTAACTTAGTATATGGTTAGTATAGTCAGGTATCTGAGTATTCGAATAAGCTGGTATGGAACAACTAATTATACTTTCTTCTATATGTCCTGACCAAGCATCCAAATGAAGATAATTTGGGAATATAACAAGATGAATAATGATAATAAAAAGAATAAAATGGAGAAAGAGAAAATACTATATAATTTAATATGGAACCCAAGACAAGTTGGAAATTTCACATGAGAAAGATGATAGAATCTAATAGATCATGAAGATAATTCCAACAAATTTGAATCTGAGTATGCATTTGAAATTCATTAGAAAAAAGTTGAGAACTTATGATGATGTCCACTAAACAATCTTCTTTGTAAATACAACTAATGGATGTGGATGGTAATACAAAATGAACCATAAATTTTGATCAATGAAATACATAACTAAAACTTAAAAAGAATAAGAAAGGTGATGTGAATCATGTCTTGATATGTGATGTATTGCTAAGATTTTTGAAATAAGTGTTTGTATGACTCAAAGAGTGATATGATGATGATAAAGAATGAGATGTCCATCTAATGCCAGTAAATGCAGAATTCCAATGTAAAACATCCAAGAAAAGAGAAAATTATGTAATATGAAAGAACCATACAATGAAAATTAATCTAACAAGATTCTGAGAGACAGAAACGATTATAAGATATTATATCCACATCTTATTGAATTTTGAGATAAAATCCTAAAAGGGGAAGAACTTCTAATGATCTATTTTCAAACTAACACAAGAGTGTTAGTCTTTAACAATCTAGACTGATTTCAAAGGTTGGTTTTGTTGTAACACTAGTAAACTAGAAACTAGATAAAACAACTAAGCATAAATCACATGTATTAATGATCAGATTTGATTAAGGATTCTTGAGAATATGATTTCACATCCATATCATAACACAAAGAACAACAAAAGTCAAGAACACTAAAAAACGGCCATGAGGGAGATATGTATCCTACATTCACCTCCCGATATTTTAGAATAGTCCTAACCTTGTTTACCACTCCCGTGGATAGATTAGCTTCAAACAATAGACCTTGATTCCTCAACACATTCTATCCACTCCCATGGTCAAGGTAGTGCAGCTAAGGCACATATTATACAAAGAGAAGACATCAAACATACAAAGTGGCAAGCAAAACATGTAAATGGAATTAAAATATTTTTTTATCCTTCAAAGCGTGATGAACCTTAGAACAATCGAATATATAAAATTGTATATAAAATGTGTATTCAGCAATGTTATAACATGGAAGTTACTCCCCCATGCCCAAGAAATGAAAGCCTATTCACTCATGATGGTGAAACACAAGTACATGTTACAGATTTGGGAGCTTAGCATGACTAGAGAAAGGAAGAACAAAGAAAATCCAAAGAATAAGTAAGAACTCTGGTTTGGAGATGAAATTCTCCCTTGCTAATGTGTCTTCTCCAATAACCTTGTTACGACCCCATTTGAGTTTAATTCGTAAACTAGGGTTTACCTAGACAATTGCAAAGATTAATTGGAATAATCATTCTTGAAATATAATTAATGACGATAACACAATTAGGATGTTTTAACTATGATAAGAAGTCTAAATGTTCTTTTGTCTTGAGAATTAGGGTTTGAGAAGCATAAACCCTAATCGGCCCAAAATAGGGTTTTAATGACATATGAATACAGAATTTGATAAGTAGAATGTCTCACTAAATGATTTTTAGTATTTTATGTGTAACTTTGATTTACTTCAAATTTGGATATGATTTGGATATATAAAATGTGAACAACATTGGTAAATATCAGAATTTTTTAAGAATGTTCTGACCTGTTTATCGGTCGAGTTTCAAACTCGGCCGATCACATTTCCAGAATTATATAGCAGTGTGGTAATTGAATTTTATCTTTTTATTGGTATATCCAATTGATCCCAAATTTTAACTGTGCTTGAAAAACACAGTTTGAGACACTCTGTTAAATTGGAATAATTTTTGGATGACTTTTGATCTCTACAGTAAGGGTGTCGGTCGAGTTCTGTGCAGGACAAACTCGGCCGAATATTCTGCAGACTGCAATATAGCAGTGCATTGTTCTATTTTTAATTATTTATTGGTAACTCCAAATGATCTCAAATTTTAACTTAAGCTTTATAGATCAATTATAAACAACGTGATAAATTTCCATAATTGTTAGAGAATGTTTGATCTCTGAAATAAACGAATTACAGTAACTTTTGTATAACTGAATATTCAGCCAATATAATTAAAGTTGAGTGTTGGGTCAATATGCAATTGACCCAAGCAGCTCAATTGACTTATATGATCGACCACACACACACACAGCTCTCATTCTTCGTCATCCATTCCAGAGAAACGAGCCCCTAGAGAGAGAGGGAGAGTTAGGGTTTGAGAGAAGAAAGTGGGGGAATTGTTGAATTAGGGTTTTGCGATTCCAGGAATGGTGAAATCAAGTAAGTTTGGATTCTTTGCATAGACTTTTATGGTGGATCTTCTCTCTCATGTCAATATTTCGTCCATGCTCTGATTTGATCCAAGATGATTTCGAAATTCCCTCTTTTCTCACCCTTTCTTCATAATCCCTCATTTTCAAGGTTCCCGAGTTGAATGGAAGAAGAATTGGGAGATTTGCTAGGGATTTGATGTGAGTTCGAGATTCCCTGAGTTGAGCTGAAGTTTTGAGGTGTTTTCACACCTTAGGGTGAGTGGGTTCTTCCTTCAAACAGTGTAATGCACGAATTTGATTATAGCATCCAAATCCCTAATTGCTTAGTATGTGATTCTAAAACCTAAAATGTCCGTTTGATTTAAGATTGTTGCAAATTGATATGATATGGATTCCTTCTCTGTTTGAATGATTCCTAAATGGTAGATTCTTATCAGAAACGTATACAACACTTCCTAGTAAGAGTGCTTTTCAGATTTATATCAAATGATGTGATTAGGGTTTAACCTAATTGAGACATCACTAGAGTTTCAATCTTATTGAAAAGGGACTAGTAATCTTATAAGTGGTTAGGATGTACCTCATGGGTTATCTTAATTGAATTCTATTTTTGATACCTGATATCTCAGTGAATGGTATGGAAAACCTAAATTTAGTTAAATTTCCATGGTTTCACATCTATATTGATTGTATATGATTTGTTGGAAACAATCTTTATTTAGTGAATGCTTATATCCTATGAAATCCTTATGAGAGCCATGTGACAAGTGATGAGGCAAATGAAATCCTAAGAGTAGGGTGATGGCATGTGATGAATGAATAAGGAAAATGAAACCCTAAGGATAGGGTGTTCAATGAATCATGTTATGATAATATGAAAGGTCTCGATATGAGATGTGCTGATGCTTAATTGTTGAATTGTATGTTTCTAGTGCATTTAACTTTATATGCTTGTTCTCTCTGAGATGATATCTACATACTGCAGGGCTTCTTATTTTCAATACATATCTCATAAATTGCAGGTGATGAGATATGACATGCCCTAGAAAGGGATGTTACTGAGACATGATGTATGTTGAATACATGAGTTATGATGTTTCTTATGATATGATATGGCAGGCCGTGTGAGCCTTGTGAGAAATGTTAAATGAGTTATGATTTCTGTTTAAAGTGTACCTATAATGTTAATGTTAGACTTAGGTGCCCTGAACACCGTAGAACCCCTTTGACAGGTCTGCTTCTTAGGGGTGAAACTCGTGTTGCAACATTATCCGTGCTTGTGTCATGGAGACACGAGGATAGAGAGTCAGTGTCCAACAACAACGCGTGCTTGTGTCACGGTGGCACTGGAGAAAAATGGGGGTTATTGCAACATTATCTGTGCTTGTGTCATGGAGGTAACCTCGTGAGACTCTCCGCCTGTGTACTCAGGTTAGAGGAGGAGTCTAGAGCACTCAGAGTAGTGTCTTGAGGCCGTAGAGCCTATGAGTCAGGCCGGAGAGCCTGGGGTCCTGTGGCAGAGCAGGGCTGGCGTCAGACTTAGCATTTCCCGGGTGTGTCGCTAAGTCTTGTACGGTGTGGTCGTAGTGCACTGCGAGTCTCTATGCAGAGTACACTGCATAGATCAGGGCATAAGCTAAAATATGATCATATAGGTTCACAGAGTTCCTTATAAATGAAAGAGTTAAGGAAGACTAGAGCATAGTCTTCTAGTAGTTATTCTTTGGATGCAATATTTACATTCTTTGTTATTTCAATTATATTATTTTAGAACTGCTCAGTGTAGTATTTATTGTTGTTAAATTTCATATCATTTACTCAAAATTATATCTGTAATCACATTAGTGCATTAGTCTGTTTCCTTGAAGTACTCATTCACTGAGCGAGTAGGCTCACCCCTCTACTCAAACATTTTAGGGTTAACCGCGTGGATTTGAAGATGGTCAGAGCATCAGTGTAGATCTGCCACAAGAGTTGAGTACAAGATTAGTTGAGTCAGTCGGTCCTTGTCACTCTAGGTCCTCAGTAAGAGATAAGAGAGAGAGTTGTAATTACGATGTGTAATATTGTTCCTCTTTTGATATGTATGCTAATTAGCAAGTTTTATGTGCATAAGGTGTGAGAGACATTATGAATGTTTACACATGTATCTTTGCTATTAAAGTCTGATTAGTAAAGGAAATGTTCAGATTCTCTTGTTAAAATGTTATGTGGTTCAATGCGGGAAAACAAGAGTTTTAAAGAAAAGAAAAAAAAGTTAAGGGTGTTCTTTGTGTTACATATAAATCATATCTTATGCCCTAATCTCATGATTTGAGGAAATTGTGAGATTGGGGTGTAACAGCTTGGTATCAGAGCTTAGGGTGAGTTGTCAAGGACCATTAAGTTAGTAAGTTAGAGTCCTAAGTGTGGCAGATAGGAGATGTTTTGATGTTAGCTTTGGGGATTTGAGTATTTGGATATCCTGGCCCGATATCTGAGTACTTGGATCAACCAGTACAAGCTACTCTGTCTATTCTCTCACGTATACCCTGGCCAGGTATACAGTGGAAGAATGGGCTAGAGAGGAACCCTAGAAATGTTAGGGTTAGATAACGAGAAAAGAAACAAGAATTAAGAGCATAAATGTAAAAGGAGATAGAACTTATATTTCATAATGTTGTTTTTGTTGGAAATGTATATAAATGCTCTTATATGTTTGAATTGAAATATTCAATACTTTGAAATATGGGTCTTTAATATCTATTGTACACTATGCAGTTGTAGCATTTATTGATTTCATTCTTTGTAACAAGTAGACTAGAATTGACTTTGAATGAGCTTTTGTTAGTGGATAAGTTTTCTTCCACACTTCTGAGATGAATAGGAGTTGAGTAATCCCTTGTAGTTCTTGGCTTCAGGACTTCAGGTTTGGCCTGGTCCGGCTGGCAGGATGCGTTACTGGGATCTAATGACTCCTCTTAATAGTATAATAAGAATAGACTCTGGATAATTAGACCCACATTAGAGTGAGAATGTACATACAATAAGATGTTGAAACAGATGGGCAAGATCAGAACAACTAAGAATTAGTTGAAACTGGTATCTGAGGTTCAATTTTGTGGCCTCATATGAGAAACCCTTAATTGGGAATAATAGAACATGATATGAAGTTCATAATCAGTTTATTGATTAATATTATATGAACTATACATATGAAATATAAAAAAGATATGTGAAATGTATGTATGGTTCAAGATAGCAAGAATCAATCATGAAGAAGGAATCATATAATAGAGTATAATGCTTTTATGAACTCTAAAGCAAAGGCTAAGTAGAGAATAGGGTTGAGCATTCAATAGGTCCATAGAAGTAAAGAGTCTTCAAAAGAGTAAAAGTGAAGAGGATCGTATGAACATGTAATTCATAAGACTAGAACAACAAACTAGTTTCTAAGAAAAGAACATAGGTGTAGTTTAACGAATGAATAAGTCATACAAAGGTAGACTGTATTCAGGAGAGAAAAACTTGATTGAAAGAGAAACTATGTTTGACCCATGCATGATCCACTTGACTTAAAAAAATGAAGAATATGTAATGTATTCAACATGAGGAAAAAAAACTAATAGAGGGACTATTAATTTAGAACGTTAACTTCACAATAGTATAAAGATAAAGGAGGAAATATGTGCAACATGGTATACATGACCATACATATGAATAAGAAACATGGTCATAAGAGAAAAATTTAGAATTAAAGATGATAGGAGTGAAATCGACACCAACAGGTCCGTTTTCATTTTCTGTCTGTGCGCTGATCGGCCGAATTTCTTTATTAGGAAAACGAACAACATTTTGATCGGCCAAGTTGGGTTTGACTCGGCCGAGTTTCTAAGATTGGGAAGCGATCGGCTGAGTTCCTGACTGATCGGCTGAGTTTCAGTGCTGTGAGTAGTAGTTCATTCAGAAATCATTATTTAACTCAATCTAAATACTTAATTGTTTCTGTATCATTTGGTATGACTCCTAAACAGTGTAGCACATACAATAGAGTATGATTGATTCATTGAAACTTGAAATGAGCATGAAATGTGATATTCCTGTTTAAATGGTTATATGTTAATCAGTGCATTATAGCAGTGATCATATACTCCTTAATGAGATCAAGGTGAGAATGAAATGATAGGAAAATGAATCATATATGATGCATAACTACCTTGGTAGGGTCATCTATTGAATGTAATAGTTACATACAATATTATGAAGTGCGATAAGAAATAAATTCTTGTGTGATAGCAAGAATGATGAGTAATCTATTCCTATCTTAAATGCTTCAATGATAATGATGTTTATTGTATGTAATCATATGAAAATGATAGGTAGCAAAAAGTAAAGAAGTAATGAATGAGTAGAGAAATATAGGAAAAACACTAGCTTTGTGTATTTGTGATATGGTGATACGGTTTGGATGATGTCAGAACACATGGAGAGATACCCTGAACAAGGTAGTCATACTTATTCACTCATGTTAATAGAAAGGGATGATAATCAGATTGTCTGGACAAGTAACCCTAATGAGGTGTAGCTTGTTATACCTAGCTCTAATATAACTGAGTGATGGTAATTGAGTATGATTAATGTTTGAATGACTAATACAATTGTGGATTACCTCATTACTGTTGTTGAAACCCTAAAATGATATAATACGATGGTTACACTTTGAATTGTGTGTGGGCCCATAACCCACAGGTCCCAAGATCGAAACAGGATAGTATGGAATGAGGTGGTAATGCTTCACCTCATGCATCCATGACCCAATGGGGATGCCAAGAGTAGTATTGTGCAATTGATTGTTGAATCTAGTCTTTTAATTCAAGACTGTTTTGCTATTTGAATAGCACTTGATTAAAGTTTAAAACAGTATGGTGAACTTGCTTTTGTCACTTAAAGGTGATACAGAACAATAGAACTCTCTGAGCAGCATAAGTTGAGATAGTTGTATCAGAGTATCAGAGTTGCGCAGTGAAAGCGTGGTGGTTTATCTTTGCATTCTATGTTTGACTGTGGCATAAAGAATTTGTTTGATATCATCGAGAACTATTTAAAATATGTTGTGATTTAGTAAAGAATTAAAAGATCTAATGTTGAAAACTACATTCAGGTATGAAATACAAGAATATTATGACATGGAAGGATTTAGAAGTTTAGAATAACCTTGAATGTATCTTTCTTGTAGGTTCATGTTTCGAGGACGAAACATTCTAAGGGGGGGAGAGTTGTTACGACCCCATTTGAGTTTAATTGGTAAACTAGGGTTTACCTAGACAATTGCAAAGATAAATTGGAATAATCATTCTTGAAATATAATTAATGACGATAACACAATTAGGATGTTTTAACTATGATAAGAAGTCTAAATGTTCTTTTGTCTTGAGAATTAGGGTTTGAGAAGCATAAACCCTAATCGGCCCAAAATAGGGTTTTAATGACATATGAATACAGAATTTGATAAGTAGAATGTCTCACTAAATGATTTTTAGTATTTTATGTGTAACTCTGATTTACTTCAAATTTGGATATGATTTGGATATATAAAATGTGAACAACATTGGTAAATATCAGAATTTTTGAAGAATGTTCTGACCTGTTTATCGGTCGAGTTTCAAACTCGGCCGATCACATTTCCAGAATTATACAGCAGTGTGGTAATTGAATTTTATCTTTTTATTGGTATATCCAATTGATCCCAAATTTTAACTGTGCTTGAAAAACACAGTTTTAGACACTCTGTTAAATTGGAATAATTTTTGGATGACTTTTGATCTCTACATTAAGGGTGTCGGTCGAGTTCTGTGCAGGACAAACTCGGCCGAATATTCTGCAGACTGCAATATAGCAGTGTACTGTTCTATTTTTAATTATTTATTGGTAACTCCAAATGATCTCAAATTTTAACTGAAACTTTATAGATCAATTATAAACAACGTGATAAATTATCATAATTGTTAGAGAATGTTTGATCTCCGAAATAAACGAATTACAGTAACTTTTGTATAACTGAATATTCAGCCAATATAATTAAAGTTGAGTGTTGGGTCAATATGCAATTGACCCAAGCAGCTCAATTGACTTATATGATCGACCACACACACACACAGCTCTCATTCTTCATCATCCATTCCAGAGAAACGATCCCCTAGAGAGAGAGGGAGAGTTAGGGTTTGAGAGAAGAAAGTGGGGGAATTGCTGAATTAGGGTTTTGCGATTCCAGGAAGGGTGAAATCAAGTAAGTTTGGATTCTTTGCATAGACTTTTATGGTGGATCTTCTCTCTCATGTCAAGATTCCGTCCATGCTCTGATTTGATCCAAGATGATGTCGAAATTCCCTCTTTTCTCACCCTTTCTTCATAATCCCTCATTTTCAAGGTTCCCGAGTTGAATGGAAGAAGAATTGGGAGATTTGCTAGGGATTTGATGTGAGTTCGAGATTCCCTGAGTTGAGCTGAAGTTTTGAGGTGTTTTCACACCTTAGGGTGAGTGGGTTCTTCCTTCAAACAGTTTAATGCACGAATTTGATTATAGCATCCAAATCCCTAATTGCTTAGTATGTGATTCTAAAACCTAAAATGTCCGTTTGATTTAAGATTGTTGCAAATTGATATGATATGGATTCCTTCTCTGTTTGAATGATTCCTAAATGGTATATTCTTATCAGAAACGTATACAACACTTCCTAGTAAGAGTGCTTTTCAGATTTATATCAAATGATGTGATTAGGGTTTAACCTAATTGAGACATCACTAGAGTTTCAATCTTATTGAAAAGGGACTAGTAATCCTATAAGTGGTTAGGATGTACCTCATGGGTTATCTTAATTGAATTCTATTCTTGATACCTGATATCTCAGTGAATGGTATGGAAAACCTAAATTTAGTTAAATTTCCATGGTTTCACATCTATATTGATTGTATATGATTTGTTGGAAACAATCTTTATTTAGTGAATGCTTATATCCTATGAAATCCTTATGAGAGCCATGTGACAAGTGATGAGGCAAATGAAATCCTAAGAGTAGGGTGATGGCATGTGATGAATGAATAAGGCAAATGAAACCCTAAGGATAGGGTGTTCAATGAATCATGTTATGATAATATGAAAGGTCTCGATATGAGATGTGTTGATGCTTAATTGTTGAATTGTATGTTTCTAGTGTATTTAACTTTATATGCTTGTTCTCTCTGAGATGATATCTACATACTGCAGGGCTTCTTATTTTCAATACATATCTCATAAATTGCAGGTGATGAGATATGACATGCCCTAGAAAGGGATGTTACTGAGACATGATGTATGTTGAATACATGAGTTATGATGTTTCTTATGATATGATATGGCAGGCGTGTGAGCCTTGTGAGAAATGTTAAATGAGTTATGATTTCTGTTTAAAGTGTACCTATAATGTTAATGTTAGACTTAGGTGCCCTGAACACCGTAGAACCCCTTTGACAGGTCTGCTTCGTAGGGGTGAAACTCGTGTTGCAACATTATCCGTGCTTGTGTCATGGAGACACGAGGATAGAGAGGCAGTGTCCAACAACAACGCGTGCTTGTGTCACGGTGGCACTGGAGAAAAATGGGGGTTATTGCAACATTATCCGTGCTTGTGTCATGGAGGTAACCCCGTGAGACTCTCCGCCTGTGTACTCAGGTTAGAGGAGGAGTCTAGAGCACTCAGAGTAGTGCCTTGAGGCCGTAGAGCCTATGAGTCAGGCCGGAGAGCCTGGGGTCCTGTGGCAGAGCAGGGCTGGCGTCAGACTTAGCATTTCCCGGGTGTGTCGCTAAGTCTTGTACGGTGTGGTCTTAGTGCACTGCGAGTCTCTATGCAGAGTACACTGCATAGATCAGGGCATAAGCTAAAATATGATCATATAGGTTCACAGAGTTCCTTATAAATGAAAGAGTTAAGGAAGACTAGAGCATAGTCTTCTAGTAGTTATTCTTTGGATGCAATATTTACATTCTTTGTTATTTCAATTATATTATTTTAGAACTGCTCAGTGTAGTATTTATTGTTGTTAAATTTCATATCATTTACTCAAAATTATATCTGTAATCACATTAGTGCATTAGTCTGTTTCCTTGAAGTACTCATTCACTGAGCGAGTAGGCTCACCCCTCTACTCAAACATTTTAGGGTTAACCGCGTGGATTTGAAGATGGTCAGAGCATCAGTGTAGATCTGCCACAAGAGTTGAGTACAAGATTAGTTGAGTCAGTCGGTCCTTGTCACTCTAGGTCCTCAGTAAGAGATAAGAGAGAGAGTTGTAATTACGATGTGTAATATTGTTCCTCTTTTGATATGTATGCTAATTAGCAAGTTTTATGTGCATAAGGTGTGAGAGACATTATGAATGTTTATACATGTATCTTTGCTATTAAAGTCTGATTAGTAAAGGAAATGTTCAGATTCTCTTGTTAAAATGTTATGTGGTTCAATGCGGGAAAACAAGATTTTTAAAGAAAAGAAAAAAAAAAGTTAAGGGTGTTCTTTGTGTTACATATAAATCCTACCTTATGCCCTAATCTCATGATTTGAGGAAATTGTGAGATCGGGGTGTAACAAACCTTCTCTCCTGAGTTGTTGGAGTGGATAAGAGAAGCTTTCTCCACAATCCTTGAAGAAGAAACAAGTGAAGGAGAGGTTCTCTCCCCCAAGAAGCCACCTCTTCTTCCCCAAAATTGCCTCTCATATACTCTAGTACATTTTCTAGTCAAAAAGTGTTCCAAATGATGAGAGATACCCATCCCTTATTTGGGCTTTTGTATTTAAAAATGAGGGACACTTATTATAAGAATCTCCAGAAATCGACTGTGACACGACGTGTCTGGGAAGACATATAGTGTGTCATCTTGACTAACTAACTCCAAAATGGGTTTGTCTGAGGTGTACGCGGTATGTTGTTGAAGGTAGGAGAGGACCTGGGTAGATCTAATCAGATTGAACATAACGTGTGCTGATAAGCACACACCATGTCTTTTGGTAAAACTTCTGGCGAGATCATTTGACTACCTGGATACAATGTGTGGTCTGAGAGACACTCTGTGTTTATGCTCTTCAGGAGGAATGGAATCCATATGCAGACTCACACGTGGTGTACTAAAACACACGCACTGTGTTCCTTACAGAAACTTCGAGAAATCCTTTTTGATATGTGTGATCACTTGGATAATCCAACTAAGATTGGGTTTTGGTTGGATTGACCCCATTTCCTCATCATAGTCATGTACTTTTGGTCACAAACATGAGCGAGTAAAACAACAAAAAAGTCAAGATCAGGTGGTTTAGTCCAGCTTGTCCTCCCCGGGGGACCAGGATTCGAATCCCCTATTGTGCATCGTATTTACCAACCCTTGGGTCATCCGGGCTCTGGCACCTATTTGAGGGAGGGGGAGACTAATGTCTCTTCTAACTAAAAAGAGATTGGAATTATGGTCAAAATGAGTGAAAATTGCATCCAAAAATGGTCCAAAAGTTGTTATGATTTGTGCACATCAAATCCCCCTAAGCTTGAACCATTACATGTCCTCCAGCAAAAAGAAATAGATATATGGCTAATGATAAATAGATGGGAACAACATCAGATCCTCATTAATACCAATTGAGAGATTCGAGGATGGCTAATTCATCATTTAGATATGTAACTAATCATGAGATCAATTCTAACCCTCAAGGCAAGTGATTAACTTTAGATTATATTGAAATTGCTTTGGATGAATCAACTACATAGCAATCAGTAGAAACAAGATGAAAGATCCAACAATATAATGATTTTCCACAGAACTCTAAATTATAGTTCAAATCAAATGAAACGAAAATACCTTTAAATGTATATATCCATCTGCAAAGACATTATTATTCAAATCATAAATATTTTCAATCTTGGCTTCTTTTGTATGGTACTCGACTACTAATTTAGGTTTATGCACATGTGGAATACCATTTGGGTATTCATTTCCTTCTTTCAAACCTAATCCCCAACCTTCATTGAGTTGGTGGAAAACGTGGGTGACTTAGCCATCTTTTGTGGGGTTTGGAATTTTCAAAACAAGATTCAAAATTCCCTTTTTAGTGTGATTTGTGCTCCACATAGGAACTACACAGTCCTTTGCTAAGTCACTTCCTCCATATTATTCAAAACTTTCATGTATATGGATAATACCAGAAATGGAAAATCATTCATTTTTGCAAAAAAAACTCAATTAGAACTGTGAAAATTGCATTATAGAATTGGCAACATCATCATACTACTACTTAAAGCTATAAAATTGAGAGATTCAAGGCATTTGAATTTTTACACAATTTAAGAGAATTAGTGAAAGAATCACAATCCATGTTTAGCCAAATACCTAATTGTACAAATGAATAGTCATGATTCAAAAAATTCAATTAGGGAGATGCGTGCCCAACTATTAATTATATGACCATTATTCTAATGTAAGCAAATGGTTCAGGAAAAAAGAAGAGATATTGACCACAACTAGATTGTCAATTCATCACCATGCAAGATCTCAACAATACAGGGTGAAACATATTGGGAATTTACAGATATTGAAGCAAATTGCAAAACAAATGACATAAGCAAATGACATGAAAGGGAAATCAACTAAACCTAAAAAATATCGGCCGGTTGCTCCCCCCAAGCTTGAAATTTGGGGTGTCCTCACTGCATCAATAAAACTCAAGTGGATAGAAACCGGGTACGTACCATGGTGAATCAGAATGAAGGGCCAATGTCCTGATCTCCAGCTATAAAATGTTGGCTCATAAGATCATTGTCAAGAATGTAGGTGGAAGTCAGCTCCTATTGTCGTGGAGGCATGGTTTTGAGAGATATGACATGTATCCATCCTCTATAGCATGTTTTGCATGTTGAAGTACTTCTGACTCATCATGTCAAGACGGTATTCCTATTGATCAAAACGGTGTTAGTGTGTATCCTTAAAGATGTTGGACGTCAGGTATAGGCCAATTGTACTTCATTTGAGTGCCAACAGAGGGAGGAGGAGGTTGTGTTGCAACTGCATGGGAGGATTCAATTTGATCTTCTCAACCAATCCCATCATCAAAGACAAATTTCCAATTATCTTTCTTGGTCAAGGTGACCCCCTCAAGATCAAGTAGATCAATGCAATCTTCGTGACCATGAAAAATTGTTTGAATTTTCTATCATATGAATTATTCCTAACAACCAGGACCGAGGAGACTAGAAAATGGAGGTCTACCTTGTTCTTTCCAGATGCGGTCTCCAAACCTATCAAATATGCATTAACTTTCTAGGAAATGTGAGTAATCAATCCTCCTATCATAATATTGTCTGATTTCTTGCGTTGGACTTTGAAATACTGGTAGAGGATAACGTACCATGCATTGATCATAAAATCATAAAGCATCACCCATAAAAAGAAAAGGTCTTGTTTACCACAACCCCGTTGAGTTTCTTTCCCGGCAAAGACACATGTGCTAAGTAGTCTGTGGATGTAACAAAAAATAGGATTATGATTGTGAGCTGCTCTAGATGCTTTGGCATCACGGATATCATCCTTATTAATCTCCCTCCAAAATTCATCACTATCAAATAGTTGAGGTTATGACATGCTCCCTCCATAGTTGCATTGAAAAGCTTCACAACATTGTTTGAAGCGATTTTGTAACTTTGTCCAAGAAGTCAGAAAATGATAATGGAAAATGGTTCATATGGCTTGTTTGGATCATCCTCAGTGTGCAAGGTAGGAAAAAAATTCATAAGTGAGTCTTGGATAGGTAGAGATTACATTGCAACATGCATACTTGAGCCCTAATTCCTTGAGAAGTCCCAAGACTTCATCTTTGAACCCCATCGCCACTAGTGTTTCTTCACAAGCAAAAATCATAGGGAGAACCCTACCGGTAATCAAGTTTTGATAGGTTTTGTCTTCTTCCTTGGTGACGTTTAATTGTGTTGAAGAGATATAACTTGGTGAGGAAGAAGAACGCTCACCAAGGTGGTGCTTTGTTGCTTGCTTGATTGGAGCCATTGATACTTTTGTGTTGTTATTGGATATGGGGACATGACGTGTTTTAGGTAGGACACGGTGTGTCTTCTTTGAATGAGGAGGTGTTGTTATATGTAAGGACACAATGTATTTGTCCTATCACATAGTGTGTCTACTGCAATTTGGGTGACTCTCAGGTTGAGGATGACTGTGGTTTCACACAGCATTTGTTGGGTTCATGTCGTGTTATGGGATCACCGACCTTGAATGAGGAGGTAGAGGTTACAATGCATGAGCCATTGCTTGCTAATGTCGAAGGAGGTTATGGTGGTGGAGAAGCTTGGCTACAGATCTATATCCACGGTGATGAAGGGAATAAGCTTGCACAGAAGTTTTTACTCAGTTGCTTGGATCGACAATGGGGAAGATGGATGTTGGTTTTGAACACGGAGATGATGGAGGAGGATCAAGGTAGTTTCTGGTGTTGCACACAACAATGGTAGCTAGTTGCTCTAGCTCGAACACAGTGTGAGTGTGAGGTTGAAATGGATACAATGATTTTGGAATTGGATGAAAACCCTATCTCAAAATGATGAACATATTATGTGGGCTAAATCACATGTCGTGTCTTCATGTGTATAACTTGCTGCTTTTTATTTTTGCCTTCCTCGATGTGGACATGTCGTGTTGATAATTAACACATGTCGTTTTGGTTTCCTAAAAAACTTTAATATGATTCGTCCAGCACGACACGTTGTGTGCTGAATTTACACACTTCGTGTTTGTTTTCATAGGATTATCGGCAATGAACTACCTAAAAGACAAGACATTTGATTTCATAGACATTGTGTGTGCTTTCCAAACTTCAATGAAAATTTCTCTCAAGTTGTGCATGTCATGTCTGTAAACCACACACTGTGTGTTCTGTATTGTTTACCCAAACTTCTTATTTTCTACTGGTGACAAAAAGTGTCTTCTGTTAAACAAGTTGTGTCTCAATTAAATAATTATAGAACTTTGAATATTATTTTGCTTTTCTTCTGCATTTTCATTGATGATGATATATATTTTATAAGCGAATAACTTTATTACATTCATCCATGGCAAAGTTATTTTGAAAAGGAAATATTCTTGAGAAAATGCATAAAATGAAATCCATCCTAATTATAGGGTCGATTCCCATAAGGTCCTCCATTCAAAGTCCACAGTAAGACTCTTCATGCTTCTTCAGTGAGATCTTGAGAAGGACCTATATGCAATGGATTTCCCTTTATCTCTCAGTGGCTGGCTTGGAAGAGATCCTGAAGTTTGATTGTTGGTAAGGTCTTGTTGAGAAACTTAGTTTTCTAACATCTTTGTGTGAGTGGTTATTCTATCCACTTTTTAGAAATCTTTCGGATGGTGTCTTTCATTAGTTGTCCTTGTTGGTGAATTTCCTCATTTTCTTGATATGACAATAGATAAAATTCTCCAAAAGTGATTCAAGACCGGGTTTTGAATGTGGCTGAAGTTGGTTGAAACCCTAGTTATTATTATTTAACCCTGGAGGATTATTGATTGTATTGGGCCTATTTCCAACGGGTGTGGTCGATTTTTCTACAATGGTTGAGGATTTTGAGTGTCATTGTTGTGGTAGTAAAAATTGGTGTGGTCTCTCCAACCCAGATTGTAGGAGTTGGGGTATGGATCATAAAGGTGTTTGTTCCCATAGTTGCCTACCATATTTCATTGCTCCATAGTCTCATCAGAAGGAATAAAAGAAGGTTATCTTGAAGAAGCTACCTACCCCAAAGCTTGATTTGCATCACAAACTAGGTTTACCACTTGAACTGGTTGAGTATTCAACCTCTCAAATTTCTATGAGAAAGCATCCAACTTGGCTGAAATAAGGTCTACAACATCAACAGAATGTATGCTAACTTGCTTTCCAAAAGCAACAATGGTTGAGGATGGCTAATTACTCCTCTCAGAACCCCATTGGCAATGTTTGATTGCCATGTATGCAATAATTGCATGAGCTTCCCTATAGGATTTATTTATTAAATATCTATTAGATGCATCATCTATAGACATCCTTGTGTTGTAAAACAGTCCATTGTAGAAAGTCTGAAGGAGTAGCCAGTTGCCAAGGCCATGGTGATGACAAAGATGTTGAATTTCCTCAAATCTCTTCCATGTTTTGTAGAGAGTCTCTCCATCTCTTTGTGAGGAATTTGTAAGTTGGATCCTCAACTGGGTTGTCTTGCTTGGCAAAAAATATTAAGCAAGAAAATCTTTCACCAGTTCTCCCAGCTATTTCTGGAGTTCTTTGGCAAATAAGAGAGCCACACCTAGGCTTTGTCTCTCAAATAAAATGGAAACAAAAGTAGGCATATACCATCAAGAACAACACCATTAATCTTGAAAGTGTTCAGGTATTGCAAGAATCCAACTACATGAAGATTAGGATCCTCTACGGGAGCCCCTCCAAAATGGTTTTGTTGAATCGTCTACATGATAGTCGAGCAGATGGAGAACTTGTTTGCCTCAATCTGTGAATTATCCATAGCCCCATTGATATATACATATATGGATGTGGGAACGGTGAATTCCTTAAGAGGACAATTGTCTTCCATGATTGGTTCTTGGTGGTCCAGTGAAGATGGAGGTGATGATGGTTGTGAGTCTCGCAATCTTGAAGAGTTTCCACTCCTCCTTGATCGTCTATGGCTTCTCAAGGTATGTTTGATCTCTCGATGTAAGAATACAGATGTCTGAAGGCCATGTTTCAAACGCCGCATGTAATCTTGCACTTTCACAAGTGGGTGAGAAACACTTAACAAACAGTGGTGATAGTGGTATATGATAACAACAATGATAGAATGATAAAAGGTGTGATCTAGTCTCGCTTATTAATTAACACTTCTTACTCTAACAGCATATTGATGCTCCCCTCCAACAACATCGAAAACTTGTTAGCCTATGTGTGCATGTCTTAAATTTATAACTCGAGCACTACCCCACAAGTATACGGGTGTGTGTAGTACTATTGAGGTCATCCAAGGAGAAGGATATTGTTAGGAGAAAGAGTGTTAGTATTCAAGAATCTAAATTAATTTCAAAGGTTGATTTGGTTTTAATACTAGTAAACTAGCAACTAGAGAAAGTAACTAAACAAAAATTACTTGTATTGATATCTGATTGATTAAGGATTCTTGAGGATAGGGTTTATATCTATATCATAACACGAACAACAACAAAGTCAAGAATTCTAGACATGATCATGAGGGGGATATGTATCCTACATTCACCTCTCGATAATATAGAACAATCCTAACCTCATCTACCACTCCCATGGATAGACTTAGCTTTAGACTACAGACCTTGATTGGCCAACACAACTTAGCCACTCCCATGGTCAAGGTAGTGCAACTAAGGCACATCTTCATACTCCTATGAACATTTTTCCAAATTATAAAAAGAGTAGAAATCAAACATACATAGTAGCTAGCAAAGCATGTAAGAGGAATTAAACATCGATGAACCTTAGAATAACAAATAACTAACATTATATATGAAATTCGTTCTTAATAGTGTAATTACATGGGAGTTACTCCCCCATGTTCAAGAAATGAAAGTCTACTCGCTCATGATGGTGAAACACAAGTACATGTTATAGATTTGGGAGCTAAGCATGACTAGAGAAAGGAAGAACAAAGGAAATTTAAAGAACAAGGAAGAACTCTAGTTTGGAAATGAAATTTGCCCTTGCTAGTGCATATTCTCCAGCAACCTTCTCTCCTGAGTGGATGGAGTGGAGAACAGAAGCTTCCGCTACAATCCTCAAAGGAGAAATGAATGGAAGAGAGGTTCTCACCCAAGAAACCACCTCTTCTTCCCCAAAATCATCTTTCCTATGCTCTGGTACATTCTCTGGTCAAAAAGTGTTTCAAATGATGAGAAATAACCATCCCTTATATGGGCTTTTGTATTTAAAAAAGAGGGGAAGTTATTTTAAGAATCTCCAAAAATCAGTTGTGGCGCGACGTGTACGG
The DNA here is from genome assembly GCA_963693085.1 of Alisma plantago-aquatica. Taxonomy (NCBI): domain Eukaryota; kingdom Viridiplantae; phylum Streptophyta; class Magnoliopsida; order Alismatales; family Alismataceae; genus Alisma; species Alisma plantago-aquatica. The sequence continues at coordinate 796,316,307 of OY856414.1, read as the reverse complement.
GAAGACACACAATATGTCACCTTGAGTATATGACTTTAAAACTATTTCGTTTGAAATTTACACAACATGTCACTGAGAGACACGACGTATTGCTGAAAGTTGGAGAGGACCTGGGTAAATCAGATCATATTGAACATAGTGTGTGCTAATAAGCACATGGCATGTCTTTTGACAAAACTTCTGGCAAGATCATTTGAATGAGTATACACAATGTGTAATCTGAGATACACGCCATGCTTCTTCTCTTCATGGGGGATGGAATATATTTGTAAAATCACACACCATGTGCTAAAACAAACATGTTGTGTTCTTGCTGAAACTTCAAGAAATCTTTTGTGATATGTGCAATCTCTTGGAGAATCCAACTAAGGTCGGATTTTAGTTGGATTGACTTCATTTACTCATCATAGTCATGTAACTGTGGTCACAAACATGAAACAAAAAAGTTAAGAAACTAGCATGTGGTCAAAATGAGTAAAAAATGCATCCAAAAATGGTCCAAAAAGTTATATGATTTGTGCACATCATGATACCAATACCTCCTTCTACCATGTGTATGTTCGATCCAGGAGGTAATCAAATCGAATTATATCTTTTTTTAATGATGAGGACAGCCTAATTGAAGACCCAATACTTCTAAAACAATTAGTCTTGCAGTACTTCAATATGAAATTCATATCAAATATAGCTCATATACATCCGCAACTTATAACACATGATATTTCCAACCCACTGACTTCTAAGGGAACTATTTCTATGGATGTTGTCCCTACTTAATTGGAAGTCTTCAAAACCTTGCATTCCATGGGGAGGAGAAAAACCTCTAGACCTGATGGTGTGCACAGAGAGTTTATGTGTCATTGGGACACCATTAAGCACTCAGTCATTCAAATAGTAACTGTTGCAATACAAGGTTGTTGGATCTAAGGGCTCTAGAGGGGGGTGAATAGAGCTCTATAATTTCTCACCAAACAGATTATACCTTCAAATTATATCAATTAGGAGCAATATCATAATGGCAATTTGAAGTCCTAACTAACAAGCACAGCAAGGATGAGAGAGATTGATAGTAAGCACTTGACAAAGGGATGTAGAGTGGTTCCAAACTTCAAACTAGAAGTGAGTCAGTCCACTACCTAGAGAGGTCAACCTCTAGGACTTTGCAAGTGCTTTTCTCTATTATATCACCACAGAGATTACAGTAATAGACCACCAAAGGACTTACCCATCCAATCACAAGGAGATCTCCACCTTCACAAGGAACTTACCCACTTAGCTTGAATCTTCAGCCTTCACCTAGGTCTTACCCATTCAAGCTCAAGTCTTCATCCTTGAAGGACTTTTCTTCTCCTCTTGGATCTTCTGCCTTTGCCTTCTCCTTTACCTGGAGAAGATCACCACCTCTTCATCAACCTTGAAGAGGACCAGCTACAGCTCCTTCACTCGATGGAGCTTTCTTCCTTCAGCTTTTCTTCATGGAAGAAGGGGATAAGGAAGCAGTGGAAGATTGAGATCTTTACATGCACAAAGGTGGATCTCTCTTACAATAATCCTAACTCACTCACAAATCATGAAATGAAGTGTAAACTAGAGAGAGAAAGGGGCTCAAGATTTGGTAGCACACTCAACTATAGCAAGGACCTTGTATGTAGTGAATGAGCAACCTTGGAATGAACTCCAAGTGGTTCTATTTATAGCTGGGGGTGCTCCCTTGAGTTGGGGAACACTTAGGATCGAATTATAGCTATTTTTTCACAAGGCAACAGATCTATTTTTGTCCAAACAAGTCACCAACGGTTAGAATCACATTTTCTACATTTTCTATACAATACATTTGGTCGAGATTCAATAAAGGTAACTCGACCGATCGGCTAAAAGATAAACCCAATTTTCAAACTATCGGTCGAGTTTGTCCTGGGAAACTTGACCGATCAATTAAAATCACATTTGGTCAGTAACTCGGTCGGTCGAGTTCTATGAATGCACAACTCGACCGATGCACGCATTAGAGAATTGATCCAAGGGATCGGTCGAGATTGTAACTTGACCGATCAGCAATCTATGATCAATTTTCTAAAGTCATTAAAAATTGATTAAACTTCGTACTAAGTGTCCCACATAATGTTCTTATCTTAGTTACAAGTCATATCATCAATACAAGTGATTACAAAATTCTTCTAAGGTCATTTGAATGGATTTCCTAATTAGCACACTTGTATTGCTTTTGACTTGTACTTTGACAAGCTAGGGCTTGTGTTAATTGATTCTTTTCATGTACGTAAAACCTGAAATCAATCTTGAATGCACATATTATATACATATGAATGGAATGGTTGAATCATTATCAAAATATGGACAATGTATAACCTCTAGGTGAACATTCTCCCCCTTTTTGACAATGACAAACCATTCCTCAAACATATTGAAAAGAATGTTGAAAGTATACATTTGCCTTGTGAATTAGGGGGATTCAAGAATTTAACAATGTGAATTTCTCCCCCTCAAACTATGCTTACTTTAACCTACATAATTTATCTTTCTACACAAAGAAATATAGCATGCATGTACTATATGATCCTTTAGCAAGTCACATGATAAAGAATATAAAGAACAATAATAGAATCACATAGGTGAACATAAATCTTGGTGCATATGCTCCTGTACCTGGAGGTTGTATGCATGTTGGTGCATCATGTAACCCATGAGGGCTTCATTGGATACACGATACGAGGCACGTCTAGGTCGGGGTGGATGAGGAGGTGGAGCTTTGAGAGAGGTAGAGGCAGGTGCAGCTGAGGCAGAGGCAGAGGGTGAAGCACCGGGTGTGGTGGAGGATAGGATAGGCACAGACTTCTAAATCATGGTCTCACTAATGCACACTCCCTTCTTGGCAGGTCTGTAGTGGAAGTCAGAGCAGAGTGATTTCTCAGTGGTGAACTGGAAAAGACCACAAATTAGGGAAGGATAAGGGGGATGGGTGCCACGGGTGTTCTTGCCAGAGTCAAAGCAAGTCATATGATGTAGGATATATCTAGACCACTTGACTGACATTCTCTGAGATGCAGTACATGATCACCGCAGTGTTCTCTACAATATCCATTTGATTTTTCTTTGGATGGATGTTGCAGTTGACCACTAGGGCTAATATATGCTTCTTGAGATCTAAGGAGGAGGAGGGTAGGGTGCTCTTCTTCTTATAGGGTACATCGGGTTTCTTAAGATAGCGATGGATATAAGGAAGAGTGATCTCATTCTTCCTGTAGAAACCCTCAAGGTCCAAAAGGTCATAATACTCATCGTAGTCCTTATGCCATGTGTCATTCTCATTGGTTCCTGAAAAGAAAACATTTAGGATATCTTCAGAGATTTGGAATCTCTTCCTGGCAATCATTGAAGTAAGGATTACTTGAATATTTAGAGGGGGTACAAGGGAGTCATAATTCCAACACAAATTTGCGTAGAATTCGTGAACTGCTTTCGTGCTAGACATCGAATTATGAAAGAAATCATGCTCGACATCCAGGGCAGATAGGTGATGAATGGATAGGAACCTCACCACTTGATCTATGATCACTTGAAGCCTAGGGCTAGGCTCAAACAAGGCTCTAAAGGGAAAAGGACTCCTAGGAAGAAGGTCCTTATTCCTATTTACAACCTCTATTGAGAAAAAGAGGGTCTCATCAAACAGAATCAAGCAAGAGGATGAAGAAGAGGATGGTGCATTGCTTGGGGAGGGTCTCTTTCTTCTATGAGAAGCCATGGAGGCGCAAAGACGGAGAAGAGAGCAAACACACAAAACAAACCACCAAAACCGTTCACACACCAAGGAAGAGCAAGGAGGAAGGTCTAGAATGGTCTATCTAGGTCAGATAAGGGATAGGATAGGGAAGGTAAGGTCAGGGTTGAGAGATTAGGGCTAGAAGAAGGGGAATCAGTCGTCTATTCTCTAGTTGAGAGGCAGAATAGTCGGCCGAATCTAACTTAAGTTGGCAACAGCCCGCCGATCAGTCAAGTTCTTTGAGTCTGAAAGTCGACTGATTGGTCGTTTTGCATCAAGATCTCAGCTAGGGATCGGTCGAGTTTGTCCTGGGGGAAACTCAACTGATGGTTAACCTGACCTAAAACCATGAAACTTAATTTCTAGCCATTTGAATGCTAACTAAATTTATTTTTCAAGTCCATTATGTATATTGAACATACTTAGGCACATATCACTCATCATTGGGTACTATTTTGTGATAAAACAAGCGTTTATGAAAAATACCCAAAAATAAGAAAAAAAGGTAAAATGAACATGAAAAAGCAATTTTAAGCATATGAGCATTCAAAAATGATCAAGATAGATGCAAAACATATAGCATAGATGACTACTAGCTAGAAGGCATATCAGATTCATCCAAAATAGTTATAAGCAATTTTGATCTAATAAAGTTAAATTACTCTCTAGCTAGAGGTTTAGTGAAAATGTCTGCCAACTGATTTTTTGTGTCCACATGTGTGATATAAATATCCTTCTTGGCAATGTGATCACAAAGAAAATGATGGAGAACCTCTATATGTTTAGCTCTACTATGCAATATAGGATTGTAAGATAGGTTAATTGCACTAGTATTATCACAAAAGATAGGAGAAGCATCAAAATGAATGTTAAAGTCTTAGAGCATTTGCTTCATCCATAGGACCTGGGCACAAAAACTCCCGACTGTAATGTAGTAGTTAGATCCTCTGGAACCACAAGAATCCAATCATTAGAATGGGATTCCAACTCAGTACCTTTTGCATCATCCTTGGTGGTTGATAATGCCATGGTGCTCTATTTCTTGGAGAACCAAGACACCAAGCATGGTCCTAGGAGGAAACAAGTGCCACTTGTGCACTTTCTATCAATCAAGCAACATGCATAATCGGCATCACTATAGGCAGTAAGAGTAAAGTCCCTTGACTCGGGATACCATAGTCCAAAGTTTTGAGTTTTGTCTAGGTACCTTAGAATCATCTTAACATCTATAAGATGAGATTTCTTAGGATTTGATTGAAATCAAGCACACAAGCCAACACTAAACATTATGTTAGGTCTAGAGAAAGTTAAATAAAGTAAACTTCCAATCATACCTCTATAGAGCTTCTCATCTACCTTCTCACCTTCTTCATCTTTATCAAGTTTGGCGGTGTTTGACATGGGTGTGTCCATCGGCTTGGTATTCTCCATCCCAAAGTGCTTAAGTAGTTCATTGGTGCACTTGCCTTGGTTGATGAAGTTCCCATCTTTTATTTGCTTGATTTGAAAGTCGAGGAAGAATGTGAGTTCACCCATCATACTCATCTCAAATTCACTCTACATAATATTACTAAATTCTTTACAAAGATCAAGGTTAGTTCCGCCAAAAATGATATCATCAACATATATTTGAATGATAAGAAAATTGTTAGAAGTGTTCTTTAGAAATAAGGTAGAATCCACTTTGCCCATGATATAGCCATGATCTAACAAAAAGTTCTTTAATTTCTTATACCGAGCCCTTGGTGCTTGTTTGAGTCCATAGAGAGCTTTTTACAACAAATAAACATGGTTAGGTAGATTATCATGTTCAAAGCATGGAGGTTGTGCAACATACACTTCCTCCTCAATTGTACCATTCAAAAACGCACTTTTAACATCCATTTGATAAAAAAGAAAGTTTTTATGACTATTTTTTTTATTTACGAGAGAACCACCCCCGCACGAGCGCCACTTTGTGACCCCCGCAGGCGGTGTAAACTCTTGGGGGCCCCTGGCGCCCATACCGGGTACCCCACTTCAGTCGCATCGTTGGCCGGCCGACGCGTGGGCTAATTCATTTCAATGGAAAGTTGGGAGTCGAACCCGTGCCCCCCCACAGGGAGCTTGCGAGCCACACCGCCCGAGCTATTCCACCCCGGCAGTTTTTATGACTATTAAAAGCAAGCAGCATATGAATGGACTCAACTCTAGATACAGGTGCATATGTTTCATCAAAGTCAATACCTTCATGTTGATTGTAGCCTTGAGCCACTAACCTTTCTTTGTTTCTTACCACTTTGCTGCTTTCATCTAGCTTGTTGCGGTAAACCCATTTGGTTCCAATTAGGGCTTGCAATCGGGTTCGGGTTGAGCGGGTTTTATTTCGGGTCATTTCGGGTCAACACTTTTTGGTTAGACCCTAAACTTGCAAAAGATAGATTTTCGGGTCGAAACCTTTGACCCTAACCCGACCCGCAAATAATTTCGGGTCTATCGGGTCTGACCCGTAAATCCAACACCAAGTCAATATTTTTAAAAAAAATGCTATGATTGGTCTAGTCATTGATAATTCCCAAGTGTAATTAACAAATTTCATTGTGATAAACTCACTATGTGATTGAGAAATACATATAAAGCCTATTGTAGTTTGTTCGAGACTTTTAAACACAAATTCCTAATATAATTAGTATAATAAATCATACAAATCAATACAAAACCATGTAAAATTGTCAAAATAAACTTCATGATTGATGGATTAGTAAATTAATGGGTCATCGGGTGTCTTAAAGTATAGTATTTGTAATTTTATTTGAAAATATAATTCTGAATTTCGGGTCAATCGGGTCAATTGGGGTCGAAAGTCCAAACCCGGACCCGACCCTAAATTAATTTCGGGTTCTTCAGGTTCGGCTCAATTTTGGGTCGGGTCGAAAAACCTTAGACCCTAAACTTGCTTAGAATTTTGGGTTCGGGTCGGGTCGATCGGGTCGGGTCTTGTTTTTCCAGCCCTAGTGCCAATGATCTTTCTATCACTTGGTCTTGACACAAGGGTCCAAACTTTGTTCTTCTCAAACTATTCCAGCTCCTCTTGCATAGCTTGGATCCATTCTTCATCCTTAAGAGCTTCCTTGACATCTTTAGGCTCTTATTATGAGATGAAGGCGTTGTTGGCTTGTTCTTTGTTGAATGCAGCCCGCGTCTTCACTCTCTCAAATGGATCACCTAAGATCAGCTCCTTAGGATGATTCTTTGCAAACTGGGGAGTTGGATCCTTCTTTTCATCATCTTTTTCTTCTTCTTGAGCAGCCACAACCTTTCCCTTTTGGGTGATGTTGAGTTCTTTAAGAATAGGAATTACTTCATCTGCAACATCATCATTTGAAACAATATCTTTGGGAATAGAGGGGTTAGTCTCAATAAACTTCACATTTATAGATTCTTCAACTTTAGCAAGATCAACATTATAAACTCTATATGCCTTGCTAGTAGTGCTATAGCCAAGAAAGAAAGCCTTATACGATTTCAGATCAAACTTGTCGAGAGAATCCTTCATGTTTAAAACAAAACAAGCACATCTGAAAACATGGAAATACTCGATAGAAGGCTTCCTACCACGCCATAGTTCATAGGGATTTTTCTTAAGCGATGGATGTGTGAAAACACGGTTTTGCACATAACAAGAGGAACTGACAGCTTCAGCCCAAAACTTCTTAGGAGTATCAAACTCAAGAAGCATGGTCCTATCCATCTCCTGTAGAGACCTATTCTTCCTCTCTAAAACCCCAATTTGTTGAGGTGTTCGAAGTGAAGAGAAGTTGTGTGCATAACCCGATGCTTGACAAAACCGCTCAAAAAGGTCATTTTTAAATTCTCCCCCATGGTCACTACGGATGGAAATAATCCGACAAGAAGCTTCATTCTCAACTCGTTTACAAAAACTAGAGAAAACATCAAGTGTATCACTCTTTGAAATGAGAAAGAAGGTCCAAGTATATCTAGAGAAATCATCGACAATAACAAGGCAATACTTGAAACCACAAAGTGATTGCGTTCTCATTGGTCCAAATAGATCAATATGAAGAAGCTTAAGAGCTCTCTTAGTGATAAGGACTCCTTTGGATTTGAAGGAGGACTTGGTTTTCTTTCCTTTTGTACAAGGTTGGCATTCCTCATCCTTTTCAAAATCCAATTTAGGAAGTCCCTTGACTAAGTCCTTTTTTCTCAACTTCTTTAATTGATGCATATTTACATGACCAAGTCGGCGGTGTCAAAGAGAAATATCATTCAAATTGGCTACTAGGCATCTACCAACCACAGGATTAATAGAGTTAAGAATAATAACATAAAGATTACCACTTCTAGTTCCCTTATATATAACTTGATAGGTGAGGGAATCTAGAATCAAGCATTCAAAATAAGTAAATAGAACAAGGTAACCATTATCACAAAGTTGACTAACACTTATTAAATTGTGATGTAGTCCATCCACAAAAAGAACATTCTTGATGCATAAGGATTCACCTACATCACCCTGACCTTTGACTTTACCTTTCTTGTTGTCCCCAAAGGTGACAGATCCTCCTTTCTTCTTTGTGAAATAATTGAAATGGCTTACATCACCCATCATGTGTTTTGTGCAGCCACTATCAACAATCCATCTATCTTTTCCCTGCAAGAAAGGAGAATGTTGATTCCCAACTCAAACTTTGGGATCCGGAGTTAGCTTGGGGACTCAATTCATCTTTGGGTTGGTCCCCTTAGGCTTGTAAGGACAATAAGTAGAATAATGGTCATCACATTTGTGATAAGAACAAACCATAAGATTCTTAGTGCCCGAAGATTCTCCTACAAAGAAAGAGATCTCCTTGCTCTTTTTCTTACCTTTGGCCTTACTCTTGCCCTTTGAGGCTCCCCCTTCAAATCCCAAACCACTAGTACCCCTTTGTTGGGTGGAATGATCAAGGATTTCATTTAGGGAGTTCTTCCCTTTAAGGAATTTCTGCATGGATGCTCTTAATCTATGGTTATCATCCTTCAAAGAAACAATAGTAGAAGATAAACTAGAGATATCATCCCTAGCATGCACAAGGTTAGCCTCAAGACATAAAGCTTTAGTAAGATATGAATTCTTTTCAAGAGAGAGAGCAGCCACATTATCACTAGGCAACAAAGGTCTAGAAGATAAATTATTTACTTGACTAAGTAACCTAGCATTTTCAGATTTTAGCATTTGAATCTCTTTGAGATAAACATCTCTCTCTTCTCTACGAGCAGCAACAAGCAACTTAAATTCAGCATTTTTAGTTTTAAGCAATTCAAGTTCTTTTAGGCAATTTTGGTTCTCTTCCTTAAGTTTTTCAATGTTCTTAAGGTAGACATCATTCTCAACTTCAACCCCATTATATTGGATCTCAAGATCAAGGTATTTCCCTTGCAAGTTATCAAGACTCTCAAGATTGGTTTTCTCATTCAATTCCAAAATTTCAAGCTTAGCATGAAGATTATCAATGATTTTTCCTAACCATTTTCTTTTAGATTTACATTTAGCAAAAGAAGAACGGGTAGTAACAAGCATATCAATAATAGTTTATTTAGGCAGTTCATGCAAGCTTACCTCATTTACCTCACCAATGTCTTCACTTGTAGAGGCCACGAGGGTAAGGTGACACTCTCCATCATCTTTAGAGCTAGAGCTGCTTGAAGATGAAGCTTCCCAAGCTGCATTGACTACATTCTTGTGTCTCTTTTCCTTCTTGTCCTTCCTCTTATGCTTGCTCTCCTTCTTGTAATCCTCATCTTTACTTGAGCTACTCTTGTGGTGAGACTTTCTTGACTTTGGGCATTCACTCTTGTAGTGTCCCTTTTGACCACACTTGTAGCATCCCAGAGTAGAGGAGGAGGAGACTTGCTTTCCCATTAAGTGTTTTCCCTTGATGTAGTTGGCTTCATGCTCACTAGGGCCTTCATATTCACTAAAGGAGGGAGTCCAGAAAGCAATTTGTTGTTGAAGGATGACAGCCTCCACTTGTGCTTTGAAAGCACTATCTTTGATCTTCTTGGCTTTCTTCTCTTCTTGCTTGTCAAGTCTTGGCTCATGGGCTTGAAGATTGCCAATGAGTTCTTCAGTTAGGATGTCACCAAGGATCCTCACTTATTCAATAGAGGTAGCCTTTGACTCCCATCTCTTTGAAAGAATTCTCAAGATCTTTGAGTTGATGATGCCTCTTTCCAAAGGAGTGCCCAAAGCAGCCATCCCATTGATCATGACATTCAACCTTGAGTACATCTCCACAGTGCCTTCTTTCTTTCCCATCTTGAAGTTCTCTAGGAGGCTGCCCAACATGTAGATCTTTGCCTCCTTGACTTGCTTTGTGCCTTCATATTTGATGCACAGTGATGTGCACAAATCATATCATCTTTTGGATCATGTTTGGTTGCATATCCATGTTGTTTTGACTCAATTATCACTCTCATTCATGCTAGATTCTATATTTTTAGCTATTCTTACTTGTCTCATGGTTTGTATTGTAGGTACTACATATTGCAATGAAATTATGAGTAATATATCATATTATCTCTTATTGGATCACTCCTCAAGTATCTACATGTTTTGGGGTTCGAAATTGCACAAATACCACTTTTTACGGCATGTAAATCGAACCTACACACTAAAAGTTATGAGCAAAATACACAACAGCCCAGAACAGCAAGGTGCACGCCGTGCACCTGGGAATTTCAGGCAGATAAAAGTTTCTGGAAAGTTGCACGGCATGCACACAATTGCACGGTGTGCACCTGGGAGTTGGAAGTTTCTGGAAAGTTGCACGGCGTGCATTTCTTCATCGCACGCTATGCAACTGGGAGCTAAAAGTTTCTGGAAAGTTGCACGGTGTGCATTTCTTCAACACACGCCGTGCACATTGCATTCTGGAGCAAACTGAAAGTTTCTGGAAAGTTAAACGGCGTGCATTTCCAAAGTGCACGTCGTGCACCTAGCAGTTTCAACATTTTGTAAAATACGAGTTTTTGTTTAAAACGAAGTGGGAACTTAATGGGCGGTTATGCCCGGTCATTTATGAACGTTCCCTCGTCCCAGAGCAAGCCTAGAGCAGAGGAGGGAAATTTTGAGGAGATCAAGGGTGGTTTCTTGGGAAAGGAGTCCATTTCTTCTTCTCTTCTTCTCCATTGTCTTCTCCAAGGTGCAGCCAAGCTTCCCCAACTTCGTGCAGCTTCTCGGGAGAGGAGCCAGTCCGTTTTGGAGCAGCTTTAGGAGTGGAATTTCGTCCCCAAGACGGAATTCTACTTCTCTTGGGTTACACTTTCAATTCTCCTAGCTTTTCCTTCTCTAAACCATGTTAAACTCTGAAAATTCTGTAGCATTTCTGCAATACATGATCATGGACGAGTAGAATCCGAATCTTGGACATGGGAGAGTAACTCCCATGTCATAGCTTGTATGAACATATGAATTTCGTACTAAATATTAGTTTCTTGCATGTTCCAAGAGTTGTTTCAGATCTGAAATGCTTGTTTGTGTGATTGGCCATCATACTTGCATGTTTTATGCTTTCTTTCATAATCTGAGAAGATGTGTTTGAGAGTATGGAATTACTCTTTTGCCAACTTGTCCTTGACCGCGAGAGTGGCTGGGATTATGTTGAGGAGAAAGGTTTGTGATTTGAAATGAAATACATACATGAGAGTGATGTATGGAGTTAAAATCGTCATCACTTCACCGGGATGTGAGTAATGACTACAAACCTCCTTTGCAAGTTAATTAACATGTTTAAATTCATATTTAATATAAGCTATGATGTGATAGTGAAATCCCAAGTCTAAGATCCTTCCATATCTGAATCTTAACCTTTCTTAAGTGATAATTTACTATTTTGTTTTAAATCTATAATTTAGTTGTTCTAATCCAATCATCTTGTGTACAACGATCTAGATTATTGAAAATCATAACTCTTGCACCTAACTAACCAACGCTCCTTGTGTTCGACCTCGACTACAACTACTCTCGTATACTTGCGGGATATAGCTAGTTGAGTAAAAGATCATTCTTAATGATTGAAACTCGTTAGTGTAAACAACCAACACACAACTTGTCCTAAATCTCATAGGTGGTATCCCATGATGAGATCCGATTGAACTCCGTGGGAGTGAGGGATACATAGAGGATGCTAATGGACTTTGTATTGAGTTGAGCTTCTTTGAGAGCATATTTACTCCATCTTGCAACAACTCTGGTTGGCTCCTTATAAGGTGTGATCATCACCTTACACATGTCAAAGTTCATCCCTTGAATGTAGAACTGCATTCTTCTCTTCTAATAGAGGAAGTTGGTGCCATCAATGACCGGAGGACGCATGGAGAAGCCTTCTTATAGGCTGAGTGAACCAAGTAGGTTGTCACCTATCTTCTCATCTCGTGGGAGATTGTTGGAGAAGATCCTTGGCTCTAATACCACTTGTTGGATCTAAGGGCTCTAGGGGGTGAATAGAGCTCCAAAATTTCTCAACAAACAGATTAGACCTTCAAATTATATCAATTAGGAGTAGTAGCTTAATGACAATTTGAAGTCCTAACTAACAAGCACAGCAAGGATGAGAGAGATTGATAGCAAGCACTTGACAAAGGGATGTAGAGTGGTTCCACACTTCAAACTAGAAGTGAGTCAGTCTACAACCTAGAGAGGTCAACCTCTAGGACTTAGCAAGTGTTTTTCTCTATTATATCACCACAGAGATTACAGTGATAGACCACCAAAGGACTTATCCATCCAATCACAAGGAGATATCCACCTTCACAAGGAACTTACCCACTTAGCTTGAATCTTCAACCTTCACCTAGGTCTTACCCATTCAAGCTCAAGTCTTCATCCTTGAAGGACTTTTCTTTTCCTCTTGTATCTTCCGCCTTTTCCTTCTCCTTCACCTGGAGAAAATCACCACCTCTTCATCAACCTTGAAGAGGACTAGTTAATGCTCCTTCTTCACTCGATGGAGCTTTCTTCCTTCAACTTTTCTTCATGGAAGAAGGGGGTGGGGAAGTAATGGAAGATTGAGAGCTTTACATGCACAAAGGTGGAGCTCTCTTACAATAATCCTAACTCACTCACAAATCATGAAATGAAGTGTAAACTAGAGAGAGAAAGGGGTTCAAGGGGTGGAAGCACACTCAACTATAGCAAGGACCTTGTATGTAGTGAATGAGCAACCTTGGAATGAACTCCAAGTGGTCCTATTTATAGGTGGGGGTGCTCCCTTGAGTTGGGGAACACTTCGGGTCAAATTATAGCCATTTTTGCACAAGACAACAGATCTATTTTTGTCCAAATAAGTCACCAACAGTTAGAATCACTTTTTCTGCATTTTTCGTACAATACATTCGGTCGAGATTCAATAAAGGTAACTCGAACAATCGGCTAAAAGACAAACCCGATTTTCAAACTATCAGTCGAGTTTGTCCTGGGAAACTGGACTGATTAGTTAAAATCACATTTGGTCAGTAACCCAGACGGTCGAGTTCTGTGAATGCACAATTCGACCGATGCACACATTAGAGAATTGATCCAAGGGATCGGTCGAGATTGTAACTTGACCGATCAGAAGTTTGTGATCAATTTTCTAAAGTCATTAAAAAATGATTAAAACTTGGTACTAAGTGTCCCACATAATTTTCTCATCTTAGTTACAAGTCATATCATCAATTCAAGTGATTACAAAATTCTTCTAAGGTCATTTTAATGGATTTCCTAATTAGCACACTTGCATTGCTTTTGACTTGTACTTTGACAAGCTAGGGCTTGTGTAAATTGATTCTTTTCATGTACCTAAAACCTAAAAACAATCTTGAATACACATATTAGATACATATGAATGGAATGGTTGAGTCATTATCAAAACATGGACAATGTATAACCTCTAGGTCAACAAAGGTTACCCTCTAACTCCAAAAGTTCTATGATGATGTTATGGTACTAATTCACGCCCAAGGAAATGTAATCAATTCCTACCAATATCCTTGAATAATACTTGTTCAGAACTATGCTCAAAGATTGTAGTGAACCGCTTAACACCATTCTCCCCGGTTGGATCATCATTGAGCACTCGAGCTTCATACATGGAAGACATATAATAGATAACATAATTCTGGTGCAAGAATTGGTTCACAATATGTGCCTCCCCCATGATGCTAAGACCATGGCAATTGAAATTGATGTGACCAAGTCCTATGATCGTATGACTTGGTTCTTTATACTTGACACAATAACTAATGCCAGATTACCTCTACAATATGGAATTATATTATGAATTCTATTTGTGGAGGTCGAGTGTGAATAGCCTAGAATTGGGAGCTATTGTCTGGATTCAAAGACATCAAAGGACTGCTCCAAGGAGACCATTTATCTCCATATCTTTTTGTAATGTGTCTCAATCAAATAAGTCTTGTGATCAATAATGAAGTGGCTACAACCCGATGGAAACCCTTGAAACTATCACAATGAGGACCTATTTCTTGCACATTGCTTTTTGAGATGACATGATATTGTTTTCCAGGGCAAATATGCAACATATGAACTTGATTATGAATGCTTTCAGCGGTTTGGCATTGCTTCTGGTCACTCAATCTCAATTGATAAAACAATCATCTTCTTCTCTCCATCTGTGCCAGAACACCTGAAATAGAAATTTGTAAGTGCAACCAACATGATTGTGACAGATAATCTTGATAGGTATCTCAGAGTTCATGTCATTCATGGAAGTATTACTAATAATACCTATGTCTAATTACATTATTGGGTGCAATCCCTAATTAGTAGTTGGGTTGCACATTTACTGACTTTTGTAAGAAGAATTTACCTAGTTAAAAGTGTGGTGGTGACAATTCCTACATATACAATGAACACAACAATTCTCCACTAATCCTTATGCTCCCAACTGGATGCTATGATATGCAGGTTTCTTTGTTGATGTTTTGATATCCAAACTTATTTCTCATTACTTGCATGGGAACAACTTATTGCTCTAAAATCTGAAGTAGGATTAGGATTGCATGTGATGCATGAATGCAACTAGGCATTAGTCATGAAGTGAGGTTGGCAACTTCTTACTGGATGTAATATGGTATGAGGATAGGTTATAAAAAATAAGTACATACATTTCACTTCCTCTAACGGTTATTAGAGCACGTCATTTTGGAGAATTATTAGATCCTTTTATGATGAGTTGATCAATTATAGTCGTGAGATGATGGATAACAATAATGGTACGTCGGTATGGAGGGACAACAAGAGACCCATGATCATTGATCCCATGGATCTAGTTACATGTTCAATTCCTTCTGAATTTCTTGACTTACAGGTTTCCTCAATGAGTACATTATCTAATAAATGGGATCGTGAATTCATTAGCTAGCATTTCCCTGATGGTATTTCCATTAGAATTTGCACTCTTCCATGCCCTCAACCAGATTATCATGATGCTTTTTCTTAGCTTGGAATCATACTAATAATGGTATACTTTCAAAGGAATCAACATATATGCTATTGGCACATAGTAAATACATGTCCAAATATGGGTCTTGATCTTAATTGTGAAAATGGAAGCTTCCCGGTCACATTTGTGGATTATTTCCAGAAAGTGCTTTACATCTATTCAATGATTGGCCTTGTGCTACACAAATATGGAAATTCCTTCGTAATAATGAGAAAATACCATTGTTCTTATCCTTGACATTGATGCCTTTTCTCAAAGTAACATCATCGGCTCCCTCAGCCATTCTTTAAAATTTGTTATTGTTTACTATTCATTGTGGCTTGCCTAAAATAATCTAGTTTTCCATCAAAATGATACTAGACGTGAACTACTTATATCTTTAGTGACATTTATGACTTTGGTTATGAATGAAGCATTCTTTATGATGTTGTTCTCAATAGCTACACTGCACTGGTCCTATCTGGTTGGATTAAACCTCCCTCTAGTTGTATAAAGATTAATGTTGATGCATCAATATGGGAAACTAAGTCAACAATAGTTGCTACCACTCGAAATCACTATGGATAATGGTTGTGGGGATGATCACAACATCATTTCTCTCAATCAGTGCTTCAGGCAGAGATAACAACAATACATATGGCATTACATCAAGTTGAACTTCTATTTTTGCCTCGACTGATTATTGAATCAGATAGCATCACTTGCATTGAGATCATTCGAAATGCTAATCTGTTCTATCATTCTATTCATACTTTACTAACTATAATTCAAGGTTTGTTAATTGAAGGATGGAAGGTCATCTTCCAAAAATGTAGCAGAAGTCAGAATTTTGAAGCTGACAACTTGGTGAAGCTACACCACTCAAGCACTGCATTTCATAATCAATTCCTTGTTCCACCACCATTATTTCATAATGTATTGCCTTGAATGACTTTGTATATGCTTTACATGCATAGTGTGTGTTTATAATGAAAGTACCTTGTTACCTAGAGAAACATTTGTAACAGTTATCTTGAAATTTGCAAGAAGATATTGTAGGGAAATATGGCGACTAAATAGGAAGCAAAAACAAAAATTTAACTTCCATATTCCCTTTTATACAGTAGAATGTGTCAATAACTATGAAATGGGAAGGATGGTTTAGAGGATATACCTAGTCATAGAGTAAGTCCGATGACATTTTCGTCGTCGTATTGTGCACCCTTTCTTCAATTCGCACTCAAATAACATCTGTGTTGGCCTCCTGGTTGATCATCATAAATAGTAGGTTGATGTTGTTCTCATAGAGGGAAAAGCTCTACGCCTCTAGAGTAGTCCACACCGACCATTGAGAACTCTTGTCATTCTAGTAGAATGGATAAGAAGGAGTTATCCTTTCATGTTGGCGTACTAGTCACCAACTTATTCTCCCACAATTTTTCTCCCTCTCTATCCCTCCCTTTATCGGGTAGGACTTGCTCGAGTTCTCTTGGTTACCACAACCAGAGAAGACAAACAATTTCCAGAGGCAATTGAGTTGTGTCTGAAAAGCCCCCACTACCCCCCTATTTAGAGGAGGGCTAGGGTCAGGGTTCCCAATTTGAGCGAGAGTGGAAGGGACCAGAATTTCACAAATATTCACAACATGTGAGCGGCTAGATAGTCGGTTCATAGGTGAACTAACCGGTTAGCATGTGAGTCGATCGGTTCAACCCTTGAACTGGTCTTTTCATCATGTTTCCCAATCACAATTATATTGGTAACTAATATCCAATTTAATGCACAACATGGCATCAGCACAAATCCTTGAATAAATCAAATTGATCCACCAACCGCTCAGTTCACAACCTGAGACGGTCGGTTCATGGACCTGAGCCGATTAGTTCACTCCCAGAACTGGTCAGTTCACTATCCAAAATTACCAAAGTTTGTACAATTGACCCGACACATTGAAATGATTGGCTCAACACTTAAATCGGTTGGTTCGCAACTCAGTCAGTCAATATTCAACCAATATTGTTTAAATTGAATACATAACTCTCTAGTAATCAAGTTTAAACCATATTCATTAATGAACTCCTATTCCAAGTGTATCCTATGTGTGTGATCCTATAGGTTCCAAGTTACATTGGTAGTGAATGTCCATAACTTATCACAAGCAACGAGCAGAGTCTAGTCACACATTGTTGCTACCCAAGTAATTTGGAAAATTGGAGAACAACTTCAACCTACAATTTGTGATAGGTGTTATAGTGATTGTATAATTCCTTTATCTCTGATATCCATGATTGAAATTAAGGCATGTAATCATCATCCTTTCAATGTTCAATCCATATTCCTTGAACTAGAGTAGACTGTCTGAGATATATGTGACCTCAATATTATATATTGATTCACATGTGCATGCTTTTCCTCGGTCTCTCTTATCAAGTGACCAGGATATGAAACTCTTGTAGGAGGGACAAATCCCATCTACATCACTCACATTCATCCCCATCTGTCATGGTGCATTTGATCATCGCCTTTATGGCAACCTATATTCAAGGTTATGGTAGATGAGGTCAAAGTACACCGAATGACATGTGATGATTGTAGTGATTTCAGGTCTAAGAATCACAATCACAACCTTCACTATTAGAGATGACTATGACCACCAATTATGGTTTCCACGTGTCACTCTCAAGGTGGTTCTGCTTGATACACTATTCTCTAACAAGTATCTGTGTTCCTAGTTTGAACACACAAATCATGACGGATGAGATTTTGTCATCAACCAACACACTCAAATTTTCTATCTTATTGTTGTCCATCAGCCTTCCACAATAACATCTAACTAGTGACATCATAAGAATGTATATACTCTTAATATTCATACGATCTCATTGTTCAGGTCACGCACCTGAGGATATACATCATTGAGTAATGTCAGTCTTTAGACATTCATTATGTTTCCTCATTATCTCATAACTGAGTGAAACAAAATAAATTGAAAGATTGCATTTATTATTAATCAAATGGTTTATATGATATATCATATCAATCATCTTATGATTGGCACTCTGGGCATACATACAAACAGACTCCCACTTTTACTTAGAGCCAATCACCAACGAATCCCATTCTTAGTGATCTAAACATGACCATCAGGTTTCTATTGTGCAAGTGTTAATCCAACGGGTTAGAAACATCCTGCCTTTAATCGGTATATTGCATGTGTCACATCCATTCATTGTATGACATTTTGTATAAGATGGAATTGTCATAGTATGCTATCTGATATTCCTTGCATAACTAGTATCTCCATTGTTGTCAGAGTATTTCTATTGTGCCATTGATCTCATAAGTCCGTCTATATGAACTCATAGATTCATACAGTATCCAATCCTGTGTTCATAACACCAAGATATATGACTTCTATTATAGAATTAAAATAATGGTTTGTAGTTTGGAACCCGTTCCAATTCACAACTCTTATTTTAAGATTAAACACAGTTTTATATTGTGGTTATTCTCTATCATTTCGGAAGCTTGCATCAGTATAACCCCTTACACCCAACTTTTTGTTATTACCATAGCCTAGCATCTGATCATTTGCTTTTCTTAAAAATTAGAGATTTTATCTATATCTATCCTACTGTGCCATTAATCCGGTAGTGTTTTTTTCCTATCGAGATCCATTCTGGTAGTGCCATTCCTCTTTCTACTGAGTTTCCATTCTGGTAGTTTTTTTTCTTTCTATTTTTTTCTTTTATACCGTGCTACATTCTGGTACCTTTACTTTTTGTTTGTACCGTGTTATATTCCGGTATGATTCTATCCATATGTATCGTGCTATTCTTTGGTATATTACTCACCTCATCATGGGTGATGTTGCTAAGTTGACTATCGTTTACAATGATATGACGTACATATATATTGTTAAACTTAATGATGACAACTTTTTGCTATGGATGAATGATGTCCAAACATTCATCTTCTAAAACTGGGCAGGGAGTGCGTCTAGAGATTCTTCTTACAATATATATATATATATATATATATATATATATATATATATATATATATATATATATATATATCCCTCAATCAAACATATTAAGTTTAAGATGCTTTCCATCAACACCACACATGAAAATCTTGTTCAACTAAGTGTGGGCACCCCAAGGATGGTGCATTGTCTATCTCGTGGAAGTGTGATGGTAGTTATGTGGGTCTTCCAAGCGGGGTACATATCTATCATGTTGACTTTTAGGTCAGGCTTAACTGGGTGTCCTAAATGAGATTACACACCTAGAGGCATGCATATGCATACCATCTATCTAAGAATTGCATAAGATGCAATTGGTAAACATTGGCTATCTTAATGATTGATTACATACGATGACGTAGGCTAGGTAATAGTTGAATTATTTTGGATCTTGGCTCATTAGAATTTTGTGCGCTACAATCTTCCGAATTGATAACTGAGGGTTATCAACTTGAACAAAATAATGAGATCGATAGTCAATTAAAGACCTAATTTAACATCGTAAAATTTTATACAAATCAAATCAAATCAAAAATGGATTTTTTACAAAATTGCAAATTTCTCTTGTAGAATCGAATGGTAACACACAATAACACATTTTCTCTGTGATGAGTCCATGAGAAGGACAAGTTAAATGGGAATAACTTCCACAATTGGTTGAGGACGTTGAGAATTGTTATCACACAGGGGTGCAAGCTTCCCAATGCACCTAAGGCTGACAAGGATGCTTACAAGAAGCATACTGAAGATGTCATTGATGTCAAATGCCTAATGTTGTTATCCATCAACTATGAGTTGTGAAGACATCATGAGAACATGGATGTTATTGAGATGGTCACGCATCTTAAGAACATGTTCCAAGATCAGGCAAGACAAGAGAGATTTGATGTCCCTAAAGCACTATTCAAAAGTAACATGGCAGAAGGAGATCCATTAGGTCCTCATATGCTTAAGCTCATTGGGTATGTGAAGAACCTTTCTAGACTGAGATTCCCCTTGGGTCAAGAGTTGGACATTGATGTGATTCTGCAGTCTCTACCAGAGTCCTAAATTCAGTTTGTCATGAGCTACAACATGAATGACTTTGGCAAGCCATTACTTGGCATGTTGAGAATAGTTGAGGCACAAATAAAGAAAGACAAGGCCGTATCTATGATGATGATCAAAAAACTATAGGGAAAGTTTAAAGGCAAAGGCAAAGCTAAGAAGAGTTCCAAAGTTGGATAGAAGCCCAAGTCTTTAACACTCAAGGCAAAGTGATCAGTGAACAAGGGAGGCAATTGTCACCACTATCACCTTCCTGGACACTAGAAAAGGAATTATCTTCTCTACCTAGAAGAACTAAAGTAGAAGAAGGAGGGTATAGAAACCTCTACTTTAGGTATAAACATTATAATATAAATCCGATTACTTCTTCATCTTTGGTATGTGATACCAGATGTAGATATGAGATATGTTGATGTGCAAGATCTGATAAGAAGTAAAGTCTTCATGAAAGGACAAGGATGGATTGTGAGGATCAAGAGTTGTTGCAACTTCAGTCTACATTTAGAATTTATCTTAGCCCATAGGGAATGTAATATATTTAGATGAACTGCTATTTCATTATACCAATAATAGAGACATTGTATTTTTTGCTTCTTGTATGCACAAGGATGCTTATGAATAAAATAATTAATGTTCTATTGTAAAGATGTGATATTGTATGGAAATTCCCCAAATATTTTGTGATCTTTATATGAAAGGATCTAAAGGTAAATGTTTATAATGTTAATACCTAAAGGATAACAATTGATAAGCTCAAACTATCAATATCTATAGCATTGTCATCTAGAGCACATACATGAGAAATGTATTTCTAGAACATGTTGATGTTCATCTAGACTCTTTTGGTTATTGAACCAATATGAAACAAGCAAGTCTTATATATGAGCAACATGACAAACTATCTCTCACTAGGTGTAGTGGGAGAGCAAGCATTCTATTAGGGCTTATACATATTGATGTATGAAGATCCTTTAGAATAAAAACTAGAGGTAGGTATTTGTACTCCATTATATTTACTGATGATCTCAGTAGATATGGGGTTTGTATTTGGTAAAATTCATACTTGGATCTCTTGAAGTGTTCAAGAAGATTATAAATGAAGTATAACTTTGATAAAAGTGTTAAGAAACTTTGATATGTTCAAATGTTGAAATAGTTTACATCAATAGTTTGAGGACCTTCTGGAAAAACTATGATAGTGTATCACAATCAACTCCACCTAAAACATGATGATCAGAAAGAAGGAATCACATCCTAATGAGTCATAATGTGATTATTATTTAATCTAATCTTCTAATTCCTCATAGATACATGCTTAACACTAAAACAATGTACCACCAGAAATGGTTTAAAAGATGTCATATGAGATATGATATGGGAATGTCCTGATATGTCTTCTATAATGATTGAAACTTGTACAAGAAAAGAGTTTCTTGGAAAGATATATTCAAAAGACCATATAAATGTTAAATATTACCTTTAAATTCCAATCTGATAACAAAGTGTTTATTACTAGGATAGCCGAGTTTCAAAAGAATCAGTGGGAATAAAGTATAAATTGAAAAGTTTGAGGTTAACAAGGAGGTACAATGAGGACAAGAAGAATCACAAATTGATGTGGAATCTCAAGTTCCTTCTGTAACACATAGCTCGTAGATCTAGTAGAACATATCTGAGATTAAAAGATAATAAATCCTATAACTCAGATAAGTTGTGAGTTGGTCATAAGATGATAAGACAACAATCAACTAAGAACTATTGAGGGACCATAGTTTGAGAAATTTCTTGAGGCCATTACATCCAGAATGGAATTCATGAACACCAACAAGATATGACCTTGGTGGTACCACCTAAAGGGATAAAACCCATAAGGTACAGTTAGGCCTTCAAGTAGAAGACCAACATGGATAATATAAAAGGATAAATTAGTAGAAAAGGTTTTCAAACCAGTTCAAAGCATTGAACATGATGCAATCCCTTCACTAATTGACATTCTTGTTGTTGTAGCTTATTAAGATTATGATATCTGGCATATGAAGATTAAAACTGCATTCCTTCAGGGAATATTTGAGAGGATGTGTATGTGACACAACCAAAATGTTTTATTAATGCAAGTAAAGTCTATAAGCTACAAAGTTCAATCTAGAGGTTGAAACAAGCATCTCAGAGTTGGAGATTTTTTGACTTGACAACATAGTCAAAGAGTTTGACTTGAATCAAGATAAAAGATGGAATATGTGATTACAAAAGATTTAGTGGGAGCATATATCAATATTACACATATTGATGAGGAATAACATCTTAATACTAAGTATTAGAACTTGGCATGAAAATCATCTCCAACATGAAGGATTAGGTGAAACTTCCTATGTGATAGGAATTGAGATCTATAGAGATAGTTATGGAAAGTTTCTTAACCTAAGTATGAGCACATATATTGTCAAGATACTTAAAGGGTTCAGCATGAAGGATTCTGTGAGAGAGAATCCATCCATGATACATGAGATTAGTCTCTCAAGAATCTAGTGTTCCAATTCTTGTGAAGAATGGAAGAGATGACATATGCCATCACATTTGGATCTACCATGTATGCAATACAATGCACTCATCTCATAATTTTGTATGTATTGGACATTACAAAGTGATATTAGTCAAATTTTAATGAAGGTCATTGGAATACCATACAGAACATCACTTAGTACTTGAGAAGAACTCATCCATGTGGATTAGGGGAACCACATGGAGAGGAAGGAAAAGTAAAATTTTTCCCTTTTTGTTTTGGTGCTTTATAAATTAGCACATGGTCTTTTTGTTTTTATTTTTCCTTTTCCTTTTTCTTTATGTTAGGAAATCAAAGATCTTACAGCTAACGACACTAGAAATCAGAAAATAGATCAGCAAATCAAAAAACACATTGCTGATTTGATTTATTGTTACATCCAAGAAATAGATTAGTGAATCAGCATTATTCCACTGTTCATGAGCAGCAATACTCCACCAGCAATCGTGATCCAGAACAAGAGACAGTCACATTGATTATGTGTGCGGGCGGTTGCAGAGAAAAACAGAGGAAGTCCTTCACGTAGATCGGAA
This sequence comes from Alisma plantago-aquatica, assembly GCA_963693085.1. NCBI lineage: Eukaryota > Viridiplantae > Streptophyta > Magnoliopsida > Alismatales > Alismataceae > Alisma > Alisma plantago-aquatica. The sequence continues at coordinate 796,292,900 of OY856414.1, read as the reverse complement.
GTCCCCCGCGGATAAGGAAGGAATTGATGCAACTCAATCCAGTATCGCCTCCACGATTTGTCCAAGTCGACCATGGTCATCACTGGGAAGAGAGAAAGAGAAAGGGAGGCAGGGGAGAGGAAGCATGGGTAGGATTAGGGTTAAGACATTACTCTGATACCATGTAGAATGATGTGCTTTCAATAAATCATAAAAGAGAACAGGGTCTCCTATATATAGGAGCTAGGGAGTACATGGGTTGAATAGAAATAAGGGAAAATACAATGGGCCTAAGCCCGACTAATCAATTATACTAACAATATATATATAGAGAGAGAGAGAGATAGAGAGAGAGAGTCAAGTTAGAATACACTCAAGTGTATTTGGAGCATAATACACTCAAGTAGTTTTTCATGATGTAATATTTTTTTCAAAAATCTAATCTGTTGATCTTCTTAAACATCTTGTGAATAGCTCATACGCAAAATTTGAGCACATTTGGACATTTATATGTCATGTTATAAAGACCGCAAAAATTATGCATTTCAAACTAATTTTGCACGTTGATTTTGTTGCCCTTGGATGAGTGACTTACACTCATCTAAATGGGCTCAAAATTTGTATGTAGCCTAGTTATAGTATGATGATGAAGATAAATGGTTTAAATTTTGCAAAAAATGGTCTTGATATGCAAAAACACTTGAGTGTATTCGTGCGATCTATACGCTCGAGTGTATTCTAGCCTGACTATATATATATATATATATATATATATATATATATATATATATATATATATATATATATATATATATATATATATATATATATATATATATTAGTCGGAAAAAAAAACGTGTTACTAGAAAACCAAAACTTTAGGTACAAATGTGCCTCATGAAGAAACTAGATCCATGTGTTTCCACGCAGGGAAACCCCATCAGATCAGAACAAAAAAGAAACCCCTGGTATCCAAAACCCTACAGAAGAACAAAAGACTAACAAAGAAGACAATCTAAGCAGATAAGAGTGGAGGCACACCAAAACTTTAAGCCCACCCACAAATATTTCTGTGCGATCCACCCCCCTTATCCACATCAAACCATACACCCTATTAGAAATTGGGACAGCTATAAGAGGTTGTAGATAATAGGGAAAACACAGGAAACATAAGAGAAGTGCTCGATCTGCCACTTCAAACACTCTCCCTGAAGCAAGCACGATCTGCCACATCAAGCTTTGCTCCATCTCACAGCAGCAGATCAGAACACCAATTGGACAAAGAAGACCAAGTAGGCCCACTTAAACAACTGCACCCAGTCATCTATCTAACAGGAATACTTACACACAAAGCACCCACAAATATGTATTCCAGGAAAGAAAGACAAACAGTCACTGAAATCTAAGAGAACCAGAACGTGATCAACTAAATCAAAAAGGTCCTCTACTTAGCAACCTGCTCAAGAAAACACAGCAAAGAAACCAGTAGAGCTCCTAGATAGACACAGAAAGGCCTAGCATGGGAATCTCTTCAGCACCAGCACTCTTATGCTTTTTCTTCTTCTTCTTATTTGGCCTTGGCTCTTTGTTTACACTAAAATCATCCATTAACTCCTGATCAAAATCAACGGAACACGTTCTGAAGCCAGCTTCAAGGTTGGATTCGTCGTCAGTGGAGGCCAAGTGATGCATTCCACATCATTGCGGAGGAAACTGAGGGGTTCATCGTGAAGCTTCCCACGGTGAAGGAAAGGGGAAGGATCTTGAGTGAGGCATCATGGATGATGGATGGTTTGCTAATTGTCATCCAGGCATGGGAACGAGGTTCCCCCCTTCAGCCTCTCTCATTTCCAAAACTCTCTGTGTGGGTCAAACTTGAGAATCCATGTGTGCACTGGACTTCGGGAAGGATCAGTGGCGTCGCAAGCATCCTTGGGAAGTCCCTTGACATTGAAGACTCAAGTCTATCTGTTCACTGCCTGAACGAAGCCACGGCATGTATGGAGCTCTCTGCCGGCTCTGGTTTCCCGAAGACAGTGATGGTCATCGTTGATGGGAAGCCCAGGTGCTTGAAGGTCGACTACTTGGCGAGACCCAAAGTCTGTTCGGGCTGCTTGCAATTCGGACACCGCCTTCCCTCCTGCCCCAAGGCCAAAGGTTGCAAGCCGATGCAAAGTCAGCTGCAGCTAAGGACTGGGAAGAATAGAGGGCGTGAAGGTGTTCGACATTTTGCCGAGGAGAAAGGACCCTGTCGTGATGAAGCTTCTGGAGCAATTCTAGACGTAGAACAAAGGGTGGATGCTGCTCCGTACAGAGTCGTGGCGGAACCTGATATGAGGTGTTGCCCCCCAACAGCGGTTGCAAGTGCTCTGAACCTGGAGTGGGAGATTTCTCCTCCCAAACTGGCTGCTACCCCACCCTGTTTGAAGCATCTTGTACATGATACTGGCATTTCTCTGGAATATATATATATATATATATATATATATATATATATATATATATATATATATATATATATATATATATATGTATGTATGTATGTATGTATATATATATCCAATCACCACATATTATAGTATATATCAAATACATGTTATATTCCACAAAAGTAAACATGCAATATAAAACATTAGCTATGGTTAAGGCCATACTACTGTGATTCCTTGAAACCACAAGGAATTCCTACCACATAGGTCTACATCTCATGCATGAACCTATTTTCTATGTAGATCTATGCTTGTCAATCTAGTTTATTGGTTTAACCCTTAAGCCGGTTGGCTCGCCTCTTGGTCGGTCGGTCGGTTGGTCGTCTGAAATGATCATTTGGCCTCCTCTCCAACTAATGTTTGGTCACCACCAAATGATCAGTTGGTCCACCTGCCAGTCGGTATGTTCCTCCTACGGTCTTCCCTTCTCGGTCCTCCAGCCGGTCCGCTCTTCTTGTGAAACGGTCAGCTCGTCTGATGTTGATTGTTTTCGTCATCGCTTCAAGAAAAGAAATTATCCTATTGATATTAAACTTATTATATGGTAATGAGAAACCTCAAGTTACATTTGAGGGGAGCAAAGGTAGAAAAGAATAATACATTTACATTAAGGAGAAGGTAGAGGCTCGGTATACAAACTGGGTTATTAGCTATAACTATGCTACACATCCACCATCAAAACCAATTTTAGGGTGACTTGTGTAAATTACATATCATATATATATATATATATAGATTTACGAGAGAACCACCCCCGCACGAGCGCCACTTTTGTGACCCCCGCAGGCGGTGTAAACTCTCGGGGACCCTGCCGCCCATACCGGGTATCCCAATTCAGTCGCATCGTTGGCCGGCCGACGTGTGGGCTAATTCACTTCTGGGGCTAATTTTATATATATATATATATATATATATATATTTTTTAACTGGATATGAAAATTAATCAATTTCAGTATTTGCATCGTATGCAATAAATAAACAATGAAAATAAAAAAATCCAATCATATCGATTATCCAAAAATGTAATAAATTGACGTGGCTCTGATACCACTGTAGGCAAATATAGCGACAGAAAAAGGCAGCGGAAAAAAAAGTTGATTGTCATATTCCTCTTTATCCAATGGAACGTGTCAATAACTGTGCAATGGGACGGATAGTTTAGAGGGTATAACTGGTCCTGGAGCAAGTCCAGGAACAATCCCATCATCGTAGTGTGTGCCCTTTCTTCAAGTCACACTCAAACAATGTTTGCATCGGCCTCTTGATTGATCACCACAGACAACATGTTTACATTGTCCTCCTGGCGGGAAAAGCTCCACGCCTCTAAAGTAGTCCACATGGACCACCAGGAACTCTTATCATTCTAGTAGAAGAGACAAGGAGTTGTCCCTTTACGTTGACGTACTAGTCACCAAATTTATCTCCCACAATTGTTCTCCCTCGCTATCCCTCCTTTTATCGAGTATGACTTGCTCAAATTCTCTCATTTACCACAGCCAGAAAAGACAAACAATTGTCGAAGGCAATTGATTTGTGTTTGAGAAGCACCCCAAATCTCTCTATTTATAGGAGGGTCAGGGTCAGGGTTAGCAATCTGAGTAGGAGCTGAAGTGACTAAAATTTCACAAAATTTCATAACATGTGAATGAAGAAACAGTTAGTTCACAGGTGAACCAATCGGTTTCCATGTGATCCGGTCGATTCAACCCTTAAATCAGTCATTTCATCATGTTTTTCAATCACAATTGTATTGGCAATTGATATCCAATTTAATGCACAACATGATGCCAACACAAATCCTTGAATCAATCGAATTGATCCACAACCGCCCAATTCATAACCTGAGACGGTCGATTCATGGACCTGAGACAATCGGTTCACTTCCTAAACCAGTCGGTTCATTGTCCATAATTGCCAAAGTTTGTTCAATCGAGCTGACACATTGAAATGATCGGTTCAAAACTTGAACTGGTCAGTTCATAGTTCAGTCAGCCAATATTCAACTGGTGTTATTTAAAATGAATACCTAACTCTTTAGTCTTCAAGTTTAAACCATATTCATGAATGAAATCCTATTCCAAATGTATCCTATGTTCATGACCCTATAAGTTCCAAGATGCATTGGCAGTGAATGTCCATAACTTATCACAAGCAAAGAGTGGCGTCTAGTCACACATCATTGCTACCCAAGTAATTGGAAAGTTAGACAACAAGTTCAACCTACAATATGTAATAGGTGTTACAGTGATTGTGCAATTCCTTTGTCTCTGATATCCAGATTGAACTTGAGGCATGGAATCATCATCCTTTCAATGTTCAAGCCATATTCCTTGAACTAGAGCGGATTGTCTGAGATATATGTGACCTCAGTATCTATATTGATTCACGTGTGCATGTGCATAATTTTCCTCAGTCTCGCTTATTAAGTGGCCAGGATATCAAACTCATGTAGAAGGGACAAATCTTGTCTACATCCCTCACAGTCATCCCCATGTGTCACAGTGCATCCGATCATCACCTTTATGGCAACCCTTACTCAAGGTTATGGTGGATGATGCCAAAGTACACTGAACGACATGTGATGAGTGTAGTGATTTCAGATCTAAGAATCACAATCACCACTTTCACTATGAGAGATGACTATGACCATCAATTATGGTTTTCATGTGTCACTCTCAAGGTGGGTATGTCTGATACACTATTCTCTAACAAGTATCTATCTGATTGGTTTTATATCACATATCATGACTGATGAGATTTTGTCATCAACCAACACACACTCTAATCTTATGTGTTATTGTTGTCTATCAACCTTCTATAATAACATCCAACTAGGGACATAACTAGAATGAATATACTCTTAACATATGTACGATCTCATTGTTCAAGTCATGCACCTAAAGACATACGTCATTGAGTATTGTCATTCTTTAGACATTCATTATGTTTACTCATTATCTCATAACTGAGTGAAACATAATAAATCAAAAAATTGCCTTTATTATTAATCAGTCATTTATATGATATGCCATCTCAATCATTATATGATTGGCTCTTTGGGCATACATACTAACAAATATATCTTGATGATTAGTTACACAGATATAGGGATAGGTCGCTTAGTTAAAACTCTGAGTTGAGTGTATCATCACTTTTAGTCAATAACCATCACGAGGATTATTTTTATTGTTGTTTTTTAGAAATCAATGCCATGAAAATTGACGCCAATTTGTGTTTTCATTCTAGTGTATAAAGGGGAGTGGAGAAGATTTGGTGGAGCCTCCCATTCACATGAGTATCATACAATAGACAATGGATGGTTTGGGAATTTTCAACAAGATACCTCCCTGATGATTCTACAAATAGATAATGGATTTTGGGCTAGTTTGCTAAACATGAATCTCGTTATGATCCTACTTCATTGTCATTCAAGAAGAATTCGTCATCCCCTTGTTATTCTTAGATATATTGAATTGTGGCTAGTTCTCTTCCATTGGTGAGAAGGTCCAAGAATAAAGGAGACTGTGTAGAAGTTTGGAAGTGAACCCATGTAGTCACCATGGCATTGTTATCAATAAACACCTTTTATTCCTTCTTTGTTATCATATTTACAACTATTTAGCATGATGCATGGTTTTACTCTATTAGGGCCTTTGTCTCAAATCACCTTCACTTGACATGCAACCTAGTGGTCGTATTTGAACTTAAAGATATTCCAAGTAAAGTCATGAACGCGTGTTTGTGTAGGACTCCTTTCTAGTTAATTGGGCACATATCATCCCTTGTCTTCGTGGAAAACTCTAGGTTGATTACATTAAGCATATCAAATGTGATTTAGGTCAAGAATTTATAAAAAGTGATCAACTTCTATTAGGCCTATCTTGACACCTTTTCAAAAAAAATAGATGTGGGATTTAAGGTAGGATATAGAGTGATTGATACAAAACCAATTGAAAATGTGTGTATGGGTTTTTGTAGAAGTGGGGGCAAATGCCATTGGGCATGAGCTAATTATCAATATATTACAACATTAGAGAGAAGATGTTGATTATCACATAATCCTCTAATATATGATTTATGTTGGTCTCTCTATAGTACGTTGAGGAGCTCCTTGCTGAACAGCACTAATAACTTGAACATGGTCCAAATTCCCACTAAACTCCCTCGTTTGATCAACAAAGCCCCAGACATAGATAACACACCAGAATATGTGGCATGATCACGAGAGACTAAAATTTATATCTTGTCTTATAAATACGTGATCTACTTAAACAACTTAAGTTCCAATAAACGTGTATAGTTCTTATTTGAGTTTAAATTCTACTTAACTCAAGTATTTATTAATTAGTGCCTTTACTTATAAGACAATTTTATGTTATCAACTTGCATGTTGATCATGTTTCTTAGTACTGCGAACTGAGAAATTATGGCTTTGTTATAGATCATCCAGCTTAAGCATAGTAGCAATGTCATAGAGCTCCATATTAGGTTCCTAGCACCAAGGTTAGTCAAGGATGTTATAGTTTCAAGGAACGGCATGACCATCCCCAACTAGTTAATCGTTGATGCATGCCCTTAGCTGTTAGAAGGGCCACATTTTTGCCCATACTCTTTGCAGACAATAATGCAATATCTAAAACATCAGATATCCATGGGATTGAGAAATCAGCCTTTCCTTCGAATCAAAACTCTCAAAATAAAAAACAAAGAGTGTGAGAGATATAGGCATCAGATGATGAAGGGGGTGGGACAACTCAAAGAGTAGCCTAGAATACATCCTTGAAAATGACAAGAAGCAAGTGGAGTCCCCCTGAAAGACTAGATTATTATGGGGAAGAACCGTGAGACACCAGCATATAATCAGTATCCCATGCTACCTCTATGGTAACAATGAAGGAGAGCTCCTATTTGGAGCTTCAGGGACAACGACGATGCGATTTGGACCAGCCACACCAACAGGACTCGACTTACTTGGATAATTGTCCTCGAATCATTCAACCCATTTGATGGGAACCCTGGGAGGTGGTTTGGCTGGACCTGGACTTCAGGTCTGTTACCCTTGCACAACCTCGGAGAAATGAGAGCATTCCACTTTCAGGCTTCAGCTTAGGGCCTTCGATTGGACCGGTTCCTGAAATTTGCGATCGGCTCAACTCCAGCAAATTGATGCGCTTGCGGCTCATACATGCAATGTCATCTGCCACATGGATTTCACAAGTGGGTTCCGTATACAGGCTGGCTTTTCCAGTCTTCTATTGGGCAAGTAAAGAGTATGCTATATTCACGAAGGAATACAAGCTACTAACACCGAAACGAGAAATCAGTCGAAGTATTATAAGCCTTCTGTGGTTGTTCGATGGGAACATTTCCATCAAATAGCTGCTTTGTACAGATTGGCTCAATTTGACACAAATGATCCACAGAAAGACCTCCCCGGCACTCCCTTGCCAATACATAAGCTTTGGATATCCATGTAGCTATTTTCTTTAGATTCCCGTGATAACTTGCTTTTAGTACCTAACCAAGCACCGAGTACGTACACAGTACAGTGATCAAGGTCCTCCGTGGACTACACATGTAGAGTACAGTTGCATATAAAGAAATTTAAAAGCTGATGATTGCACCATCCCCTGTTTATATATATCCCCCAAGTCACTTGGGTAGCTAGAACGATGATATCACAAAGCATGTATTCAAAACAGCTATAGAAGCTGGAAATTGATATATGACTCAACTCAAAATGAGTAGAGGCCTTGTTCACAGACACATACAAAGAAGAGAATTATTTTTGCCTTAAAGATCGTCTTGCCAAGGTAACACTTAGCATGAAAGAAATCATTAAGTCAGAAAAATTGTTTTTTAGACATCTAATTCTTTTGCCTTTCGCACATCAAGCAGAACTATTGCTTAGTTGCCTTGTATAGCTAAACTGAGAACCTCACCAGTTAGAGATTTTTCTTTCCCAAAACCCCTTCACTTTATTCCAAAATTCAATATTACCACCTTTTTTTTCAATCCTTAACAACCCCCTGCGCTTCTCTCAGTAGTACCCTATTGCGACTGTAGTTTTGTATATGTTTCGTTTGTTTTCAGTTGACTGTTCGTTTGAACTATTGCTACTTCAATAAATAGGCAAAGATCAATCTACATCAAACGATAACTGCTTATGAACTACATGTGTACGTATTTATCTATCAAGTGATTGGTGAACTATAGAAAAGGAGTCCAGATGCGCCATCCATATGATGCTATTGAATCCATTAGCTACAACAAGGATTAGCACAACTAGACAGCTGTCATTAATCCTTCCCTAACAACCACATGTGAGTTAAGATATGTCGGCTTTATTATTTAGTTTCTGCTGGAAAGTTGTCATCAAAACATATAACATGTATAATATTACAATACACAAATATACTGCATAGCATGGACTGTGGCAATTATGGTAATCATCATGCACCATACACTAAAACGTGAAGCTGCTGTCGTAGAACTTGAACTCTTCAGCTAGTCTCACCTTGGCCTGGACCCGAACACTCGCTGTGCCATATCGCAGAGATTCTCACCGTGGTTGTTGGTAGCCACCAAAGATAGCTGCTACTTTTGTCGCTCCAAGCTGTGCACAAGGTCGATTTTCATCTAGGTGAGGCCAAGCCCTTCTCGAGGTGGGTTTTCTAATGGTCATTGATATCATCCTTGGTGCACTTATGAGAGATGCCTGCGAGAACCAGCCGCATGAAAAGATGGATGCATGCAATCTAAAGCACTTTCATTTAATATGAAATCGATTTATGTAATTGCTAATAATAGCAGGATGGTGCAAATGAACAGTCAATTGAAAACAAACTATTATAAAAACATAATAAAGGGCACCGCCGTCTTTTGGCTTAAAAGGGTAGAGAAGAGAGGCACAAGGGGGTGTTTAGATTTAACAAAAGATATACAGAATTTGAGGTTAAGGGGGTTTCATGAAAAACACTACCTATAAATAGTGTACAGATGATGCCTACAACATAGCTTAAACAACAACATTGATTGTAATATATTACAGTTCCCTATATCATAAATACTCCTGGATAGATACAAATACTGCAACACTAAAAGGCCAGTACAGAACAACTAAACTTAATTAAGGATGACAATCTTTGGTTGCTTCTGTGGTTTGCCACCAGCTGGAAGTTTAGCAGACTTGCGTGTCTGTTTTTGACCTGTACATGACTTCTCATCATTCTCATTGTCAGTGCTATCACTGTCGCTGCCTTCACTGTCATCACTAAAACTATCCTCGTCGACGTCCATCTCTTCACTGTTGAGAGGAACTCTCCATTGCTTTGGGCCCCCTATAGCAGCCTCGGCTGCCTCTAATGCCTCTGACGTTTGAAGGTCAGCAACACCCAAAAGTAAATCCTATGAACAGTCAACCAGAAAAATATTATTGTCAATCAAAGTTGCACAATGGCCCTTGAAATATAGAAGAGAAATGTTACCATTTCGATTATTTCAGATTCATTCCCACTAAGTGCTTCAATATCATAATTTACTTGTGGGTTCTCCTGTAATAACAAAAACAAACAAGAAAATGTCACAAAGGAGAACAAGCATTCAATAAATGAGTTTCGCTATATGAGTACCTGCATTCTAGTTTCAAGTTGCCTGTTAGCCTGAGCTATAACGTCCAAGAAATTCTTCACCTTCCCAATAACTGCAGTATCACACACAAGTCAAGCAGATATGAATGACAATTATAATAAAACAGGCACCTATCCAAAACCGTTATTATAATAACAGTGTAACTCTAAATGCTGGAACAAGTCTAGCATTTTTTGGGCATATGAAGATTCCTAACTATAACGTCCAAAAAATTCTTCACTTTCCCAATAACTGGCTGCAGTGCTAGGAAGCACGGACACGGGACACAGCGAATTTCAAAAATATAGGACACAGCCACGGAAAAAACAATTATACATATATATAATTTATATATGTATACAATTATATGTCATATTCATTTCTTAGGGTCTGACTGGTTTGGTGTAACTTTTAACTTTCCAGGAACTCATTTTCCCAAAACTGAAATTGAGTTCCGCGAAAATCAGTTCCAGGTGATTGGTCTGAAACAAGAGTTTTCTCAAAAATCTGGGATTTCCATCGAACAACTTCAAGGCACAACATTGAATTGGATACAAATGACATTGGTATTATATCGAACAACTTCAAGGCATTAATAATAAAAAAGCAATCGAAGAAGAGGTGCCATTCTTATGCAGATCAGGAACAATGGAATGCAAATGTACAAAACAGAAGTAAAAGAAGAAAAATAGAATAACCAAGCCTCCACCAACATCACCGCTCTCGGCACCTTATACATCAATTACCAACTTCTTTCACGCGTGCAACTGAATGGTCAATTGGGTTACAGATTAAGTCGGAAGAGATGTAGGGAAAGAACATTCTTCTTCTTCTTCTTATTTGTTCACAGCAATTGTCCACTTTATTAAATAAACTACACACGGTAATCCGGATCGAAAGTTTTTACGCCTCTTCCCTGCAACTTGCCTCAGATCTGGCCGCCCAGGTAGGAGGCTTATCTCTGCTTGCTTTCTGTATATATCTGAATAAAAAAGACTAGTAAAGTTTTGGTTTTCCCTTTTGCGGTGATTTGGAAACAAAATCCAGCGTCAGCAATCGTCGTCTATAACTTTTGCTTGCCCGAGAAAAATGAGAGTAAGATTTCAGTCCGCAGCGGGAGACAATGGCCGGAATATCACGCATCTACTCTGGTCGCGCGCCCTGTCCACTCGTCGACGAACGGAACAAATGAATAGGGCGTGATGCGGCTGGGTGTCGAACTTGTTTTCCGGATGAATTGTCAGGGAAGTCTAAAACCCCAAACTATATATATTGCTGGAAGTCAACGGAAAATTGGGGAACTCAAATTCTAGACTTTCATTGAACCATTCACGTAAAAATAAAATTGGAACTTGACTTCCGGTGTTTTCAAGATAGATTACATTGAACCAGTCAGACCCTTAATGAATCAACAAATTAAGAAAATCATCAAATACACAAACATGATGACAAAGCATTCACTAATGAATTTAAGCCAGATTGATAAGATATATGATGTATTCACTCATGCAATCAAAGGAAATAAGATGAACAAAAGATATCGACCAAGGATGGAGTGTCGGGCATCAATAATGCTATAAATTAAAATGGATCGGTAAATTACAGCAACAATATAAACTAATCAAATAATATATCTACTCTTAACATTGTCTATATGTAAAAATGACATTAAGAAAATGCATCAATAGTTACAGACATAGTTTGCAATAAAATCAGCAGCATTAATACTGCTATACAATTAAAATGAACCAGTAAACTGGGGAGGAGGAAGATTTATTTTAGTGGAACATGATGAAGACTACATTGGGGAGGGGAAGAAAGATCAGAAAAACAGGGGTGAGAGAAAGTGAGGGGATGAGAAGAACAGGAAGATGAGGAGAACTGCTGGTGGATGAAGAAGAGTGCTGGAAAGAAACAGTAAAAATAGGAGATGGAGAAAAATTAAGAAAGGGGGAGGACAGACAGAAGAAGAGAGGGAGTTGTTGGTGGAGGAAGAAAAGAAATTGGGGGAGAGAGTTATACTGTAATAGGAATTTCGACAGAATTTGAACAGGAGGAAGAGATTCTTGGCGATGGAACAGGGTGTTGGAGAGAAAGCAGGACTAACAGGAAGAGAAACTGGGGGTGGGGCACAGAAAAAAGATGGCTTTGGACCCACAAAATTAAATAAAAGGGCGGGCATCTTGGCGAGAAAGGATGTGAATGGGGAGAGAAGTAGGAAGAAAAGGAGAGAAAGAAGAGGAGGGGGGACGGAAGCTGGAGACGAATAAGAAAGGAAGTAACAGGAAGGAACGCAGGTGAAGGGGGCAATGGAAAAAAGAGAAGAGGTGAAGAAGAGGGATAGGGAAGAAACTTACTTGGTGACGACAAACACAGAGGTGAAAGGTTTCTGCTACCGGCGGCTTCATCGGCTGGTGGTAACTACTTTAACTACTTCCATTGACGCCATTGCAGGTACGAGCTGCGGCTCCAGCTACTCCCACGACGGAAGCTGCATCTACCGGTGAAGATCCCTGCTGCGTTGGAGCGGCTGTGGTGAGGTTGAGGCAGCCATTGTAAGGAGAGCTACTGGGGAGAAGCAGTGATGGTTGAGCAGCGGCACAGCTAGGGTGCAGGGTCGAGGGGTTTGGGGGAAATAATCGGGGGTCGGGGAGAGTCAAGGTGATGTAGGACAGGCCCCACCTTTACGCACTTATTAGCGTAGACGGCGTCGTGTCATTAGTTAGGCTTCATTAGCAACCTTTATTTTATTTTGCCTTTGTTTCTCACTTTGGGCTTTTGTAAAGTCAAGTGGTTTAGTCCCACATTGGCTACGCCCGCTTAGATTTTCTTTTAGAAGCCTATATAAAGGCTCTGTCTGCGTCCATGTAGAGACACAGTTGATGAATAAGAATTATCTTTTAGCCATTGCTTCGTTTATCTTAAGTAAGCATGTAGTTTTGCATTAAGTGGTATCAGAGCCTAACCCTAAAACATTAGGGTTAGGTCCTGCCCAACCGCCGTTCTTCGTGTACCCGCCGCCGCCGCCCCCTTGTCTGCTGCCTACCACCGCTTCTATCTGTGGCCGTCGTCCACCGGTCGCTGTCGTCGTAGCCTGCTCTCACTACAGCCGCTACCTGTTGCTTCCTCCGCTCCGCCTGTTGTGTTCGCCACCCTTTGGTCACCCATCCACTACTTCGTCGACAACTGGCTCCAGGCCATCGTCGCTGCCTGTTGCTACAGTTGTCGTCGTCGCCCCCCTTTGGCCAGCCCTCCACGACTCCATCGACAACTGGCCCCCGGGCCGCTAGTTAGATGCACGTAGGGTTAAGGCACATATATATTACTTCTTCTCGAGGTAATTCTCTCCATCTATATCAAAAGCAAGGAAGCAACGATTGTCATCACTTTGGGTAAGATCCTTTCATTATCTATTGTGCTTTTGCTTATCTACTACATTTTTAGTACATTCGCAAAGAGTCCGTAGGAAGTTTTATTCATCCACCAAAAAAAATTTCCATGTCCCAATTTTTAGAAAGGTTTTCCCTTGTTCGGTGCACTATTTTACTATCATACATTTGTCCGCATTGTTTTTTTGAATCGTTTTGCGTTGTCCATTTCAGAACTAATTTTTCATTTGGCACAATATATTTTTGGCTATTTTGTTGCAAATCATTATGTCTGATCGTAGGTCTAATAACCATGTTTTAGAACCCACATCAAAAGCAGCCCCTACGTCTTCCCAACCCCCTTTTACCCTTGAAACTCTGGGTCAGTCAATCAATTTCATCATGGCTGAGCTTCACACTCTTCGCCATGCACATACTCTCCAGGCCAGTCAGACTTTAGCACCTTATCTGGGATGTGGTATGCCACCAAATAACCGGGGTTGGGAACACGTAGGGGCTGCTTCTGATCATTATACTCCACAACCCTACGAGGAAAACCACCCATACCCCCCAATGCATTATGACCCTCTACCTTATACACCTCAACCCGTTGCGTCACGACCACCATACCCACCCCAACACATCCCCCGTGCTCCATAATTCGTTCATGCAAACCATTATCCACACCCTCAATAACCAATGCCTCCGCCTTATCACCCCATTCCACCACCTGAGCCACGTCCAAGTCTCCCTGGACACGATGCATATCACGCCCCCCACGTGGTCCAGCCTTTCTTCAAAACCATTCTGGTCAGTACCACCCGAGACACCCGCCTCACGATGATATCACCCAACAAGTTAAGGTCAATGCCCCATCATTTGATGGCAAACTTGACCCTAAGGCTTTCCTCGATTGGATTGCTAGTTTGGAAGATTACTTCGATTGGTATAACATGACAGACGCCCAATGGATTAGGTTTTCCAAGATGAAACTAGAAGGGTCTGCCAAAAGGTGTTGGCAAGGTGTCCAACGTGATATGGAGCATAGTGGTCAACTCCCTATCCTCTTTTGGGATGAGATGAAAACTAAGCTGCGTGAAAGCTATGTTCCCGCCCAATACCAAAGACAACTTCTTTCTGACTAGATGGCCCTTACCTAAGGGTCATCATCTGTTCAACAGTACATGGAACGATTTGAGGAAGCCTAGAACCGTTGTATTCACAATGACTCTGATTGGCAACTGGCTTTTCGTTTTGTGCACCGTTTACACCCTGACATTAAACGAGAAATGGAGTTACAACAGCATGACTCCTTGGATGATGCTTTTCACCGTGCCCAAAAGGTAGAGAGTTACCTTCAGCCTGCTTCTCGTGGTCCTTCCTTTTCTCGTTTTGGACAACGTCTTCACGCAACCAATAACCCTTCCACTACCTTGAATCGCTCTGCCCATCCCCTACCCCCACCACCTCCCCAGAGCTCGTCAACCCCTTCCTCTAGTAAAGGCAAGGAGGTAGTCACAACTCCAATTCGCCCTCCTCCGCGGGGTCGTGAATGATTTCATTGTCACAGCACGACTCACCTAGCTGCCCAATGCCCTCGTCGTGCTCATTTTGTGTCCATTGATACTCCTGATCCCACCCATGAGGATGACATTGAATATGAAGATGTGTATTCTGCCTCTGCACCTTCCGATGATGACGTTGTTTACAACTATGATTATGATCTGTCATATCTCCAGGTCATGTGTGTTTTAGCTGCCCCTTCAGAAGGGGATAAATGGAAACGCACCACCCCCTTCCAGACCTTCTTCAAACACGCAAGTAAAAGTTGCAAACTACTCATTGATGGTGGCAGCTCTCAGAACATCATTTCACCCCATGGATTGAAGCGCATGGACTTACGTCCAGAGCCCCATCCTCAGCCACATAATGTCCATTGGGTGAACCAAATCAGCTAGCCCATCACCCAACGTTGTCTAGTACCCATCACTTTAGGTGCTTATTCGGACCACATTTGGTGTGACTTGTTGCCAATGGATGTTGGCCACGTCATTCTGGGACGCCCTTGGATTTATGATTTAGATGCCCACAATGAGGGACGCTCCAACGTCACATCCAATTAGCACCTACTCGATTCATCCCTCCTATCAAAAGGAATCCACCACCAGACCCCCAATCATCCAAATCTCAGCACTTTCTACACCTTGTTACTCGACGAGAGCTTGAAGAAACCAGTCTAGAATCAGGATGCATGTATGTGCTATACATCAAAGAATCCACTCCCGTGTCTGATTATCAGCCCCCACCACCAGATTTTGTCTCCCTTCTCGACGAGTTCAAAGACATGCCAGCCGACCTTCCTGATGAACTTCCCCCTTTGTGTGATATTCAGCATGAGTGATTTGATACCAGGGTCTTCGCTACCTAACCGACCACATTACTATGTGAACCCGACTGAGCATGTTAAATTGAAACGTCAAGTGATGCCCTCCTTCTCAAAGGGTTCATTCGCGAGAGCAAGAGTCCTTGTGCAGTTCCTGCACTCCTTGCTCCCACGAAGGATGGTAGTTGGCGTATGTGTTTAGATTGTCGACCCATCAATAAAATCACTATCAAATATCGATTCCCTATTCCACGCCTTGACGACATGCTTGATCTATTGACGGGATCCTACTATTTCTCCAAGATTGACCTCTGTAGCGGGTATCACCATATCCGTGTTAAGGAGTCCCATGAATGGAAGACTGCCTTCAAAACCCCCTACGGATTATGAGTGGCTAGTCATGCCTATTGGCCTGTCCAACGCACCCAACACCTTCATGTGTGTCATAAACCATGTGTTAAGGAGTCCCATGAATGGAAGACTGCCTTCAAAAACCCCGACGGATTATATGAGTGGCTAGTCATGCCTATTGGCCTGTCCAACGCACCCAACACCTTCATGCGTATCATGAACCATGTGTTATGACCATTCATTGGAAAAATTTTAGTGGTTTACTTTGATGGCATTCTGATTTTTAGCAAGACCAAGGACGAACACCTAATTCATCTCTGGCTCATCTTCGACACACTTCGAACTGAGAAATTGTATGTCAATCTAAAGAAGTGCCCGTTCCTTCAAGATAAAGTCTTATTCCTTGGCTACTTTGTATCAACTACCGGCATTGAGGCTGGCCCGGTCAAAGTCAAAGCCATCAAAGATTGGCCCCAACCCACTTTGATTTCTAAGCTTCGTAGCTTTCACGGGCTGGCTACTTTTTATCGTCATTTTGTTCAAGGATTTAGCACCATTATGGCTCATCTCACTGAGTTAATGAAGTGTGACAAATTAGAGTGGACGTCATCCGCAAGACGTGCTTTTGAGGCTGTCAAAACCAAGTTGACCGAAGCCCCAGTACTTCGCCTTCCTGATTTCTCACTTCCGTTTGAAGTATCTTGTAATGCTTCCGGTGTTGGCATTGGAGGCGTTCTTAGTCAAGAAGGGCACCTTGTTGCCTTTTTAGTGAGAAACTCAACGACGCAAAGCGTAAATATTTCACTTACGATAAAGAATTCTACGTTGTTGTACAATCCTTGCATCATTGGAGGCACTACCTTCTCCATCGGAAGTTCATCCTTTGGTCTGACCATCAGGCCCTTTGCTTTCTAAATTCCCAAAAGAATTTAACTGTGTCACACCAAGTGGTGTCATTTTCTTCAAGAGTACATTTTTGTTCTCAAACATCGCTCAGGTGTTGAGAACAAGGCCACAGACGCTCTCAGTCATTGTTTGACCACCCTACAGTTTATGAGTGTGGAAGTTGTGGGCTTCGACCGTCTCAAAGAACAATATTCCACTTGTCCTGACTTCGCGACTATTCATTCCGACCTTCTCAATAGTACACCTGGCCATGTTTTTTTATTTTGTTCGAGGGATTTCTTTTTCGCGGCACGCATTTATGTATCCCTTCCACTTCAGTTCGAGACTTTCTCATTTGGGAATTACATGGTGGCCTCGTTGGCCATTTTGGTAGGGATAAGACCACCGCTCTAGTGACAGACAGATTTTATTGACCTTCCTTACGGCGTGATGTAGCTCGCATCGTGTCTCAATGTCGTACTTGTCAATTGGCCAAAACCAAAAGACAAAATGCAGGTCTTTACACTCCCCTCCCTATTCCCCATGAGCCTTGGAAAGATCTAAGTATGGATTTTATTTTAGGTCTTCCCCGCACTTCCCGTAGCCATGACTCTGTGTTCGTGGTTGTTGATCGTTTTTCAAAAATGGCCCACTTCATTTGCCTGTAGTAAGACTTCTGACGCCTCTCGTATTACCCGCCTTTTCTTCAATGAAGTAGTCAAGATACATGGACTCCCTACTACCATAGTCTTTGACCATGATGTTACGTTTGTTAACTACTTCTGGAAGACCTTATAGAAAATCTTTGATCACAACCTCAAATTCTATTCCGCCTTCCACCCTCAAACTGATGGTCAAACTGAAGTGGTCAACAGGAGTTTAGGTAACCTCCTGCGATGTCTTGTTCGGGAACGTTTAGGCAATTGGGATTTATTGCTACCTACTGCTGAATTTGCTTACAACAGTTCTATTAATCGATCCACAGGCAAGAGCCCTTTTGAAGTTGTTAATGGTTACAAACCCCGCCAGCCTATAGATCTCATACCCATGTCCACTACTGGTCGACCTTCCCACAGTGTTGAGACCTTTGCCCAGCACATTCATGATTTGCATGTCGAGATTCGCCAAAAACTTACTCTGTCTTATGAAAACTACAAGCTTTCTACAGATGCACACCGCAGGTTTCAAGAATTTAATGTGGGCGATTATGTTTTAGTATGTGTGCATCATGGACGCTACCCCAAAAATTCTTTCAAGAAGCTTCATGCCATAGCGTCAGGACCTTTCCAAATACTTAGTCGACAGGGACCCAATGCCTATGTACTGGATTTGCCAACAAATTGGGGCATTAGTGCAATATTCAATGTGGAAGATCTTTCTCCTTATCGAGGTACGTTCGAGCCCCCTCCACCACCAGCAGTTGCTTCTTCATATCGTCATTGTGCTCCACCGTCTTCAGCAACGTTACCGCCTCTGCCTCGACTTCCTCAGCAGCCGCCCGAACGCATCGACACCATCTTGAACGACCAGACCGTCCTCACCAGCCAGGGCACCGTACATCATTTCTTGGTTCGCTGGAGAGGTCGTTCTTCAACAGACACCACTTGGATCACCAAGGAGTTCCGCCACATTGATGCAGATCTTCTTGAGCTCTACCTCAGTACTGACTTGACGGAGTCGAGTCTTATGCAGCCGAGGAGAGTTGGTGTAGGACAGGCCCCACCTTTACGCACTTATGAGCGTAAATGGCGTCGTGTCATTAGTTAGGCTTCATTAGCAGCCTTTATCTTATTTTGCGTTTGTTTCTCGCTTTTGGGCTTTTGTAAGGTCAAGTGGTTTAGTCCCACATTGGCTACACCCGCTTAGTCTATCTTTTAGAAGCCTATATAAAGGCTCTATCTGCGTCCATGTAGAGACACAGTTGATGAACAAGAATTATCTTTTAGCCATTGCTTCGTTTATCTTAAGTTAGCATGTAGTTTTGCATTACAAGGTGGAAACACGCGGGGTTTATTTTTGTTTTCCCACAAAGTGGTTGTGGGTTGGGCCGATGTGTGCAGGCCATGTCCTAGGCGTGTCCGAGTCGTGTTCAAGGTTTAAAAAGAAGAAAAAATTGGACACGCCCGGGAACGTGTTCGTTGCGTGTCCAAGCCGTGTCCGTGTCGGACACGTGTCCAGGACGACCACGGCAGGCCCCGGGAAGTGTTTGTGCTTCCTAGTTGTAGTGTCACAGACAAGTCAAGCAGATATTAATGAAAAATATAATAAAACAGGCGCCTATTCAAAACCGCAATTGTAGAAACAGGTAAACTCCAAATGTTGGAAGTGGTCTAGCATTTTTCGGCATGTGAAGATTCTTAACTCTGGGAATCACCATAGCCATATTAAATATCTTAGATCATTGACATAAAGCCTATTTTGGATGCTTAACAATGGAATTTTTGGTTAAGCTAAATTGGCCGCAATGGATTGGATTTATAATTCCAGTTACAGATATAAAACCATGCACTTTCAAGTATATGGTGGATGTTGAACTTTGGCTTCAATCTTAAATCTGTCGGACAGTCATACTACAGTTACTCACCTACCTCTTCTCCCATCTATTTTCTCCCCTGGTTTAGTCTTCTCGCTTGCATCCATCTCCCCCCGTCTATGACCACACAACTCCCTTTCTTGCTCCGTTCACCTCCAAGCCTCATAATCTCCACTCTCCACTTCCTTTGACAACTTATCTTCCCCGCCCACAGCACCGTCATCATCAGCGGTACACTTGCGGAGAGGTGAGGATGGACACTGACCAAGGGGTTGAGACGGGGTTTAGTTCCTCGAGGATATGAGCAGTGGCACCTGTGGAGGGTTGTAGCGAGCTTATTCAATGGAGGACCGCTTAGCCATGGAGGCACATGCCGTCTCGACTGGGACACGGCATGTGCAATACTAGTCTCCAGTAGTAGACCTATAAACGGACCGAATTCGAATCGGATACCTATATATCCGATATCCGAATTCAATTTTTTTCACAGTATCTAAAGTTCGATCCAAAATTATACGGATTTTAAAATATAATATTCGAATCGGTATTCGATTTTAAAAATTATAATCGGATAATATCCGAGTTCGAAAGTTTGAAATTCCTTTTTGTAGGACATTGTGATCCGGGCATTATGTAATGGTTTTGAATGATTGGTAAAAGATAGAATGCTGCCTTTTCTGTATATTCAACTTACTTATGAGAAGATTTATTTAACAAGTAACACTGAATTAATGACGCCAACAGATTTTTCTTTCTAGCGCCAGCAGGACTGCTGTAATGAATTAAACCAAGGTAACAATCAATGAGAGTATTAAGTACATTTTCCAATCTTCAAGATGGCCTTTTTTGCGATAACTAGCATTATCTCATACAATGGATGCCCCTAATATTGGGGACCATCAGTTAACGACGAGGACAAGTTAGACAGATTGTTAGGATTACCGCTAAATTATTTGTTTGCTCATCAACAAAGAAATCAAGAAAATACAGACTGACATCAGTGATCCAATAAACCACGTACATAGTTTGCAAATGCTAAATATCAACGGAAATCATCTAATAGAAACTTCATTATCCCGTGCTTGCAATTTAGACAGAGACCACAAATAGCGAAACTTTTGTGGGAGGTCACTGCTAGTGCTAAACACCTAGATCTACAAATCAAAGAGAAAACTAAAGAGGAAGCATTTAATATTTTCCTACCACCAAAAGAGAGGTATCAGGCGAGACACATGCTTTAACTCTTTAGGAATATGTTGGATCAAGGTCGCAAACCACCATGTGAAACCCCCAAAACGACTCTAGGTTCCCTAGAACGCTCGATATTTCTCAAACGAAGTTCATTGAAAAGGAAAACGGGACCTGAGCAACATTTCTTGCGGGGATGGACGAGAATGATCATTGCTAGAGAAGCTTTCCTATTGGACCGAAGATGCTCGTACACGCCATCGGTCAGTGTCGCCATGACTTTTCTCCTCTAACAGGCTTCTCAGGCTATCAGTTAGAAAGCTGGTGAAGAAGACATCTTTAAAATTCCGTCACTACTAGCTCTGAAGCTAGGGAAAAGCTTCGACCTTTCATCTCTACTCACCACTTATTGAATACAACGCTAATTTCTAATCTTCGTTGACGGCTCGTAGCCGCAAGGGTTTCTCTTTGAAAATGGGTAGTGAGGGGATGGGAATTCACTGCCAACTTACTTTTATACCTAGGTTTGGTTTATTTCGTAAGTACTAGAACAAATTGTAGTGGGTCACGCCATCACGGGTGGAAATAAGAAAGGACGCGGCACGTACATGTGGCACACAGATGTGCAAAGTAGCAAATACCACAAAAAGTGGGCAGTGTTTACATTATTTTCAGTGTTATATATGTGTATAATCGAATTCGGATATTTTTTGACCGAATAGTATGGTATCTGATATCCAATCCGAAAATATTCGGATATCATATCCGGTATCTGAATCTGATCCGATATATCCGAAATACGGATGTTTTTCATGATTTTTGAACTCGAATACGAATCAAATATGCGGATTTCGAATATCCATTTACAAGTCTATCCAGTAGTTGACTCTTCACTCGGTGCAGTACCAGCAACTTAGCACAATGTGTCTGATGGCACACGTCGATGTAAAGATGACACGTCATGTTGTCACCTTAAACAGCACTACATCAACAGCAACATCGGGGGGGGGGGGGGGGGGGGGATTATAGATCTCTAATATGATTAAAAAAAATAAGTCCCATATATCTAATTATATGAAGAACAGTTTCAGGGCATAGAATCCGTCGGCAAAGTCGTAGGCTACCCCACTAGGCCAATGCATCCCTATACTAGGTGATGAGGGGGAACCACAAAGGATGTTTTACAGCTTTCTGAAGAACAACCCTCAGGGCATAAAAACCGTCGGAATAGCCGTAGGCGACCTATACCACTAGATCTAGGAAGCACAGACACAGCATGGACACGGGATACGACAATTTTTAAAAATATAGGACACGGACACGGCGTTGGACACTGCATACACACATACATATATATATATATTAAAGTATATGTATATATACTTTAATATAAGTATAAATATAGTTGTGTACAGATACAGACAAATATATGCATATACATATATGTACACAAATATACATATACATGTACAGAAATATACATATACATACACATAACATGGAGTTAATACATATAATTTTTGTTTATCCAAATCTGTAGAGCAACTGATTACATGAGATTTACAGAAATAAACTTAAAAGATATATAATTTCAACCCAAAATTCACTTACGATAAGAATGCAGACTTTATAAGAAAGCACTAGTATGTTTTCATTATGAGATAATAAATGATCAATGTAGATTAATCTAGAATACATTTGCAATATGAAATCAAGCATGAATGAAGAATGATGAGTGTGATGAATTTGTATGTCAAATTCCTAGAGCACTCGTTATAGAATGATGACATATATATATATAAGTATGATGTATAATAGATAAATATGTAATAATCATTAGGAAAAGGATGGGAAGGAGACGTATGGTAGTGTGTTGGAATAAGATGAGGGAGAGAGAAGATATATAACTTATATTTCTTTTATAGAGGGAACTGGTTTGAGCCTGTCGTGTCCACGGCGTGTCCAAGTCGTGTCCATGTTGTCCACGTCGTGTCCAAGCCGTGTCCATGACGTGTCCGGGCTTTAAAAAAAAGTGGACACTTCTGAGCTGTGTCCACTGCGTGTCCAACTGTGTCCACATCGTGTCCATGTCCGACACGTGTCCAAGATGCCACGGCTGCCCCTGGGAAGCATAATCACAATATACTCAATTTTTTTGAAAAAAAACGCGTTTAAAACGCGTATTATTCATGTGTCGTATATGACGGCCGTTTTAAACTCCAAACCGAATAATACGTTTTAAACGTGTTTTATTCGCGTATTACGTTTTAAATGTGTTTAATGCGTTTTTTTGCCGTTTTAAACAATTTTGTACTTTTGCTTCACATTTATTTTTTCCACATCCTTTTTAACTTGTAGTAGGGTTCCACTAAACCGTCCAACCTTCCTCCTCTATCCCCCGACACACCAGTAGTAGTAACCCTCGACATTCTACATGTACGCTCCATCTTTCTCCTCCATTCTCCCCCTTTCTTCCCTGATTTGTGCTTGCTGCTTGCTGCTCCCACATCTTCCCCTTCTTCTAATATTGAGTGATCAGTTCGATGTTTAGTCATTTTCAATCATTATATGTGTGGGTGTGTGTGTGTGTGTGTGTGTGTGTATATATTCCGCTTTTTGCCGACTTTTTTCAGAATAGTTGACCGAATTTTTACCGTACGTTGACCGATTTTTATCTGAATTTTCCGCATAATTCCCGATTTCCAAATTTTTCAATTTGGTCGTACATATCCCGAATACCGAATTTTTGACTATGCTGGGAAGTGTCTGTGCTTCCTAGCACTAGATCCTCTTGGTGAAGATGAGTGGGGTAGAAGAGAGTGAGTCTCCCACTAGTTGCTCTTCCTATGGCTTGAATGGCTTCTAGTGTGACGAACCCTTGGAGGATGATGACCAACAGGCAAGGAAGAAAATGTCCGACTTCGATGTCGTTTCGGTGGCCACAGAAACAGAAATTTCGACTAAAATTTCGATAAATGCGTTCCTGGCATTTTGACGACAAAATAAACAAATTCATTTATGAAAAAATTACCAAAATGATCTACAAGTGTAGATCTCAAATATGTAAATAATATTTCATATCAGATACGTGGGGTGGGGTCTCGAGTGAATGACCCTGAATTGTCTCTATGGGCATTTGGATGGGGATTTTTTATGTCAATTTTCAATGATGAAATCAATGAATTAAGTCATTATAGTTTGCAAGCACAATATATAGACTTAGACACAAAAACTGTGCAAAAAAATATGCTCTAGGTAGTACATAGTATATGAAAAAGTAGATTAAAAAATCGATGATTTGCCTGTTTTGAGAGTTTTGTCAGTCAATTTTGATGTCCGATTGCCATGGGAATAGAAATTTTGGTCAAAATTTTGACCATTTCGTCAAATTTTAAACATTGCCAACAGGGAAGACGTGTGGGAAGAGACTACGGTTAGGATCCTACTCTAATACTATGTCGAAAAGTACAATCTCCATTGTTATATCTTATCAGACAAACTCGTCTCATATATATATGAGAAGGGAAACAAGGGAATTGAACAAAAAACTAATGGGTCTAAACACTAGGCCCATTTTATAGGAAATGAAAAAGAGAGAAAAAAAAACTAATAAGGGAACAAAAATATATCTCGATAAGTTAAGCCAAGGTGCCTAAGCTTGGTTCTCCACCAAGGGGCACCTAACCCACCTAGGCGCCTAGGCAGACGCCAAGGCTTTTCTGGGCATTTTTATATTTTTATTTACATATTTACACATTTATACATACGATACTATATGCAATTTTGTAATTATTTCATTAAATGTTGTTATACACCTAATTTGAATTTACAACTAGTTGATGATTAGGGTGAAGTGAATTAAGATAAAGAAAAAAGAAACAATGGTAGGAGGAAGATAAATAGGAATTGAAGAGAGAAAACAGGATAGAACGAAACGTGCAAATGATAGCAGTTGTGCATTAAGAAATCGGATCAATAGAAAGACAACAGCAGTAGGAGGAAGAATCAGAATAAACTAAATTAAGATCAGCAGTAGCAGGAGCTATGAAAGTAGAAAAAAAAGGGGGGGAGGAAGAAGAGGTCAGTAAAATAAATGGAAACATGCAAACAATAGCTGTGAGACGAGATTCAGGTTGAAGAAATCAGAAAAGAAAAAAAAAAGGAGAAAAAACATGCAACTAGTAGGAGAAAGAACAGCCTTCAGGGCATAAAAACTGCCGGAACAGCCGTAGGTGACCTGTACCACTAGATCCTCTTGGTGGAGAAGATGAGTGGGGTAGAAGAGAGTGAGTCTCCCACTAGTTGCTCTTCTGATGGCTTGAGTGGCTGCTAGCGTGACGAACCCTTGGAGGAGGATGACCAACAGGGAAGGCGTCTGGGAAGAGACTGCGGTTAGGATCCTACTCTAATACCATGTCGAAAACAATCTTCGTTGTTATATCTTATTAGACAAACCCCTTTCACATATACAAGAGAAGGGAAACAAGGGAAGTGAATGAAAACTAATGGGCCTAAACACTAGGCCCATATTATAGGAAATGAAAAAGAGATAGATAAAAACTAATAAACGAACAAAAATATATCTCAATAAGTTATGCCAAGGTGTCACCAAGGGGCAACTAACCCACCCAGGTGCCTAGGCAGACGCCAAGGCTTTTCTGGGCATTTTTATATTTTTCAGTTACATATTTACACATTTGTACATACGATACTATATGCAATTTTGTAATTATTCCATTAAATGTTGTTATACACCTAATTTGAATTTATCAACTAGAGGATGATGAGGGTGAAGAGAATTAAGATAAAGAGAGAAGAAATAACGGTAGGAGGAAGATAAATAGGAATTGGAGAGAAAGAAAACAGGATAGAAAGAAACGTGCAAATGATAGGAGTTGTGCATGAAGAAATCGGAACAATAGAAAGACGACAGTAGAGGAAGAATCAGAATAAACTTGATTAAGAACAGCAGTAGCAGGAGCTGTGAAAGTAGAAGAAAAAAATGGGGGGAGGAAGAAGAGGTCAGGAAAAATAAATGGAAAGATGCAAACAGTAGCTGTGAGAGGAGATTCAGGTGGAAGAAATCAGAAAAAAAGGATAAAAAACATGCAACTAGTAGTAGTGGATTTAGGAGCAGGAGACGTAGGACAAGTCTAAAGAAGAAGCATACGCATAGCAGCGGGAAGGGATATAGGAGGAATAAGTCGCAGATATAAAGCGCAGCAGTGATAGCATTTAGGAACAAGAAATGCAGAAGTGATTAAAAAAGCAAGAATAGCAGACATAGGAGAAAGTAGAGAAAAATTAACAACATGTAGTATGAGGACTTACCAATTTGCTGTAGTTGCAGCAAGAGCGCCTCGGCTGTCCACCTTGACCGCCTAGGAGTCCACCTTGCCTATGGCCCCTAGGCGCCTAGCTTTGACGGACTTGTGGAGCACCTAGGGCGTCTAAGCACCCTCCTTGATAACTACGATTTTATATACTCGAGTTGCTTACTCGTATTTTATAGGAAATTATGATATTTGAAATTCATCGGTTTGGTAATTTGATTCCAAATAAGATCAGTGTTTCAAAAAGCGGTCTGTGCGGCCACATACAAAGATGCATACAAGGTTCGGACCACCTACAGAACCGCATACTAGAAATCCCCTCTAAAAGTGGACCAGGCCGCATAATCGGCCGCACATCCGCATACAAAGTCTATTAATTCCCAATTTTTAGATAGACATATTTTCATTTCTTTTTTACATTTACATTCATCTATAGTGCATTTTTGTATTCATTTAAGTTGTGATGATTGCATATTTGCATGATTACATCCATTATTCTTGTAACTATACTATTTAGATACACGATTGTACATATTAATTATGTAAATTCATGACTAATATATATATACATAGATATAATAATTAATAAATAAAAAAATCCAAAACCGCATATGCTCCCGCATACCGCATATACTCTATTCGGTGACCTCTCCGAACGCATAACGCATACCACTTTTTAAAACACTGAATAAGATTATGTCATTTTCTGAAGAATAAAGGAAGTAGATCCATTATTATTTCTGAAGAGTTGAAATGTGTCATACTTTCATTGTTTCGTTGCGTGGAATAAGTTAATTAGCATGGTGACACATTCCAATATATTCTACATGGAAATGTCCAGAATTGACTTAAGGATAGGATTAATATTTTGAGTTTTCCCATGCCCGTGGTAGAATCATATATACAAATGGAGTAAAATTCATTGTATTTTGTTGGGGGTAAAAGAAAATAATGAAAAATGATGGTAGGTTAACTCTAAATAAAGAATCATATGGTTACTAACTTACTATGGAAAATACAATAGTTTCGAGATGCATTTACACGTGCAAAACGCACTTTAAGTGAGAACATTTTTTGTCACAGAGAAATTAAAATATATTGATAGACAAATAGAATAATTGTATATAGTGGGGTTTACAACCTCATTGGTTAGTATATATGCTTATATAAATAAAATTATAGCTACAAAGTTCAACATCCTGACAACACAAGATCAGTTTTAATCCAAAATATAAATCTCCAACAAACCAAACACAAACATTTACAATATTGGTTCTACTAAATCCCAAAAACCAAACATAACACCTTACATTGTCGGGATCCCAAAATCCCAATTTTTCTCAAACATGTATTTTAAAAATCCTGGCTTTATAGAAATCAAGGCAAACCCAAGTAGCCAAAAATACCCTAAATCTAAAGAACCAATTTTGCTGACCAAATCAACTAAGCATTCATGTGGAGACTGGAGTTAAGGGCTTAGTATATCCCAATACGTAGTGACCATTTCATCAAAGTAAAAGTGCTCAACATTTAGACACAAATGGTGAGCATACTAAACTTACAAAATGGAAAATTTGACCCCAAAAAATCAGAGTGCCACCAACACCCTCTATGATGCATAAAATATGTATGCAGTATCCATCTATACTTATAAGAAAGGCCCTCGCTATTATTTTTCAAAATTACAAAGCAGGCGTTAACTTGTTTGAGAAAATTCACATCAGAGGCCTTTCGTGATTTTCACGATTAAGAAGAGTCGACTGCCTCTCGACTCTTCTCTCTGTTGCTCTCTGATGTGCTCGCTACTAGGGTTTCGCATGCGGAAGAAGCTAGAGGTCGTCGACAGTCCGGCTAGGAGCGTGGGGAAGGAGGTGAAAGGAATGTTGATGGTGGTATCGCCAGGTATCTTCACTTTCTCTTTGCTAACCTCTGTTGAATCATCACCGTGTTTTTCTCTCCCTTTCTTGACCTCCATCCAGTCGACTTGTCGGCGTGTTAAGTGAACAGGTTTTGTTTCTTTCTTCATCTTCTCTTCTTAGTACAAATTCATTTGACTGACGTAAAGGGATAGGGAGGGTATTGGATTGCTCAGATAATTCGCAAGGGAAGATTTGCAGCCATATCAAAGTTAGTCTTGGCGTGTTCGCGAATAAACAAGTATTTCGAGAGTTGTGCAGTTGTAGGCTGGCACATTTGAGGTTTGTTAATATGGTGTACACATGACCTTCTTGTAATACGTAGATAAGGGTCTACATGCCAAATTGTAAGTTACTACTTTCATAATATATACAAGTCATGAAGAGACGTGTTTTAGGTCATCTCCTTCTCCTAATACCACGGTTGGCATGGTATTAGAGCTTCAAGGATTCAACCTCTAACAAAACTAGTCAGAGAAGAGGTGGTCGTCATCCCCTCTTCTCTCTACCCTACTTGTAGGGAAGTCCATCAGCAAGCCCTTTGCGCCTGCCATACTTTGGGTGTGTGCCACTGTAGGTTATTGTAGCACGACGGCCACAAAGGAACTGCTCCATAAAGGGCTTCTTCTAGGGACCTTCATCCCTAAGTCCCTCTTCTACAAGGTCAAAGCAGCCTCTAGGTACTAGTGGCTGGCTCTACATCTCTTTGAAGAACCTCCTACGGCTTCTCCTTTCTCCAGTCAGGTGGTTGTCAGTTTTGTCTCTCAAGACTGCTCTCATAAGAAGGGTGTTCAAGCAACCTTTTGCCTCAAGCCCAGCCCTATAGGTGGCGCCCAAGCCTCTTCTCTCTCCAGGATTTTACCCCGTTCCATTCCATTTCATTTGAAGGGGTTTGGAGCTTCTTCCCCAAGTGGTCTGGCCGCCGTTACTGTAGTAACAAGCCAAACATCACTGTTTCAGCCAAAGTTGATGTCAGTTTGTTCTCTCTTGAGGTTATTTGTATCTGAACAACTATAAGGTCTCAAAATAAGGAGAATTCAGTCCAACAATATATTGCTAGGTCACAAATCTTTTGATGAATTGATGCTATTGTTGTTGACTTTTTGATAGTCCGGTTGTTGTTGATTATTGATTGTTGGTTGGTAACTACTAAGGAGCTATTCTTTTAGACTACTAAGCTACATATGGAGATGTTACACCAAGTCACTTTGACAAGGGATGAATACCTACATTTGATTCAATTTCGTGCTTTGTCCACATCAAATCGGCTAGCTCAAAAGGTGGAATTGTCAGCACGTGTTTCTCTGCCCGTCAAGGCAATATCATCATCTTGGGTTCTGGATTTAGGTGCCACTGATCACATGACTGGTACGCCTTAACTGATATCCACATATCCCACCAAAATGCCTTTGTCCAATGTCACTAATGTTGTTGGATACAAAGCTATTGTTCAGGGTACTGGAACAATAAAACCCTTACCAAATATCTCTCTAAATTCAGTCGTGTATATCCCAAAGTTCCCTTTCAATTTAGTATCCATTTGTGGGCTCACCTGTTCACTTCAAGCCGTTGTTACCTTTCTACCTGGTTGTTGTGTTATAAAAAGATCTGAAGACGCAAAATATCATTGGTGAAGGGTTTGAGCATGCCGGTCTTTACTACCTTATTGAGCCTCCAAAAGTCTGTGTACCTGCATCACCTCTACAATATTCATAGTCGTCTTGGTCATATGGCATTAGACAAACTCAAAGTCATGGCATCTAATTTGTCCAATTTGGATAAACTTGATTGTGAGTCATGTCAGCTAGGTAAACACCAGCGATCCTCATTCAGGTCGAGAACTCAAAAGTAGAGTGGAGTCGTCTTTTCATATCATTCACTCCAATGTTTGGGGTCCTAGTCGGGTTCCATCAAAACTTGGATACAAGTACTTTGTCACCTTTATAGATGATCACTCACGTGTGACATGGTTATATCTGATGAAGGACATATCAGAGATATTTTCCATCTTCCAATCCTTTTACCTAGAAGTTGAGAACAACTACGACAAACATATTCAAATTCTACGCAGTGACAATGAACATGAGTATTTTAGTCACAATTTCACCCAATTCTTTCATCTTGTGGCATCATCCACCAATCCTCATGTCCACATACTCCACAACAAAATGAAGTTGCAGAATGAAAGAATCGCCACATCATTGAAACTACTCATACTTTGCTTCACCACATGAATGTCCCAAAAGAATTTTGGAGTGATGTTGTTCTTACAACCTACTTGATCAACCGAATGCCATCATCCGTAATTCAAAACCAAATTCCCTTCTTTGTCCTTCATCCCCAACAATCAATATACCATGTACCATCTAAAGTTTGGGTGTGTTTGCCTTGTTCATATATTAGGTGGTCGTCAAGATAAATTAAGTCCCAAGTCTACTAAATGTATATTTTTAGGCTATTCTCGAGATCAAAAAGGGTACAAATGTTTTTATCCATCAGAACGTCGTTTCTTCGTCTCCGTTGATGTCACTTTTTTGAAGACACTCCATATTTTGGTGGTTCCAAGTCTCTTGAAGAAGTTGAGAAGTCTTTGTCATTTCTAACAGTCATTCAATCACACGTCATCCAAATATCCAATCACCAATCAATTAATCACAAGTTATCAAACCACCAATCATTCAATCACAAGTCATTGGGCCACCAGTCCAACCACCAATCATTCAGTCACAAGTTAGTCAATCACCTGCCATACAATCACAACTCTCAGGGACTAACTCTCCTAGTCGTCCACCCATTACGCAAGTCTACACACGTCGTAAGGAGAATCTTACCTCAGGCTATGAGGAGGACAATGCATGTCTCAATCCTTCTACAATCGTCACTCAGTCTAGATGATCTGATGGAAACCAACATTCATGTTGGTTTGTCTATTACCTTACACAAAGGCAAACGGTCTTGTACCTCTCATCCCATCTCTAATGTTATTTCCTATGCTAATCGTTCTCCATCATATTATGCCTTTCTATCCTCTTTGTCTTCCATTTCCATCCTCTCGTCTGTCTCAGAGGCCTTGAATCACCCTGGATGGCGTGCTGCAATGATGGAAGAAATGTCTGCTCTCCAAAGTAACAATACATGGTCATTAGTTCATTGTCCCTCTAGGAAATCAGTGGTTGGTTGTAGATGGGTTTTTACAGTCAAGGTTGGGCCTGATGGTTCTGTTGAAAGGCTCACGATTGGTGGCCAAGGGATTCACACAGTTTTATGGTGAAGACTACTTACATTCTCTCTTGTGGCCATGATGGCCTTTGTTCGTCTCTTTCTGTCTTTTTTTGCTACACATTCATGGACTATGCATCAACTTGATATCAAGAATGCCTTTCTGCATGGTGATTTGAATGAAGAGATCTATATGGACCAACCACCAAGGTTTGTTGCTCAAGGGGGGTCCGGTATGGTATGTCGACTCCACAAGTCTCTTTATGGTCTTAAGCAATCACCTCGTGCTTGGTTTGGTAGATCTAGTTGTGTTCTTTCTGAGTTTGGTCTCCGCAGATGCATCATGGACCACTCTATTTTCTACCGGCGGTGTGATTATGGACTGGTAGTTAATTTTGATGAAAGCACTTTCTTCAAGACAAGATTCAAACAAAAGATTTAGGCAACCTGAAATATTTTCTTGGGATTGAAGTAGCCAAATCAAAGGTTGGAATTGTCATTTCACAACGAAAGTATGTTCTAGATCTTCTTAAAGAGACATGTACGCTTGGAGTTAAGCCAGTAGAGAGTCCAATGGACCCTAAGGTTTGATTGTCTATGGAACAGGGGAAACCACTTGATGATCCTTGGCGTTATAGAAGGCTTGTTGGAAACATGAATTATTTGACTGTCACCAGACCTAACATTGCCTTGCCACCAGTGTTGTTAGGCAATTCATGAAGAAGCCATGTAGTGGTCACTTGGAGGCTATCATGCGCATTCTAAGATACTTGAAGAAGTCTCTTGGGAAAGGTCTATTGTACCAAAATCATAACCACATGAGAGTTCAGGGCTTTTCTAATGTAGATTGGGCAAGATCTAGCATTGACAAGAGATCTATTTCTGGCTTTTGTGTCTTCGTGGGAGGTAATCTGGTGTCCTGGAAAAGTAAGAAGCAAACAGTTGTTGCTCAATCTAGTGTTGAATCAGAGTATAGAGTTGTGAGTTATTATTGTTCAAACATCTATTAGAAGAGTTGGGCTTTGCTCATAGTAGTCTGATGGAGTTGAAGTGTGACAATCAGGTTGCTGTCACATTGCCCAAAATCCTATCTTTCATGAAAGAACAAAGCATATAGAAGTTGATTAACTCCGCCTATGTTTTCATTTTTGTGTAAATGTAGCCGGTCCCAAGCCCGGGTAAAAGAGGAGGGTTGGTGGTAGGTTGACAGCCAGCCTATAAAACTTTGTCACTCTTTCTATGACATGGATCCTTATAAGAATATCGTTGGAGCGTCCCTACCTAGCGACGCGTTGCACCGGCACCCAGGTGCAGTGTTAAATATGCAAGGGGTTTCGACACAACGACGCCCGGTTGTGTTGAAGGATAAACAAGGGTTTCCACATCTTGGATGGGTGTGGGTAAAGAAGCTAGTCCCACTGCATCATCGCCCGGATGTAGTGAAAAATGTGCAAGGGTTTCCACATCTTGGACGGGTGTGGGTAAAGAAGCTAGTCCCGCCGCATCATTGCCCAGATGCAGTGAAAAATGTGCAGGGGCAACATTTTCGACGAAGGCAAGTAAAGAAGCAAGTTCAACAAAAAAGGTTTAGAGTTGGATCTTGGAATATTGGCTCTTTGACAGGGAAATCTTTGGAGATAGTGGATACCATGATGAGAAGAAAAGTCAATATAGCTTGCTTGCAGGAAACCAAGTGGACAGGGGAACGCTGTAGAGAGATTGGAGACACAGGATACAAAATCTGGTATACAGGTATTGATAAACATAGAAATGGCGTAGGTATTATCGTTGATAAGATGTTGAAGGATGACGTCGTCAAGATTACAAGGATGGGTGATAGAATCATAGCTATCAAGGTTGCTCTTGGGGGAAATATTTTTAACATTATTAGCGCTTATGCCCCCCAAGTTGGCCTTAGCGAGGATGCGAAGAAGGATTTTTGGGATGACATGGATGAATTGATGCAAGGAATACCGATCGAGGAGAAGATTATTATTGGGAGTGATTTAAATGGCCATGTGGGGAGTGGTAATGCTGGATTTGAGAGAGTTCATGGTGGTTTTGGATATGGCAACAGGAACGGAGGAGAGAGGATATTAGATTTTGCAGTTGCATATGATATGATTTTGGCAAACACCCATTTCAAGAAAAGAGAATCTCATAAGATTACTTTCAAGAGTGGGCACAACTGTAGCCAAATTGATTACCTCCTTACAAGGCGGGTGGATCGTAACATATGCAAGGATTGTAAAGTGATTCCTGGCGAAGAACTCACGACCCAACATATGTTGGTAGTTTTGGATATTAACATGAAGATCAATAAAGGCAAACATAACGGAAACCAAGATAGCAGGATCAAGTGGTGGAATCTTAAAGGAGAAAAGAAATTGACTTTTCATGATAAACTCATCAAGGAGGTAACTTGGAACTTGGGAGTCTGATGTTAACACTATGTGGCATAACATGAGCTCCTGCATAACAAAAATTTCCAAAGAGGTTTTGGGGGAGTCTAAAGGTTGTGGACCTTCACAGAAGGAGACTTGGTGGTGGAATGACGAAGTACAAGGCTGGTATAGGAGTTGTGTAATGACCCTGCTTCCCAATAACCCCCAATTAAGGAAGACCAAGAAGTCAGAGGCGTTATCCCAAAAATAGGATCAATGGTTTTGCAAATAATAAAAGTTAATTAATAAATTCTATAAAAGACTAAGCTTGAAACTGAGATAAAAATTTCTCTTCACATACCTTTCAAAAAAAGGAAACTAAACTTCTATCCTCAATAGAATTCTATCTATCTAGATCCTCCTTTAAGAATTAACTTTAATCTTCACAAGTTCCAGTTTACTATTTGTAAATTTCAGATATTTCTAAAATGCCAACAAACAAAACGTCGGTCAATATAAATGAATATACTGGTATGTGGGGACAAATAAAACATTGCACATATATTCTAACAACATAATCACATCAAATAGTTGTTAACAATGCCAACTTTATGTTTTCAATGTAACTTCTCAACTGCTTTTACACATACTCTGGAATTCCCTCTCTTAGGGTTTAGTCCTTATAAGGGACTTCAGGCCATCTTATCCATCCTGAGCTTGGTGCCTGGGGTCACCTCTCTAGGTGCCTAGTGGTCTTTCCTTCGGGGCTTGACCACTTCAGACCTTTCCTTTGGGGCTTGGTCTTGCATCATACATCCAGAGATGGTATGTAGGTTTGAGATAGTTACCCATGTACTTAAATTGTGATACACATAGTCACTTTAAAGATTGTAGAAATAAAATCATCCAAGCAGTTTATTTCCATTGCAATCGATAAAACATCAGGAAAACGTGGAGAAACTAAAGCGTGTACTCATAAATAACCACATACCTGATTTCAAGCCTCAAATATAAACAAGATATCCAATCAAGCAAGCCAATCAATCAATCAAGCAAACATTGATCCTGAAAGCATGTATAATGTATAATTGGCACAAACATATCCCAAACAACTCCTTTTTGACTTAGGACACCTTTCCAAGGTTTCTAAGTCTCATTAGGATTCATTAGGGCTTTTTAGATCAATTTCTAAAACTTTATCCTGCTTTAGAATATAATATCTCTGTCTTAAACATGGATTTTCACAATTAAAACCATCAAAAGTCATTAACACCTAAATTAGGTTTTCTAAGCCCATTAATGCACTTTATTCATATAAAATCCTAAATTAGACAATTAAACACATGGATCATCTGTTTAGATTCAAAACATCCTTTTTGTTAACAACATGTTAATATCTACATAAAACATCCATAGCATTTTACTCAACCTCCTTAATCATTAAATTTGGGTTTCTTACTCCTGAAAGCATTAAGGTTATTAACTTTAGATAATTTTTGAACTATGAACATATTCAGGATTAAAAAATATTTTTATTGAATAGCTCATATTTTTCTGATCCGAATTCATATATTATTCAACATTATCTGATCATTCTACTAATTATTGGGATTTTTGCAAGATTAATATAAATGGGCCAATGAGAATAAGCCATGTCATCATAGCTACCTGAGTCGACCGTTGTTGGGGCTTGGAAAGGTCTAACGTACCCTTATGTCTTGATTGTGCATGCAGGGGTGAGAGAGTATTTTGACTCTGTCCTTCCCTTTCCTCACGTTCGGCCGCTCCAAGCACCGACGAGGACCCATTTCTGGAAGGCCAATGCCTCGCTCGAGTGCCGCCCTCTCAGTCCCACATGTGGTTGTGACTCCTATTTTCATTATTATTTCAAATTTCCTTCTTAATAATGCATTATTTGATTTATTCTTTTTATTTTAATCATATTGGACTCATTAACATATTATGATCAATGAAATCACATTCACAAAGAAAATATTGCAAAGGAAATCCATTCAATACACATAAATTATACAATTTCCCTAATCATAAATTTATTGGAGAAATTGCATTTCCAACCATATGAACCCAAAAATTGGGGTTGTAACAAGTTGGGACTCAAATACACATGATGGACGGTGAGAAATACCTACCCTAGGTTGACATATGAGTTTCTTACTACTCTCGAAGTTGTGAATGACCCAAAGAACTCTCATGTGCCTTATGCTATTATTCATTTTTGTCTTTTGGGACAAAGTTACAAGTTAACATTGAAGCAATTTTGTGAGGTGTTCCAATGCCATTTGGGGGTGGGTATCTTATCCTCTATAGTTCAACAATGATGTTATCTGGAGTGAATTGGTAGATGACCACATCCATGATGCTAAGAAGGTCAGGGAACAACAAATTCATAATCCCATATTCCGCTATGTCCATCGACTTCTTAGTACAGGGGTTTTTGCCAAAAAAGAAAACTAGGGTGTGCGTGGGAAGCTGGACCTCTTCTTTTTTGGGGGAATGGTAAACAACTACAAAATCAATGCATGATATTTCATTCTTACCAAGTTCTTTGATATGAAGAAAATCAAGAAGAGGGAATCAAATGATATCATGTGTGGGGGTTTGATAACCCACATTGCTTGCAAGGTTGGCATTGATTTTACAGGCCTGGAGGCTGCACCTAGAAAGAACATTGTTGATATACAACTTCTCTTTTCTTCTTGTTATGCCCCGACATGACACAAAGAGAGATTACTCAAAACAAAATGCAGAACTAATTCTAATCAACTAAGTTACCATAAAGCACAATAAATTAAAACTGATTTCATAAAAGCACAAAAGCAGAAACTTATCACATCTGAGTCCACATGAAGCCACGTGCATTACATATCTCATGCCAAAATATGTACACATAACATTGTTCACTGGATAACTTTCCATAACATGTTACAGGAGGTAACATGTTCACACACACAAACATATATATATACATATATATATATATATATTGAGTAGAGGTTAAGATCTATAATGTAGGTATCAAACAACCAATTTGGTTTCATGTCTGGAAGATCAACAACAGATGCTATTTTTCTGATAAGGAGGCTTATGGATAAGTATAGACAAAGCAAAAGAGATCTTCATATGGTGTTTATTGATCTAGAGAAGGCTTATGATCGAGTACCCAGAGAAGTGTTATGGATGGTTTTGAAGAAAAAGGGTGTGCCTATCCAATACATTGACTTGATCAAAGACATGTATGATAGCTCTACTGCAAGTGTCAAGACTCCTGGAGGAGAGACATCAACTTTTCCTATTACAGTTGGGGTACACCAAGGATCCACACTCAGCCCATATCTATTCGTTCTGGTTATGGATGAGTTAACAAAGAATGTTCAGGATGATATTCCTTGGTGTATGTTATTTGCTGATGATATTGTTTTGATTGACGAAACAAAAGATGGATTGAATGATAAAGTTGAATGTTGGAGAAAGGCATTGGAATCAAATGGATTGATGATTAGCAGGAGCAAAACTGAGTATATGCATTGCAATTTCAGCCAATCTCACAGTGTGAATGATGGAGCCAAGTTGGACGGAGTAGATATACCAAAATGTGACAAATTTCGTTACTTAGGTTCTATTATTCAAATAGACGGGGATGTCCAAAATGATGTTTGTCACCGGATCACTACAGGATGGTTGAAATGGAGGAGTGCAACTGGAGTTTTATGCGATCAGAAGATCCCTCTCAGGTTAAAAAGTAAGTTTTATAGAACAGCTATACGACCAGCCATGCTCTATGGGAGTGAATGTTGGGCGGTGAAGAAACAAGGTTTCAACAAGATGAACGTGGTCGAAATGCGTATGCTGAGATGGATGTGTGGGAAGACAAGAAAAGATCGTTTGAGAAATGACTATATCAGGAATAAAGTGGGGGTGGCGAGCATGAGGACAAGTTGCGTGAGGGCCGACTCAGATGGTACGGACATGTGCAACGCAGACCTACTAGTGCGCCTATACAAAGCAATGCTATTGAGCCAAACACTATAAATAGAAGAAGAGGAAGGCCTAAATTAACATGGGATGAGCTTATAAAGAGAGATTTTGAATCTCTACATCTCAATCAGAATATGACCCATGATAGAGCAGAATGGAAACGAAGGATCCATGTAGCCGGCCCCAACATAGTTGGGATTGAGGCTTAGATGATGATGATGATGATGATATAGAAGTTGATTGTCATTTTCTCAGAGAAAAGATCCAGGAGGACCTGATCCAGTTGTCACTGATCAAGTCTGAACTTTACAAGTCTGAAGATCAGTTAGCTGATTTATTCACTAAGTCTTTGAATGGTTGTTGGGTTCAGTTCTTATGTAACAAGCTAGGAGCATATGATATACATGTTCCAACTTGAGGGGGAGTGTTAATGTGGTGTACACAGAACCTTCTTGTAATATGTAGATAAGTAAGGGTCTACGTGCAAAATTGTAAGTTACTGCTTTCATAATGGAGAGACCTGTGTTTTAGGTCGTCTCCTCCCAATTACGCGGTTGACAAGGTTCGAGCCTCAGTTTTGGAATATATGTTTTAGATCTCGCAATGTGTGTATATGTGAGTCAATAAGATACATGGATAACTATGCAGAAAGAACTTGAAATGAGGTCTGTTGAAATGTATGATGTGAGGGATGAGTATTCTCTCCAACATCAGCACCACTGTCATTACGAGACGTGCACGTGTAGATAGCATATTTATGTAACATGGTTGG
The DNA here is from genome assembly GCA_963693085.1 of Alisma plantago-aquatica. Taxonomy (NCBI): domain Eukaryota; kingdom Viridiplantae; phylum Streptophyta; class Magnoliopsida; order Alismatales; family Alismataceae; genus Alisma; species Alisma plantago-aquatica. Next base: position 796,254,475 of record OY856414.1, on the reverse strand, counting down.
TAATTGAATTTACATATAGAAAGGAAGAGAACCCCATGTCAATAAGTAATTTAAACAGATTGATTGAACCGGGACAGACTGCAGAAAATTAGAATTCAGCTCATGTAAGTCGAGTTTGACAACGCAAATTCAGCTCACGGTACTAGAACTGTTAGATTTTGTCCAGTATGATTTTTCTAAATTAATCGCAGTTTTACTGATCCCCTTCTAGATATAAGACAGTTGTTAATTTCGTATTATACATATGCAACACAATGATGTTCCACAGATTCAATATGTGTACACTTTATGGATATGACTGGGATCTACTATATTTACGTATCTGTAATGCGGTATTCGTCTATTCACATCTTTAATAACACCAATAAAATAGAATATGGTCATGCAGTAAATTAGTGATTGTTACAGTTTCAGGCAATAACTTTTCGCCATTGATTATTACTGTGTGTAGAGTATTAGGTAAAAAATAACTGAATGTTAGAGTGCACACGATTCTTCCAATTCTCCACTCAATCTTCTGAATCTGATCAGCAGAACTATTAAATTATATCCAACATATTTTGTTAGTTTAATTGCAGCTGTTACAGGAAAATGAGGATTGAACTCGGTGTGTCCGGATAAGGTTCAAAACAATGCAGCAGTGTGGGATTTACACCACGTCTTAGTAAATAATATGGAAACAACTTTTTCTACTGAACTTATGGAATTTGTCTTCCTTTTTCCCATAAAAATGAATCGTGACACATTTACATTGGAAATAAAGGTCCCTATATTACTGGCCTCAAATAAAAAGTCAACATTCAAGTCCACGACATAATTGGTCGGAAACAAATATACTCCTATTTGAACATTGCCTACCATCTTCGTGCATATCTGTGTGTATAGAACCATATAACTTTAAATTATTTATCTATCAAATAATGTTGTGACTTACAATCTTTAGAGGCATCATACACGGATCACATTTTACAGATTCTGGGATTTCTATCTATATGAAGATGCTTGTGGCATTTCTACCTATTATCTAATGTGGTATTGTCTTTTCATATGTTCATGATACTACTGCAATACATTTTTGTATTGAGAGAGTATTGGTACTTTTTTTCTATTTGTATAAATTGTTTTTTTATAATGTTTTAAACCATGTGTTCTTATCATTATAATAAGACGGGCACATGAAAACGTACAAAAATAGAATTTGACAAGTAATTTATGGGTATAAACTTAACTACAATTTCTATCTACTTCTTTAAATTTTTTCATGTATGTATCATCTTTCAATCACTGTGAAAGTGTGAATTTACATTGACGCTATAGTAATCAAATAAAATTGTACTTTTTACTTACAAGAGGTAGATATGTCTATCCCACTAATTATATGAAGCAGACGGAAAATAACAATATAGGCATCGAACGGCTTGGTAAAAAAAATTGAAAAAGCAATGCATATGACAGAGAAACAACGTAGATTCTTTTGTAGACATCTGTTTTAAGATCTTTTCCTTTTTGTTCAAGGAAAGATTTAATTTTTTTTTTTCATTTTGGGTTGTACTTGTACACCCTACCTTATTAGACGTTTACTTATAGCTTATAGGATGCTAGATATGTCTATACCACTTATAGGGAGGTCTACCAACTGGTGATCAAATTATGTGAAGCAAACAAAAAATAACAAAATGTGCATCACGCGGCCTAGCAAGAAAAAAATTGATAATGCAACTCATGTCACACTGAGAAACTAACGAGAATTCCTACGTAAACATCTGGTTTATGATCTTTTTGTTTCTGATGCAAGGAGATTTTAAAAAAAAATGTTTCATTTTGAGTTGTAACAAACAAGCATCACTTTGTTACATTAAATGTTGATTACAGTCAGAACTCAGAATTGAAATAGTCTAATATACTTAATCCCATGCATCGCAAGGAAAGAGAGGAGAAGTCAGAACTCAGAATTGAAATAGTCTAATATACTTAATCCCATGCATCGCAAGGAAAGAGAGGAGAAGCCATACCCTGGCTTTTAGCAGCAACTGTATTTGTGAGTCTACTTCCGAGTGGCTGTTCATTAGACTCCTTTCTTTTAGATTTCTTTGGTAAGGAAGAGCTTTTCTTGCAGATAACAAGTCTTGATTCTATGAAAATGAAACCAAATAAACACAGATAAAACATATTTTGTCCAACATAAACAAAAGAATGCAGCACTGAAGAGACATTAAGGTACATGCATAAAGGGAAGAATATATCAACCAGGGGAACAAGATGTCTGCTGTTCCAAGTCAAGAAGCTCTTTGTTTGTTTCAGAAGAAGCCATCTCAATGTTACTTAGCAAAATTCACTATAGAGATAGCTATATACAGTACCTGAAAAGACAACATGAATTAGACATGTATATGGCAAATCAAAAAAAGTACCCTTCAGTTACAGCATTACAATAGAACACAAATCTCTTTCAAGGGTACATCAGTACATCGACCGAAACATACAAAATTCTTTCCAGATTATATGTTCAGTCGAGAAGCTGTGTGGGTTTTTATCAAATGAACATTTTATCAGCTTTTAACCAAACTGATTGGTCTTAACTCTTAACCTCAGCATATGCGATTCTGACTAGTGAATTTCTTGCGGTGCAGCATGGAAGGTATTGGCGAAAATGTATGAATTCGCCACTTATGGGCTAGCAAGGTCTGGCAGGTATGGAATAAGAGAAATACAAGACATTGCCAAACATTGGCATCTGAGTTGGTTTAAAACTGTGAATGGTAACCAAGAGTCTCGAATTTTTCTTTGGAGGATGGCATGAATGAATTCATTCCTCAATTAAAGAAGAAGAAAAATAGAAAAATGTAAGGTGCTAACCTGAACTTCTGAAGCCGTCCTATCAATAAGACGATAAAAATGTCCTCGGGGGTGGTTTTCTAATGGTAGAGATATCGAATACTGCCAGTAGAGAGTGATGGGATGGGCAGTCCTTTTGCTATACACCATCTCTATATGTACAGTAAATTTTTCTTTGAAAACAATTGGCTTTGGTTAAGCAGTTGAGTTCAAACGTAAACAAGTCACGTAAGAGAACATACTAGCCTGTTTACTGGATTTATACTCATATTTGCATTTAACCACCTACAGTATGGTATCTTTTATATATGTATAGTACACAATCATTCTGCCTTCAATCAGATAACATGTAATCTCTATTTTTCAAAAGAACTTTCACTAACTTATAATAGCATCATAGTGAAATTAATTTTCATATCTACATACCTTGTCCCGCATACAGTTATATGCAATTGAAACTGTACAGATATACATATGAATATCTCAAATTTTTATGTTATAATCAATGTCAATATTGTGGAAAAGAATGATATGATGGGGAAATCCCCTTGTGTAGTTTTTCTTATTGATAAAGGGAAGCCCCCCTTTCATATACATAGGATAAGGGGAAAGCATACAAACACAAGACAAAACCTTAATGGGCCAAAACACAATTGGGCCCAGTGTTCTCATATGCCCCGCATGACGCCGCTTATGCGGCCGCATATGCGTATGCAGCCCTCAGCCGCTCCGCATATAACTATGCAGTGCTATTTTTGGGCATAGACCGAATATGCAGCATGTGGTCCGCATAGGCCCCGCATTTCATTTGGTGACTTAAGTAAATAAATAAATAAAACCTCAAATAAAATCAACCAAATTAAATGACAACTTCTTCTATATAGTTGGTTTTAAATCAGACTTTGAAATTTTACTACCTCAGAGCGGTGCAAAATATATTATTACATTTTACAATTGTTATTGTTTCATTATGCTCTTTCCTTTACTCTTTTTTTTCTCTTCTATTTTGCTCTAAGATTAGAACATGTTGCACTTGCCACAGTTCTTATTTTGTCTTGTATAAAAGGGGAATCTATTGCAGACATTAATTGGATATGATATTTACTTTTACAAAGTATCGAATTTGTGTGCTGCCTAGGGAGTAATTTATATTCCCTACGACTTTTTCTCTATTTATTACTGACTTGATTTCTTCATATCATTTTGATGTTTGATTTTGTTTTTTGATGTTCTTTTTCTATATCTACTTTGAACTACCATGTGTTGTATTATTGTGATTATTCTTATTGTGATCATTCAATAAATATTCTGCTATGAACTGCATGTGTTAGTGTGTTGTATTACTTGTATATTCTAGTACATTATATAAGCTTAGGGTTTTGTTGATTGATTTTTCTTCTTGATGATTGGAAAATGTGTTTCTTCTATGATGTAATAATCTGTTGGTACATTTTGGGCTATTAGGCTACAAAACTAGATATTATGAAATTTATGATTATGATTTTTTTTATTAAGTATATGTATAAAATATAGAATTTATTTTAAAAAAAATCCAAAAACACATATGCCCCGCTTATGCTCCCGCATTCCGCTTATACTCTATGCGGTACCCTGACCAAACGCATACCGCATAACGCCTTTCAGAACATTGATTGGGACCACATTACAAATAGACTAAATAAGTTAAGTAAATAGACTCTAACACTCCCCCTTAAGCTGGAGCTTGGGAGATTCCCAAGTCAGCTTACAGATAGACAGACATACTAAATATAATAAAAAGATAACCACATCCCACACAAGAATTTCTCCCCAATGTACAATAAATCACTCGAGCACTCAAGTACCCCCCCCCCTCAAGCAGATAATCCAAAAGCAAGTAACAGGAGCTTCTTGATCAATATGAAGTAGCATATGGAGCAGATTAAACAGCAACAAGTAGGCATTATGGTCTTCATCGCAGTCGTTGTTGTCAAGAAACAGACCAAAGAGTAACACAATACTAGAAGTCAACGTGCATACAAGGCATGAACAAAAAAAGAGTTAAAATTTGCAGGGCACAAACAAATCAGAGAGTGTTGGAATACAATAGTAGAAAATGGATGACGCAGCCGGATAAAAAACCACTGTGCCTAGAGTAGAAAGCAATAAAAAGACTCCAAGATGAACAGCAGTAGCAGAAAAGCATGAAGCTTCGTCATACACATGTAAGTCACCAAAGGTATCATCATCTCATCGTATAATTTCCATCCTAGCAGCAGACATCACAATCCAAAAAGTGTTGAGTCACAGTCCCAACTCATAGAGTGCTAGTTCACAACAACAGCAGTAATAGACGTGTGCAAGGCACATACAAAGGGTCAACGTGCAAACAAAACACAGACAGCATATAGTGCAAAAGCACAAAGCAACAAGTAAAATGTACTAAGCATAGCATAGCACAAGTAGCAAGAATGACATCGTTGGATAGAAAATCAGCAATAGTTAGCATAAGTGAAGTAGATGACTTGATAGCAGCAGTAATCAGTCAACAATTATCACAAGTGAAGTAGATAACTTCATAGAAATAGTGGATGATGATGAAAAATAATTTTCTCAAGCTCTTCATAAGGCAGACAAATCAACAGTATATGGATCCATAAAGCAGCAAAAATAACACCACAAAGCAGCTGTAAATGTAGCATGAAGATCCATAGCAACAGTAAAAGTGGCATGAAGGTCCATATAGCAGCAGAACTAAAGTCTTTCATATCTCTTCATCTCTCCTTCATCTCATCTCTTCCCTCTACTCATCATTCTCTATTCTCCCCCTCACGCCAATCACAAAAAGAGTCAAGAGAGTGGTTGGGATGGAAAGTCAAAAAAATGGTAGAGGCAAAGGCGATGTAGACAATTATGTGGAGGAGGTAATCGGCAACTCGAGTCAGTGCAACATGACCCGATTACATAGATCCGAATAGAAAAATAAATGGAACTTTTTACGACCCAAAAGGAGATTTGTCCAGCCCTTAGGTCGATTATCAATGGGCAAAGCATGTATAGGGGGTACTACAAATATTGAGGAGGTAGGCAAAAAGGTATGTAGGGATGGAAAGGGTAGGGAGTTAAGGAACAAAGACAAATAAAAATTTTGAAAAAGGAAGATAACTATTGTTGATAAGGATAAAGAAGGAACTCACCATACAATGATGAGTAGAGGGAAGAGGTGAGATGGAGGAGAGATGAAAAGAAATGAAAGACTTTAGTTCTGCTTATTTGTCCGGCCCTTGGGCCGATTATCAGTGTGCACAGTACATATAGGGGATAGTACAAGTATTGAGGATGTAGGCAAAAAGGTATTTAGGGATGGAAAGAGTAGGGGTTTTAAGGAAAAAAAAGACAAATAAAAGTGTTGAAAAAGAAAGATAATTGTCGTTGATAAGGATAAAGAAGGGATTCACCGTGTTTAGATACATGTGCCATGTAATAGAATCATTGTAGATGGTGAAGCACGTCAAGTTATAGCAGCATTAGCAGTTGACACACCATGTCTTGTACATGGCGAAGCACATTAAGTTATAGCAGCAGTGACAATTGACATGTCGTGTCAGTGAAGAGACATGGCGTGTCGCACATCAATAGATGCCTCAACAGTAGTAAGCGTCGGCAAGAAGCAAGCGACACACTGTGTCAGTTGACAGAACTCAAAACAATAATCAGCAACAATAGGTGACACACTGTGTCAGTAAGGAGACACGTCGTGTCTCATACCATAACAGACAAAGTCAGTGCCAGCAAGAAGCAGGCGACACGACGTGTCGTTGAGCGACAAGTCGTGTAAGTTGACAGAACGCGGGGCAGAGTCAAGATAGAATGCAGATGACAAGTCGTGTCAAAAAACGACATGTGTCGTCAAGTAGATTTTGCAAACGAATTCACGAACGAAGCAGATCTCCAGCACACCGTGTCAACCAACGACACACCGTGTTGGCGTCGAACAATAGCAGAATAGACCAAGATTTAGCAGCAAACAATGAATTTTTCCTTTTAGATCTACACCATAACAGTATAGGATGATTTGTCCCTAATATCAGCAGAACATGGAGATCTTTATCCAAAATTTTGGATTAGATCTCAATAGAGGTATGGATGATAAAGGCGGGTAGATTATAGCGGCGGTGTAGATCGGTAGTGTAACATCCCAAATTTTCAAGAATAATTTTAAGCCTTAGAATGTGGTTTCATTTAAATAAAGATAATTGAGAGATTTAATCTAAAAAGACCATGAAATAAAAGTTCTTAAAGGATAATAAAGTGAGAAGAATGAAATGAAATTGAAAATACAATTTTCTCTTTCATATGTGCATTATGTGTCGCAATAAATTCAAATTGATGAATATTGGTTTTCCTTTTTCTATTTTCTCTCTACTATCCTTGAAAATGTTTAAAAGAAGTAAAGAGAGATAAAGACTTGGAGTTCGAAAATAGGGAATAGATGACTTGAGAAAGGAGTTTCCTTTACCTGAGGAGCAGCAACCTATGCCATGGGTCGAGGCCATGGAGCCCCTGTAAGGTGCTCGCGCTATGGCTTGGGAGGGGAAGAAACCAGGTCCTCACAAAACCGTGGTACCTTTATCCCTTTGATTGCATTATCTTATTTGCATGGGCATTTTAGTCTTTTAATGTGCGCCTTTGATTCATCAGGCGTGAGACATTAAATGTCTAAATGACGTGTTTACCCCCTCTATTTCAGTTATATGTAACGCACGCTATAGTTCTCTTGGTCTTTTCACATCTTATTTACATCGGATTAATCATTGACTAAAATCAGTCATTATATGCCTATATGGTTTCTTGAATTCTGATTGGTCGATAATGCGAAATTCATAATTTTTACATACAAGTATACAACCTCAGAAAAATATGGAAAAATATTCATTAGAAAGCTCTTTTGATTTTCTAACGATCTAGCCTTTCGTCAAACAATGTTTTACACGTTCAATCTCTTCAATATTTCAAAGACTAAGATTAGGGTTTTAGGAATTATAAACTTAAGTACATATTATGATTTTAATCAAATTAAAGGTGACTAGAGGACTCAATCAAGTCAGAGGACTTGACCTAAGAAGGTTTATTCTAGGTAAGCGGCCATGCATTTTTGGCACAAGTAATTTTGATTTAATGCATGTTTATTTATGATTATGCACATTAGTTGGTTTCATGAATTATGAATGCTTCCTCAAGAAGACATAATGTATATCTATCAATGTTTGCTTGGTTGTTTACTTATGGTCTATGGTAGAACCCTAATTATGATTGTGAATAAGATTAATGAATATTGCTCAAGAAGGGGAAGCCCTATTATGGTTTAAGTGGGAGATATCCCATAATGGCATTAAGAGGGAGAAATTTCATCATGTTAAAGTTCCAAGATCATGGTAAAGTTAATGTTAAGATAATTGGAATTGAATTAGTTTTTATATGTTTCTCAAATCATGGACCTCAACAGGTTGTCAAGGACTTTCCTAGCATCAAGGGCTTTCCAAGCAATCATGTGCTCTTAAATGGGTGTCATAGAGAGATTCATATATTTACTGTTCAATTCTTCATGTTATTAATGACTCATGAATACTTAAGATAATCCATGATTAAGTTATGTCAAATTATTTTAAGTCAAGTTACTTCATGTCAAGTTACTATTATTGTATGTCTTATAAAGTGACAAAGACCGCTTACTGATGTGATATTTGTTTTGCATGGCTTCGGACGCGATGTCCGCAAGACTTGGAGCAAGTGATGAGTACCAAAGACAATCAAAGATTAGGAGCTTTTCAAGTTTTGCCTAGTGGGGTGTCATTTACCAAACCGATCCAGAGGTTTAAATATCATTTACACTATGTTTAGTCATGTTACCAAGTAGACTAGCTTTCATGAGATGAACCGGTTGTAGTTTTCGTTTACCCAATAACTATGTATGAATCAGATTTCATTCAATGCAAAGTGTTTCATTTATTTAAATTGCTAAGATCAATATATTGTGACACCCCTTGAGTAAGAATGCTTCCGCTCAGTGATATTTGTATGTTGTGAAAAGTAGAGTGTTACGTTATGGTATATGAGCAATTGGTAAATGGCCACTAGGCAAATATGATTCTCATAGTCACCTTAAAATGAAGATGTGAGATTGGGTACAGAAATGGATTCCCAAAGAAAGATACTATGACCTAGAATGATTAGAGTTTTCACCTTAGAAGAGATAGAGATAGATGTTTACCTAGTTTGGGTCTCAAGTATCAACCTAACCCTAGTTAATGAGATAGCCTCTCCATTCTCAATGGTTATGGCCAGCCAATTGAGAATTGAAGAGGGATGTCATAAGCATTAGACTTTTGATGCATTTCTCTTTACTTACTAGTTCATGTGGTATGGGACACATGTATTAGTAGATTAGTGAGAGGTAGCATGATAGGATCCCACATCTCTGGGTGTGTGCATGATCACCACATATCTAGCAATGCGGGAGGTACCTAAAGACCTAAGATTAGATAGTTATCCACCCCTAATGATAGAAAGTCATGACAAAGTTGAGTTAGATGCCCTAAATATAGTTATGAGTTGGTTTGATAAACCCTAAGTATAAGTTGAGAAAAAGACCTAAGTAATAGTTAATCCATATTAACAAAAAAATTTGAAATATATATATATATATATATATATATTTCCAATGCAAAATTGTGAACATAAATGAACCTTGAAATGTTAATTGTCAGTAAATGAAGAAGTAAGCAAAATCGTAAGGTGGGTAGTAGCTTAGAGAAATTTCGAGGACAGAATTTATTTTAAGGTGGGTAGAATTGTAACGTCCCAAATTTTTAAGAACAATTTAAGCCTTATAATGTGGTTTTATTTAAATAAAGATAATTGAGAGACTTAATGTAAAAAGATCATGAAATGAAATTTCTGAAAGGATAATAAAGTGAGAAGAATCAAATGAGACTCAAAATACAATTTTCTCTTTCATATGTGCATTATGTGTTGCAATCAATTCAAATTGATAAATATTGGTTTTCCTTTTTTTCTTTTCTCTATCCTACCCTTGAAAATGTTTAAAAAGTAAAGTGATAGATAAAAGACTTTGGAGTTCAAAAACAGGGAATAGATGACTTGAGAAAGGAGTTTCGCTCCCATGAGGAGCAGCAACTTGTGCCATGGGGTCGAGGCCATGGAGCCCTTGTAAGGTGCTTTGCTTGGGAGGGGAAGAAATCAGGTCCTCGAAAGACCGTGGTACCGCCCTGCCCCTTTGATCGCATTATCTTATTTGCATGGGCATTTTAGTCTTTTGATGTGCGCCTTTGATTCATCGGGCGGGAGACATATTAAATGTCCAAATGACGTGTTTACCCCGCTATTTCAATTATATGTAGTGTGCGCTATAGTTATATTGGTCTTTTCGCATTTTATTTACATCGGATTAATTGTAATCAATGTCACTAATGGTTTCCTAACTTCTGATTGGTCGATAATGCGAAATTCATAACTTTTGCACACGACCATAGAAAAATATGGAAAAAATATACATTAGAATTTAGAAAGCTATTTTGATTTTTTATCGATCTAGCCTGTTTTCAAACGATGTTTTACACATTCAATCTCTTCAATATTTCAAAAACTAAGATTAGGGTTTTAGGAATTATGAACTTATGTACATATTATGATTTTAATCAAATTACAGGTGACTCGAGGACTCAATCAAGTCAGAGAACTTGACCTAAGAAGGCTTATTCCAGGTAAGTGCGTCATGCGTATTTGGCACAGGAAATTTGGTTTAATGCATGTTTATTTATGATAATGTACATTAGTCGATTTCATGAATTATGAATGTTTCCTCTAGAAGACATCATGCATATCTAGCACTATTTACTTGGTTGTTTACTTATGGTTTATGGTAGAACCCTAATTATGATTATGATTAAGATTAATGAATCGTGCTCAAGAAGATGAAACCCTATTACGGTTTAAGAGGGAGAAATTCCATCATGGCATTAAGAGGGAGAAATCCCATCATTTGAAGTTCAAAGATCATGGTAAAGTTAATGTTCAAGATAATTGGAATTGAATCAGTTTTTATGTGTTTCTCGAATCATGGACCTCGAGAGGTCGT